>OY726517.1:86964197-88179797 GCA_963383655.1 Bathymodiolus septemdierum | reverse complement strand
CTCGCCATATATACATTCATAGTTATATTAGCAGAATTTCCAAATAGCAAACCAATATTAATTAATGTAGATTATAGGTGTTTAAAGCAACTGACATCAATATTACATTTATATCGTCTCGATCAAGTCTGTAACGGAAACCACCGACCTTCCGTCAGACCCTTGCAAACCTCATTTCAGAAAGTTGCATCGAGTACACCTAATGATACGATTGGCTGGATGGGTGCATGAAAGCTACTATAAGACCGTAGTGACAGTCCTACCATCAATTAACGATAGATAAATAATTAATACGTCTAGACTCTGCATTATACAAAAGCTAACTATTTGTAATTTTACATTCAATCGTGGGAGATATATATGTAACTAATGTCTCCGGTTATTTTTTAAGATGAAGAACATCACTGTGACAATCAGTACAATTTACAATTTTCTCTCATATGCAATTATCTGATATAGGAAAATGAGCTGAGACACGAAAGTGAGACACGAACGTCGTATAAATAAAATTTTATAATTCAACTTGAATTTAAGTTCACATTATCAATACTACTTAATTGCAGGATCAACTCATTACAGCGTTAAATTAGAAACGAATTACTTAATGGTCTATACTTAGAAAGAAACATAGTATGTTTTCTGAATTATGGTAATTTCCTTTTTTTCTGTCTCCAATTTATTAATATATAGTCAATTAAGTCATTGCATATTCTCATTCGGATCTATTCCGGTCTGTGATTTTATGAATAATTTTCGACACAACTTCCGGTCGGAACGATAAAGTGCTGATTCCGGAATGCAACTACTGATACTGGAAGTGTTAAGTAGACAACACATTATACATATTATTCCTATATATATTGTTATGTCTCCATTAGTATGCTAAGCGCACTACTAGACATTGAGTGCATAACTTGCTTCCGTTTGCAGTTACTGTCAAAATTGTCGAGCGCCATTAAACTGACCTATTAGATTGTCACATGCCATAGTTCCTCTAATCATATCGTAACATTTAAATGAAGTCAGTTGACTAACTATTATCACATACCAACACTCTGTAAAGTTTCTGTTTGCAATACTATGTAAGACAATCTGGATCCGGCCTTGTTCCTGCATTATGACCACTGTTTGTAGTAGATACCATTCTTAGCCGTTGACAACCGATTGGTACATGATCATCGTGTGTTTACAATTGATTACAGAAGATATGCAATAAGGATACGAGACCACAAAAATGCATAAAGTACCCATATAGAAAATAGTGTTCCTGCATAGCCCTGAGCCTGTGGTAGTTGGATATATATTTATCTTTGTAACCAGCTGAAAAAAGAAAAAAAATTAACCCAAGACATTTCGTACTGTTCCACGAACATAAGTTGATATTTTAATACACACATACCTAACACGTAAGACAGTCATCTTATTACTACTTTGGTATCTTCAAACTCTTCTGCCGATATTTCAATGTCAAAAATTAATGGGTTTTATTCAATATTAAAAACAAGTTAATGTTGAACTAATGATGGTACTAATTAACCAGTTTAACCCGTACCAAAAATATCAATAAAAATGTAATAAAACTGAAGAGATATCAACTTGTTATACACTTGTAACTATCACATAATTATCATAAATAAGCCATATAAAAACTAATCAGTGTGAAAAATAATGGCTACCATCTCTTTGTGAACTTCTTTTTATAAGAAAAAAATAAATTGTACGTTGCCATTAAATTATACACTAAGTAGATTTAAAGGTATCTAGTTATTAATTATCTTAAGGTATAGCTCCTTTTATCTTTTGTTTAACCATACCTGTGACTTAATCTATTGTATAAGGTGCAGTAATTTAACACCTGTATTACCTTGCAGTCATTATTTATCATTAACTCTTTGATGTTTTGTCTACCTTTATAAAGATGTACCCTTAGACTTAAAGATTTGTTATCTTAATAAAGGTTTACATATACAAATTTGATCGTTTACTACTTTGCTTTATGATATAGATATTTCTAAAAATAACATATAACACGGGTAATTGTTGAAATAGTTCAAGGTAATTAATGATCATACAAACACGCAGTAAATTATGAAAGAACTGGAAAGAAATATATTTATTTTCATAAGATGACTGTTATATTGTTTTGCTTAGATCATTAAACCCTTGGAATTCTACGGTAAAGTCTAAAAGCAGAAGACTAAAACTCGACTGCATAAAGGCTAAATTAGAGGACACAAACTGGACTGCATAAAAGCTAAATCAGAGGACACAAACTCGACTGCATAACAGCTAAATCAGAGGACACAAACTCGACTGCATAAAAGCTAAATCAGAGGACACAAACTCGACTGCATAAAAGCTAAATCAGAGGACACAAATTCGACTGCATAAAAGTTAAATCAGAGGACACAAACTCGACTGCATAACCATCAATCAGAAAACACAAACTCAATTCCATAAAATTTGAAACAAGAGACTGAACCCGATAGCTTAATAGCTAAAACGTGGCACACTTACTGAACTGCAAAAAAGCAAATATTGAAAGACTCAAACTCGACTGCATTAAGGCATATAACTGAGAATATAAGATTAACCAAGTAAAAACTAAACCAGGGGACTCAAACTCGAATGCACAAATGCTAAATACAGAAGACTGCAAAACATAAAAAAGAGTTTTTAGAAGTTTGGTGGTTATATCATTCCAGCAGACACAATTAAATCATTGTGCTTGTCGTTATTGGATGCTATCAGCATATATACCGGCAGCTGTTTGGGTAGCAATGTCACTGGCTTTGTTGACATTATTCAATCTAAAAGTATTGATGTGGTGTCTAGAAATATCACCGACTTCATAGGCAAACGTAATTGATGTCAGAGCATTGTTGGGAGGTTGAATGGGTCTTTAGAGTTAATTCTTGGACTTGAACCCCCCTCCATCTCACTTCATGTCAGCGTAATCAATACTTATGAAGCAAGAAAGTGATTTATGAAAGGATACGTGTTTTTCATAAATATATTACAATTAGATATGTTGTCATCTGTGGTTCCAATTGGCGTTCAATTAATTGTAAGGCAATTGTCTCCATCTAAGCTGATCTTGTTGTGCAATAAACACCAATATGTGTATATGGAGTATAAAGACTCGGATGTATATGGAGTATAAAGACTCGGATGTATTTGGGTATAAATTTTGCTCCTTTCTACGATTTTTATATTTTACTGTTGGACAGTGTGAGTGGTTTTCCCCACCAATAAAACTGACCGCCACGATATAGCTGAAATATTGTTGAAAGTGGCGTTAAGCACCATAAGCCATAAACCGACAGTGTGGTATTTTTCTTTTTTCATTTTATTCCCGAAATTTGTATGTCATTAAGTTTAATAAACCGTCTTCAATATGAGGACTATATAAAGTCTAAGGGAATCTACCAACCAGAGAACTTAATGAGTATCGAATCGTCGTTGCACAATCTTCTAGACTTCTATATACATGTAATTAAGTATTACCCATCATCATGTTTCAAGTTTCTTTAAGTGGATTAAGTGATTAACTTTCAGATGATTTATACTTGGTTCTGATATGATACATTGACGAACACATGTTACTTAAACTTTAACACGTGACTTCCTCTTAATGAGTTTAATTCATATTTTATTAACAGGAAATATACGAAGGACGAGAATACAAGTCTCATTCAGTTCAGATGTAAGTTGTACCTCAGAGTATAAATTGACTGTTTCTTGTAAAATACAGTCACTACTGATCGAGGACCAATTATCGCCATCTTTTTCTTGTTTTTGGCAGATTATTTCTATATCAATCAGTACATCCTTTTAAATACCCAGTTATTTTAAATGTTACCCTAAGACTAACCTTCGATGGAAATATTTTTAATTTTCCTGTGCACGCGCATATAAGGAACCCTCTGTAAAGTTGTTGGTTTTTGTCAGTTAGTCGGTAGGCGGCAGTACCAATTATCGCCATCTTATTAGATGTAAAAAATGAGATTGAAATTAGCAGTGCAGGTAACGGAAATGGTCTTAAAACAAGAAACTAGGGTGTTATCAGTGTTCAGCGATCTTTAGTATGTCAAAAGTAGACAAAAATGCTGAGAGTGCCCATTACCACAATAACGATAATTAATTAGGTATAGAAACCATGAATCAACCATAAGGACGTGTGCGTATTCAGGATACATGTGTTAATATACTGCTAATATTTGTAAAAGATGATCTTGGAGGTGTTGAGGTAAGGTTTCACTTTCAACATGTCCATTTGTTATTTTTAGATTATACGTCCACGTGATCCCCCCATGTTCTTTATATATATATTTATGGGTTCTGATCAGGTTTTAAAATCAAAGGCATAAACATATAATTTTGTTGTCCAGCTCTCAACTTGTCACAAATGCCTTTTTCAAAAATTGGTCCAAACTTTCTCAGGCGCTTGCGGATGGCGATAATTGGTACTTGGCGATAATTGGTCCTCGACTAGTACCAATAACAAAATAATAAACCATTTAGTGCGCACGATGCGTTTCCGGAATAATTTTCATCAGGTGCTACAATCGGAACAAAAATATTTGAAAACCATTGGGAGCGATACAATCAAAGGGCATACATAGGATAGCCAAAATCAGATAAGGTCATCTATATCTGAGGGTGGAGAATTTTTGTTTTTAGTATGAACAGACTGGTAACATTTCACTTGTCATTTCAGTTGTTTTATTTATCTGATATAAATATAAGGGTTAGAGAAAACCGAAAGGGCAATCAAGAATGGACAATCCAGAGACACAGGTTGCAAGGTTACAGGATTGAAGATGCAAAACAAATACAAACAAAGCAAGAATCACAATACAAAAAAATAAAAAATACCAGCCCCACAAAAAGGGGGGTTGGGCCCAGCATATGTATATGGTCGATTTTGGTGTATCTATATCATGATGCTGTTCTATACAATTGTATTGCTGTTTATGACAATAACACATTTAATTGAATTTAAATGAATTGAGTCAGCAGCAATTGTACAAATGCAGAGCTCCAAATCATATGTTTCCCCTAAAGCAACCTATTCATCATGTTAATGCAGTTATTCTAAAAAAAATCGAATAAACAATGGTTTGTAGGAGGGCTCATGTCTTATTTACGTTATTGTGTTTGCTTGCACATAGTGGTGTCCGACACATATTGTGTTGTGTCTTTGTTTTGTTTTTCTTCACCTTGTGTACACTATGTTTTCACTTTCTCGGAAATATGACACTAGGACAGAGGTGATATAAGGTTTCCCAGTTTTATGGTAATTTAATTCTTCTAACTGCTGATACATGAAGCAACGCCTTATTTCAACTTCATGATGTGAATAATGTGGGTATGCATTTTGTACGTAATAAAAGAACGTTTGCTGATAACAAAGGGCTAATTAGCGAAATCCAAAGACTGACAGACTATACAATGGCTAAAAGCAAAAGGACAAAAGATAAACCATTGTTGACACAGAAAACAAAACAAAAATCGAGCAATATGAACCACAAGGTGTGAAATCCGGTAATTAAGCAGTTCCTGTTCCACGTGTGGAACCCGTCGTGCCATTCTTGTTAAAACATCTGAGAATAAGTCACGAATTAGGTGTATGTCAATGTATGAAGCAGACCTAGCTGCATCTGTGGTATCCATTAATTGAAGCTCAATGGGCCATTCTTGTTAAAACATCTGGGAATAAGTCACGAATTAGGTGTATGTCAATGTATGAAGCAGACCTAGCTGCATCTGTGGTATCCATTAATTGAAGCTCAATGGGCTATTCTTGTTAAAACATCTGGGAATAAGTCACGAATTAGGTGTATGTCAATGTATGAAGCAGACCTAGCTGCATCTGTGGTATCCATTAATTGAAGCTCAATGGGCTATTCTTGTTAAAACATCTGGGAATAAGTCACGAATTAGGTGTATGTCAATGTATGAAGCAGACCTAGCTGCATCTGTGGTATCCATTAATTGAAGCTCAATGGGATATATGCAATCAACAACATTACCAAACATGGAATTATATAGAATTTGTTTTCCAATTCAACATGTAATATCTGCACACATCACAACAATACAAAAACTTAAAAATACAAAATGTATATTTAATATGACCGCATATTATCTTAATAGGCTTCTCTTTTATGAGTAGATCAAGCAACTGCACGTGGTGCAGTATTTTAATTTAAATGGTGATAATTGTCTACATCTCTATCGGCCATTATTGTTCTTCCTGTACACAGTACATGTACTCTGTGTCGTATGCCAAAGTAGTTATCATAGTGGAAACAATAGTGCTAAAGTGCATGAAGAGTGTACTGGTTTTATTGCCGTTGTATTGCTGCTATTATTATATACTGATATATTAATTTAATTGTAAGTACAATTCCAAGAGGAATATTTGATTTATCTTGTTTATTATTGGTATATTAGACATAATGTCCATTAGTGTTTAGTTTCTATTACATATTAGATATGTTGAATAAGATATCAATTTGCATTACAGAAGAAAATTTACATCAATATAATAATTTGTCTTCTGTGTAGTGTGGAATTAGAAAACTTTCCCACTTTATGTGTTCTATATTTATACATGTTTTGTGTGACACACTGTAATATGGATAGTCTTTATGGCGTTTTCATCTTGCTTAGAAAATACATTGTTTAAATTAATGTTGCTCTTTAAGTAATATTGGTTCTACAACTATCTTCATGATGCGGAGACGTCGTCATAATATGTTCGATAGTCCCGTATTCTGAAAATTAAAAATGTCATCTGTAAGACAAGGACTAATTGAACGTTTGATTAAGGACTGATTCACACTCACTTGAACGTTTGATTAATGTTCAGCCTTGTTAAGACATTACAGCAGATTAAAGACATAGTACTCATAACATAAAAAATAACATACATCGTTACTTTAATGTTCTAAACTATCTATTAAACATTTTTAACGAAGATTGCTATCATTTTATGGTTACACATGTATGCATAAAGTATATACATTAATAGTAATGGATTTGTACACAGAGAGAAAGTAAAAAGACTATCAGTAACATGAGAGTTATTATCTGAGCGTCTGATCGTCTTCTGCAGGTATGAACAATCCCTTTGATGTGCTATCTTGTCATTTCTTACTTGTTATAAACTGATAACTCACGCAATAAACGTACTAATGAAAATTGTTTTGTGCAGAATGTATATATTGTGAGGGATCAAAATTGCATTATGAATTTATATTATTTTATGCTATAATCGGACTGTGCAAACCGTTTCAATCTACGAGGAATTGAGGATGAAATTGATGACATCAACCAACAATTAGCAATATATGATCATAGATTATAGAACAATAGACTAGTGATAGTGGAAATATGGCAAACTATTGGCATGTCACAGAAGGATTTTAGCAATAGAAGGATCGCAACACAAGTGAGAAAACACCATGATAGTCCTATGCAGCGCTTGCGGAGAAAGGTAGCGGCAGATAATCATTCACCCTCGCTCAAGTTCCGTTAAAGGACCCCTAGGAAACAAGCCTGTATCCTGCCATTCAAAAAGATATACATTTGTTACACAACCTTGTTGTCGTTATGAATTTGCCTTTCGGTTGTCACATAATAAATGCCAATAGACTCTTCAGTATAGGTTTAAGTTATGGTTATGGATAATGACCACGACGGCCCTCTCTTCCGTATATAACGCGTGTGAACCCTAATACCCACAGGTATCGAAACGTCATAGACAGGCTCTTGAAAAGATTATTTTTGGTACCACAGTGTTTGATGGTGCCGGACTGACTGAAAGCGCTCTTTACCATACAGTGTCGTTCAATGTAACTTTAATACCGTGGTAAGACGAACCAACGTGCTTAACACGAACGTGGTACCTCATTTTGATAGCCACCCATGGGCTCATAAGGCAATAATAATAACACACTACACCAACAAGTTAATACTGCGATGGAATTCATGCAACAAGGGACCATTTACATATTTCCTAAACCTGACTTTGATATAAAATCAATAGAGCACGCGTGGAATTTTATTGGTCGTGCAATTCACGAATACACGGTATCGACACACTGCTGAATTAAAACCAACGATATCGTGCAGTAATGTCGACAATACAAACAAGGCAGAGTCCGTTGAGACAACAATGCGAGGAAACCGTAGGCGACTACAGAAACGTTGGGTTAAAAATTGTGATTGTATCCATTTTTGAGCGATTGCGCATTATAAGACATCCGACCACATTCATTTACAAACTCTGACAAATGGACCACGTGTCAGTTCCCTTAAATGTTGAAAAACAATAATTCACAGTTTAAAAAAGTGTCAACTTTATGAGCTGTTTTATCATAGGTAACAACCATGTGTCATTTCAAAACTGATTCATTTTCTAGTACGTGATCTAATCTATGAGATAATACCTTTACGGTAGTTTTGACTTTCCCTTTGTAAGATTGTTCGGAGTTCGGTAATTTTGTTATTACCCTTATTTATCGAGTTTTACTCGATTTTTCGGTAATGATAACAATAAATTAGAAAGGATACGGAGAGGCGCTGTGCTTTTTGTCGAAGTGAATATACAAACATGGATTAGTTTAGCAGAATCTTATAAAAAGTAATTCGTATGAATAGTCTACTACATAAATAGATATCCATTATTATCCGAGACAATTGTTTTTTCGAACCACCCCTTCTGTTAAGCCATTTCATTATCAAATCAATATGCAATATTTGAAATGTTGCTTCATAGATCTTCTCTCTTATAACCCACTAAAACACAGAAGTTCAAAATCATGTAAAACAGTTGTCCGGTAGTAAATCATCGTTATTAAACGATTGTCATCTTGTACCGAACAACCATACTTTAAATTGAAAATAAAAACATTTTTTTGTGTGAAAAATATAGTTATCTTTAAAATAGTTAATAGACCTATCATATCTAGTGTTTGAAAATGTTGTAAGTGATTATTAGTGCTGCCTAATTGTGGGGTTTATTTGCTTGATTTGATGTTCATGCCAAATACGTTACTTATGTCAGAATGTCAGTTTGGTTTCCGTACAACAATTCCAGCTGTTTACTTCATATGTATGACAATGTGGTCACATTTCTGTTCTGGTAATCTGGTTAGCGAGAATTCTGTAATTTTACATTGAAGATAAATCACAACAAACATATTTCCTTAAAAACATTATCTGAAATATGTCTAGCTCTCTTTGGAGAAAAAAGATCGAATATGTAACAAAAATGGAACTGAGACCTTATTTATGTTGGCTAAGCCGAACAACCTTTAAGTAGAAAAATGAATGGACACTGGTATGATATAAACAATCCACATTGCAGAGTAATAGCTAACCTGCTCAGTCTACCACACCATTTCAGTTTGTCTAATTGTGTAAGAAAGTATATAATTAACAAAATATGTCATCTTACTAATGGCCAAAATCCGAGAACACACTTCCGAACAGATAGAGAAAATTAATGGACTAGAGAATTAGGTACTCCAATGCTTTATTTCTGCAATGTGAAAGTTGGCAGCATTAATAGCCTTGAATATAGAAATGCGAATTCAGTGAATTTATTTAACATAAACCAATGTGGCAAACGCAGTGATGGTAGGGAAAATTATCATACTTCTAGAATAAAACATGCTGTCATTTTCACTTATTGGGACATTTGATGTTCTCCTTTCGTGCATTCAAAACCATAAAGCCATTGTGTATTCATTCCATTCACACAACCCTACTTCCCTTTGGATTTACCATACTTATATCGGTTCGCGATTGTTTGCTTCAAAAGCCATGCTCTATTGGAATTACTCAGGAATATTGGCTGGCTAGTATTATTTGTGATGTGACTGTTTAAACCAGTTCGGATGGAATTGTTATCACAATATAGACGGTTCCTTCATTTCAAATTTTCCAGTAAATGAATTGATACCGTCACTAGACTTGACTTGACTGCCTAGCCGTGTAGGAGACTTGACTTGACTTGACAGCCTAGCCCTGTAGGAGACGAGACTTGACTTGACTGCTATCATGTTTTTGGTGGTGTAATTTTTAGTTTTCAGTATTGTGCTTTCTATTCTGTTTGTTTTCATTTTGTGGATTGCGCCTTATGTTGTCTTTGTCTCTGGTTTGTCCATTCTCGATTGCCCTTCGATGTTTTCTAAAGTTTATTAACAGTCGAAACTACATCACCCCTCATATAAAAGCTGTCGCTATAGAAATACATAGCTCTATAAATCAACAACAATCACCAGAAAACATCTTCATAACAGGGGAACAATCTTAGGTTTATTTAATATTCGTGGCGCAGAAGTTGTCATAAATAGATAATGTTTGTTCCGTAGAAAAAAACAGTTGGACTTGGCCGTCATTTAAATATTAGTACGCACAATGCCATCGCAAATCAAAGTGGTCTCCTAATAACTGGGTGTGTTCATAAAAAGAGGTATTTTTTCTTTCAAATATGAATTGTTTATATAGGAAAATATTTCCCTTCCGAATTATGTGAAGTGTTTGTACGATAAAGGTTGTTTCCTATCAAACTACCTAGAAGATGTGTTTATATATAGATATGGGGTTATGGTTATGGTGTTTAACATCACTTTCAACAATATTTCAGTTATATCGTAGTGGTCAGTTTTATTGGTGAAGGAAACCAGTGAAAACCACTGTCCTGTCGCAAGTCACTGACAAACTTTATCACATAATGTTGTATCGAGTATACCTCGTCTGAGCGGGATTCGAACTCACAACGGAGCAAGATTTTCTACCAACTGTGAGATGCTCATAAGAGAAAGGTACATGTGTATCTGCTCAAACTGCGTGGTGAATATCGGAACAATAGCTAACCAACTGTTGATACCGACTGTGAGATGTTTATATAATTATATCGTTCCTCTATATAGCGACGGTGGAGTGTTTATGTTTGTAAAAGGAAGATATGTTTCTCCCGACTAAAGTAGACTAATCTTGAAGTATGTATAAGAGGGAACAATATTTCGCGAATGAGGGTGAAGTGTTTAAAATAGGTGTTTCCTACTCACTGTGGGTTATATAAAGGGAAACTTTTCACTTCCTAGGTTAAAATACGGTTTCCCCACCGAATGCAATGTTTTTACTCTAAAACACTTTTTTAATTTTCAACATCTACTTACATACTAAAGGAGCTATTTCCTTATATTTTGGAGTGTTTCCTTTCCAATTATAGAGTGTAAGAAAACTATTTCACAACGACTGTGTGGTGTTTTCTTAAGAAATAAATTCCTTATCGACTGTGAGAAAACACTCTTCATACATTATTCAGCAGCTATATAAAAATAATAGTTTTAATATTTGATAATACATGCAAAACTGTCGAACATTGTCATATTAAAAAATATTTATCTGCCATATTAAACATCAATCTGCATTTAATATCACTCTCCTGAAAAAAGATTTAATAGAACAGGCAGACACATGACGCGTAGTGGACGATTATCGTTTATTTATTCAGGCATTAGAAGTAAATATGAGAAAATGTTTCTCGGCGACATCCGTATCCTGGCGATAGAGTGTAGCAATATATATATATATATAATAGCATAGCATATGTACATATTTATTATTGAACCTAATAACAAATGTCACCACAGTAGTTACTGCAGTAAGACAAATGTAGTCACAGTAGTTACTGCAGTAAGACAAATGTAGTCACAGTAGTTACTGCAGTAAGACAAATGTAGTCACAGTAGCTACTGCAGTAAGACAAATGTAGCCACAGTAGTTACTGCAGTAAGACAAATGTAGTCACAGTAGTTACTGCAGTAAGACAAATGTAGCCACAGTAGTTACTGCAGTAAGACAAATGTAGTCACAGTAGTTACTGCAGTAAGACAAATGTAGTCACAGTAGTTACTGCAGTAAGACAAATGTAGTCACAGTAGCTACTGCAGTAAGACAAATGTAGTCACAGTAGTTACTGCAGTAAGACAAATGTAGTCACAGTAGTTACTGCAGTAAGACAAATGTAGTCACAGTAGCTACTGCAGTAAGACAAATGTAGCCACAGTAGTTACTGCAGTAAGACAAATGTAGTCACAGTAGTTACTGCAGTAAGACAAATGTAGCCACAGTAGTTACTGCAGTAAGACAAATGTAGTCACAGTAGTTACTGCAGTAAGACAAATGTAGTCACAGTAGTTACTGCAGTAAGACAAATGTAGTCACAGTAGTTACTGCAGTAAGACAAATGTAGTCACAGTAGTTACTGCAGTAAGACAAATATAGTCACAGTAGTTACTGCAGTAAGACAAATGTAGTCACAGTAGTTACTGCAGTAAGGCAAATGTAGTCACAGTAGTTACTGCAGTAAGACAAATGTAGTCACAGTAGTTACTGCAGTAGGAAAAGTTTTAAGATACCAAAAGGATAATCAGAATCCGAAGAAGGACATACAATATAATTATTGCTGAAAGAAAAAGGACAAACAATGATCTACGCATATTGCTTTGTGTTTTTCTTCGTCTTGTGTACCCTGTGTTGTCAGATTCTCTGGATTGTCAATTTCTGCTTTCCTTTTTGGTATTCCCTGACGTTTATTTATTATCTACCAAACACTACACAGAAAACAAAAAAATGAGCAACACGAACCTCACTAAAAACCGGGATGAACTCCTGTGCTGCGGAAGCTATACAGATACTGCTACACTAGTGCTACCCGTCGTGTTACTCTTGTCATAAACCCGATGATAAGTCATGAAAGAGGAAAGAACCGGAACATATCCGTGGTCGTTTGTGACACAGATATTCCGTACTGGTAAAATTTGCCTATGTTTTTTATTTTTACACCTAACTCGTTTAGTTATATCATGGTGATTATCTAGAACTGTGCTCTTTATCAAGTTACTCTGCTTCCTTAGAGGTGAATAGTTGACACTAGATATCCCGTAAATGTAATAAATCAGAATTTGTATTTCAAACCCATTCTGTACTTCTTGGAAAAGATTATAGAAGCACTACCACTCTCCTTGGAAATAACATATTCCAAATATGCAATGTCCTACAGGTTTGCTCGGTATAATTATGATTCAGTTATTCACGAGAAACTGAAGATCGCATCCCTTTTGTATAAGTTATATTAAATAAGTGGAAAATCCATCTCATGACAGGTTCTAGTAACACAAATTCCTTCAGACATCATGTTCTTCCAATACGGGATCAGAAGGAGTTCATTTTTCGCTGTCTATCCTTTCCTAAAATCAATTGAAACTGATGATTTTAGAGTTAGGAATTACCATCTTTAACAAAGGCACACCGGAAAAACAAATCATCTGCTTTTCATAATTTTATTTGATTTACATTTTAACTTTCGCTTTCGTGAAGGTTGCATTGCATTTGAAAACAATAGATAAACGTAAGAATAACTAATGCATTTAGTTCTAGTATGTATATGGAATCGTCAGACTATTTGGCAAAGTAAATATTACTAAAATTGACAGATTTCAGCAACCATTGAGACTATCGACCTTCATTATACAAAGAAAAGAATGTTTTTACCTCGTAAGATATCTGACTGAGTCCGGCTGCCACAACTCATAGTTATGAGTCGCTCAGTTGAAACATTCAAGGCTGTTGCCTCCTCAATCAAATACTAATTTATGAAATCTGTAAATAGTTTTAATTGTAAAATGCCGTGTGCATAAATGTAACATATGATAAACGAAGTATACTGACGTAGTCATTAAGAAAAGTTTTAAAAACCAACGGTGTAAGCAGAAGTCGTGAATCGATGAAGAACAGACAATAACAAGTTCACATAAAAAAGTCAATGTTCTTTGTAATAAATGGTTATAACGCTCAGATTTTCCCAGATTTTCAGGATAAGATGGTATCCACAATGACCACGTGATGATGAGCAACTGCGTAAACCTTCCATTCAATAAAAAAAAAACACACACACACACACATACACACACAAACAAACAAACAAACAAGCAACCAAGAAAAACCCAAACTATTGGAGAACTGACACTCAGAAACTATATGCCTTATTATAATGTATAATGTACTATGTTATTAAAGTGCTATAACATTAACATTTATTTCTTCACGGAAATATAATATAAACGTCAAACATGTTGGTGATAAACAATTATGTAAAAGTTTCATACCAATAAAAAGGGTAATTGTACGATAATTTGCACTATAAGTCGCAAAAAACAATGTAGACGGATAAATAGGAGGAGTGAAAACTATAAGTCTTCTGCATCTGTGATGCGGGTCATAATAAATATTCTAAAACTATAAGACTTCTGCATCTGTGATGCGAGTCATAATAAATATTCTAAAACTATAAGTCTTCCTCATCTGTGATGCGAGTCATAATAAATATTCTAAAACTATAAGTCTTCCTCATCTGTGATGCGAGTCATAATAAATATTCTAAAACTATAAGTCTTCCTCATCTGTGATGCGAGTCATAATAAATATTCTAAAACTATAAGTCTTCCTCATCTGTGATGCGAGTCATAATAAATATTCTAAAACTATAAGTCTTCCTCATCTGTGATGCGAGTCATAATAAATATTCTAAAACTATAAGTCTTCCTCATCTGTGATGCGAGTCATAATAAATATTCTAAAACTATAAGTCTTCCTCATCTGTGATGCGAGTCATAATAAATATTCTAAAACTATAAGTCTTCCTCATCTGTGATGCGAGTCATAATAAATATTCTAAAACTATAAGTCTTCCTCATCTGTGATGCGAGTCATAATAAATATTCTAAAACTATAAGTCTTCCTCATCTGTGATGCGAGTCATAATAAATATTCTAAAACTATAAGTCTTCCTCATCTGTGATGCGAGTCATAATAAATATTCTAAAACTATAAGTCTTCCTCATCTGTGATGCGAGTCATAATAAATATTCTAAAACTATAAGTCTTCCTCATCTGTGATGCGAGTCATAATAAATATTCTAAAACTATAAGTCTTCCTCATCTGTGATGCGAGTCATAATAAATATTCTAAAACTATAAGTCTTCCTCATCTGTGATGCGAGTCATAATAAATATTCTAAAACTATAAGTCTTCCTCATCTGTGATGCGAGTCATAATAAATATTCTAAAACTATAAGTCTTCCTCATCTGTGATGCGAGTCATAATAAATATTCTAAAACTATAAGTCTTCCTCATCTGTGATGCGAGTCATAATAAATATTCTAAAACTATAAGTCTTCCTCATCTGTGATGCGAGTCATAATAAATATTCTAAAACTATAAGTCTTCCTCATCTGTGATGCGAGTCATAATAAATATTCTAAAACTATAAGTCTTCCTCATCTGTGATGCGAGTCATAATAAATATTCTAAAACTATAAGTCTTCCTCATCTGTGATGCGAGTCATAATAAATATTCTAAAACTATAAGTCTTCCTCATCTGTGATGCGAGTCATAATAAATATTCTAAAACTATAAGTCTTCCTCATCTGTGATGCGAGTCATAATAAATATTCTAAAACTATAAGTCTTCCTCATCTGTGATGCGAGTCATAATAAATATTCTAAAACTATAAGTCTTCCTCATCTGTGATGCGAGTCATAATAAATATTCTAAAACTATAAGTCTTCCTCATCTGTGATGCGAGTCATAATAAATATTCTAAAACTATAAGTCTTCCTCATCTGTGATGCGAGTCATAATAAATATTCTAAAACTATAAGTCTTCCTCATCTGTGATGCGAGTCATAATAAATATTCTAAAACTATAAGTCTTCCTCATCTGTGATGCGAGTCATAATAAATATTCTAAAACTATAAGTCTTCCTCATCTGTGATGCGAGTCATAATAAATATTCTAAAACTATAAGTCTTCCTCATCTGTGATGCGAGTCATAATAAATATTCTAAAACTATAAGTCTTCCTCATCTGTGATGCGAGTCATAATAAATATTCTAAAACTATAAGTCTTCCTCATCTGTGATGCGAGTCATAATAAATATTCTAAAACTATAAGTCTTCCTCATCTGTGATGCGAGTCATAATAAATATTCTAAAACTATAAGTCTTCCTCATCTGTGATGCGAGTCATAATAAATATTCTAAAACTATAAGTCTTCCTCATCTGTGATGCGAGTCATAATAAATATTCTAAAACTATAAGTCTTCCTCATCTGTGATGCGAGTCATAATAAATATTCTAAAACTATAAGTCTTCCTCATCTGTGATGCGAGTCATAATAAATATTCTAAAACTATAAGTCTTCCTCATCTGTGATGCGAGTCATAATAAATATTCTAAAACTATAAGTCTTCCTCATCTGTGATGCGAGTCATAATAAATATTCTAAAACTATAAGTCTTCCTCATCTGTGATGCGAGTCATAATAAATATTCTAAAACTATAAGTCTTCCTCATCTGTGATGCGAGTCATAATAAATATTCTAAAACTATAAGTCTTCCTCATCTGTGATGCGAGTCATAATAAATATTCTAAAACTATAAGTCTTCCTCATCTGTGATGCGAGTCATAATAAATATTCTAAAACTATAAGTCTTCCTCATCTGTGATGCGAGTCATAATAAATATTCTAAAACTATAAGTCTTCCTCATCTGTGATGCGAGTCATAATAAATATTCTAAAACTATAAGTCTTCCTCATCTGTGATGCGGGTCATAATAAATATTCTAAAACTATAAGTCTTCCTCATCTGTGATGCGGGTCATAATAAATATTCTAAAACTATAAGTCTTCCTCATCTGTGATGCGGGTCATAATAAATATTCTAAAACTATAAGTCTTCTGCATCTGTGATGCGGGTCATAATAAATATTCTAAAAGAGAAAAGTAATGATGCCGTAAACGATTGTCATATGTTAATAACATAATGTTTTCTGTAATTCGATCACCTTATAGTTAGGGAGTTACCTCTTACCTCTGAATAGCAACACCATGTTTATTCATGATACTACCGGAGACAAGTCATTATGATTAGGTGCTTGCAAAATGTCATCAATTTATCATTAGAAGGAAACGAAAACAGAAAACACCCATAAAACAATTGTATTCAGGTTAACACCTATTATGACACTTTTATAACCATCACGTGTCATAATAATTTGCAGCTGAAGCTAAAAATTATTGACAAAATACCCGTATGTTCTTTTTCTTTCTGGAATTGAAAAAAATGACACCTAACAAGATTTTGAGATAAGTCTGCAGGTTTTGATTTCCATCAGAAATTTTATAATAATATGTCTTTAAAAAGTAATAAAGCGAAAGGTTGCTGTTTTTGATACAATAGATGTGACCTCATTTACAACGTGGTCACGCTTAGAAAATAACATAACACTGAGCTATTCGATAATATCTTTATATTTTATTCACACCTGAAGGGTAAATTTTGAGTTTAAAGAAACCCCAGCTGGTCTGGTTTGTATAGTAAGAACGTGTGATGAATGTTTCATTTTATATAAATTTTTCATTTTTACCAATAAGTTAGATAATTAGATTAGACTTTGTATTATTATCTATGATATACATTAAATATATATATACTAGAAAGATAGGTTCATCCTCGGTATAGATGTTCACGGCGGAAATCGAGAAAATATAAAAACAGATATACATAATCATTGTTCAGTAAAAGTGTATATAATGCCCCTGGGTCTCTTGATATGATATGTATCTTATTTATATTACAAAATAATTTATGTGGTGATTTTAATACCGATCTTGCACTCATTACAAAGTCAAATTAAGATAGCGTTTTATATGGGCATATTTTGTACTGAATAAATTACTACAAACCTTGAAATGGCATGAAATATATATTTTTTCTACGAAGACACTTATTCCAGTGATATGGGTTTAATAAGTTTCTGCTTGCCTCACCAATATGATTTAGAAAAGAAAGTATTCAACTGCACATAATTTACATGAAATTTTTTGAAGAAAATTGGATACATCGCACCAATATTGACGTTTTTTTTTATATTTTAACCACTGGTACAAATTCCTCTAGTTTATTAAAGAAGAAAAAAATATAAATTATAATATTTGGCACAGTAATAAAAAGTCTAAAAATATTGTTAAAGGAAGACAACAGAAACGGGTTAGGTTTAGGGTTATGGTGTTTAATGTCACTTTCAACAATATTTCAGCTATATCGTGGCGGTCAGTTTTATTGCTGGAGGAACAGGGAGTACACGGAGAAAACCATCAACCTGCCGCAAGTCACTGACAAACTTCATCACATAATGGATAAAAGAATTGCTAATAAGCGTAACAACCTATAGTTAACTATTCAATCAAAGTGTCGAAAAACAATATACATGTACCTATAATTGTAATTACTTAACAATTTCATGATATTACAAAATCCTCCTTTTTCAAAATAGGAAATTTGAAATAAAAACATATTTTAATTAGCATTTTCCAAAAAGAAAAAGAAATTAAAAATTGTAATGAAAAATGATTTAAATATCATCAAAAGAACAAAAATAAATATTTAAAAGTTTATAAGTAATTAAGGTTCATTTCACAATTTCACCCTATGATGGCCTTCAAAGACACGTGCAAAAAATAGAAAGAAAAAAATAACGTATAAAACAGCTTGCAGTGTGTTTTTAGAATTTTCTTTTTCGTAGAGAAAGTTGAAATCAATAATAATTTCCACTTTAAATGTTTATAACTTATCATATTAAATTATATGAACAGCTTGTTTTTGTTAACTTTGCAGTAACCTGCGGCGTTATATGAAAATATTTCCTTTGATAATTCATTTGACGAAGTGAGTTTTTCGTAAGTAAGACGCAATATATCATTGAAGTCACTGAGATACTGATAAAGTTGTAGGAGAATTCCCAAGGAAATTTCAAGAGAAGTATGTTAATACAATCAACGTGGAAAGAAGAGCGTTGCTATCTTTCTTTACCAATATAAAAAAAAAAACTGAAATATTACTCCCGAAAAATAATATAATGTCACACGTGCAGTAAAAAGCCTGAAATATTACTCCCGAAAAATAATATAATGTCACACGTGCAGTAAGCAACAAGAAATTGTTATTGATTCTATAGAACTTACACAGACTTTTTGTGTTGCTTCTGTTATAGTATGTACACGTTATATTTCTATGTTCACATAATAAATTCTCTAGTATATACCGTGACCTTCGTGATCGTGATCGCATGGTAATTGGATTTACAACTACCTGTGCAATCAGTACCTATCACCACAAAAGTTGTGAGTTCGAATCCCGATCATGGTGATGTGTACTCGATACTACATTATATGATAAAGTTTGTCGGTGACTTACGACAGGTCAGTGTTGTCTCCGGGTACTCCGGTTTCCTCTACCAATATAACTGACCGACACGATATAGCTGAAATATTGTTGAAAGTGGCGTTAAACACCACAACCATAGCCAGCTATATTTCTATGTTCACACAATAACTTCTCTACTATGTACCAACTATATCTTTATTTTCACAACTTCGCTTTTCTAATAAGCTCCTATTACCCATGTATATTTTATTAAGAAAAGATATGAATGTAAATGAACATAAATAAAAGAATATCCAACTTCCACTTACATACAAAGTAAAGTGTGTGTAAAGAGGTCGATAGTTTCGATTGCTTGTTTTTTTTTTAAGTAAGTCTATAAGAGGCACGGATGTTAAGTCATATGATGAGATTAATTCTACAATCCATTACGAGCTATATAGGTTTGTACCCAATACTGAACGGATGTTCTCGATTCATAGCTAAATTCTAATGGTATTAACATAAACAAAGCATTCATACGTTCAATGAAATGAATAAATGATGATATGACGCTCTAATTGTGATCATGTAATTTAGACACAGATGCTTGAATAAAAAGTACAGATTGTTGTTATTTTTTATGATTGATTGCTTGCTACCCACTGAAAAAGTATACAGGGTTGGGTAAGGACGACAAATTCAGTTTTCTGTATTGACTACGATGCGCCTACTCTCTTTCGAAATTAAAAAAAAAGTTTTAGGCGTACATGTAGCGTGGCACTTTCCAAAACACGCTACCCACTATGGTCGCCCACAGTCAGGATTTCTGTAATATAACCCGACAACCCCCCTTCCCCATCGAGAGGGCTCATCTTATCCGCCATCCGAGGTCGTGCTGAGCAGTTCTGTGGGTTGTGCCCTGGGGACCATTCACCAGTATCCAGCTGACATTGCAATTAACATACTGGATACGCGAAATTCGAGGAAAATAAGTATGCCATATACTATTTGAAATACATAAATCAACAAATAATTCTTCTTTATCAATCCGTTTCCTCTTCTTCCACCTAGATTATAATGATTTTTTTTTCGGAACATAGAAGAGGCAAATCAATATATCTATGGATTCTGATAGTTGTTTAACAATCAGTAAGGTGAATTACATGTTTATTAATGAATCGGAGAGTCACCGTAGCAAAAGAAATCAAGATTATTTTGAATTCATAATGTATGAAAACGTATTAGCTTCACCCAAGCAAAAACAAAATGTAAATGTATTTTGCATTTAAGGATTGATCGCAATTTTTGTTCGGTTCATTCGAAATAACCTCAATCAGGTTGTACACACCGTATAACCCGCGTAGAGTGTTACGTAAGGGTGTGTACAACCTGATTGAGGTTATTTCGAATGAACCAAACTTCGATCAATCCTTATAAATTAATTTAACCTTTTTTTGCTATGATATTGAAAAATATATTTATTTTTTCAAAATAAGGCAAATAATCGGAAATAAAGTAAAATAACCCCAAAGGTGCCTCATTTAAAGAAAATCGCCTGATGAGAACGGCACGCGACGCCTTGAGAACGACGTCTATTTTCAGATTCAGTACATACGAATATAACCTCAACTTATTAAACCAATCACAATACGTATTTAATGACATGTGACTCTAAAATTAATTTATAAGTATTCAGAAGTACAATATTTTCGATCCCTTGATGACTGACATTTCGTGTATGCAATGAACAGTAAAATGTACCAAAATCGGAACCAAATGAATTAAAATTGATTTAGCTTAGATGATGTAAAAATGAAATATGTTCTGTGGAGCCTACCGTCCCAATAGATAACTTCGACTCAATCACGTACAGCCATTAATAAACCATAGGTCTGATTAACTACATTGCCTTATTCTGCGTCGGGTTTTTTAATAATGATTTTTCTCTTTGATCTGTATTTCGTGTTCATGGCGAGAAAAATCATATCGAACAGATCAGATCATGTGAGTAATTGCCCAATCTAGTTGAACATGTTATCATGGAGAAATGATTTATATACATTAGGAATATATTTTTAGAATAATGGGAGATATGAAGTTAAATAATTATCGTTGGTCATCGGGTGCCTTTCATATATAGCTACATTTTTATATTGTAATTCACTCAGTGTAGCATGTAGGATTAATGAGTTCTATTTTATGATTCTTATACAAATAAAAGTGGTAACACATGTTAATCTTATGATACCCTTAAACTACAATCGTTGTAAATTGTCACTAAAATATTCCAGTATATTTATATTGTTGTTGACTTAA
Source organism: Bathymodiolus septemdierum (assembly GCA_963383655.1). Lineage (NCBI taxonomy): Eukaryota > Metazoa > Mollusca > Bivalvia > Mytilida > Modiolidae > Bathymodiolus > Bathymodiolus septemdierum. The sequence continues at coordinate 88,158,182 of OY726517.1, read as the reverse complement.
ATCTTACTTCTCCTAGTATAATATGCTTATGATAGTTTTACCTTGATAAACCAATATAAAACGGTAAGGGTCCCAGATATAAGCCTTTGATCTCGGCAAATATTAAAGAGTTGTATCTAAAATTGACATGTCTAGTTTGTGTATATAACAAAGATCTATTGTAAATCATTCTACTTGCCAAGGAAATAAATAAAATTGGATGTGAACGTTGGGTACCTACCTATGGCTATATGAAGGTTATTTAGACCGACATCAAAGAATACCTGAGTGGTTCACCTTGGTCTTTCTTAATATTGAAGAGTCTCTTTAAATAATGTTATACTGTATACTGCTTAATATCATTGTAAAACAATATGTGTTTCAATATCTCTACTACTTAAGGACAGAGACTCGATTTGGATGGTTCTTAGAAGTAACATTTGTCATCACTTTTTAGTTAAACTATGATTCTATTTTTCTCTAATTACCGTTAATTGTCTTTTATTGAAGTATAACTAGCCTCTCGACCATATGTTTGCTTGATACGAGATCTCACGTGTTTTTGAAACTAGTATTAAAATGTCCATATAAAACTTGCTCACAGATTATGAGTGTTTCAAAATCCCAATGTTCTTATATATAGCCTGAATGAAATTAATGTAGCATCTGAAATGATACAATTTTGTAATCATTGTCTCACATGTACAATGTAGATAAGTGTTCAGTGATAGAAACAGTTTGAAGATAACAAAGTGGTAATAGAAATCCATATATCGAGGAAACACAGACAATACAATGATCAACAGAACAAGGACAAAAAGACAAACAAAGATCTACAAAACACCGAAAACTAAAGATTGAGCAACACGAACCCCACTAACAACAGGGGTGAATTAAGGTGCTCCATGATGGTAAGCAATTCATGCTCCACTAGTGGCACCCGCCGTGCTACTCTTGTTATAAACCCTGTGATAAGACATGAATGAGGAAATGCCCCGATTGTGATTACGACAAGTGGAACATATATGTGGTCATTCCGTAACGGTTAAACAATCAGCTTTGTCTCACAGCTATAATATAAAGTCTTAAATAGTGAGTATTATCTCACAGAAACAGTGTATGATTTCCATTGAATGATTACTGAATATGAGATGATCTCACACAGTACACTGTAATTAGGCGACCATTTTGATAAATCTACAACTGAAATTGACATAATTCTTTAATAATATCATGTTCAAATATCCACAAAATTGTCAAAATTATATACTTTCTGATAGAATGATACAGTAACAAATAATACATTTTACCAAGAAGATTGTATATCAATAAGAAAAATGTGAATCTGTGTCATGTTTTTTAGATTAAAGCAAACGGAGTCATGTCATACATTTTTGATGGATGCATTGTTAGATAGATATAATAACTACATTAATCAAATGTATGATTTTCTTTCTGCTTGTTACTAAGTGGTATTCCTCGTTAACTTACAGGTCACATTTACAGATCTAAATAGCTTTAAACTATTTCATTAAACAAATTTATGTCGTATTCCAATTTAAAATCACTTTTTACAAGAATGCTTGAGTTCACATGACAATAATTTCTTATTCATAAAGATATGTGTTGTCGAGAAAATATTTGGGATAAATAAATAAAAATAGAAAATTTGATTTGTATGTTTCACTCTAGTGGAATTATTATATGTGGAAAAATATACATGTGGATATTTTTATTGTTTGTTTACTTTTACTCGGAGATATTATAGATATCAAAAGTAAATTATAGGACCCCATTTACCGATTTAGCACCGCCACATTTTTGTTTCTGTCCAAAGGCAAGACCTGTATCGCCATCGGCTGCTCCTGTCGTTGTCATTCCTGTATTTAGAAGTTTGGGCCTTGACAAAGGTGAGGTTCGTATTGTTGCAGTAGCTGGTCACGCATAAGTCGTCATGGTCAGTTACTGGCAACATATTTCGATCCTATCTTTTGTTTTGCATTTTACGTGTGGCAATAAGAAAAAATCCCATCTCAGTACCACTTTTATGCTATTTGGATTTTGAAAACTTCATGTCTCGTCATGAATATAGTTCAAATACTAAAATACTGATAATCTGTCAATCAATCGCTAAGCAACATTCAATCAATCAATAAATCGATGGAACAAAAGTGGACAAGATCACAGTTCATGTAGCTTCCCTGATGCTGGTATTCCTTCAACAAATCCGTTATATCTAGGAAACCTATATAGGGAATCACGTGATGGTAGTCAAAACGCGATGTATTTCAACATTTTTAATAATGCGGATACTGTATCATCTCCATAAATTGTTAGGTATCTATCACCCAAACGGCTATCATCGATTAAATGTCTCGATCTCCTCACATACCTCATATTTAGTAGTAAACATAGAGAGTCCAACTACCATGCGATCACGACCACGATGTCCCATTGAAGGAAGGGGCATAGAGAGTCCAACTACCATGCGATCACGACCACGATGTCTCATTGAAGGAAGGGGCATAGAGAGTCCAACTACCATGCGATCACGACCACGATGTCCCATTGAAGGAAGGGGCATAGAGAGTCCAACTACCATGCGATCACGACCACGATGTCCCATTGAAGGAAGGGACATAGAGAGTCCAACTACCATGCGATCACGACCACGATGTCTCATTGAAGGAAGGGGCATAGAGAGTCCAACTACCATGCGATCACGACCACGATGTCCCATTGAAGGAAGGGGCATAGAGAGTTCAACTACCATGCGATCACGACTACGATGTCCCATTGAAGGAAGGGGCATAGAGAGTCCAACTACCATGCGATCACGACCACGATGTCCCATTGAAGGAAGGGGCATAGAGAGTCCAACTACCATGCGATCACGACCACGATGTCCCATTGAAGGAAGGGACATAGAGAGTCCAACTACCATGCGATCACGACCACGATGTCCCATTGAAGGAAGGGGCATAGAGAGTCCAACTACCATGCGATCACGACCATGATGTCCCATTGAACGAAGGGGCCATGCGATCACGACCACGATGTCCCATTGAAGAAAGAGGCATATAGAGTCCAACTACCATGCGATCACAACCACGATGTCCCATTGAAGGAAGGGGCTTTGCTGTATATATAATAGCAAACAGAAATTTGGTTAACTCTTTTTATCAGCCTTATATTGAATTGGGACATATATTTGCTAATTTATCATTTATGTCAGGTCAGATCTAATTACCGCGCATGGCTATGTGTACTCGATACAACATTAACTTCATAAAAGTTTGTCTGTGACTTCCGGTATGCTGGTGCATGGCTTCCCCTCGGATACTCCGGCTGTCTAGTATCGGATTGTAAATTTGATGCAAGAAAATATCAAGCAAAATACGAAGGTGTTGAGTTCTCATCCTGTAACAAAAAGTAAATAATCAATAAAGAAAAGAGGACTGTATCAGTAAAGCCAAAGGTTTGCTATAATGATCATTCGTGCTCCTTACTTAGTACATATGAGTAGTTATCTTTTTAACATTAAGACTATGCATGCACACATGAAACCAAGTTGACTCCCTCCTGTCACAACATCAACATTGCTTATTTGGCATCTCATAACATGCTTATAAACAGAGACAAACATGTAAACTAGTTTAATGTGTATTACGTGAGTGATAGCGCATAGCAAAATAAACATTTGATCTAATAAATATAATCTGTCACTAACTCGTCAGTAAAACAAAATATGTATTTAATAATACAATGTACCATATGGTCGCTGATATCCTTTGATATATCTATGACATATTGCTTATCTCTCAAACACCGTATTACTACTCCATGGAGGATAAGAATGTTTAAATATGACGACAGGAAACTCAATCTGCAGACGTCAAATTAACAAGTGATTCCGGCAAATCCTCAAATGGAATATAGTTTAATTCTTCATGGATGTCATGTACAACATTGCTATGGACATAGAATAAGAACTTATATGTTACAATTAATGGCATTTTTAATGGGTGACGGTCCGATAGTCCGAAGGTCCAAGAGTCCGAATTAGTGGGTGATTGAGTGATTGTTGCATAACGCCAATTCAGCAATTTTTCAGCTATATTATAGCGAGAACAAGTTAATTTTCAATGAGATGATGATGAAGTCCACTTTGTACTAGATCAACGCGCTGAGTTGGATTTTTATAGTGCTAGCTCACTGAAAAAACAGTCCGTGGGCAGACATGTCGCTCCACTCGGACACATTATTCTGATTCCGAGCCAACCAGTGTTTGCTCTTTCTCCTTAATGCTGCGTGCTCAGCGGAGAAGCAACAAATATCAATTTTATAGTCTTTGGTTTGACCCGACCGGGGCTCGAACCCACGATCTACCGCACTCGAGGTGAACACGCTAACCATTTCGCCACCGATGCGGCTCAATAATCCGGATGACCTTCCGAACAATCGTCCAAAGCAATGTACTGATGAAGTAGAAAAGATACACCTGTGGATCCATTATAATGAAAACAGAGATGTTATATGCTATGATAATCTAAAATAGCATAATTTAATGACAGCATATATATAGAGCCGTTTCGGACTATTGGGCCTTCGGACTATCGGGCCTTCGGACTAATGGGTCTTCGGACTATCGGGCTGACACCTTTTAATGTGTGCTATGCAGTGATGTGTCATAGTATTTGGTTGATTCTTCTGCTTTTCTTTCTTCCCATGTAGAACTTCTTCTCTCTCACTACTTTCTTTTCTGTGTAACTGTATTTGGTCAGTGTGATGGTCACTTAGACAATTCTACATTGTGTGTTGATGGAACAAGTGATACCTACCACAAAGTCGTATGTTGCTCTACATTCCGTAGTAAAGGTTATTTTGACAACTCTCATTTGACAAACGCGAGATCTAATATAGATGTCAGATTTCACAGTTTATTAAAAAGAAAAAAAAAATTGCAAGAGTTATCATAGAGAGATCGTGCTATTGTTTTAGTGTCATAGTATTTTATGATTATACAAAAGTCCTCAGAGTAATAGTTTTTAACCAACCGATTCCATCGTTTTGAATGGAAGCAAATCTGTGCAGGTCTTTTTATTGTTTGTCTATATCTATATTGTCCTTGGAGATCCATATCGATTTCCAAACTCCATATGTCGTGTTTTTGTGTTCAATGGTTAAGAGCTGAGAGGTGATTGTTGGTTTTGATGATACATTAGTGGATTGTTGACCAGGACTGTTTAAAAAAAAAATCATAATAAATACGAATTGTCAAAACGAATTTCGGTGAGTGGTCACATATATAAATACAACCTTTAAAAACGCGTGTTTCAATAAATAATATCTACGTTACTCCTTTTATCTCGACTGTGTACACATGTTTCATTCTTGTTATTTTTATCTTTCTGTTGGGCCCAAGGAAAAATATGTGGCCATTTATAACATATGAAACGTGCTAAAATTTCAAACAACGAGATTTATTTTATTTTGTATATATTTTTCCTAACTTTAGAAACTTTTGTTGGTAACACAACTTGATATTATCAGTATATTATGTTCATATGACATGGAGAAATGAAAGGTCTTAATATTTAAGCTCTTCCAACACGGATATTCATTTTTCTTAAGTAGTTGTACTCATACAATAATGGATATTTGAGATAATAGTGGTTAGCTGTAAAATATAAAATATCGACTGATCCAATGACTATTACAGAAATAGAGGTTACACTGTAGACTTGTGATATAGATGTTTCATGCTTTTCTTGTTTATTTTTATTTTTATTTAAGATCTATTTCTGTCTTAATTTTCAATACAAAAATACTACGTGTAGAATTCTTCCTTTTCATAAAAATCTTTCAGTATTAATTACGTAATTTAATATCAAAGGGAGTGTTAATTTAAGTGTTAAAGGTTTAATTTTGATGTTTACGTATTAAAACAGTATTTGTATTACTATGCTTTTGCACTGTGTAAAGCTTTCTTTTAAAGCTCTGAAGCTGCAAGCATTAAACTATATTTGGAAACTAAATACTTACAAAAAGTCGAAATACCGAAGTACGTTGGCTCAATGTATCTAGTACATGCACTATAATGATAATTTAATTGCATACCGACTAAAATAGGGGTACTTTTAATTCAGAATTGCAATTACATCCCCAAAAACAGAAGAAGAATGTAAAACTGCCATAAAACGTGGAAATGATTCAGACTTCAATTGCTTGTTATATTGACTTGTAGCACTGCACTGTATACAAAGCTGTACTATCGATTGTTGCATGTCTTTCCGTTCACTCTGTCTTAATTGCAGAGTAATCATTAAGGAGTATCACTTTATTGTTTTGGACTCGTGCATGCAATCAGACATTCATGACATATTGCATAAGACTTTTGTAACTTATTGGATTGCAAAGCTATTTCATGCAACAGATAAAATTTAAGCATGCAATTTAAAAACAATCTAGGAGACACGATTCTAAATGTTTGTGTTCGAATTTTATCTTTATATTATAGTAGAAAATTAAATTTGTGAAAGAAAGATGTAATAAAAACCGTTTGTTTTTAAAAGCAATACAGACTTGCTTTGAGAAGAAAACTAACAACTTTAACATACAGTATTAGTACATAACATGAAAGGGTTTGTTTTTAAATTACGATTTACCAGCAATTTAATATTTTTGCAGCGGGTTGTCTCAACATCCAAAGAGATTAACTTAATTCTTTTTCCGTATAAAATCAATACAAGACTGAGATTTTAAGTGAAGTTTTCAGTTATGTATATGTTTCATAAAACAAGTTACATTTCATCGATTTGAGATATTATTTACTTGTGTAAGACATAAGCCCTAACATGTGGGATCTATAACTGGTGATTATTCTGTCGTGACCCTGACAAACTGGTGCATTAATGTCGCTTACGACGAGAGAGCTACAACCAGCAAACTGGTGCATTATAGTCCCTTACGACGAGAGAGCTACAACCAGCAAACTGGTGCATTAATGTCCCTTACGACGAGAGAGCTACAACCAGCAAACTGGTTCATTAATGTCCCTAACGACGAGAGAGCTACAACCAGTAAACTGGTGCATTAATGTCCCTTACGACGAGAGAGCTACAACCAGTAAACTGGTTCATTAATGTCCCTTACGACGAGAGAGCTACAACCAGCAAACTGGTGCATTAATGTCCCTTACGACGAGAGAGCTACAATCAGCAAACTGGTGCATTAATGTCCCTTACGACGAGAGAGCTACAACCAGCAAACTGGTTCATTAATGTCCCTTACGACGAGAGAGCTACAACCAGCAAACTGTTTTTTTCTTTTGTATGGTCTGTTTGTTTGTTTGTTTGTTTTTCTTTTTCATTCGTTATCTCGTTAGTATTCTTTATTGTATCACAAGGGACCTCCGTGGCCGTAATCGTATGTAGTCTGACTTGCATCAATAAGATTTCTAGTTCCTCTCCTAAAAGACTTCTTCAGATATTTCGGCAATGAGACTGACCTGTACGATATAGCTGAAATGTTGTCGACAGTGGCGTTAAACACTATCATTCCGTGCATGGCTTTACAGTTTGTATCACATAAATCTCTATATCACTTTCTTATAAACAAAATGTATTGTTATTGAAAACTTGTTTTCGTCATGGATAGTTGAAATACCGCTCACTGGACTTTTTTTTATCCTAATTTCGATTTGGTTCTTACACTTTGCGAAACATAATTCTCTTGTATACTTGATAATATTTCATAATGTTCATGTATGCAATATATCATCCTGAAGCTACACAAAACAACCATTTTCTTCTTTTGGCCGTAAATAAATTCCTAAATTCTGTTTTTCTCTATAATACTTTGTAATATCCTAATGTTTGGGTATACTGCTTCGAATAAAAACACATGTGAGACTGTTTTTCTGATTGTCATTAGGGTTAGGGTATTTAACGCCACTTTAAACAATATTTCAGTTATATTGTGTTGGTCAGTTTTATTGGTGGAGAAAACCAGAGTACCCAGAGAAAACCACCGACCTGTCGCAAGTCACTGACAAATTTTATCACATAATGTTGTATTTAATACACTTCCCCATGAACGGGATTCGAACTCACAACTTTAGTGGTGATATAAATATAAATAAAATTGTATTCTTGTATGAAGGGGTGAATTTGGGACTTTTATACAGTAGAGCGTTGACGTAGTGTCGGGAATGCAGTTGTTGTAAAAATAAAGGAATGGATTATAAATAATATTAAAATAGATGACAATATACCCCCTCCCCCTACTACCGCCATTTATTATGAATATATATCACCTGATATGTTTATCTTTTGACATTATTTCACGGTTTACAATGTTCAGCATTCATACAACACTGAATATCTTTGCAATTTGATCAAACATTTTAAGCTAAATAAAATGGAGAAGTCTGTGAAAAATGTGAATTCTGTTTTTATTATTGTTATTATTATTATTATTTTTATTTACCAATGTCATACAACATATAGGCATAGATATATATACAATAAATAATTCATCAGATCATGATACAATGAGCTTTTGTGTATCGAGGAATGTAGTGCATATTCATATTATACAATTATTGCCATACCTTGGAAGCTTATACTAGGTGTAAATTACCGAAAAATGAAAATACCTGCTCTTGAGTTAATGACTATATTTGTCTTGTTTTTGGTAATATACACCTAGTATCTGCTGAGCTTCCAAGGTATGGCAATAATTGTATAATGTGCATTCAAATGACAGCTTACTTAATTTGCCGTAATGATGTATTTTTCTTTAAACGTTCGACGACAATTGTTCAGTTTTGTGTAAACATGATAAAACGCCATTGCTGCCGAACAACATTGCTACTTGAAAGTTATACGGTAAAGGGTTGACATATGACATAGCCGAGTCACTTGCTTATGGTAAACTTACAACTGATAGTGTCACAGTTGATTAAGTGAAGAAATTGACAGTTAGTAAATACATTACTTGTTATTTACAATTTGCTTGGGGGACATTTGTGAATGAATCATTTCTATATATATTCATATTTGACACTGTTTTCTACTTTTAAAGTAAAATTATAAACTTATTTGATAGCCATCCCCCTTTTTCATAATCGATATAGACAAGAATCCCATTTTTTCTTACTTTATCTGTATTTTGACATATGAAAATGTAAGTATTTTAATTGTGAATTACTATAAATATTGTTCAAATATAAAATCTAAAATACGCAAACATTTTTTCCGCCTGGTTAAATATCTGAAGATTTGCATTTTACTAAGCTTTGGAAGACACTTGCATGATCGCATTATTTCATGTAGAGGGAAAGCTTGGGTCCATAATACTAGCTTAACTCCGCCACTGTTTATCAATGTGTCTGTACCAAGCCAGGAAAGTGATCGGTCATGTATATGTGTGTTAGAGATATAGAAATTGCATGTGTTTCCATGGTTTTTGGAACTGTTCCGACAGTGTGATATTTTTTGTTTTTCATTTTATTACTGGTACCCGGATGTTTGTTTCACGAAATAAAACAGAGAAATCAGCATAAATGGTTTCCATGAGAAAGATAATAATTATATGATACATGTTATGATGCTGTATCGGACATCACTATCTTTATAGCAGTAAACCGTCATAATGTCTGGTCATATTTCCTCAATTAAAATAATTTTCTTCAATATTTCGTGCTTTACCACACGTGTCACGGGAATGCTTTAATTGTATATCATGTATTGATTACTGACATTGAAAGTCAATATTAATTTAAAGAAACTATTCCAGAATTCTCTATCCCATTCTTGTGCATCTCTGAATTGAGAAATTTTTGGAAGATGTGCAATTTTAATATCAGGGAAAGAGTTTTCAGGACTGTTTACGGTTTCTGTTACTTCCATTTTAAAAAAGCTTGCTCATCTGGATATAACACGAGGAAAATTATATACAATTCTGAAGAGCCGTCCATTGTCCCTTGGTGTCAATTAATGTTGCATTTTAGCAATTATATTATTATCATTGTAAATTTGAGCTTACAAATACAAGTTCAAATGTTAAATTCACAGCATCCGGGTTGCACTACCAGGCCCAATGAATACTATAAACAAAATTAAATAACACTTCTTTGTTTAATGTATTTAATTTTGATCGCATTGATGGTGTAATGGCTAGCGTGCTCGCTTCGAGTACGGTAGATCATGGGTTCCAAACCAAGGAGGGTCAAATATATGTGTCTGATTATGATTGTGTGCTTATACATCTTGACCACAACGACCAAACAAACGACCAGATTCTTTCGTTTTTATCACAAGAAAAGTTTGAAGATACCAAAGGGGTAGTCAGAAGTCGTAAATCTAAGATACCAAAGGGGTAGTCAGAAGCCGTAAATCTAAGATACCAAAGGGGTAGTCAGAAGCCGTAAATCTAAGATACCAAAGGGGTAATTAGAAGCCGTAAATCTAAGATACCAAAGGGGTAATCAGAAGCCGTAAATCTAAATACCAAAGGGGTAATCAGAAGCCGTAAATCTAAGATACCAAAGGGGTGATCAGAAGCCGTAAATCTAACATAAGGGTAATAACAAAATTACCGAACTCCGAACAATCTTACAAAGGGAAGTGAAAACTCATAAGTATATAAACAGACAAAATCAGTCAACAACCGGAAAACTGTGAAAAAGGTAATGACCCTGACTTGGTACAGGCATATCTAAAGATACCAAAGGGGAAATCAGAAATTGTAAATCTAAGATACCAAAGAGGTAATCAGAAGCCGTAAATCTAAGATACCAAAGAGGTAATTAGAAGCCGTAAATCGAAGGACAGAAAATACAATGGCCAAAAGAAAAATGTACAAAACACTACACAGAAAACTAAAGATCGGGCAACTCGAACCCCACTAAGAACCGGGGGTGAACGCATGTGCTCCAGGAGGGTAAGCAGTTACTGCTTCACATATGGCATCTGTCGTGTTACTATTGTTACAAACGCGTGACAATACCGTTCTTTTTCTGCTAGGTACATTTTAATTCTAGTTTTCATTCATATTCTAAAATGTATGTATAATATTTTGTCTATGTTTGTTTGTATACCTATTGGATGAGACTTTATATCTTATTCATTTGTCATGGTGTTCAAGAGTTGTTTTTAATTTATAATGCAATAAAAAGTTTAGAGTAATTGTTTAAGTCAGATTCTGTGGCAAAAAAAGAATACATGATGTCGACGTAAGTCTAGCCAATTAATATTCTATGTGACTTTCATAAATTGTGGAAGAATAGGAATCTGTGTTGTCCCGTATTTTCTTTCTTTATTTTTTTCATCGTACTTGCTATTCGATGTGTTCTGTCAGTTTGTTGAAACGTGTCCTTTGAGATATATTTTCCAGTGTCAGAGTTATCTGCCAATAAATCATCGACTCGTTATAATCATATAATGCATTTCCTGTGTAAATATTGAATATTCCAGACACAAGAGGGAAATGAAAGTAAAAAACAACATGATACTAACGCCGCCATATATTACAACTATCTCAAGTCAAGGTCTGACTAGGTTCAATGTTATTTTAATTAGACTGGGCCTATATTTCAATAAGTTTGATGGGGGGGGGGGGGGGGGGGGGGGGGGGGGTTGTGGTGTTTAACGCCACATTCAGCATTATTTCAGCTATATCGTGGCGGTCAGTTTTATTGGTGGAGGAAACCGGAGTACCCCGAGAAAACCACCGACCTGTCGCAATCCACTGACAAACTTTATCACATAATGTTGTATTGAGTATACCTCATCATAAACGGGGTTCATACTCACAACTTTAGTGATGATAGGTACTGATTGCACAGATAGTTGTAAATCCAACTACCATGCGATCACAACCACGACGGCCCTACAATCAGTTTGGTGTCCACTTCTTCTTATTTGAAAGTTTTTGGTATAGGTAGAAGTTTTGTCCTACAACATAATATCTAACATATACTGTTACATATATCATTGACCAATTAAAGTATCTTAAAAACTTGAAAGTTACATAACCAAGTGCAGTTTCCGGCCGAAGTAATCACGTTTCATTAATTTGTATAAATCTGGTTTGATATATCACATTTATCTTATTCTAATATAACCCGAATAATCCAGTCGTTATATTACTCTCCCGCTAGTCGCTGCATTAACATCATCCAGCGAAAGTGCCGATAGAGGGCGCAGTATTATTCAAGTTAATTCTAATATGGCGTTAATAACAGTCGTCTGTGTGTAGAGATCATTGCACGGTCGCGTCACATTGCACGAGTGTTACAAAATAATGTGTGTGTAATATAAACATGTTATTTAATTACTGTGGACGTAGATATTTTGTTTTGTTTACAAAATATCTACGTCCACAGTAATTCAAAAACATGTTTATATTATACACGCATTATTTCGTTTTGTTTTCAAAATATCTACGTCCACAGTAATTCAAAAACATGTTTATATTATACACACATTATTTTGTAACACTCGTGCAATGTGATGATATGGTAACATATATATATTTTAGAGTGAGTGAGCAAATTTTAGCTACACCATGGCGAGAACAAGTTATGTTCGAATAGATTATACCACTTTGTACCAGACCAATGCGCTTAGTTGGATTTTTATGATAGTGTTAGTTCATTAAAACATAAGTCCGCGGGTAGGCATGTCGCCTCACTCGGACACATTATCCTAATTCCGAGCCAAACAGTATTTGCTCTTAATCCTTAATGATACATGCTTCGCGGAGATGGTTTATAGAGAATAAGAGGCTTAGCTGAGATGATTTATAGAGAATAAGAGGTAAAATATATAATGGAAAGAAACAACAAATACCAATTTATAGCCTTTGATTTGACACGACTGGGGCTCGAACCCACGATCTACCGCACTCGCGTCAAACACGCATTACACCACCGAAGCGAATGTATACTCATTAATTATCACGACCTTTTATTTCTACATTACAATACTTATAGTCCAACAGGAACTGCCACCCTTCCGGAGCACCTGCATTCACCCCTGTTTTAATGCGGTTCGCGTTGCTCGATAGTGTTTTGTAGATCGTTGTTTGTTCTATTGTCCTTTTTCTTATGGTCATTATCTTCTGTGATTTACGACTTCTGATTACAATTTGCCCTTTTGATATCATTAAACTTTTCTGATAATGCATTTAGACCCGTATCGTTGTAAACATTTCTTAAGGATACAAACTCTCCAACTGGAACTCAGCGTGCATCTTAATATTCTGAAAATCCATCAAGAAAGCAGAAACGAACCAGCTTTGAAATTTAAAACTTGTTATGCCTCTTATTTCAATCAAGGAGTTCCATTGTTAAAAGTCATGAAAATCGATGAAAGCCCCCTAGTTCATGTCTCTCGACAGGAAGACATAAAGATTTACTTACCTGAGACAGCCGTCCAAGGTATCTTGACCTTTCCGTGAAACATTGATTTGCGATTAAAAGTACAAAGACATGTATTATTTTTTTTTAACAAAAATAATTTTCTTTCATTCAAATGATATCGTTACAGACTATTTGAAAAAAATCATCGAAGAATATTTCATTTCAAAGAAATAACCGTTCAAAAAATCCAAATGAGGGTCTACAATCGTGATGTGATATATTATACCTTTTCATATTATATAACGAGGGTCTACAACGGTGTAATAGATCATACGCCCACTGTATATATAAAGCTGTATTTCTATATTGTAAGATGGGTGCAATTTTATTTGGTCTTTTTGTGATAGAATCTGGTGATGTTTATTTGTGTAGAAGGGAGTATGTCCATATCTTATTACCGTTTGCTTTTGTGCTTGAATGATCAATAAAGGATGACACGAACACTATTCATCTTTTTAATTCGGACATTTTCATGGCAGTTTCTAAGTTATGAACTAAAGATTCTGTCATCTTCATCGTTGTATTCTAAATACTTTCTAATATATGCCCATGAAGGAGTTGTTCCTGTTTATTTATGGTTGATGAATAGATGACCATTTCTGTATAATTTTACATGTTTAACTCTACTTATTAAGGTTTATGGTGTTTTACGCCACTTTCAACAATATTTCAGTTATATCGTGGCGGTCAGTTTATTGGTAGAGGAAACCGGAGTACCCGGAGAAAACCACCTACCTGTCGCAAGTCACTGGCAAACTTTATCCCATAATGTTGCATCGAATACACCTCGCCTTGAACGGGGTTCGAACTCACAACATTATTGGTGATAGGCACTGATTGCATAGGTAGTTGTAAATCCAACTACCATACCATCACGACCACGACGGCCCTTGTGGTTGACGGAATAGATGATAATTTCTGTATAACTTTACTCGTTTAACTCCACTTATTTAGAAACCCGAGTTGAAATGCGCATCTACTTATAAATTAAATTAACAAATTTTACATTGTCCTGGATCTTATGTAATGATTTGGTAAAATACAAAACGTATCGTGTGATATTCTCGTTCAGTTTTGAATTTAATTGATGCAACAAGATTATGCTCATTTCTTATTATTATACAAAACACGTTTCATTTCTTAATATTCCGTTGACATTTGAAACTCATGTGACATATGTTTAAAATAATGCGAATATAAAAGCAGAAATTCGATTGTCTAAGTAATTTACCACTAAATATTGAATATGTTATTGTTAAGATCTGGGAAATATAGTGAAAAATAGGACATGAAATGAATTATTCAGCTATTTAAGTTTTTATTGCTTAAACACGCTATTGTAAATGGTGACATTAAAGTGACATGCCGTTGTCAATCTTCAAATCAATGGTTAACAAAGACATAGAATAAATCGGGTTTTTAAATTACGGACTTTTTGGAAGACCGATGTTTTTAATGTTTTACGGGAGGATGGTTTCTATTTAATTTAATAGTTAGTTTCACCAGATATTGTGCAATATTCTGTAGTGATATATTTGTCGTCCAAAAGTCTGAGGGCATCGTCTATGTGGCCAAATCTCATACAAAGAATCATAAAGTATTAACTTTATACAGACATATTTCAATCATTTTTTTTTATAAAACGTGTATACAATTGTACATATATCGGTACGATCAGATATTCAGCATGGCCGACAGTCTCTATCATTCGTTCTTATTTGATTAAATTCCAAATATTTTCTATTCAGAAACCACATAGTTGGTAGAATTTGTCCTTTGATGATCATCTAGAAGAGTTTGAAAATCCAAAGGAGTTATCAGAATCTGTAAATGGAAGGACACACGACACTATGACCAAAAGAAAAAGGACAAACAGACAAACAATGATCTACAAAACATTACACACAACGCTAAAAATCGCGTAACACGAATCCCACTAAAAACCAGGGGTGAACTCAGGTGCTCCGGAATGGTAAGCAGTTCCTGCTGCACTAGTGGCACCCGTCGTGTCTGTATTGTTTTCACTTATCTGAAAATTCAAGATGGACGCCATAATTTAACATAAGACTTTCTTCTCTGAATGTTACTAATTGCATGGTCCTTTAGACACTTTTCTGTTTTTGCTTTTTATCAATCAGAAAAAGACAACCTCGGTGTTCCTCTAATGGAAAGCAGAAATCATCACCATATGATCAAAATAACTCGTTCTCACTATGAGGTATCAGATAAAATTGCTCAGTTAAATAACAATCACTTGCTGGTGAGTATAAAACACTTTCTGTTTTTTCTCTCTTAACAGAATGCTCTTAAAGTGCATCAGTTTAAACAATTTTTTTCATTAAAACACTTATTTGTAGTTTGTATTTTAAAGTGTGTCCGGGATATGTTTTAAATTTGTTGTATTTTGAAACATGTTTTACAGGGTAAATAACCCTCGGTGGTATTTTACGATGTTTGTTTATTATTTTATATTTCTTTACTTGTTTAGCTACTAAACAGTTTGAAATTTTACTTTTAAAAATACATGTAAATTGACACTCAAATTTACTTCAAATGTACATCAAATTAAATTACACTTAAGATTATTTAACTGAGACTATCTATGACTGAAATTCTATTTGCTGTCGTGTTCCCGAGTAAATGTGTGTAAGACCACGTTTTGGTGTTAGTTCTAAAAATAAAATTTTACCCCAAGGATACGTTTTTTGGCTGTTAATATGTAAATATGGATATATTTAATTTGGTTGATATTGATTGTCGTTTAACGCCATGTGATCAGTATTTCATGGTTGACCGATTGTCTTGAACGCCACGTGAGCCGTATTTCATCTATTTCCATGATGACTTCACAAACAATAGAACACTTCAACTAAATTTCTGTAGCAGGAAAACGTTATGTGAATTTTATTTCAACTGCAATTTAAAAACATGAAAATATTTCAAAGGAATACAATGCGAAAAAGAAATGAAAACCGTTCCAAATCTAAATTAAAAAATACAAATTTAGAGAGTAATAAATAATAAACCTTCAGGAAAAATTCTACAAACTATATAGGCAATAAAATGGCTGATTACAGAACACATGTTGTGAAATGAAGAACAATGTTACATACATGAACAGATAAAAAGGAAATATGAAAATTAAAGTCAGCTGCATGTAGGAAACATCAAGGATTTCTTCGTGACCTAATGACTTGCTGTTAAAAGCATCGTCTGCTTCCAACAAATTCCCTGTCTGCCTTGCAGTTTTCATTACTTTGATTAAAAAATATCTAATTTTCCAAATTGTTTCTATTTTACCCACAATCTTTTCAATCTGTACTGCTAATATGATACAACAGAAACCTTATAGTCCTATATAACATGAAATATTGATAAAAACATTACAACGGCACCATCTTTTCTCCATTTTAATTGTTTCTACAGTTTTAGTTTTGTTCAATATAGGCTGCCATCACGCAGATTGTATTTATTGAAGTTGATTTGAAATTCCGATGAGAACAAATTACTTGAAGGTCTGTGTACTTAAACTATGCTTACCATAGATACATCTAGTATTACATAACATACAAAATGTAGACTAACCTTATCCGACAGTGTTGTTAAATTTTGATGACTAGGGAACGTTTAGCAATACTATATCAGGGTTCACGAAATTGCATATGTGTTTGGTGGTCCTAGTGAAAAAAATGTCAGTTTTCATTAATTTTCTATTGCAAAATACCAATCTTGTGTCAGTCTTTAACAAAATTTGTAAGACTGACGAATTTCGTGAACTGCTATATTGGAGGCCATTTTAGCGGGATTTTATTTAGTCACGAAATAAAATTTCGGGCTACAAAAGTTAAGAAAAACTAAGACCATTCTATTCATTATTGCCTTAGGGACCGACCATTTAACTTGAAGGGGGGGGGGGGGGGGGGGGGTATGGGTTTTTGATTCGTTCAGAAAAAAATTTCCGGACAACACAAGAGTTAGAATATTTATTTTTTCTGTCGCGCGAAGCGGGAATTTTTTTTCCAAAATTTAACATTAGGTTATATGACAAAAACTCTGAATCAGATTTTTGTTTTCCTCCACCAAAATCAGAATATTTTTTTCAGCAACGTTGGGAATCAGAATATTTTTTTAGAAAAAAACCATAAACCCCCCTTCAAGTTAAATGGTCGTTCCTTTACGGCTGTGGGACTCTTGTAGATAATCAAAATCTAAAGATAATAAAACAGTCATGTTTACTTTGAAAATGGCACAAGTACGTCTTACAGTATAATGCTATCATGGCATGGTACCTTATGCATGGAGATGTTATATCAACTCCAGCAAAACTTACCCATAATTAAGCGATATGCTCATGCTAGCATCAAAATTAAACATGTTATAGTTCTGACGGAAAGCGAGGGTTAGGGTTATGGTGTTTAACGCCACTTTCAACAATATTTCAGTTATATCGTGTTGGTCAGTTTTATTGCTGGAGGAAACCGGGGTACCAGGAGATAACCACTGACCTGCCGCTAGTCACTGTATGGAGTACACTTCGCCTGAGCAGGATTTGAACTCACAACACACAATCACGACCAAGACGGCACCAAATGAATAAAAGCTTCAGTTAATTTTCTTTAACAAATAGTATGGTGGTTTTCTACACATTTTAAATGGTTTCTAAAAGGTTTAAGCTTTTATTTGTACTCTATAATTTATGCCAAGGAAGCATATAGCTTCTTATGACTATTTCTACCAACCCATCTTTCAAATTACATGCATATTTTTAATATACAGATAAGTGGTTATCAGTTTTATTGCTGGAGGTTATCAGTTTTATTTTCAACTTTTGAGAAAATTTGAGTGCAGTGTTCGATATGGTTAAATCTTACATTTATAAAAAAAAAAAAATACTTGCATAAATCAAACCTTTCATACATGTAGTATATGGGACTTGCATGTGTATATATGTAAAATCTGCATATTTAATCAAATATACATTCATAAATGTTGCACTTTGTAATGTTATATTAATGTCATATCATATGAAAATAGACCAACTTACACACATTAAAAACCAATAAATTTCAGGTCAAATACAAAATGTTGTATTTTATTTCAAACCCTTACTTCCTTTTGTGCTTCTCATTATACTTTTGTGAATATTTAAGGTCAACATCCTCCCCATAATTTGTATTCTTTAATTAAATAGATAATATTCAGTTATGAAATGTTCTTAAGCAATTCAATTTATTTAATTCTAAAATGTTCCTATATAGGATAATATTCTGTTATATATTAGCCTATTAAACAGACACCATAGTCTCTATAAATTATCTTGGTTTCAGTAGTATCAAATAAATGTATTGGAATTTTGTTTGATTTGCATCCCAGATGTATTGAACTTGAACAAATAGACACTAAAACATATTAGCTTTGAACTAATGAATAATATAAATCATTTGTTAGGAATTATATTTTCATTTGTAATTGTATGTATCTAAAAATAGATATCTTAATAATATCCCCGTAGGCCTACCATAATTTTGCTTACTTAATTTACTCACATTGCAATGGTTCCAAAAAAGTTTTCTTTGGAACCATTGCATGTGAGCAATTTCAGAACTAATGAAAAACAAAGAAATTGAGGACATTTATGAATACCAATATTTTGTGCATTTTATTACCATAGTAATCAGCTATTATTTCTTCATTTCCTCATTACTTACAGATATAACATTTTAAAAAAATACATGCGCACACACCTGCTCATAAACGAAGAAATAAAAAACTGAAAATCCTGAAGTTTTGTTTCATATCCCACGACCTACTTTTGTGTATGTATATATACACATGTACTTTGTACAACCAATTTAGGGTGTCTCACATTTTAAACAGGACTCTTAATTTGATGGCTTGTGGAACAAACAATCCAACTGCTAATTTATCATAATTTAGACCTTGAATAACATTCCTCCATCACGTAAGTTTGATTGTAGGGTTGAAACAATAAAGAACAAAAATTTTGTATAAATAAACTTTAATATGAATCTCGGCACTTGATAACACATAAACATAAAAATGAAGAACAAGTAATAAAGTCATGGACTCTGTCATTATAAATAACAATCTCACGCACCATTGAACAGTAAAATAAAAGCTCTACATACATAGCATTAACCAAAACACAGAAAAAATATCTGCCTTTAATGGTTGCCCTATCAATTTGGCTATTAGCTTCAGTTGAGCAATTTTTATTTTAAGCTCCCGGTGTCAGTTAAGTTTAACAATGGCAATTTGCTGGATCGAATATCACAAGTTTCCAATACCTAAAAGAACTTGATAGCTCTGTGCAACACAATCTGACTACAATCCACTTTAACCCTTCAATTACCAAACCTAAGCAATAATATCCCATGTCATTACATATTTTTTAAATTATCTTTTAAACTGTAGGTTTGTGGTTTTTAATTACAAGATTACAATGTTATTATAACAACAAATTATCAGTTCTCTTTAAGGGTGTATAATCATTTGAAAGACTTTGATTTGTGAAGGTCTAGGGTGTAGCTAACATTTTGAGCTTTTTCTATCTTTAATAAAAGGGGGGAGGTGTATACCTTTTTCTTTATTTTCCATGAAGGTCTAGGGTGTAACTAAAATTTGAACTTTTTTCTTATTTAAAAAAAAAGGGGGGAGGGGGGAAGAGGTGTAAACCTTTTTCTTTATTTTCCAAAATGAATGGTTTTGTTTTTACAGTTGTTCCAGGTACACCGTACATGCAATTAATTTCTTGGTTAAAATGTATGATGATCGTTTTTAACCAGTCAATACGATCCATAAGTAATATCATAAAACTTGTACAGCGTAATGATGGACTTACGTTTGGCATAAAACAAATCTTACAAACTCATTTATGCTACACCCGTGAGCCCGAGGTCTTTGGAACACATTTCTGAGATTTAATAACAACTGGAGCTGGTTGATAAGTCACATTACCTCCGTACTTTTTCCTTGTAAATCTATTAGTACAGAATTGTTTCCACGAACCGACAGTTTTATGACTCCAAATCCACATGCCACTGGTTATACCCACGACTAATGACATGAAAATTTTTAACATGTACACTTCCACACTAGGAAGCGATTTGTCCAAACTACAGTCCTTCTCGCCCTTACTGACAGTCCGACAGGGCAATAACGAGGCTGTGTCTCGCAATTTTTGAAAAGTCACACGTTCATAAAAACAGCAGCCTATCACACATGTGGCTGGTACAGTATATAACACAGCGAACACACCAATTTTTGCCATTAGTTTTTCTAATTTACGAATATTCGTTCCTTCTTGTTTTAAATTATTTCTAATGCGGAATAATGCAACAAAGCCTGCTAATATGAAAAAAGTCCCAAGCAGTAAATACACAATTAAAGGGATAAGAACAAACCCTGTTAATGCGGAAATGTCTTGGTTCCCGACATAACACAGTCCTGTTAATTCATCGCCATCAACTCGGCGCATAGTTAATATAACTATTGTTTTAATAGCTGGTATAGCCCATGCTGCTAAGTGGAAGTAGCTGCTTAAAGCTTCTATAGCCTCTTGTCCCCACTTCCTTCCTGCTGCCAAAAACCACGTCACAGTCAATATTACCCACCATAACTGACTAGCCATTCCGAAGAAATACATTAATAAAAATACGATGATACACCATGTATTTTCCAACCCTTCTTGGATTAGATATTCCGTACCGTCCCGTCCTTTGTCGCATGAAATTGCATTTGGTCCTATAATTGCACGGATCATAAAAGCCATTGAATAAATTGCATAGCAAATAGACAAAAATATAATGGGACGTTCAGGGTATTTGAATCTGGTTGTATCTATAATAAACGTTAAAAATGTTATAACAGTAGATAAACAACATGCTGAGGCCCACACTATCATCCAAATCTCGGCGAAATCTTTATCCTCCTGTCGAAATAGTACATCAATATTACACTTTGGAACACATGTGTCATTGTAGTCCGATTTTTCAGAAAGATAAAATCTATCAGAACACTTAAATTTTGTGACTTTCGGGACATTTTTTGGATATTTGAATTTTTCGTTCGGATGCAATTGGTTTATAATAGCTTTCCATTTTTCGTTATCCTTTTCTTGTCCGAATATTTCGGGGTCCAAATCCGTTTCGTGAGTTACATTAGGGGCTTCCATACACAAATTGTCCGGTTTCGGATCACTTTTCTGCGGAAGTTTCGAACACTCCAATATTTTCGGCCATTCGAAATTGAATCGGCTTAGAATAGGTTCACATTTTTGCTTCACCTCCAAGCACATGGACCGACAAACTGGGATAATCATAGTTTCGCCTCCCATTTCCGTACACATGGGAGCATAGAGAGAACACAAGAAAAATCTTAAAAGTCTGGAACACCCATACCGCACTAATGGTGTGAACTCGTGAACTTGTATCGCAGCATCCTTTTGATTTGAATGTCCCACCAAATTAGGCATTCTTGTCCAATTGTATTTCATATCCATACACATTGGTATGGTGATGCGTTCGCACCTAGCATATTGATGTCGTCCATCAAAAGGTGATAAAGTTAGGTATCCTGGTAAATACCAGCAGACGACACAAAATAATAAAATCCAATGCATTTTCCTTTCAATATCCGACAAGAAAAATCACATTAATTATATCAAAATCGTTACATTTCTTCATCAAACATTAATAAATTGGAAATATTTATCAGACACATGCTTCAAAGTTTATCTATTTGTGTATCGTCACTGAACAAGTATTACACTGTCAGTTAGTCGTGTATCCGATCGCTCTACCGTAAACATTGATCAACTTTAATTATACATATCACTCCGCCATGTTTACTTATTCAAGACGTAGAAAATACGATAAAGTGGTTATCTAAAACTATGTCAACAATCTGTATACCTATGTATGTGACAAAATATTATCTATTAATAAACAACAGAGGTAAAACTGGTGATATAAAATCATTTACAAACTTGCATTAAAGACATCTTCGATGAACTATATTGTGATCGTTGCACTTCCCTCACATGAAAGACTTTGTGGGCGTAACTGCAAATCCTTTGATGATACCGCCAAGAGAAATACAAGGTTGTCAATCATTCACATCAAGCGTTTTCTTGACATGTTTATAAGGCTGATCACTCCGCCTTGTACCATATGGATCAATAGTTCAAACAAGTACATGCATTGTGAATTTTAAAATCAAAAGACTCCGTTCGTCTGAAGTACCCTTCTCAGATATGTAAATTATATTTATACCTCGTATTTATTTTCAACTGAAGAAAAGGTTTAATGATCCTCAAACAAAAATGATTCAACATGAATTGCGATATAGTGATTAGCTTTGCATGCAGATCGAAACGAACAAAATATTATATATAATTCAATTATCTTACACAAATAAAATGATTAAATCTCTCATACCACAATGTAATTATTGGAAACTAAATAAGTGGCGGTGTTTAATTGGATCTTATATGATCAAACGTAACCAGTCATTTTGTTGTAAAGAATTTTAAACAGAATTAGAAACGGAAAATAATTTTTTTTTCAATTGTTAAAATTAGATAAATTAATATTGAAACAGGCGTTAAAGTTTTAAATTGAAATAATTAGACTTGTCCTTTTATGGTCACCTCGGGAAAAATAATTGTTACGGTGTGAAATTTCATAAATTTTTGGTACTAATTCAAGTGTCTTGAACTAGTTTATCATTATATTGTGAATTCTATACAAATAATACATATATATTGTTTTTTATATGCTCATATTTGATTTATCTGTGCTTGCCTGTTTTAATTTTTTTTTATGTTTGCTTGTATATATGTTATAGTCGGTTTTAAGAGCTTCGTGTAGTTCATGTTATGTATATAATGTGCCGACTCTAAATAAAATGTACTTACTTACTTACCTATCAAGTGGAATAATTGAAATGAAGAGAAGAACGAATCGGATTTTTCTTAACTATAAGAATAAGAATAAGAATTGTCATTGTCCAATAGAGGGCCCACAAGGGGCAAGGTCATTACAGTGATTCATTAAAAAATAAAAATAAAAATATTGTACGTTACAATGAACAAATCTGCCCATAAAATATACTAAATACTCATACTAATGATAATTATAATAATAATTAAGTGCCGTCGACTATGACATTGTTGGCCACATCAGACATCAATGGTTAACTCACATGTAGTGTAGTGGTCAAGTCATCCCCGTGTCATATGCACATGGACAAGTACTGTACGGTAGTTGTACAAATGCAGAGGAAACCAAGGGCCGGTGAAAATAG
Organism: Bathymodiolus septemdierum; assembly: GCA_963383655.1. NCBI lineage: Eukaryota > Metazoa > Mollusca > Bivalvia > Mytilida > Modiolidae > Bathymodiolus > Bathymodiolus septemdierum. The sequence goes on along the minus strand of OY726517.1, from coordinate 88,134,448 downwards.
GACTATAACACATTCGCACACATATTATACATGCGAAATAACTACATTTTCGAAATTAAATACATATACTGTATAAATACTTAAAGCACATGAACAATGCCATGGTTATTCAAGTGCAGGGGACACCAATGGTCGATGCTAAAAGGACTTATTAAATAATTAAATATGTGAATCTATTACAATTCAAGACTTAGAGTAAGACACATGTATATGTACTATATAAATAAAAACAAAAACATAAATATAAATGAGTAAATCCTCCTCGTGTCCCAAGCACTTGAACAAATGCAATAGTTATTCAAGTGCAGAGGACACCAAGGGTCGATGCTAAAAAGGACCTATTAATGGCACCTTGCATTTCGCAGTCATCGAAATGAAAATTTGAATTTATTGGTCCGAATCAAATTCTTGAATTTATTATACATTGTATATATATTACTAAATAAAAACTGAGCTCCGGTCTTCGGCCGGAGGACCGATGCTCATCAGGGGCGGATCCAGGATTTCAAGTTAGGGGGGCGCACTTAAACAAATTGCGCGAGCGGAGGGAGCCGCGAACATTGTTGGGGTATTTCGTGTGAAAAATCACGATTTTACGCCAAAAAAATCATATTTTTTCCAATTTTAGGGGGGGGGGGGGGGGAGGGAGGACGCTGAGCGTCCCCCCCCCCCCCCCATGGATCCGTCCCTGCTCATCGCGAGGACTGCATTTGTAAGCTACAATCATTTACCGTTAATTATATTTGTAGATATAACTGAGTAAAAGAAATTAAACAGCGACAATATGAAACCACCCACAACACGAATTTTTGAAATCATCTACAAGTAACAAGATCAACTCCTCTGACAAACCTCGAACACCGAGTCACAAAAAGACAACATTGGCCCGGAATGGGACAGGCCAAAATATGTGTCAGGAGTATTCCTCATGATGAGATCGAAACACTCCTTCCTATCAGCTGTCCACCTGTCAGAAAAAAAACATGTTTTTTTGTACAAATAGTTGAGGATGAAACAGTGATATATCTTTGAGTAATCCCAAATCCTGATCCCAGTGACAACCTCTGTTAGATGTAAATGATGGATAGATATGAGACATTCTTAATGAACGAACATGACGAATGTTGTTTATAAAATTTGAGGTGGTATTTGTCAAAACATACCCCTTCTACCGCTATTAAATATTTTTAAACCGATTGTTTTCAATTTGAGTTAAGATTAATGTATGTAAACGCCAAACAAACACTTGCAATTCAAATACATTCAATCTAGAGCTATTTTTTAAGTGCACATGGTTTATATTTACGTGGTAGATATATCAGTTCACCCCATGTCTAAAGACTAAGACTAAGGAATATTTATTCTCAAATAAACCATAAATTACAATGGTATAGAGAAGTTACATATACAAATACAACACAACACACATGACAAATAAATAACAGATACACAAATACATATACATACAATATTTACATTACAACAGGGGGAGATAAGTATTAGCCAAGAGAATATCTGATCTGTTGATTTTTCTTACAAATCTACATAACTTTTCTAGTTTTGTTTTTTCAGAAGTACACATAATTTTTTTAAATTTTAATATATTTGGCCTTTGAGTAAGATATCTACTTATTAGTTGGGTTCGATTTTCAGTAAAAAAATGACATTCCATAATATAGTGGAATTCGTCACCAATAGAACTGCTATTACATTTTAAACTATTTTCTCTGTCGATACCATACCATTGTCCAGTTTCTATCGGTAATTTGTGGTTTGTGGTTCGAAATTTACATAGTGTATATATATCTTTGTCTTCCAACATATTGAAATAATTTTCGAATTCAAAGTTGTCTTTAAATAACCTATAATTGATAGCTTTTGGTGAGTTTTGTATCAGTGAATGCCACTCCTGTGTAAAATGCTCATGGAGACGGTTCCTAATTAAAGCTAAAAGCAGGTCGGAATTTTGAAAGAATTGTTGAGACCAAACGCAGGAATAGCATGTATCATCAAAAATGTGTTTAACATGTTTAATCCACGAACAATCCAGATTTTAATCAATAAAAAGGTTATACAAATTTTATAGGATAAATATGAGAGTTTTGTTTCTTTACCGGTTAACAGTCTTGCCCCATATGATATCATTCTTAATTTTACATCAATTTCAGTAGGAAACAATCCAAGTTCACCATATATCATATAACTAGGTGTCGATGTTTCTAATTTCAATAAAAGCTTGCAAAATCTAAGTTGTACTTTTTCAAGACATTGAATATTTTCACTAAAACCCCATATTTCTGAACCATATAGTAATATTGGTTTTACCATTTTGCTAAAAAGTTCAAGCTGGCATTCTATTGATAAGTTGTGTGTTCTACCTCTTTTCAAAACTTCAAACATTGCTTTTGTAGCTTCTTCGGCTTGCTTTTTAATAGTTTTGCTAAAATTTCCTGTCCTGTTAAACAATATTCCCAAATAATTAAATTCATTAACAATTTCTAATTCAGACCCATTCAATGTAAATTTAAAATTTGTTGATTGTCTCCCCCTGGAAAAAACTCTAACTTTAGTTTTATCAGCATTTGCTTTTAATCTCCAAGTATTGCAATATTCACCGAATTTATTCAAAATATTTTGTAAATCATTGTGGGTTTCAGCCATTAGGACAGTATCGTCAGCATATAAAAGTGCAAAAAGCTTTAAATAAATATTCAACTTATCTTCTATGCAGTTTGAAACTGTTTCTAATCCATTAAGATTTACATTTTCAAAAAACATTTGTAGACCGTTAGGAACATAGCAAATAGAAAAGGGGAAACATTTTCCTCTTGCCTCACTCCCATATCACAGTTAAAATAATCAGATTTACAATAATTATAGGTTATACATGATTTTACATCTTTGTACATATTTAGAATAATAGTATACATTTTGCCATTTATGTAATTCAATAGTAATTTGTACCATAATGCATCTCTCCATACCGTGTCAAAAGCCTTTTCGAAGTCGGCAAAGGCACAAAACAGTTTTTTCTTTTTTCTTTTTAAGATCTCAAAAAATGAAATAATGTGAAAATACTGTCCGTCGTCGAGTAAGATTTTCGGAACCAAATTGGTTTTCGTTCATCAAGAGAGCTTCTTCCGAGAAACGACATAATCTTTCATTTAATGTAGCTGTGAATAATTTACCAAGGCAGCTAAGGATAGTAATCGGACGGAAGTTTTATTGGATCAAGTGAATTGCCTTTATTTTTGTATATTGGTTTTATATTACCTACAAGCCAAATATGTCCAGGAGATATTGATTTCATGTTATCATACAACAATTCAGTATGTGAAAATTCTTAAATTATGCGAACACACTACATATGTATTACAATGCGTGGTGTTGTGATTAACATAAAACAAGTTTGAATTCCAAGGAAATATTTTTTTCTGTTTTGATTTACAGTCCAACTGAAATCAAAATAAATAAATTTAGACCTAGTGGGACACCTGGACCAATACGTTGTTGGGGCCACTACTATTTTGTGTATGGAGTTTTCAACTGTTTAGATGTCTAAAGTCAATCTTATCATTGTGCATCTCAAAACTAATAAACAAATTTGGCTGCTGCAGCCAAAATAACAAAAATTGTATGACTATCACACTATTAAATTGCAATATGGAATATATTGGGCCCCCAAGATTGAGGATTCCTGGGTCATGGTCCATATTGGTCCATGCATACATACCGCCATGTCCGTACCGCATAAACAAATTCGGTACTAAATATGTATAACATGCAATCACGTACTACAGATCTCTGTATACACAACATTTCAACAATCCATCGGCTATTATTTACCCCCTTTACTTTTAATTGTTATAAATTAAAACAATTTCCATACATTTGTATGTTAGTAGAATATTGATCTAAAGCTGTAGCTGAAATAATATATCGTGAATGTAATTAATGTGTTGCTTTATAAGAATGTCTATATATAGTATACTTAACACTGAAAGTTTACAAACTTTTTATATGTTATTATACAAGTCATAATTGACGGTTTCTTTTATCTTATTATCATATACATTTTTACATATTAACTATAAGTATAAATATTGTAAAATGACTCAGTATAGCAAATACGTCAAATTTTAATTTAATTGGTTTTGCAAACAATTTTCAAATTTAAATGACCAATTGTAAACAGATCAAAATTTATGAAACTTTTGACCCTTTTATACTATTTCAAAAATCGTTATAATCAAATTAAAATTAACCTTGCTTTTCGATCGTATATCACACAGATACAACATCTCCCTTTCAAAATGAAAATGATGAAACTTTGTGAAGCAGAAATGTTGATAGGGTTTTACAATGCTGGGTTATCGTGTGTCAATATAGTCAACAATGGAAAGAAGAATGAAGAAAGGGCCATTAAGGCGACAAAGACACATTAAATTAGATTTTTAATTTCTCTCTTTAAATGGTCACCCCCGTGTCACTGGACATGTCTAATATGGATTCTTATCATTTTTTATGATCACCTGCGTAAATGTACTTTAAGAAGTTCAATAAAGCTTTTTTATTCAATTTTATTACTATTAAAAAGATGAAATTTTAAGATCTATTGATATATCTTAATACATTGATGTAATTTAGCATTTAAAAGAACAGAAATACATGAAATATTGAAATAAAGAAAATGTTTTTCTCCAAGCTCTACAGATGACGAATGTGGTATTAGAGATTATGATTTATAAAGAACGGTCTGTTAGTATGCGTGTGATTTTAGTGATATTCTTTTTTAATAGAATTCTGTATCCAAAATGGCAGCGATCCCCCCCAACTGTATATATGAGCTCACAGTCGCTGATAGTTATCGCTCTTATACAACCATAGTTACCACCACGGTGATGTAATGGCTAACGGACCCATATCGAGGAGGGAATATTATGGGTTCAATCCCCAGTCGGGTCAAAACAGAGATTACAAGATGTGTAAAGATGGGGGAGTGGGGAATATACCTACATGTAACATCAACTGGCTACCGAAATCGAAATTACATCTTGTAAATGCATAAAAAGCTTTTTGAAAGAACCGCAACTTGATGACATTTGCCCAATAATTTCAACTGCTTTGTTAATAGCTATGCAGATTTCAAGTTGTATAGGGAAAGTATGTGTTGACACAACTCAAATAAATTACGCTAGGTTTCTCTTCACGAAATTAAAGAAAGAAAAAAACCTCTCTGTCTTCTAAGAAAACCTAGCAACCATCTGTTTTAATTAGATTGCACATTGTTAATGTTCGCAGTCTTTGAAAATTAGATTGAAATTAAATTTGGCATTTCATGAATAGACAGAAGTTAATTATTTGACCGCAGCAATCTGTTTCATTCATGTCTAGCAATATGTTTGTCATGTATGTACAATGGGACAATATTTGTGATACAAACAGGATATGAAACGTATCTGTATATATTTTTTCCCCTCTCACTTCAGTATTCATTGTCTGTCGAAAAATTAATTGTTGAATTTTACTCAAATTATTTTCTGCATGAATAATATCAGTTTTCTAAGCAAATATATATTTAATGGTCTCTACTCAACTGGATCTCGAAAGGATACTGGATTGTGTTCAATAATTTATATTTACGTCTGAAAATTCAACTCTAGACAAGAGTGTTAGAGTTAGATGTTTAACTGATATATTGTTAATCTTCCCTCAGAAGGATTCGAACACACACAGTTAGTACAATATATTGTTATTAAATATTAATCCAGTAATAATATTGTGTCTCTCCCTGACGTAATGGTTAACGTGTTCGTCTCGAGTGTGGTAGATCTAGATCGTTGATTCGGGCCCTGGTCAATTCAAACCCAAAAGCTATAAAAATTGGTATTTGTTACTTCTCCGCTAAGTACATGTATATAGTATTAAGCAGAAAGAGCAAAAGTGAGTTGACTGGGAATAAGAATAATGTTTCTCAGTGGGGCGACATTTCTAGCGGTGGACTGTTGTTTCAGTGAGCTAGCACTATAAATATCCAACTCAGCGTGTTGGTCTAGAACAAAGCAGACATCATCATCATCTCATCCAATGCAACTTGTTCTTGCCATGGCATGGCTAAAAATGCTCACTTGGCGTTTATCAACAATCACTTGCCAACAATCACTCGACTATTGAAGCTTCAATTTTATATAGCGAATGTGGCTCATTAGTCTAGGGCGCTGGACATAAGGCTAAGCGATTGGTGCTGTACATAGTGTATTTAAGGTGTAAGTTCGAATACAAACTAAAAAAAGAATAAATAAAAAAAAACACTGTGAGCTTATAAAACCTAATTCTAAGACTGTTGGGTTTATTTTTCAAATGCATATGGAAATAAATTAGTAAATTTGAAATTCAGTGCAGGAGATACATTGTCATCTCAAATCTAATTCTAACACTGTTGTGTTTCATTTTCAGACGCCTTTATACATCTGAACTCACATTTGTTGAATATTTCAACATTTGAAAAAAAACTGTCTTTTACATGTGGTTTAACCGTTTAATGATAATCTGAGAGATAAAATGTAAATAAAATGGTTAGTACAGTTTTTGTAATAATCGTAAAATTGTTGATGAATTGTATTATCGAATGTTCACATTTTAATGAACAAAGATAAATATCTATTTTCAAATAAAGTTATTATTGTTTGTTTGATAGAAGAAACCTGGAAAGTTGACTCATCGACCCTAAGTAATAATTCCTTTTATTTAAATTAATGTGGACTCGACGAGCTACACTACATTGTGATATTTCTAGATTCTCGATCACATTAGACCAGCGGTAGAAAATCAAAAAATAAAATGTAATGAACCCATGGGCTACACACCTATATCATATATCATTGGAAAGAAGAATGACGGGACTCTCAGAATAATGATGCCGTAAAAGTCGGAAGTGGTCACGTTTTTGCATAATTAATGTCAAAGGTCAAGAAAAATTTGTTTTTCGCTTTCGACTTTCGTTCGAAAAGTGCATTTTCCTTAAAAATGAAATTCAATTCGACAAGTTTGATGGTTTTTATTTGATGGACCACATATTAAATTAGATTATTGAACCAAAATTCAGAAATGAATGACGTCAATTGACGTCGAAATGACTGTTTTTGGATGGGAATGTGATTTTTCAATGTAAGTGACTCGTATTTGCTTCCATAAAACAATGACCTTGACCCAAGGTCATCCCTATTTACGTAATAATGACGTTTATTTATGTTTCATTAAATTTTGTATATAGACCGTTCGATACAAGGAAGTAAATCAAAACATACCCGATTCGCCCAACACAGGTATTTTTTTGTAAGTCTATATTTTGTCAGTCCCTAAATAGCTATGAGCATTGTACATCTCATGTGAACCCTTGTAGTTTTTTTTTCTATTAAAGTGATTCCTAAATAAAAACACCCTTTTAGACATTTAGAACGTTTAAAACGTAAATATACATGCTTCATTCACCATCGTAGTCCGAAACCCAATTATTATCAGATTGGATGTTTGGATAATGCATTTGATCTGGTCAATCGCATATGGAGATATTCAGGGAATCAAATAAATACAGTTGTTTTTATGATTTGTTTAAAAAAAGAACTCTTGCGTGCTTACGCATCGTCATCTTCGATATATGTCCTGTGTGTAATAACATTGTGACAGAGGTCTAATGCTTGGCAAGGACAAAGTTCTGTGCAAGACAAATTCTGTTCACAACAAACACAACCTTTACTACAAACGGATCTTCCGTTGCATACGAGGTCCTGCAAAAAGTCAGATGACATTTGACCTTCAAACAATATTGGTTCAAGACCAAACTTTCCATCTTTGCAACCATGCTCAAGAGGTGATGCAATATGTGCAATTAACCATATCTTTGTTTTGTACGAAGATCTAAGAACATGCTGTTTAAATGTGTCTTCACTCGGAGGAAGTCTCACCAAAGTAGAATCTTTAACAGTTTCCAATTTCACCTGCAATTTGTTCAGATCGATATGGCATCGTTTCGACCTTCCCTTCGGATCATACAGCCTTGATATTAGTTTTCGGCTTAGATCGACTGAATCATTCTATTCGAGACAAATCACTAAACTGATTGGGTGGCTCTTTCAGAGCTTTGAACATAGAGTTCTTCCCGATACCAAAGAACGAAGAAGTGGTATCACACCCAGTTAGAGCATGATCAGCTGGCAAGATCTCACACACAACGGAGCTCAATGACTTGCATAACTCGTGTACAGAGATATAACGTCTACAATCCTTAGTGCTCGTAATAAGTCCTGTTTAAAACCAAAGCTCACTTGTGTTTTTCATAATTGGAAAAATAATGTACGAAAAGGACAAGAACGTCGGTATCTGGGGATTTCACAACGATGCGACCTTGAACGTTATTCTCTTGATACAGTATGCTAGATTGTTATTTCATATAATTAGTATTATAAGGGAGATAACTGCAGGTTTTTATGCTACAATTACTTGAAATCGACTACACATAGACGATGGCAATTAATCTCATCGCTTATTAATAGTTCAAAAGAAAATTTGCATTGGTATAAGAAATCGATCTATTTTGATTTATTCTTTAACTGTATACTAGTATGTAATCATAATATGCATTTCCACTTACACACGGCTTTGGTGTAGTATATAGTGGGTTTGAGCCCAGGTCGTGTCAAACTAAAGGCTTTAACGTTGGCATTTGCTGCTTCTCCGCTCACCACGTTACATTAAGGAATAAGAGTAACGACTGGTTGGCTTAGAATCAGGATAATGTGTCAGAGTAGAGCGACATGTATACACATGGGTTATTGTTTTAGTGAAATAGCACTATACAAATCCAACCAAGCGAGTTGATTAGTACAAAGTCTACATCTCATCGAAATGTTACTAAACTCTCTCTCTCTCTCTCTCTCTCTCTCTCTCTCTCCATGCTCAAATGCAGATTAATATCGGTAATATATTGAAAATTTAAAAAGAAGCTACCGATATCTATATCTGTAAGGGCGTCGTGGCCGTGATCGTATGGTAGTTGGATTTACACTACCTATGCAATCGGCGCCTATCCCCACTAATATGGTGGGTTCGACTCCCATTCAGGGCGACGAGTACAACATTATGTGATAAAGTTTGTCAGTGACTTGCGGCAGGTCGGTGGTTTTCTCCGGGTACTCCGATTTCCTCCACCAATAAAACTGACCGCCACGATATAACTGAAATATTGTTGAAAGCGGAGTTAAAAACCACAAAACCAAACCAAACCATCCATATCAGTACAAACCTTCCCCCGTCTGTTACTAAAGGAGCAAACATCTGTGAAAAGTATTCACTCATTTTTTACTGAGGGAGCAAATATCTGTACTTTAAGCATTCACCCTTCTGTCATAAAAGGTTGATTTTTGTAATACCATTTTCCACCTTTTTTTGGCAAAATAATGATGGATGCAAATTCTCTAGTTAGATGTTGTTAAACAAAGGAGATAGAAATTTTGTTTTTTCCAACTGATTACTCAAACCATTATTTGTCAACAGACTCAATTTTTAAATCAACATTCAAACTAGAGTTAAACCCCTATAATATCAATACTTGGTGTCATCATAGAAGATTGATAACATGTGACTACACTCATAACTAGTAAATGCTGTTCATACAACTTAGTACGACAGATGTATACCCCTGATTGATACAGATTTTTGAGGGGATCTCTTAACCGTCTTCGTATGATAGTTGGATGTACATCTACCTAATTAATCAGTGCCAATTAAAATTTAGGAGAGTTTAAGAGGATAATCAGAATCCGTAAATCGAAGGACAGACAACACAATGGCCAAAAGAAAAAGTACAAAAGGACAAATTTTAGGTTTGTGGGTACGACTCCCGCCTCTCATTATGATACTGTTTTCTTTAGAATTTAACATTGCACCTCAAATACTGAAGCAAAAGCCTAGGAAATTACCTTTATGCAAGAAAGAGATTTGAAACAGCCTCAAAAGTATAATAAAAACGTTTAAGGACCAAATTATTATCACAAATATAGATTTCAATGTCAACGATCTCTGGGGTTTATTTGAAAAGTAAATAGAACCAAATAGTTAAAGATCATTTCCCACATAAAAAAGCAAAAAACAGACCACGGCTTACCATGGATAACCAAAATAATAATAATAATAATAAGGAAAAGAAATAGACAATATTAGAAAAAAAATGGAAAAATGAAACGACGGGGATATTAAAGCTAAATATAAAAAAACTGAATCATCATACCCGTATCCAGAAGCTCATTCAACATTTAAATTGGCAATATACCGAGAACATTGTCACTCCTAAAAACACTGAAAACACTGGAGCAATGTAATATACAATGATATGTTTTTGGATCTACATCAAACATGCGAAAACTGACCACCAATGAATCGTTTCCACCAAACAAGACAATAAACTAATTACCTACCACATCCTAAAATATTATGACAGGAACCATCAATTCAAGTCAGCTTGTATTCAGTGCCACTTTACAGAAAAAGTTTGAGGATTTAAAACGTGCAGAACAAATGAAAAGAGGTCAACAGTAACACGAAAGCAAGCCGTTGAAACAATAGAAGCAGGGTAGTATTCTCTTATCCAAAGTGCATATATCTATTGGATAATTATACGTCTACTTATTGTTTTATTCTGGTAACATATATTTTCACATACCTTCTGGGTACAACACCATTTGTAGAATAGAAAAAGTTATATTGATGCATACAAATGATTTGAAGCGGGAGGTGTGAAAACCGAAGTTGGTTACTTTGTAGTAATGTAAGAGGTAGGGACTGTATCATTGCATGAAACAAGTTCATGTGGTGTGATTAGAAGAAAGTTGCATTAGTATGCTGTACTGGCTATGGATGAATAACGTAAATGAAATGCCAAGAATGGGGGGAAGCAAATATATATTAATTAATTATTCATAATATACAATCCATTTTTAGGAATGATATTTTTTTTTCTACTCTCGCTGTTGAAAAGTACACGAAGCTATCTTTCTTTTCATATCTAAGCTTGATCTCAGAAAACAGCCTAGAGCTGTAATACAAACATTTCAAAATGAGAATGAATAGAATCACTAGATGTATGCAATTCGCTAAGATCACATGGAACACAAGGAATTAAACTAATCAAAATTAGTCTAATGAATCAATTTATCGTAGTCATTCATAGTCGTACAAAAAAATCCTCCGTCGAAAAAAAAAAAAAAAAAAAATGTAAATACATGTAGCTGATAAGCGCTGACAATCGGTCACACTTATGGGAAAGATAATTAACTGTTGATGCTGGTCACAGTTATTTACAGTCAAGGACAGTAAATGCACTTATAGCATTGACTGCTGACGTCGCTGGCAACACTACACAGTTCTCAAGAGTAATGTCAGTGTTAGAGATGAACCAACCATCAGCGTTGTTGACAGTTATTGTCAGACGATTATAATAGGTAAAACAGATGTAAATGATGGACACCGTCGCTGTCAGTGCATAGCATATATTACAGGTAGAAAAAAGTTGAGTGCAACGGTGACTATCACATGCAATATTTTCATCAGTCATTCATGAATAATATTCAACAATTACTAATTAATGAAATATGATTCTCACTGGAACGAAGAAGAGTTTGAAGATACCAAAAGGGGTGGTCAGAATCCGCGAATCGAAGACAAACAACACAATAGCAAAAGGAAAAAGGAAAAACAACTACCAGTATCTACAAAACACCACACAGAAAACCACAGTGCGAGCAACACGAACCCCACCAAAAACCAGGGGGTGAACTCAGGTGCTCCGGAAGGATGGGCAGTTCCTTTAATTTGGTTCCTAGTGGAAGGAATACGATATATTTCTGCAAGCACTATAAAACGTGTCTCTCTTAATGTAACATTAACAATGTATCTTAAAATAAATTCATCTGACATTATTCGGCTATATAAACTATTGTTATCATTAGGATCGATGATATCCTTTTATCTTGTCAACAGTATCAACATAAAGCACATTTAATACACAACAGACGAGTTTTATTTTAATAGCATATTCCAAGGTTCCTTTATTCATTGGAACTGCTTTTGTGTACATCCTAGAAGCTTGTTCTTCTTTCCGTTTGCCAAGGGAATATCATGATTTATCTTGTTTTACGTAGTCATTGCAAAGTCAAACATACGTAAACAATGAGAATTATAGTGACATTGTGTATAGATACAATAATAATAATAACATTTATCAATAATGTTTGTACATCAGGAACATTGTACAAATATGTCACTTAATAATCTATAGTTATAATATAACTTTTAAAAAACGTAGAACAGTTCAATTATTTACAGAAATAAATTGTTTGCGTTTTTGTAGACTTGTAAGATGTATTTAGTAGAAAGCCCTTGTTTTGTTTGTTTACAATATGATTTCTATAGAATTAATGTATATCGCTTTCGTGCGTTTTGATTGGACAAGAGCACTGTCACCTGATTGTTTTATCAGTTCGTAACTCGATGAACTTTTAGCGTAAGCATGATACTCTCAATGTTTTTTTCCATCTATGGTCCAAGGTTAGACTTTCCGTATTATAACCTGACAACCCCTCATAAAGAAGTCATCCCCTATCCATCATCAGGGAAAGCTGATCCAACACCTCGAGATAATCAGTAATAATCACTAGCATTTCAAATATAGAGATATACACTGGCATCATGTCCACAGCGGGATGTGCTGAAGTTTTACCTTTATTGTGGAAGTTTATCAGCCACTTGCCGGTGTCCTTTGCTACTTAAAAGAATCCCACAAGGACTTTCAGAACCTTCCTTTCATTTCTGTTATCAAATTAATTAATGTTTATATATAGCTGTACATTAAAGAGTGTAGTTTTCCTCTGAGGAATAATTATATGATGATATGCAGTGGTGACCTATTTGCTATAGAAAAAAACGTTTTAATCTAGTCGTGGCTTTTTTCATAATGTACCGATGAATAAACATATAGAACACGTCTGGATCTAGATCGTCAAATACAAACACAGTTATCTTTTTTAAAATGATCATTGTGTTCATGATTTCAACATTTATTTATTTTCATATTGTTTGATAGCAACGTGTTTGTTCCGTTCGGTGTGAAGGGAGGTCAGAAATACCAGTTTATAATCAACTACAAATGAGTAGTAATATCGTCATATGCGAAGACGTGAAGTAAACGTAATGTATCAACTAATTTACAGCCACCAGCTATGAAAGCATATAAAAGAGCTTTCAAATAATCTGGTTTCACTTCTGTGTATGTTGTTTCACCATTACTGTCAAATGAAAATCGTGTCCGCACCGTAATGCATGACCAGCGCCATTCATTGACCAGGTAAAGCTGTTCAGATGATGTTGCTCCTATCTATTTTAATTTTATTTCTTCATTGATTCTATATTTTTATATTTCTGACATGTTGTTTTCAGTACATCTAGGAGGCGCGCGTGGCTCAATGAGTTAGGTCGTTGGATCTAACAACTCATACAAGCCTATCACCAATACGGCGTGGGTTCGCGCCCGGCTTTGTAAATTACAAAAAAGGTGCACTCGACTCGCAGCCGCAAGTGATAAAGTTTACCAGTTGCTTGCCCATGGTCGGTGGTTCTCTCCGGGTACTCCAGCTTCCTCCACCACTAAAACTGGTCGCCATGATATAGCTGAAATATTGTTGAAAGTGGCGCCAAAACACCAAAAAAATCAAATCAAAATCAAATCAGCACATCTACTCGGTATCTGTGTGTCTCCTAAGACATGATATTAAAGGTATGATATAAAAGTTTCTTGAACCTTAGAATATAATCTACCTGATAACAAATCATTGCCAATTAATTAATATATAAAATTTAGAAAATTGACGTTTGAGAAAACTGAAGGGCAATCAAGAACGGACAATTCAGAAACACTGGCAACATTGGATACACAAGACACAGGACGAAGATAAAAAAAAACAAAAAAAAACACAACACAGAAAACTAAATAGATGAGCAACACAAACTCGAACAAAACCGGGGGTGAACCCAGGTGTTCACGAAGGACAAGCAGTTCCTGCCTCTTATAAGACACCCTTCATGTTAGAAACTATTTTGATTGATTACTATTTAACGTTATGGATTAGCATACTTGCTATATTCATGACAGGAACATGAATACAGACCTTAAATCATGTAAGCTGGTACCACTGGTATGAACCTACTGATAAATGTTTGGAACTACCAGAACCGGCTACCAGTCCTGATAAGTTGTGTGACAATTTCTCATTTACGCTTAATTTTAGTTTGTAATTATTTTATTCGATCAATGATGTAAAGAGGATCAGTCAGAATGGAATCTTCTCCTGAATATGCAATTATTAATACATTGTGATGAGAATGTACAAGGTTACAAGAAAATGCAATATTTGCGTATTACAGACAAAGAAAATAAAACAGAATAAAGAAAAATGAGAAAAACGTGCCTGTGTTTGGATATTGGATAATGTTTGGTTAATACATTTAAACGATTAGAAATCGCTTAGACCGTTTTATAAATCGAAATGTCATTTACGTGTATGGAACAAAGCAGTAACCATAGTACCGGTGACTCGCCCCGTTCTTGACGCTATTTTGATTTCTCACACGTACCCAGAATCCTCGAAGAGTTGTACCACACAGCGGTGCAAATAGGTTTTATTTCTTTTCCACCGTAAACGTTTTTAATAAAAGTAGAAAATAAGACAATGTACTGTCCCTGTAGTTCTGATACCCATTTGTTGCCTGATACCATGGAAACAAATTGATATTGTTATACTAAACAAATATCTATCTACATCCATGCAATCCAATCAATTAAGAATATGTCTTTTTAGTTAAAAAAAAATATACGATACTATGGAAAAAAATGCTTTGTACAATTACATTTAAAGGGCGTATGTTTAATCAAGATTTAATTACACCACTGAACATCAGACATTAAACACGAACCAGTTATAAAGCAGTGATACTGGTGAAGCAAATACGCTATGCGCTTTATTTCTAGAATAAAAAAAACCCAGACGTTGTGTACCATGGCGGAAAATAAAACGTTCTCAAACAAGTCGGAGCTTGATAGGTATTTTTGTCTATCCAGTGAGAAAATAACTGTAGATTATCAAGACTGGGTATTACATTTTGGAGCAGCAATTGTCTATTTTGTGACTGTTTTAATTGTCTACATTGTTATTACTTTCATACGAAAACTTTTAATTTCTCCAGAAAACATATTATTCATGGCTGTTTTGTCATCTGGATGGCTGTCTGCTATGCTGTGGTACATACCATCGCATATTATCCGCATCATAGAATACAATAAAGAAGTCAATTTCGTTCGTTGTCATGGATTTACATACAATGAGATCAGTCAATATCCTGCTTGTCGGATCAACTTTATATCATTTTTTTTTAGCGATTCAATTTTTACTTGATGTAAGTATGTTTTCATTGACAGTCTTGAGTTGCTTAAAACTTGTTGCCGTTCAATTTCCGATATGGAGTAAGTGTCACGTGACAACGAAATATTCATATAGAGGGATTTGCGTGACGGTAATTATATCTGGAATACTGAATGTTCCGGAGATTCTTTTTCGGAATTTCCCATCATCTGATAACCACACTGTCTGTCTTGATATAATTCAAGAAAAGTTTATTATTCCACATAGAGTTGCTGCGTATTGTTGGTTGGTGTTGTATTCACTTAGTTTTATAATAATTGTCACCAGTGCTATATTCATCATCAGAGGTGTTACGAAGCACAAAACTAATGACACACGACACTGTAATCGTACATTGGCTAAAAAACATATAAACTCTTTTGTGAAGAATATAGTCATATTGTCTGTTTTTGCTTCATCTGAAATCATTATATTTGTTTTAAAGTGTGATGTGAAACTCAACATGTTTCGTATATTTGAATATGCTAATCAATACTTAGAATTAGCATCACTTATTGGACTTATCATGTGCATACTTTTATATGTATCCATAAGTGGGAACATCCGAAAGGCGTTATTTCGGAATAACTGTAGAAGTTGTAGCATAGAGTGTGAGCCAAGCAATCAATTCGACACAACAGTGAACAATAGCAGACCAGCCTTATACAAGGGAATTACATGCAATTACAAATGTGAAAACCTGAATATGACAAGACACCGATGATACGTTAAAATGAAAGATTGGTACTATTGAAACAATGAAAACGCGTTTTCCTTTTGCGACCCAGATTTCACTTGGATACCATGTAATAATAATGTAGATATCACTTGGATGCCATGTAATAATAATGTAGATATCACTTGGATACCATGTAATAATAATGTAGATATCACTTGGATGCCATGTAATAATAATGTAGATATTACTTAGATACCATGTAATAATAATGTAGATATCACTTGGATGCCATGTAATAATAATGTAGATATTACTTAGATACCATGTAATAATAATGTAGATATCACTTGGATACCATGTAATAATAAAGTAGATATCCAATGTAGTGTGCACGATGCATTTCTTGAACAACCTTCATTAGATATGCGTTCTAACACCTCTTTGAAATCTCATAATTTTACTTTCGTTTCAGTATCACATACCTTCGTATTAAAAGGGGAAAACACTACAATTAAGAGTTAATTTCAAGAATAACAAAAAATAGGGAATGAGGACATGTGCTAGTATGAATAACTTCTCCTTCCTCTTGAAATACATCCACCGGGAAGTCCTCATCCTCAAAACCATTAAAATGTGTAAGTCTTATGAACTCTTACCTGAAGGATAAGCTAAAATACTAAAAGGATAATCAGCAGTCATGAATCGATAGACAGAAGAAGAGGTACATAAACATAAACAATGATCTACAAAACACTACACAGAAATCTAAAGATTGAGCTACACGAACCCCACTAAAAACAAACAATGATCTACAAAACACTATACAGAAATCTAAAGATTGAGCTACACGAACCCCACTAAAAACAAACAATGATCTACAAAACACTACACAGAAATCTAAAGATTGAGCTACACGAACCCCACTAAAAACAAACAATGATCTACAAAACACTACACAGATATCTAAAGATTGGGATACACGAACCCCACTAAAAGCAATCAATGATCAATAAAACACTACACAGAAATCTAAAGATTGAGCTACACGAACCTCACTCAGCACAAACAATGATCTACAAACCACTACACAGAAATATAAAGATTGAACTACACGAACCCCACAAAACACAAACAATGATATAAAAAAAACTACACAGAAATCTAAAGATTGATCTACACGAACCCCACTAAAAACAAACAATGATCTACAAAACACTACACAGAAATCTAGAGATTGACCTACACGAACCCCAATAAAGACAAACAATGATCTACAAAGCACTACACAGATATCTACAGATTGAGCTACACGAACCCCACTAAACACAAACAATGATCTACAAAACACTACACAGAAATCTAAAGATTGAGCTACACGAACCCCACTAAAAACAAACAATGATCTACAAAACACTACACAGAAATCTAAAGATTGAGCTACACGAACCCCACTAAAAACAAACAATGATCTACAAAACACTACACAGAAATCTAAAGATTGAGCTACACGAACCCCACTAAAAACAAACAATGATCTACAAAACACTACACAGAAATCTAAAGATTGAACTACACGAACCCCACTCAGAACAAACAATGATCTACAAACCATTACAAAGAAATCTAAAGATTAAGCTACACGAACCCCACTAAAAGAAACAATGATCTACAAAGCACTACAGAGAAATCAAAAGATTGAGCTACACGAACCCCACTAAAAACAAACAATGATCTACAAAACACTACACAGAAATCTAAAGATTGAGCTACACGGACCTCACTAAAAACAAACAATGATCTACAAAACACTACACAGAAATCTACAGATTGAGCAACACGAACCCCAATAAAAGAAAACAATGATCTACAAAACACTACACAGAAATCTAAAGATTGAGCAACACGAACCCCACTAAAAGAAAACAATGATCTATAAAACACTACACATAAATCTGAAGATTGAGCTACGCGAACCCCACTAAAACAAACAATGATCTACAAAACACTACACAGAAATCTAAAGATTGAGCTACTCGAACCCCACTAAAAACAAATTATGATCAACAAAGCATTACACAGAAATCTAGATTGAGCTACACGAACCCCACAAAAAATAAACAAGGATCTACAAAACACTACAAAGAAATCTAAAGATTGAGCTACAAGAACCCCACTAAAACAAACAATGATCTACAAAACACTACACAGAAATCTAAAGATTGAACTACACGAACCCCACTCAGCACAAACAATGATCTACAAACCACTAAAAGAAATCTAAAGATTGAGCTACATGAACCCCACTAAAAACAAACAAGGATCTACAAAACACTACACAGAAATCTAAAGATTGAGCTACGCGAACCCCAATAAAAACACAATTATCTACAAAACGCTACACAGAAATCTAAATTTTGAGCTACACGAACCCCACTAAAAACAAACAATGATCTACAAAACACTACACAGAAATCTAAAGATTGAGCTACACGAACCCCACTAAAAACAAACAATGATCTACAAAACACTACACAGAAATCTAAAGATTGAACTACACGAACCCCACTCAGAACAAACAATGATCTACAAACCATTACAAAGAAATCTAAAGATTAAGCTACACGAACCCCACTAAAAGAAACAATGATCTACAAAGCACTACAGAGAAATCAAAAGATTGAGCTACACGAACCCCACTAAAAACAAACAATGATCTACAAAACACTACACAGAAATCTAAAGATTGAGCTACACGGACCTCACTAAAAACAAACAATGATCTACAAAACACTACACAGAAATCTACAGATTGAGCAACACGAACCCCAATAAAAGAAAACAATGATCTACAAAACACTACACAGAAATCTAAAGATTGAGCAACACGAACCCCACTAAAAGAAAACAATGATCTATAAAACACTACACAGAAATCTGAAGATTGAGCTACGCGAACCCCACTAAAACAAACAATTATCTACAAAACACTACACAGAAATCTAAAGATTGAGCTACTCGAACCCCACTAAAAACAAATTATGATCAACAAAGCATTACACAGAAATCTAGATTGAGCTACACGAACCCCACAAAAAATAAACAAGGATCTACAAAACACTACAAAGAAATCTAAAGATTGAGCTACACGAACCCCACTAAAACAAACAATGATCTACAAAACACTACACAGAAATCTAAAGATTGAACTACACGAACCCCACTCAGCACAAACAATGATCTACAAACCACTAAAAGAAATCTAAAGATTGAGCTACATGAACCCCACTAAAAACAAACAATGATCTACAAAACACTACACAGAAATCTAAAGATTGAGCTACGCGAACCCCAATAAAAACACAATTATCTACAAAACGCTACACAGAAATCTAAATTTTGAGCAACACGAACCCCACTAAAAACAAATAATGATCTACAAAGCACTACACAGAAATCTAAAGATTGAGCTACACGAACCACACTAAAACAAACAAGGATCTACAAAACACTACACAGAAATCTAAAGATTGAGCTACACGAACCCCACTAAGTACAAACAATGATCTACAAAACACTACACAGAAATCTAAAGATTGAGCTACACGAACCCCACTAAAAACAAACCATGATCTACAAAACACTACACAGAAATCTACAGATTGAGCTACGCGAACCCCACTAAAAACAAACAATGATCTACAAAACGCTACACAGAAATCTAAATTTTGAGCAACACGAACCCCACTAAAAGCAAATAATGATCTACAAAGCACTACACAGAAATCTAAAGATTGAACTACACGAACCCCACTAAAAATAAACAAGGATCTACAAAACACTACACAGAAATTTAAAGATTGAGCTACACGAATCCCATTAAAAACAAACAAGGATCTACAAAGCACTACACAGACATCTAAAGATTGAGCTACACGAACCCCACTAAAACAAACAAGGATCGACAAAACACTACACAGAAATCTAAAGATTGAGCTACACGAACCACACTAAAACAAACAATGATCTACAAAACACTACACGGAAATCTAAAGATTGAACTACACGAACCCCACTAAAAACAAACAATGATCTACAAAGCACTACAGAGAAATCTAAAGATTGAGCTACACGAACCCCAATAAAAACAAACAATGATATACAAAACACTACACAGAAATCTAAAGATTCAGCTACACGAACCCCACTAAAAACAAACAATGATCTACAAAACACTACACAGAAATCTAAATATTGAACTACAAGAACCCTACTAAAAACAAACAATGATCTACAAAGCACTACACAGAAATCTAGAGATTCAGCTACACGAACCCCACTAAAAACAAACAATGATCTACAAATCACTACACAGAAATCGAAAGATTGAGCTACACGAACCCAACAAAAAACAAACCATGATCTACAAAATACTACACAGAAATCTAAAGATTCAGCTACACGAACCTCACTAAAAACAAACATTGATCTACAAAGCACTACACAGAAATCTAAAGAATGAGCTACACGAACCCTACAAAAAACAAACAATAATCTACAAATCACTACACAGAAATCTAAAGATTGAGCTACACGAACCCAACTAAAAACAAACCATGATCTACAAAATACTACACAGAAATCTAAAGATTCAGCTACACGAACCTCACTAAAAACAAACATTGATCTACAAAACACTACACAGAAATCTAAAGATTGAGGTAGACGAACCCTACTAAGCATAAACAATGATCTACAAAACACTACACAGAAATCTAAAGATTGAGCTACACGAACCTCACTAAAAACAAACAATGATTTACAAATCACTACACAGAAATCTAAAGACTGAGCTACATGAACATCCCTAAAAACAAACAATGATCTACAAAACACTACACAGAAATCTAAAGATTGAGCTACGCGAACCCCACTAAAAACAAACAATGATCTACAAAACGCTACACAGAAATCAAAATTTTGAGCAACAGGAACCCCACTAACAAAAATAATGATCTACAAAGCACTACACAGAAATCTAAAGATTGAGGTACACGAACCACACTAAAACAAACAAGGATCTACAAAACACTACACAGAAATCTAAAGATTGAGCTACACGAACCCCACTAAGCACAAACAATGATCAACAAAACACTACAAAGAAATCTAAAGATTGAGCTACACGAACCCCACTAAAAACAAACAATGATCTACAAAACACTACACAGAAATCTAAAGATTGAGCTACGCGAACCCAACTAAAAACAAACAATGATCTACAAAACGCTACCTAGAAATCTAACGTTTGAGCAACACGAACCCCACTAAAAGCAAATAATGATCAACAAAGCACTACACAGAAATCTAAAGATTGAGCTACACGAACCCCACAAAAAATAAACAAGGATCTACAAAACACTACACAGAAATCTACAGATTGAGCTACACGAATCCCACTAAAACAAACAATGATCTACAAAACACTACACAGAAATCTAAAGATTGAACTACACAAACCCCACTAAGCACAAACAATGATCTACAAAACACTACACAGAAATCTAAAGATTGATCTACACGAACCCCACTAAAAACAAACAATGATCTACAAAACACTACACAGAAATCTAACGATTGACCTACACGAACCCCAATAAAGACAAACAATGATCTACAAAGCACTACACAGATATCTAAAGAATGAGCTACACGAACCCTACAAAAAACAAACAATGATCTACAAATCACTACACAGAAATCTAAAGATTGAGCTACACGAACCCAATTAAAACAAACCATGATCTACAAAATACTACACAGAAATCTAAAGATTCAGCTACACGAACCTCACTAAAAACAAACATTGATCTACAAAACACTACACAGAAATCTAAAGATTGAGGTAGACGAACCCCACTAAGCATAAACAATGATCTACAAAAAACTACACAGAAATCTAAAGATTGAGCTACACGAACCCCACAAAAAACAAACTATGATTTACAAATCACTACACAGAAATCTAAAGACTGAGCTACATGAACATCACTAAAAACAAACAATGATCTACAAAACACTACACAGAAATCTAAAGATTGAGCTACGCGAACCCCACTAAAAACAAACAATGATCTACAAAACGCTACACAGAAATCTAAATTTTGAGCAACAGTAACCCCACTAAAAACAAATAATGATCTACAAAGCACTACACAGAAATCTAAAGATTGAGGTACACGAATCACACTAAAACAAACAATGATCTACAAAACACTACACAGAAATCTAAAGATTGAGCTACACGAACCCCACTAAGCACAAACAATGATCAACAAAACACTACACAGAAATCTAAAGATTGAGCTACACGAACCCCACTAAAAACAAACAATGATCTACAAAACACTACACAGAAATCTAAAGATTGAGCTACACGAACCCCACTAAAACAAACAATGATCTACAAAGCACTACAGAGAAATCTAAAGATTGAGCTACACGAACCCCACTAAAAACAAACAATGATCTACAAAACACTACAAAGAAATCTAAAGATTGAGCTACACGGACCCCACTAAGAACAAACAATGATCTACAAAACACAACACAGAAATCTAAAGATTGAGCAACACGAACCCCACTAAAACAAAACAATGATCTACAAAGCCCTACACAGAAATCTAAAGATTGAGCAACACGAACCCCACTAAAAGAAAACAATGATCTATAAAACACTACACAGAAATCTGAAGATTGAGCTATGCGAACCACACTAAAACAAACAATGATCTACAAAACACTACACAGAAATCTAAAGATTGAGCTACACGAACACCACTAAAAACAAACAATGATCTACAAAACACTACACAGAAATCTAAAGATTGAGCTACGCGAACCCAACTAAAAACAAACAATGATCTACAAAACGCTACACAGATATCTAAATTTTGAGCAACACGAACCCCACTAAAAACAAATAATGATCTACAAAGCACTACACAGAAATCTAAAGATTGAGCTACACGAACCACACTAAAACAAACAAGGATCTACAAAACACTACACAGAAATCTACAGATTGAGCTACACGAACCCCACTAAGTACAAACAATGATCTACAAAACACTACACAGAAATATAAAGATTGAGCTACACGAACCCCACAAAAAACTAACAATGATCTACAAAACACTACACAGAAATCTAAAGATTGAGCTACGCGAACCCCACTAAAAACAAACAATGATCTACAAAACGCAACACAGAAATCTAAATTTTGAGCAACACGAACCCCACTAAAAGCAAATAATGATCTACAAAGCACTACACAGAAATCTAAAGATTGACCTACACGAACCCCACAAAAAATAAACAAGGATCTACAAAACACTACACAGAAATCTAAAGATTGAGCTACACGAATCCCACTAAAAACAAACAAGGATCTACAAAACACTACACAGAAATCTAAAGATTGACCTACACGAACCCCACTAAAACAAACAATGATCTACAAAACACTACACAGAAATCTAAAGATTGAACTACACGAACCCCACTAAGCACAAACAATGATCTACAAAACACTACACAGAAATCTAAAGATTGATCTACACGAACCCCACTAAAAACAAGCAATCATCTACAAAACACTACACAGAAATCTAAAGATTGACCTACACGAACCCCAATAAAGACAAACAATGATCTACAAAGCACTACACAGATATCTAAAGAATGAGCTACACGAACCCTACAAAAAACAAACAATGATCTACAAATCACTACACAGAAATCTAAAGATTGAGCTACACGAACCCAACTAAAAACAAACCATGATCTACAATATACTACACAGAAATCTAAAGATTCAGCTACACGAACCTCACTAAAAACAAACATTGATCTACAAAACACTACACAGAAATCTAAAGATTGAGGTAGACGAACCCCACTAAGCATAAACAATGATCTACAAAACACTACACAGAAATCTAAAGATTGAGCTACACGAACCCCACTAAAAACAAACAATGATTTACAAATCACTACACAGAAATCTAAAGACTGAGCTACATGAACATCACTAAAAACAAACAATGATCTACAAAGCACTACACAGAAATCTAAAGATTGAGCTACGCGAACCCCACTAAAAACAAACAATGATCTACAAAACGCTACACAGAAATCTAAATTTTGAGCAACAGAAACCCCACTAAAAACAAATAATGATCTACAAAGCACTACACAGAAATCTAAAGATTGAGGTACACGAACCACACTAAAACAAACAAGGATCTACAAAACACTACACAGAAATCTAAAGATTGAGCTACACGAACCCCACTAAGCACAAACAATGATCTACAAAACACTACACAGAAATCTAAAGATTGAACTACACGAACCCCACTAAGCACAAACAATGATCTACAAAACACTACACAGAAATCTAAAGATTGATCTACACGAACCCCACTAAAAAAAAACAATGATCTACAAAACACTACACAGAAATCTAAAGATTGACCTACACGAACCCCAATAAAGACAAACAATGATCTACAAAGCACTACACAGATATCCACAGATTGAGCTAAGCGAACACCACTAAAAGCAAACAATGGTCTACAAAACACTACACAGAAATCTAAAGATTGAGCTACACGAACCCCACTAAAAACAAACAATGATCTACAAAACACTACACAGAAATCAAAAGATTGAGCTACACGAACCCCACTAAGCACAAACAATGATCTACAAAACACTACAAAGAAATCTAAAGATTGAGCTACGCGAACCCCAATAAAAACAAACAATGATCTACAAAACACTACACAGAAATCTAAAGATTGAGCTACGCGAACTCCACTAAAAACAAACAATGATCTACAAAACGCTACCCAGAAATCTAAATTTTGAGCGACACGAACCCCACTAAAAGCAAATAATGATCAACAAAGCACTACACAGAAATCTAAAGATTGAGCTACACGAACCCCACAAAAAATAAACAAGGATCTACAAAACACTACACATAAATCTAAAGATTGAGCTACACGAATCCCACTAAGAACAAACAAGGATCTACAAAACACTACACAGGAATCTAAAGATTGAGCTACACGAACCCCACTAAAACAAACAATGATCTACAAAACACTACACAGAAATCTAAAGATTGACCTACACGAACCCCAATAAAGACAAACAATGATCTACAAAGCACTACACAGATATCTAAAGAATGAGCTACACGAACCCTACAAAAAACAAACAATGATCTACAAATCACTACACAGAAATCTAAAGATTGAGCTACACGAACCCAACTAAAAACAAACCATGATCTACAAAATACTACACAGAAATCTAAAGATTCAGCTACACGAACCTCACTAAAAACAAACATTGATCTACAAAACACTACACAGAAATCTAAAGATTGAGGTAGACGAACCCCACTAAGCATAAACAATGATCTACAAAACACTACACAGAAATCTAAAGATTGAGCTACACGAACCCCACTAAAAACAAACAATGATTTACAAATCACTACACAGAAATCTAAAGACTGAGCTACATGAACATCACTAAAAACAAACAATGATCTACAAAGCACTACACAGAAATCTAAAGATTGAGCTACGCGAACCCCACTAAAAACAAACAATGATCTACAAAACGCTACACAGAAATCTAAATTTTGAGCAACAGAAACCCCACTAAAAACAAATAATGATCTACAAAGCACTACACAGAAATCTAAAGATTGAGGTACACGAACCACACTAAAACAAACAAGGATCTACAAAACACTACACAGAAATCTAAAGATTGAGCTACACGAACCCCACTAAGCACAAACAATGATCTACAAAACACTACACAGAAATCTAAAGATTGAACTACACGAACCCCACTAAGCACAAACAATGATCTACAAAACACTACACAGAAATCTAAAGATTGATCTACACGAACCCCACTAAAAAAAAACAATGATCTACAAAACACTACACAGAAATCTAAAGATTGACCTACACGAACCCCAATAAAGACAAACAATGATCTACAAAGCACTACACAGATATCCACAGATTGAGCTAAGCGAACACCACTAAAAGCAAACAATGGTCTACAAAACACTACACAGAAATCTAAAGATTGAGCTACACGAACCCCACTAAAAACAAACAATGATCTACAAAACACTACACAGAAATCAAAAGATTGAGCTACACGAACCCCACTAAGCACAAACAATGATCTACAAAACACTACAAAGAAATCTAAAGATTGAGCTACGCGAACCCCAATAAAAACAAACAATGATCTACAAAACACTACACAGAAATCTAAAGATTGAGCTACGCGAACTCCACTAAAAACAAACAATGATCTACAAAACGCTACCCAGAAATCTAAATTTTGAGCGACACGAACCCCACTAAAAGCAAATAATGATCAACAAAGCACTACACAGAAATCTAAAGATTGAGCTACACGAACCCCACAAAAAATAAACAAGGATCTACAAAACACTACACATAAATCTAAAGATTGAGCTACACGAATCCCACTAAGAACAAACAAGGATCTACAAAACACTACACAGGAATCTAAAGATTGAGCTACACGAACCCCACTAAAACAAACAATGATCTACAAAACACTACACAGAAATCTAAAGATTGACCTACACGAACCCCAATAAAGACAAACAATGATCTACAAAGCACTACACAGATATCTAAAGAATGAGCTACACGAACCCTACAAAAAACAAACAATGATCTACAAATCACTACACAGAAATCTAAAGATTGAGCTACACGAACCCAACTAAAAACAAACCATGATCTACAAAATACTACACAGAAATCTAAAGATTCAGCTACACGAACCTCACTAAAAACAAACATTGATCTACAAAACACTACACAGAAATCTAAAGATTGAGGTAGACGAACCCCACTAAGCATAAACAATGATCTACAAAACACTACACAGAAATCTAAAGATTGAGCTACACGAACCCCACTAAAAACAAACAATGATTTACAAATCACTACACAGAAATCTAAAGACTGAGCTACATGAACATCACTAAAAACAAACAATGATCTACAAAACACTACAAAGAAATCTAAAGATTGAGCTACGCGAACCCCACTAAAAGCAAACAATGATCTACAAAACGCTACACAGAAATCTAAATTTTGAGCAACAGGAACCCCACTAAAAACAAATAATGATCTACAAAGCACTACACAGAAATCTAAAGATTGAGGTAAACGAACCACACTAAAACAAACAAGGAACTACAAAACACTACACAGAAATCTAAAGATTGAGCTACACGAACCCCACTAAGCACAAGCAATGATCTACAAAACACTACAAAGAAATCTAAAGATTGAGCTACACGAACCCCACTAAAACAAACAATGACCTACAAAGCACTACAGAGAAATCTAAAGATTGAGCTACACGAACCCCACTAAAAACAAACAATGATCTACAAAACACTACAAAGAAATCTAAAGATTGAGCTACACGGACCCCATTAAGAACAAACAATGATCTACAAAACACTACACAGAAATCTAAAGATTGAGCAACACGAACCCCACTAAAAGAAAACAATGATCTATAAAACACTACACAGAAATCTGAAGATTGAGCTACGCGAACCCCACTAAAACAAACAATGATCTACAAAACACTACACAGAAATCTAAAGATTGAGATACACGAACCCAACTAAGCACAAACAATGATCAACAAAACACTACACAGAAATCAAAAGATTGAGCTACACGAACCCCACAAACACAAACAATGATCTACAAAACACTACACAGAAATCTAAAGATTGAGCTACACGACCCCCACTAAAAACAAACAATGATCTACAAAACACTACACAGAAATCTAAAGATTGAGCTATGCAAACCCCACTAAGCAAAAACAATGATCTACAAAACACTACAAAGAAATCTAAAGATTGAGCTACACCAACCCCACTAAAAACAAACAATGATCTACAAAACACTACAAAGAAATCTAAAGATTGAGCTACACGAACCCCACTAAGCATAAACAATGATCTACAAAACACTACACAGAAATCTAAAGATTGAGCTACACGAACACCACTAAAAACAAACAATGATTTACAAATCACTATACAGAAATCTAAAGACTGAGCTACATGAACCCCACTAAAAACAAACAATGATCTACAAAACACTACACAGAAATCTAAAGATTGAACTACACGAACCCCACAAAATACAAACAATGATATACAAAACACTACACAGAAATCTAAAGACTGAGCTACATGAACCCCACAAAATACAAACAATGATATACAAAACACTACACAGAAATCTAAAGATTGAGCTACACGAACCCCACTAAAAACAAACAATGATCTACAAAACACTACACAGAAATCTAAAGATTGACCTACACGAACCCCAAAAAAAACAAACAATGATCTACAAAACACTACACAGATATCTAAAGATTGAGCTACACGGACCTCACTAAAAACAAACAATGATCTACAAAACACTACACAGATATCTACAGATTGAGCTACACGAATCCCACTAAAAACAAACAATGATCTACAAAGCACTACACAGATATATACAGATTGAGCTAAGGGAATCCCACTAAAAACAAACAATGATCTACAAAACACTACACAGAAATCTAAAGATTGAGCTACACGAACCCCACTAAAAACAAACAATGATCTACAAAACACTACACAGAAATCTAAAGATTGAGCTACACGAACCCCACTAAGCACAAACAATGATCTACAAAGCACTACAAAGAAATCAAAAGATTGAGCTACACGAATCCCATTAAAACAAACAATGATCTACAAAGCACTATAGAGAAATCTAAAGATTGAGCTAAACGAACCCCACTAAAAACAAACCATTATCTACAAAACACTACACAGAAATCTAAAGATTGAGCTACACGGACCCCACTAAGAACAAACAATGATCTACAAAACACTACACAGAAATCTAAAGATTTAGCTACACGAACCCCACTAAAAACAAAGCATGATCTACAAAACACTACACAGAAATCTAATGATTGAGCAACACGAACCCCACTAAAAGCAAACAATGATCTATAAAACACTACACAGAAATCTAAAGATTCAGCTACGCCAACCCCACTAAAACAAACAATGATCAACAAAACACTACACAGAAATCAAAAGATTGAGCTACACGAATCCCACTAAACACAAACAATGATCTATAAAACACTACACCTAAATATAAAGATTGAGCTACACGATACCCACTAAAAACAAACAATGATCTACAAAACACTACAAAGAAATCTAAAGATTGAGCTACGCGAACCCCACTAAAAACAAACAATGATCTACAAAACACTGCACAGAAATCTAAAGATTGAGCTACACGAACCCCACTAAAAGCAAACAATGATCTACAAAACACTACAAAGAAATCTAAAGATTCAGCTACACGAACCCCATTAAGCACAAACAATGATCTACAAAACACTACAAAGAAATCTAAAGATTTAGCTACACGAACCCCACTAAAAACAAACAATGATCTACAAAACACTACAAAGAAATCTAAAGATTGAGTTACACGGACCCCACTAAGAACAAACAATGATCTACAAAACACTACACAGAAATCTAAAGATTGAGCTACAAGAACCCCACTAAAAGCAAACAATGATCTATAAAACACTACACAAAAATCTAAAGATTGAGCTACGCGAACTCCACTAAAATCAAACAATGATCTACAAAACACTACACAGAAATCTAAAGATTGACCTACACGAACCCCAATAAAGACAAACAATGATCTACAAAGCACTACACAGATATCTACAGATTGAGCTAAGCGAACCCCACTAAAAGCAAACAATGATCTACAAAACACTACACAGAAATCTAAAGATTGAGCTACACGAACCCCACTAAAAACAAACAATGATCTACAAAACACTACACAGAAATCTAAAGATTGAGCTACTCGAACCCCACTAAGCACAAGCAATGATCTACAAAACACTACAAAGAAATCTAAAGATTGAGCTACACGAACCCCACTAAAACAAACAATGATCTACAAAGCACTACAGAGAAATCTAAAGATTGAGCTACACGAACCCCACTAAAAACAAACAATGATCTACAAAACACTACACAGAAATCTGAAGATTGAGCTACGCGAACCCCACTAAAACAAACAATGATCTACAAAACACTACACAGAAATCTAAAGATTGAGGTACACGAACCCAACTAAGCACAAACAATGATCAACAAAACACTACACAGAAATCAAAAGATTGAGCTACACGAACCCCACAAACACAAACAATGATCTACAAAACACTACACAGAAATCTAAAGATTGAGCTACACGACCCCCACTAAAAACAAACAATGATCTACAAAACACTACACAGAAATCTAAAGATTGAGCTACACGAACCCCACTAAGCAAAAACAATGATCTACAAAACACTACAAAGAAATCTAAAGATTGAGCTACACCAACCCCACTAAAAACAAACAATGGTCTACAAAACACTACAAAAAAATCTAAAGATTGAGCTACACGGACCCCTCTAAGAACAAACAATGATCTACAAAACACTACACAGAAATCTAAAGATTAAGCTACACGAACCCCACTAAGCATAAACAATGATCTACAAAACACTACACAGAAATCTAAAGATTGAGCTACACGAACACCACTAAAAACAAACAATGGTTTACAAATCACTACACAGAAATCTAAAGACTGAGCTACATGAACCCCACTAAAAACAAACAATGATCTACAAAACACTACACAGAAATCTAAAGATTGAACTACACGAATCCCACAAAATAAAAACAATGATATACAAAACACTACACAGAAATCTAAAGATTGATCTACACGAACCCCACTAAAAACAAACAATGATCTACAAAACACTACACAGAAATCTAAAGATTGACCTACACGAACCCCAATAAAGACAAACAATGATCTACAAAGCACTACACAGATATCTACAGATTGAGCTAAGCGAACCCCACTAAAAGCAAACAATGGTCTACAAAACACTACACAGAAATCTAAAGATTGAGCTACACGAACCCCACTAAAACAAACAATGATCTACAAAACACTACACAGAAATCTAAAGATTGAGCTACACGAACCCCACTAAAAACAAACAATGATCTACAAAACACTACAGAGAAATCTAAAGATTGAGCTACACGAACCCCACTAAAACAAACAATGATCTACAAAACACTACAGAAAAATCTAAAGATTGAGCTACACGAACCCCACTAAGCAAAAACAATGATCTACAAAACACTACAAAGAAATCAAAAGATTGAGCTACACGAACCCCACTAAAACAAACAATGATCTACAAAGCACTATAGAGAAATCTAAAGATTGAGCTACACGAACCCTACTAAAAACAAACAATGATCTACAAAACACTACACAGAAATCTAAAGATTGAGCTACACGAACCCCACTAAGCACAAACAATGATCTACAAATCACTACACAGAAATATAAATATTAAGCTACACGAACCCCACTAAAACAAACAATGATCTACAAAACACTACACAGAAATCTAAAGATTGAGCTATGCGAACCCCACTAAAAGCAAACAATGATCTACAAAACACAACAAAGAAATCTAAAGATTGAGCTACACGAACCCCACTAAAAACAAACAATGATCTACAAAACACTACAAAGAAATCTAAAGATTGAGCTACGCGAACCCCACTAAAGACAAACAATGATCTACAAAACACTACAAAGAAATCTAAAGATTGAGCTACGCGAACCCCACTAAAACAAACAATGATCTACAAAACACTACACATAAATCTAAAGATTGAGCTACACGATCCCCATTAAAAACAAACAATGATCTACAAAACACTACACAGAAATCTAAAGATTGAGCTATGCGAACCCCACTAAGCAAAAACAATGATCTACAAAACACTACAAAGAAATCTAAAGATTGAGCTACACCAACCCCACTAAAAACAAACAATGATCTACAAAACACTACAAAGAAATCTAAAGATTGAGCTACACGGACCCTTCTAAGAACAAACAATGATCTACAAAACACTACACAGAAATCTAAAGATTGAGCTACACGAACCCCACTAAGCATAAACAATGATCTACAAAACACTACACAGAAATCTAAAGATTGAGCTACACGAACACCACTAAAAACAAACAATGATTTACAAATCACTACACAGAAATCTAGAGACTGAGCTACATGAACCCCACTAAAAACAAACAATGATCTACAAAACACTACACAGAAATCTAAAGATTGAGCTACACGAACCCCACTAAGCATAAACAATGATCTACAAAACACTACACAGAAATCTAAAGATTGAGCTACACGAACACCACTAAAAACAAACAATGATTTACAAATCACTATACAGAAATCTAAACACTGAGCTACATGAACCCCACTAAAAACAAACAATGATCTACAAAACACTACACAGAAATCTAAAGATTGAACTACACGAACCCCACAAAATACAAACAATGATCTACAAAACACTACACAGAAATCTAAAGACTGAGCTACATGAACCCCACTAAAAACAAACAATGATCTACAAAACACTACACAGAAATCTAAAGATTGAACTACACGAACCCCACAAAATACAAACAATGATATACAAAACACTACACAGAAATCTAAAGATTGATCTACACGAACCCCACTAAAAACAAACAATGATCTACAAAACACTACACAGAAATCTAAAGATTGACCTACACGAACCCCAATAAAGACAAACAATGATCTACAAAGCACTACACAGATATCTAAAGATTGAGCTACACAAACCCCACTAAAAGCAAACAATGGTCTGCAAAACACTACACAGAAATCTAAAGATTGAGCTACACGAATCCCACTAAAAACAAACAATGATCTACAAAGCACTACACAGATATCTACAGATTGAGCTAAGGGAATATTACTAAAAACAAACAATGATCTACAAAACACTACACAGAAATCTAAAGATTGAGCTACACGAACCCCACTAAAAACAAACAATGATCTACAAAACACTACACAGAAATCTAAAGATTGAGCTACACGAACCCCACTAAGCACAAACAATGATCTACAAAGCACTACAAAGAAATCAAAAGATTGAGCTACACGAATCCCATTAAAACAAACAATGATCTACAAAGCACTATAGAGAAATCTAAAGATTGAGCTAAACGAACCCCACTAAAAACAAACAATGATCTACAAAACACTACACAGAAATCTAAAGATTGAGCTACACGGACCCCACTAAGAACAAACAATGATCTACAAAACACTACACAGAAATCTAAAGATTTAGCTACACGAACCCCACTAAAAACAAAGCATGATCTACAAAACACTACACAGAAATCTAATGATTGAGCAACACGAACCCCACTAAAAGCAAACAATAATCTATAAAACACTACACAGAAATCTAAAGATTCAGCTACGCCAACCCCACTAAAACAAACAATGATCAACAAAACACTACACAGAAATCAAAAGATTGAGCTACACGAATCCCACTAAACACAAACAATGATCTATAAAACACTACACCTAAATCTAAAGATTGAGCTACACGATACCCACTAAAAACAAACAATGATCTACAAAATATTACACAGAAATCTAAAGATTGAGCTATGCGAACCCCACTAAAAACAAAGAGTGATCTACAAAACACAACAAAGAAATCTAAAGATTGAGCTACACGAACCCCACTAAAAACAAACAATGATCTACAAAACACTACAAAGAAATCTAAAGATTGAGCTACGCGAACCCCACTAAAAACAAACAATGATCTACAAAACACTACACAGAAATCTAAAGATTGAGCTACACGAACCCCACTAAAAGCAAACAATGATCTACAAAACTCTACAAAGAAATCTAAAGATTCAGCTACACGAGCCCCACTAAGCACAAACAATGATCTACAAAACACTACACAGAAATCTAAAGATTGAGCTACACGAACCCAACTAAAAACAAACAATGATCTACAAAACACTACAAAGAAATCTAAAGATTGAGTTACACGGACCCCACTAAGAACAAACAATGATCTACAAAACACTACACAGAAATCTAAAGATTGAGCTACACGAACCCCACTAAAAGCAAACAATGATCTATAAAACACTACACAGAAATCTAAAGATTGAGCTACGCGAACCCCACTAAAAACAAACAATGATCTACAAAACACTGCACAGAAATCTAAAGATTGAGCTACACGAACCCCACTAAAAGCAAACAATGATCTACAAAACACTACAAAGAAATCTAAAGATTCAGCTACACGAACCCCATTAAGCACAAACAATGATCTACAAAACACTACAAAGAAATCTAAAGATTGAGCTACACGAACCCCACTAAAAACAAACAATGATCTACAAAACACTACAAAGAAATCTAAAGATTGAGTTACACGGACCCCACTAAGAACAAACAATGATCTACAAAACACTACACAGAAATCTAAAGATTGAGCTACACGAACCCCACTAAAAGCAAACAATGATCTATAAAACACTACACAAAAATCTAAAGATTGAGCTACGCGAACTCCACTAAAATCAAACAATGATCTACAAAACACTACACAGAAATCTAAAGATTGACCTACACGAACCCCAATAAAGACAAACAATGATCTACAAAGCACTACACAGATATCTACAGATTGAGCTAAGCGAACCCCACTAAAAGCAAACAATGATCTACAAAACACTACACAGAAATCTAAAGATTGAGCTACACGAACCCCACTAAAAACAAACAATGATCTACAAAACACTACACAGAAATCTAAAGATTGAGCTACTCGAACCCCACTAAGCACAAGCAATGATCTACAAAACACTACAAAGAAATCTAAAGATTGAGCTACACGAACCCCACTAAAACAAACAATGATCTACAAAGCACTACAGAGAAATCTAAAGATTGAGCTACACGAACCCCACTAAAAACAAACAATGATCTACAAAACACTACACAGAAATCTGAAGATTGAGCTACGCGAACCCCACTAAAACAAACAATGATCTACAAAACACTACACAGAAATCTAAAGATTGAGGTACACGAACCCAACTAAGCACAAACAATGATCAACAAAACACTACACAGAAATCAAAAGATTGAGCTACACGAACCCCACAAACACAAACAATGATCTACAAAACACTACACAGAAATCTAAAGATTGAGCTACACGACCCCCACTAAAAACAAACAATGATCTACAAAACACTACACAGAAATCTAAAGATTGAGCTACACGAACCCCACTAAGCAAAAACAATGATCTACAAAACACTACAAAGAAATCTAAAGATTGAGCTACACCAACCCCACTAAAAACAAACAATGGTCTACAAAACACTACAAAAAAATCTAAAGATTGAGCTACACGGACCCCTCTAAGAACAAACAATGATCTACAAAACACTACACAGAAATCTAAAGATTAAGCTACACGAACCCCACTAAGCATAAACAATGATCTACAAAACACTACACAGAAATCTAAAGATTGAGCTACACGAACACCACTAAAAACAAACAATGGTTTACAAATCACTACACAGAAATCTAAAGACTGAGCTACATGAACCCCACTAAAAACAAACAATGATCTACAAAACACTACACAGAAATCTAAAGATTGAACTACACGAATCCCACAAAATAAAAACAATGATATACAAAACACTACACAGAAATCTAAAGATTGATCTACACGAACCCCACTAAAAACAAACAATGATCTACAAAACACTACACAGAAATCTAAAGATTGACCTACACGAACACCAATAAAGACAAACAATGATCTACAAAGCACTACACAGATATCTACAGATTGAGCTAAGCGAACCCCACTAAAAGCAAACAATGGTCTACAAAACACTACACAGAAATCTAAAGATTGAGCTACACGAACCCCACTAAAACAAACAATGATCTACAAAACACTACACAGAAATCTAAAGATTGAGCTACACGAACCCCACTAAAAACAAACAATGATCTACAAAACACTACAGAAAAATCTAAAGATTGAGCTACACGAACCCCACTAAGCAAAAACAATGATCTACAAAACACTACAAAGAAATCAAAAGATTGAGCTACACGAACCCCACTAAAACAAACAATGATCTACAAAGCACTATAGAGAAATCTAAAGATTGAGCTACACGAACCCTACTAAAAACAAACAATGATCTACAAAACACTACACAGAAATCTAAAGATTGAGCTACACGAACCCCACTAAGCACAAACAATGATCTACAAATCACTACACAGAAATATAAATATTAAGCTACACGAACCCCACTAAAACAAACAATGATCTACAAAACACTACACAGAAATCTAAAGATTGAGCTATGCGAACCTCACTAAAAGCAAACAATGATCTACAAAACACAACAAAGAAATCTAAAGATTGAGCTACACGAACCCCACTAAAAACAAACAATGATCTACAAAACACTACAAAGAAATCTAAAGATTGAGCTACGCGAACCCCACTAAAGACAAACAATGATCTACAAAACACTACAAAGAAATCTAAAGATTGAGCTACGCGAACCCCACTAAAACAAACAATGATCTACAAAACACTACACATAAATCTAAAGATTGAGCTACACGATCCCCATTAAAAACAAACAATGATCTACAAAACACTACACAGAAATCTAAAGATTGAGCTATGCGAACCCCACTAAGCAAAAACAATGATCTACAAAACACTACAAAGAAATCTAAAGATTGAGCTACACCAACCCCACTAAAAACAAACAATGATCTACAAAACACTACAAAGAAATCTAAAGATTGAGCTACACGGACCCTTCTAAGAACAAACAATGATCTACAAAACACTACACAGAAATCTAAAGATTGAGCTACACGAACCCCACTAAGCATAAACAATGATCTACAAAACACTACACAGAAATCTAAAGATTGAGCTACACGAACACCACTAAAAACAAACAATGATTTACAAATCACTACACAGAAATCTAGAGACTGAGCTACATGAACCCCACTAAAAACAAACAATGATCTACAAAACACTACACAGAAATCTAAAGATTGAGCTACACGAACCCCACTAAGCATAAACAATGATCTACAAAACACTACACAGAAATCTAAAGATTGAGCTACACGAACACCACTAAAAACAAACAATGATTTACAAATCACTATACAGAAATCTAAACACTGAGCTACATGAACCCCACTAAAAACAAACAATGATCTACAAAACACTACACAGAAATCTAAAGATTGAACTACACGAACCCCACAAAATACAAACAATGATCTACAAAACACTACACAGAAATCTAAAGACTGAGCTACATGAACCCCACTAAAAACAAACAATGATCTACAAAACACTACACAGAAATCTAAAGATTGAACTACACGAACCCCACAAAATACAAACAATGATATACAAAACACTACACAGAAATCTAAAGATTGATCTACACGAACCCCACTAAAAACAAACAATGATCTACAAAACACTACACAGAAATCTAAAGATTGACCTACACGAACCCCAATAAAGACAAACAATGATCTACAAAGCACTACACAGATATCTAAAGATTGAGCTACACGAACCCCACTAAAAGCAAACAATGGTCTGCAAAACACTACACAGAAATCTAAAGATTGAGCTACACGAATCCCACTAAAAACAAACAATGATCTACAAAGCACTACACAGATATCTACAGATTGAGCTAAGGGAATCCCACTAAAAACAAACAATGATCTACAAAACACTACACAGAAATCTAAAGATTGAGCTACACGAACCCCACTAAAAACAAACAATGATCTACAAAACACTACACAGAAATCTAAAGATTGAGCTACACGAACCCCACTAAGCACAAACAATGATCTACAAAGCACTACAAAGAAATCAAAAGATTGAGCTACACGAATCCCATTAAAACAAACAATGATCTACAAAGCACTATAGAGAAATCTAAAGATTGAGCTAAACGAACCCCACTAAAAACAAACAATGATCTACAAAACACTACACAGAAATCTAAAGATTGAGCTACACGGACCCCACTAAGAACAAACAATGATCTACAAAACACTACACAGAAATCTAAAGATTTAGCTACACGAACCCCACTAAAAACAAAGCATGATCTACAAAACACTACACAGAAATCTAATGATTGAGCAACACGAACCCCACTAAAAGCAAACAATAATCTATAAAACACTACACAGAAATCTAAAGATTCAGCTACGCCAACCCCACTAAAACAAACAATGATCAACAAAACACTACACAGAAATCAAAAGATTGAGCTACACGAATCCCACTAAACACAAACAATGATCTATAAAACACTACACCTAAATCTAAAGATTGAGCTACACGATACCCACTAAAAACAAACAATGATCTACAAAATATTACACAGAAATCTAAAGATTGAGC
Source organism: Bathymodiolus septemdierum (assembly GCA_963383655.1). Taxonomy (NCBI): domain Eukaryota; kingdom Metazoa; phylum Mollusca; class Bivalvia; order Mytilida; family Modiolidae; genus Bathymodiolus; species Bathymodiolus septemdierum. Next base: position 88,095,564 of record OY726517.1, on the reverse strand, counting down.
TATGCGAACCCCACTAAAAACAAAGAGTGATCTACAAAACACAACAAAGAAATCTAAAGATTGAGCTACACGAACCCCACTAAAAACAAACAATGATCTACAAAACACTACAAAGAAATCTAAAGATTGAGCTACGCGAACCCCACTAAAAACAAACAATGATCTACAAAACACTACACAGAAATCTAAAGATTGAGCTACACGAACCCCACTAAAAGCAAACAATGATCTACAAAACACTACAAAGAAATCTAAAGATTCAGCTACACGAGCCCCACTAAGCACAAACAATGATCTACAAAACACTACACAGAAATCTAAAGATTGAGCTACACGAACCCAACTAAAAACAAACAATGATCTACAAAACACTACAAAGAAATCTAAAGATTGAGTTACACGGACCCCACTAAGAACAAACAATGATCTACAAAACACTACACAGAAATCTAAAGATTGAGCTACACAAACCCCACTAAAAGAAAAACAATGATCTATAAAACACTACACAGAAATCTAAAGATTGACATACACGAACCCCAATAAAGACAAACAATGATCTACAAAGCACTACACAGATATCTACAGATTGAGCTAAGCGAACCCCACTAAAAGCAAACAATGGTCTACAAAACACTACACAGAAATCTAAAGATTGAGCTACACGAACCCCACTATAAACAAGCAATGATCTACAAAACACTACAAAGAAATCCAAAGATTGAGCTACACGAACCCCACTAAAACAAACAATGATCTACAAAGCACTATAGAGAAATCTAAAGATTGAGCTAAACGAACCCCACTAAAAACAAACAATGATCTACAAAACACTACACAGAAATCTAAAGATTGAGCTACACGGACCCCACTAAGAACAAACAATGATCTACAAAACACTACACAGAAATCTAAAGATTTAGCTACACGAACCCCACTAAAAACAAAGCATGATCTACAAAACACTACACAGAAATCTAATGATTGAGCAACACGAACCCCACTAAAAGCAAACAATAATCTATAAAACACTACACAGAAATCTAAAGATTCAGCTACGCCAACCCCACTAAAACAAACAATGATCAACAAAACACTACACAGAAATCAAAAGATTGAGCTACACGAATCCCACTAAACACAAACAATGATCTATAAAACACTACAAAGAAATCTAAAGATTGAGCTACACGATACCCACTAAAAACAAACAATGATCTACAAAATAATACACAGAAATCTAAAGATTGAGCTATGCGAACCCCACTAAAAACAAAGAGTGATCTACAAAACACAACAAAGAAATCTAAAGATTGAGCTACACGAACCCCACTAAAAACAAACAATGATCTACAAAACACTACAAAGATATCTAAAGATTGAGCTACGCGAAACCCACTAAAAACAAACAATGATCTACAAAACACTACACAGAAATCTAAAGATTGAGCTACACGAACCCCACTAAAAGCAAACAATGATCTACAAAACACTACAAAGAAATCTAAAGATTCAGCTACACGAGCCCCACTAAGCACAAACAATGATCTACAAAACACTACACAGAAATCTAAAGATTGAGCTACACGAACCCAACTAAAAACAAACAATGATCTACAAAACACTACAAAGAAATCTAAAGATTGAGTTACACGGACCCCACTAAGAACAAACAATGATCTACAAAACACTACACAGAAATCTAAAGATTGAGCTACACGAACCCCACTAAAAGCAAACAATGATCTATAAAACACTACACAGAAATCTAAAGATTGACATACACGAACCCCAATAAAGACAAACAATGATCTACAAAGCACTACACAGATATCTACAGATTGAGCTAAGCGAACCCCACTAAAAGCAAACAATGGTCTACAAAACACTACACAGAAATCTAAAGATTGAGCTACACGAACCCCACTATAAACAAGCAATGATCTACAAAACACTACAAAGAAATCCAAAGATTGAGCTACACGAACCCCACTAAAACAAACAATGATCTACAAAGCACTACAGAGAAATCTAAAGATTGAGCTACACGAACCCCACTAAAACAAACAATGATCTACAAAACACTACACAGAAATCTAAAGATTGAGGTACACGAACCCAACTAAGCACAAACAATGATCAACAAAACACTACACAGAAATCAAAAGATTGAGCTACACGAACCCCACAAACACAAACAATGATCTACAAAACACTACAAAGAAATCTAAAGATTGAGCTACACGACCCCACTAAAAACAAACAATGATCTACAAAACACTACACAGAAATCTAAAGATTGAGCTATACGAACCCCACTAAGCAAAAACAATGATCTACAAAACACTACAAAGAAATCTAAAGATTGAGCTACACCAACCCCACTAAAAACAAACAATGGTCTACAAAACACTACAAAGAAATCTAAAGATTGAGCTACACGGACCCCTCTAAGAACAAACAATGATCTACAAAACACTACACAGAAATCTAAAGATTGAGCTACACGAACCCCACTAAGCATAAACAATGATCTACAAAACACTACACAGAAATCTAAAGATTGAGCTACACGAACACCTCTAAAAACAAACAATGATTTACAAATCACTACACAGAAATCTAAAGACTGAGCTACATGAACCCCACTAAAAACAAACAATGATCTACAAAACACTACACAGAAATCTAAAGATTGAACTACACGAATCCCACAAAATACAAACAATGATATACAAAACACTACACAGAAATCTAAAGATTGATCTACACGAACCCCACTAAAAACAAACAATGATCTACAAAACACTACACAGAAATCTAAAGATTGACCTACACGAACCCCAATAAAGACAAACAATGATCTACAAAGCACTACACAGATATCTACAGATTGAGCTAAGCGAACCCCACTAAAAGCAAACAATGGTCTACAAAACACTACACAGAAATCTAAAGATTGAGCTACACGAACCCCACTAAAACAAACAATGATCTACAAAACACTACACAGAAATCTAGAGATTGAGCTACACGAACCCCACTAAAAACAAACAATGATCTACAAAACACTACAGAGAAATCTAAAGATTGAGCTACACGAACCCCACTAAAACAAACAATGATCTACAAAACACTACAGAGAAATCTAAAGATTGAGCTACACGAACCCCACTAAGCACAAACAATGATCTACAAAACACTACAAAGAAATCAAAAGATTGAGCTACACGAACCCCACTAAAACAAACAATGATCTACAAAGCACTATAGAGAAATCTAAAGATTGAGCTACACGAACCCTACTAAAAACAAACAATGATCTACAAAACACTACACAGAAATCTAAAGATTGAGCTACACGAACCCCACTAAGCACAAACAATGATCTACAAATCACTACACAGAAATATAAATATTAAGCTACACGAACCCCAGTAAGCACAAACAATTATCTACAAAACACTACACAGAAATCTAAAGATTGAGCTATGCGAACCCCACTAAAAACAAACAATGATCTACAAAACACAACAAAGAAATCTAAAGATTGAGCTACACGAACCCCACTAAAAACAAACAATGATCTACAAAACACTACAAAGAAATCTAAAGATTGAGCTACGCGAACCCCACTAAAAACAAACAATGATCTACAAAACACTACACAGAAATCTAAAGATTGAGCTACACGAACCCCACTAAAAACAAACAATGATCTACAAAACACTACACAGAAATCTAAAGATTGAGCTACACGAACCCCACTAAGCACAAACAATGATCTACAAAACACTACAAAGAAATCTAAAGATTGAGCTACACGAACCCCACTAAAAACAAACAATGATCTACAAAACACTACAAAGAAATCTAAAGATTGAGTTACACGGACCCCACTAAGAACAAACAATGATCTACAAAACACTACACAGAAATCTAAAGATTGAGCTACACGAACCCCACTAAAAGCAAACAATGATCTATAAAACACTACACAAAAATCTAAAGATTGAGCTACTCGAACCCCACTAAAACAAACAATGATCTACAAAACACTACACAGAAATCTAAAGATTGAGCTACACGAACCCCACTAAAAACAAACAATGATCTACAAAACACTACAAAGAAATCTAAAGATTCAGCTACACGAACCCCACTAAGCACAAACAATGATCTACAAAACACTACAAAGAAATCTAAAGATTGAGCTACACGAACCCCACTAAAAACAAACAATGATCTACAAAACACTACAAAGAAATCTAAAGATTGAGCTACACGGACCCCACTAAGAACAAACAATGATCTACAAAACACTACACAGAAATCTAAAGATTGAGCTACACGAACCCCACTAAAAGCAAACAATGATCTATAAAACACTACACAAAAATCTAAAGATTGAGCTACGCGAACCCCACTAAAACAAACAATGATCTACAAATCACTACACATAAATCTAAAGATTGAGCTACACGATCCCCATTAAAAACAAACAATGATCTACAAAACACTACACAGAAATCTAAAGATTGAGCTACGGGAAACCCACTAAAAGCAAACAATGATCTACAAAACACTACACAGAAATCTAAAGATTGAGCTACACGAACCCAACTAAAAACAAATAATGATCTACACAACACTACACAGAAATCTAAAGATTGAGCTACACGAACCCTACTAAAAACAAACAATGATCTACCAAACACTACACAGAAATCTAAAGATTGAGCTACACGAACCCCACTAAGCACAAACAATGATCTACAAATCACTACACAGAAATATAAATATTAAGCTACACGAACCCCAGTAAGCACAAACAATTATCTACAAAACACTACACAGAAATCTAAAGATTGAGCAACACGAACCCCACTAAAAGCAAACAATGATCTACAAAACACTACACAGAAATCTAAAGATTGAGCTACACGAACCCCACTAAAAACAAACAATGATCTACAAAACACTACACGAAATTCTAAAGATTGAGCTACACGAACCCCACTAAAAACAAACAATGATCTACAAAACACTACACAGAAATCTAAAGATTGAGCTACACGAACCCCACTAAGCACAAACAATTATCTACAAAACACTACACAGAAATCTAAAGATTGAGCTACACGAACCCCACTAAAAAAACAAACAAATATCTACAAAACACTACACAGAAATCTAAAGATTGAGCTACACGAACCCCACTAAAACAAACAATGATCTACAAAACACTACACAGAAATCTAAAGATTGAGCTACACGAACTCTACTAAAAACAAACAATGATCTACAAAATACTACACAGAAATCTAAAGATTGAGCTATACGAACCCCACTAAGCACAAATAATGATCTACAAAAGACTACACAGAAATCTAAAGATTGAGCTACACGAACCCCACTAAAAAAACAAACAATGATCTGCAAAACACTACACAGAAATCTAAAGATTGAGCTACACGAACCCCACTAAAAACAAACAATGATCTACAAAACACTACACAGAAATCTAAAGATTGAGCTACACGAACCCCACTAAAAACCGGAGATGGATCCTTTTGCTCCATAGCAGTGATATATACGACACCAAACATAATTGGGTAGTAAATTCCAATTAACTTCAAATAACAATGCTTTTTCCATTATTTACGGTGAATTATTAATTAACTGATCACGTATAAATAATACAAGTGAGATCATGTTTTATGAAATAACTAATAAAAAATTAAAAACGTTTATGATGCAGTGTTAGAACAAACAAATAACATTATATAGATTATAGTCATCTACCTATGCATGCAGAACACCGGAGTACTGACAAGACACATACCAATAAACATTCAAAATATATGCACAAAAAATAAAAAATAAATGTTGTCCGTCAGAGTAAATGCCAAGCAACCCTATTTAGTGTGGTGTTTTTATATCTTGTATTAGACAGACTAATTTGTTTAATTCAAAAGGAAAACTTACAAAATGTTGGAGAAAAGCTCGCATTCTTTTATGCTTCAATTGTTTCCCCTCTATATTTCAGAAGTTTAGACTGTTTTTTTCGTCTTTGTCTATAAACTGATTAATGGACGGCTTCGATGTACCGGTGGTTAATGTTCACAGGTTTTTGCTTTCTCTGTGTCTGCATCTCCCCAATACCTGTATTTACCAATACAAAATTTTATTGTACGTATATTGTAGCGGTCATGTAAATATTTGGATAATACGCCAAATCGGAATATGTAGAATATATGGAAAGAAGTCAACGCTACAACGAGTGCAAGTGGATGACAAATATAACCGAACTTTCTTTTTAAAATAGTTAGCACAAAAAACACCTTTGAAGAAGATGTAATTGGGTTTTTTGTATTGATATTAGTAACACGGTCAGTGTAGAGGTAGGTAATTTAGTGAATTACACACAAAAAGTAAATAGAATATAGTCATCTCCCTATTCAAGGAGAACACCGGAGTACTGACAAGACACATTACCAATAAATATTCAAATTATCTGCACAAAAGTTGTAAGGTAGCGTGGCCGAGGGGTCTAAGGCGCTGGTTTTAGGCACCAGTCTCATTGAGGCGTGGGTTCGAATCCCACCGCTGCCATTTCTATTTTTTGGTCTGAAAAGCGAAACGTCAAAAGATCAAGAATTGACGTTTTATTGTTATTCTTTCTTTAATTTTGTCAAAATATCAAGATTGAATACATCTGCGTCTTTCTGTTTGTACATTTACACCATTTCGCTATCCGTGATCGTATACTGGTATCATAGAACAAAGTCCAGAATAACCCTTCCTATATTACTAAATACAAATAAAATATATTCTAAAACTGATGAAAATCTCAGTATTTTAGTTGATTTAGTACCTTGTATCAGTGTCACTAAATAATCGTCCGAAAAGTCCCACGCTTCTGTTGGAGAGATATGAAATAAATGTTCATATTCTAGACCGTACAGTTGCCGGAAATATTGAAACTATGTTCTTGGAAATGGGAATGCATCATGACTGAATGAGCATTGAACAATCTACTTACATTTAGAACTCTTCGACCGCCTTCCAATACAACATGACGTCACGAAAACTTAAAACGTTGTCCGTCAGAGAACATCGTCACCCTATTCTTGTGTCACCATACAATGTGGTGTTACAACATCTTGTATTAGACAGGCTAATTTCTTTACTTTCACAGGAAAACTTACAAAATGTTGGAGAAAAGCTCGCATTCCTCTATGTTTCAATTGTTTCCCCTCTATATTTCAGAAGCTTAGACTGGTTTTTTTCTTCTTTGTCTATAAACTGATTGATTGGTGGACGGATTCGATGTACCGGTGGTGAATGTTCACAGGTTTTTGCTTTCTCAGTGTCTGCATTTCCCCCATACCCATATGTACCTATACTTATATTGTAGCGGTAATGTAAATACTTGGATAATACGCCAAATAAAAGATAGGCGCTGTAATGTCGACCGAAAATAAAATCCTGGCAATAACTTATGATGCGTTTTTTTTTTTTAAATTGTCGCCATAATGTGTTGCTCTCGTTTATTTCTATGCTTTGTAATGTGTATCTTACATGGCATTAGAAGTTGTGAATAGATTCATTTTGCCAAGCTGTATAAGAGTATTGTTGTGATTATTTATGACAGAAAAATAATGTCCACTCGTGAAGATAAGTTTCGACAGATGAGGGTGAAGAAAAAAAAAACAAACAACAAAAATAACAATAAAAATATTAGTGTCAGATGTGGGATTCGAACCCACGCCCACATACGTGGACCAGAACACTCAATCCCTTTGCAGGGAAGGTTTCTACCTTGAGTCTGGCGCCTTAGACCACTCGGCCAACCTGACATAGCAATGTTTCGCGTAATTATGGTATATATGGATTCTCTCTTGTTATTATAAGCGGTGAAGATGGAAATTGCTCACTTTCCAAAACTTTCATTGCAAATCGGAATATGTAGAATATATGGAAAGAAGTCAACGCTACAACGAGTGCAAGTGGATGACAAATATAACCGAACTTTCTTTTTAAAATAGTTAGCACAAAAAACACCTTTGAAGAAGATGTAATTGGGTTTTTTGTATTGATATTAGTAACACGGTCAGTGTAGAGGTAGGTAATTTAGTGAATTACACACAAAAAGTAAATAGAATATAGTCATCTCCCTATTCAAGGAGAACACCGGAGTACTGACAAGACACATTACCAATAAATATTCAAATTATCTGCACAAAAGTTGTAAGGTAGCGTGGCCGAGCGGTCTAAGGCGCTGGTTTTAGGCACCAGTCTCATTGAGGCGTGGGTTCGAATCCCACCGCTGCCATTTCTATTTTTTGGTCTGAAAAGCGAAACGTCAAAAGATCAAGAATTGACGTTTTATTGTTATTCTTTCTTTAATTTTGTCAAAATATCAAGATTGAATACATCTGCGTCTTTCTGTTTGTACATTTACACCATTTCGCTATCCGTGATCGTATACTGGTATCATAGAACAAAGTCCAGAATAACCCTTCCTATATTACTAAATACAAATAAAATATATTCTAAAACTGATGAAAATCTCAGTATTTTAGTTGATTTAGTACCTTGTATCAGTGTCACTAAATAATCGTCCGAAAAGTCCCACGCTTCTGTTGGAGAGATATGAAATAAATGTTCATATTCTAGACCGTACAGTTGCCGGAAATATTGAAACTATGTTCTTGGAAATGGGAATGCATCATGACTGAATGAGCATTGAACAATCTACTTACATTTAGAACTCTTCGACCGCCTTCCAATACAACATGACGTCACGAAAACTTAAAACGTTGTCCGTCAGAGAACATCGTCACCCTATTCTTGTGTCACCATACAATGTGGTGTTGCAACATCTTGTATTAGACAGGCTAATTTCTTTACTTTCACAGGAAAACTTACAAAATGTTGGAGAAAAGCTCGCATTCCTCTATGTTTCAATTGTTTCCCCTCTATATTTCAGAAGCTTAGACTGGTTTTTTTCTTCTTTGTCTATAAACTGATTGATTGGTGGACGGATTCGATGTACCGGTGGTGAATGTTCACAGGTTTTTGCTTTCTCAGTGTCTGCATTTCCCCCATACCCATATGTACCTATACTTATATTGTAGCGGTAATGTAAATACTTGGATAATACGCCAAATAAAAGATAGGCGCTGTAATGTCGACCGAAAATAAAATCCTGGCAATAACTTATGATGCGTTTTTTTTTTTTTAAATTGTCGCCATAATGTGTTGCTCTCGTTTATTTCTATGCTTTGTAATGTGTATCTTACATGGCATTAGAAGTTGTGAATAGATTCATTTTGCCAAGCTGTATAAGAGTATTGTTGTGATTATTTATGACAGAAAAATAATGTCCACTCGTGAAGATAAGTTTCGACAGATGAGGGTGAAGAAAAAAAAAACAAACAACAAAAATAACAATAAAAATATTAGTTTCAGATGTGGGATTCGAACCCACGCCCACATACGTGGACCAGAACACTCAATCCCTTTGCAGGGAAGGTTTCTACCTTGAGTCTGGCGCCTTAGACCACTCGGCCAACCTGACATAGCAATGTTTCGCGTAATTATGGTATATATGGATTCTCTCTTGTTATTATAAGCGGTGAAGATGGAAATTGCTCACTTTCCAAAACTTTCATTGCAAATCGGAATATGTAGAATATATGGAAAGAAGTCAACGCTACAACGAGTGCAAGTGGATGACAAATATAACCGAACTTTCTTTTTAAAATAGTTAGCACAAAAAACACCTTTGAAGAAGATGTAATTGGGTTTTTTGTATTGATATTAGTAACACGGTCAGTGTAGAGGTAGGTAATTTAGTGAATTACACACAAAAAGTAAATAGAATATAGTCATCTCCCTATTCAAGGAGAACACCGGAGTACTGACAAGACACATTACCAATAAATATTCAAATTATCTGCACAAAAGTTGTAAGGTAGCGTGGCCGAGCGGTCTAAGGCGCTGGTTTTAGGCACCAGTCTCATTGAGGCGTGGGTTCGAATCCCACCGCTGCCATTTCTATTTTTTGGTCTGAAAAGCGAAACGTCAAAAGATCAAGAATTGACGTTTTATTGTTATTCTTTCTTTAATTTTGTCAAAATATCAAGATTGAATACATCTGCGTCTTTCTGTTTGTACATTTACACCATTTCGCTATCCGTGATCGTATACTGGTATCATAGAACAAAGTCCAGAATAACCCTTCCTATATTACTAAATACAAATAAAATATATTCTAAAACTGATGAAAATCTCAGTATTTTAGTTGATTTAGTACCTTGTATCAGTGTCACTAAATAATCGTCCGAAAAGTCCCACGCTTCTGTTGGAGAGATATGAAATAAATGTTCATATTCTAGACCGTACAGTTGCCGGAAATATTGAAACTATGTTCTTGGAAATGGGAATGCATCATGACTGAATGAGCATTGAACAATCTACTTACATTTAGAACTCTTCGACCGCCTTCCAATACAACATGACGTCACGAAAACTTAAAACGTTGTCCGTCAGAGAACATCGTCACCCTATTCTTGTGTCACCATACAATGTGGTGTTGCAACATCTTGTATTAGACAGGCTAATTTCTTTACTTTCACAGGAAAACTTACAAAATGTTGGAGAAAAGCTCGCATTCCTCTATGTTTCAATTGTTTCCCCTCTATATTTCAGAAGCTTAGACTGGTTTTTTTCTTCTTTGTCTATAAACTGATTGATTGGTGGACGGATTCGATGTACCGGTGGTGAATGTTCACAGGTTTTTGCTTTCTCAGTGTCTGCATTTCCCCCATACCCATATGTACCTATACTTATATTGTAGCGGTAATGTAAATACTTGGATAATACGCCAAATAAAAGATAGGCGCTGTAATGTCGACCGAAAATAAAATCCTGGCAATAACTTATGATGCGTTTTTTTTTTTTTAAATTGTCGCCATAATGTGTTGCTCTCGTTTATTTCTATGCTTTGTAATGTGTATCTTACATGGCATTAGAAGTTGTGAATAGATTCATTTTGCCAAGCTGTATAAGAGTATTGTTGTGATTATTTATGACAGAAAAATAATGTCCACTCGTGAAGATAAGTTTCGACAGATGAGGGTGAAGAAAAAAAAAACAAACAACAAAAATAACAATAAAAATATTAGTTTCAGATGTGGGATTCGAACCCACGCCCACATACGTGGACCAGAACACTCAATCCCTTTGCAGGGAAGGTTTCTACCTTGAGTCTGGCGCCTTAGACCACTCGGCCAACCTGACATAGCAATGTTTCGCGTAATTATGGTATATATGGATTCTCTCTTGTTATTATAAGCGGTGAAGATGGAAATTGCTCACTTTCCAAAACTTTCATTGCAAATCGGAATATGTAGAATATATGGAAAGAAGTCAACGCTACAACGAGTGCAAGTGGATGACAAATATAACCGAACTTTCTTTTTAAAATAGTTAGCACAAAAAACACCTTTGAAGAAGATGTAATTGGGTTTTTTGTATTGATATTAGTAACACGGTCAGTGTAGAGGTAGGTAATTTAGTGAATTACACACAAAAAGTAAATAGAATATAGTCATCTCCCTATTCAAGGAGAACACCGGAGTACTGACAAGACACATTACCAATAAACATTCAAATTATCTGCACAAAAGTTGTAAGGTAGCGTGGCCGAGCGGTCTAAGGCGCTGGTTTTAGGCACCAGTCTCATTGAGGCGTGGGTTCGAATCCCACCGCTGCCATTTCTATTTTTTGGTCTGAAAAGCGAAACGTCAAAAGATCAAGAATTGACGTTTTATTGTTATTCTTTCTTTAATTTTGTCAAAATATCAAGATTGAATACATCTGCGTCTTTCTGTTTGTACATTTACACCATTTCGCTATCCGTGATCGTATACTGGTATCATAGAACAAAGTCCAGAATAACCCTTCCTATATTACTAAATACAAATAAAATATATTCTAAAACTGATGAAAATCTCAGTATTTTAGTTGATTTAGTACCTTGTATCAGTGTCACTAAATAATCGTCCGAAAAGTCCCACGCTTCTGTTGGAGAGATATGAAATAAATGTTCATATTCTAGACCGTACAGTTGCCGGAAATATTGAAACTATGTTCTTGGAAATGGGAATGCATCATGACTGAATGAGCATTGAACAATCTACTTACATTTAGAACTCTTCGACCGCCTTCCAATACAACATGACGTCACGAAAACTTAAAACGTTGTCCGTCAGAGAACATCGTCACCCTATTCTTGTGTCACCATACAATGTGGTGTTACAACATCTTGTATTAGACAGGCTAATTTCTTTACTTTCACAGGAAAACTTACAAAATGTTGGAGAAAAGCTCGCATTCCTCTATGTTTCAATTGTTTCCCCTCTATATTTCAGAAGCTTAGACTGGTTTTTTTCTTCTTTGTCTATAAACTGATTGATTGGTGGACGGATTCGATGTACCGGTGGTGAATGTTCACAGGTTTTTGCTTTCTCAGTGTCTGCATTTCCCCCATACCCATATGTACCTATACTTATATTGTAGCGGTAATGTAAATACTTGGATAATACGCCAAATAAAAGATAGGCGCTGTAATGTCGACCGAAAATAAAATCCTGGCAATAACTTATGATGCGTTTTTTTTTTTTAAATTGTCGCCATAATGTGTTGCTCTCGTTTATTTCTATGCTTTGTAATGTGTATCTTACATGGCATTAGAAGTTGTGAATAGATTCATTTTGCCAAGCTGTATAAGAGTATTGTTGTGATTATTTATGACAGAAAAATAATGTCCACTCGTGAAGATAAGTTTCGACAGATGAGGGTGAAGAAAAAAAAAACAAACAACAAAAATAACAATAAAAATAGTAGTGTCAGATGTGGGATTCGAACCCACGCCCACATACGTGGACCAGAACACTCAATCCCTTTGCAGGGAAGGTTTCTACCTTGAGTCTGGCGCCTTAGACCACTCGGCCAACCTGACATAGCAATGTTTCGCGTAATTATGGTATATATGGATTCTCTCTTGTTATTATAAGCGGTGAAGATGGAAATTGCTCACTTTCCAAAACTTTCATTGCAAATCGGAATATGTAGAATATATGGAAAGAAGTCAACGCTACAACGAGTGCAAGTGGATGACAAATATAACCGAACTTTCTTTTTAAAATAGTTAGCACAAAAAACACCTTTGAAGAAGATGTAATTGGGTTTTTTGTATTGATATTAGTAACACGGTCAGTGTAGAGGTAGGTAATTTAGTGAATTACACACAAAAAGTAAATAGAATATAGTCATCTCCCTATTCAAGGAGAACACCGGAGTACTGACAAGACACATTACCAATAAATATTCAAATTATCTGCACAAAAGTTGTAAGGTAGCGTGGCCGAGCGGTCTAAGGCGCTGGTTTTAGGCACCAGTCTCATTGAGGCGTGGGTTCGAATCCCACCGCTGCCATTTCTATTTTTTGGTCTGAAAAGCGAAACGTCAAAAGATCAAGAATTGACGTTTTATTGTTATTCTTTCTTTAATTTTGTCAAAATATCAAGATTGAATACATCTGCGTCTTTCTGTTTGTACATTTACACCATTTCGCTATCCGTGATCGTATACTGGTATCATAGAACAAAGTCCAGAATAACCCTTCCTATATTACTAAATACAAATAAAATATATTCTAAAACTGATGAAAATCTCAGTATTTTAGTTGATTTAGTACCTTGTATCAGTGTCACTAAATAATCGTCCGAAAAGTCCCACGCTTCTGTTGGAGAGATATGAAATAAATGTTCATATTCTAGACCGTACAGTTGCCGGAAATATTGAAACTATGTTCTTGGAAATGGGAATGCATCATGACTGAATGAGCATTGAACAATCTACTTACATTTAGAACTCTTCGACCGCCTTCCAATACAACATGACGTCACGAAAACTTAAAACGTTGTCCGTCAGAGAACATCGTCACCCTATTCTTGTGTCACCATACAATGTGGTGTTACAACATCTTGTATTAGACAGGCTAATTTCTTTACTTTCACAGGAAAACTTACAAAATGTTGGAGAAAAGCTCGCATTCCTCTATGTTTCAATTGTTTCCCCTCTATATTTCAGAAGCTTAGACTGGTTTTTTTCTTCTTTGTCTATAAACTGATTGATTGGTGGACGGATTCGATGTACCGGTGGTGAATGTTCACAGGTTTTTGCTTTCTCAGTGTCTGCATTTCCCCCATACCCATATGTACCTATACTTATATTGTAGCGGTAATGTAAATACTTGGATAATACGCCAAATAAAAGATAGGCGCTGTAATGTCGACCGAAAATAAAATCCTGGCAATAACTTATGATGCGTTTTTTTTTTTTAAATTGTCGCCATAATGTGTTGCTCTCGTTTATTTCTATGCTTTGTAATGTGTATCTTACATGGCATTAGAAGTTGTGAATAGATTCATTTTGCCAAGCTGTATAAGAGTATTGTTGTGATTATTTATGACAGAAAAATAATGTCCACTCGTGAAGATAAGTTTCGACAGATGAGGGTGAAGAAAAAAAAAACAAACAACAAAAATAACAATAAAAATAGTAGTGTCAGATGTGGGATTCGAACCCACGCCCACATACGTGGACCAGAACACTCAATCCCTTTGCAGGGAAGGTTTCTACCTTGAGTCTGGCGCCTTAGACCACTCGGCCAACCTGACATAGCAATGTTTCGCGTAATTATGGTATATATGGATTCTCTCTTGTTATTATAAGCGGTGAAGATGGAAATTGCTCACTTTCCAAAACTTTCATTGCAAATCGGAATATGTAGAATATATGGAAAGAAGTCAACGCTACAACGAGTGCAAGTGGATGACAAATATAACCGAACTTTCTTTTTAAAATAGTTAGCACAAAAAACACCTTTGAAGAAGATGTAATTGGGTTTTTTGTATTGATATTAGTAACACGGTCAGTGTAGAGGTAGGTAATTTAGTGAATTACACACAAAAAGTAAATAGAATATAGTCATCTCCCTATTCAAGGAGAACACCGGAGTACTGACAAGACACATTACCAATAAATATTCAAATTATCTGCACAAAAGTTGTAAGGTAGCGTGGCCGAGCGGTCTAAGGCGCTGGTTTTAGGCACCAGTCTCATTGAGGCGTGGGTTCGAATCCCACCGCTGCCATTTCTATTTTTTGGTCTGAAAAGCGAAACGTCAAAAGATCAAGAATTGACGTTTTATTGTTATTCTTTCTTTAATTTTGTCAAAATATCAAGATTGAATACATCTGCGTCTTTCTGTTTGTACATTTACACCATTTCGCTATCCGTGATCGTATACTGGTATCATAGAACAAAGTCCAGAATAACCCTTCCTATATTACTAAATACAAATAAAATATATTCTAAAACTGATGAAAATCTCAGTATTTTAGTTGATTTAGTACCTTGTATCAGTGTCACTAAATAATCGTCCGAAAAGTCCCACGCTTCTGTTGGAGAGATATGAAATAAATGTTCATATTCTAGACCGTACAGTTGCCGGAAATATTGAAACTATGTTCTTGGAAATGGGAATGCATCATGACTGAATGAGCATTGAACAATCTACTTACATTTAGAACTCTTCGACCGCCTTCCAATACAACATGACGTCACGAAAACTTAAAACGTTGTCCGTCAGAGAACATCGTCACCCTATTCTTGTGTCACCATACAATGTGGTGTTACAACATCTTGTATTAGACAGGCTAATTTCTTTACTTTCACAGGAAAACTTACAAAATGTTGGAGAAAAGCTCGCATTCCTCTATGTTTCAATTGTTTCCCCTCTATATTTCAGAAGCTTAGACTGGTTTTTTTCTTCTTTGTCTATAAACTGATTGATTGGTGGACGGATTCGATGTACCGGTGGTGAATGTTCACAGGTTTTTGCTTTCTCAGTGTCTGCATTTCCCCCATACCCATATGTACCTATACTTATATTGTAGCGGTAATGTAAATACTTGGATAATACGCCAAATAAAAGATAGGCGTTGTAATGTCGACCGAAAATAAAATCCTGGCAATAACTTATGATGCGTTTTTTTTTTTTAAATTGTCGCCATAATGTGTTGCTCTCGTTTATTTCTATGCTTTGTAATGTGTATCTTACATGGCATTAGAAGTTGTGAATAGATTCATTTTGCCAAGCTGTATAAGAGTATTGTTGTGATTATTTATGACAGAAAAATAATGTCCACTCGTGAAGATAAGTTTCGACAGATGAGGGTGAAGAAAAAAAAAACAAACAACAAAAATAACAATAAAAATAGTAGTGTCAGATGTGGGATTCGAACCCACGCCCACATACGTGGACCAGAACACTCAATCCCTTTGCAGGGAAGGTTTCTACCTTGAGTCTGGCGCCTTAGACCACTCGGCCAACCTGACATAGCAATGTTTCGCGTAATTATGGTATATATGGATTCTCTCTTGTTATTATAAGCGGTGAAGATGGAAATTGCTCACTTTCCAAAACTTTCATTGCAAATCGGAATATGTAGAATATATGGAAAGAAGTCAACGCTACAACGAGTGCAAGTGGATGACAAATATAACCGAACTTTCTTTTTAAAATAGTTAGCACAAAAAACACCTTTGAAGAAGATGTAATTGGGTTTTTTGTATTGATATTAGTAACACGGTCAGTGTAGAGGTAGGTAATTTAGTGAATTACACACAAAAAGTAAATAGAATATAGTCATCTCCCTATTCAAGGAGAACACCGGAGTACTGACAAGACACATTACCAATAAATATTCAAATTATCTGCACAAAAGTTGTAAGGTAGCGTGGCCGAGCGGTCTAAGGCGCTGGTTTTAGGCACCAGTCTCATTGAGGCGTGGGTTCGAATCCCACCGCTGCCATTTCTATTTTTTGGTCTGAAAAGCGAAACGTCAAAAGATCAAGAATTGACGTTTTATTGTTATTCTTTCTTTAATTTTGTCAAAATATCAAGATTGAATACATCTGCGTCTTTCTGTTTGTACATTTACACCATTTCGCTATCCGTGATCGTATACTGGTATCATAGAACAAAGTCCAGAATAACCCTTCCTATATTACTAAATACAAATAAAATATATTCTAAAACTGATGAAAATCTCAGTATTTTAGTTGATTTAGTACCTTGTATCAGTGTCACTAAATAATCGTCCGAAAAGTCCCACGCTTCTGTTGGAGAGATATGAAATAAATGTTCATATTCTAGACCGTACAGTTGCCGGAAATATTGAAACTATGTTCTTGGAAATGGGAATGCATCATGACTGAATGAGCATTGAACAATCTACTTACATTTAGAACTCTTCGACCGCCTTCCAATACAACATGACGTCACGAAAACTTAAAACGTTGTCCGTCAGAGAACATCGTCACCCTATTCTTGTGTCACCATACAATGTGGTGTTACAACATCTTGTATTAGACAGGCTAATTTCTTTACTTTCACAGGAAAACTTACAAAATGTTGGAGAAAAGCTCGCATTCCTCTATGTTTCAATTGTTTCCCCTCTATATTTCAGAAGCTTAGACTGGTTTTTTTCTTCTTTGTCTATAAACTGATTGATTGGTGGACGGATTCGATGTACCGGTGGTGAATGTTCACAGGTTTTTGCTTTCTCAGTGTCTGCATTTCCCCCATACCCATATGTACCTATACTTATATTGTAGCGGTAATGTAAATACTTGGATAATACGCCAAATAAAAGATAGGCGCTGTAATGTCGACCGAAAATAAAATCCTGGCAATAACTTATGATGCGTTTTTTTTTTTTAAATTGTCGCCATAATGTGTTGCTCTCGTTTATTTCTATGCTTTGTAATGTGTATCTTACATGGCATTAGAAGTTGTGAATAGATTCATTTTGCCAAGCTGTATAAGAGTATTGTTGTGATTATTTATGACAGAAAAATAATGTCCACTCGTGAAGATAAGTTTCGACAGATGAGGGTGAAGAAAAAAAAAACAAACAACAAAAATAACAATAAAAATATTAGTGTCAGATGTGGGATTCGAACCCACGCCCACATACGTGGACCAGAACACTCAATCCCTTTGCAGGGAAGGTTTCTACCTTGAGTCTGGCGCCTTAGACCACTCGGCCAACCTGACATAGCAATGTTTCGCGTAATTATGGTATATATGGATTCTCTCTTGTTATTATAAGCGGTGAAGATGGAAATTGCTCACTTTCCAAAACTTTCATTGCAAATCGGAATATGTAGAATATATGGAAAGAAGTCAACGCTACAACGAGTGCAAGTGGATGACAAATATAACCGAACTTTCTTTTTAAAATAGTTAGCACAAAAAACACCTTTGAAGAAGATGTAATTGGGTTTTTTGTATTGATATTAGTAACACGGTCAGTGTAGAGGTAGGTAATTTAGTGAATTACACACAAAAAGTAAATAGAATATAGTCATCTCCCTATTCAAGGAGAACACCGGAGTACTGACAAGACACATTACCAATAAATATTCAAATTATCTGCACAAAAGTTGTAAGGTAGCGTGGCCGAGCGGTCTAAGGCGCTGGTTTTAGGCACCAGTCTCATTGAGGCGTGGGTTCGAATCCCACCGCTGCCATTTCTATTTTTTGGTCTGAAAAGCGAAACGTCAAAAGATCAAGAATTGACGTTTTATTGTTATTCTTTCTTTAATTTTGTCAAAATATCAAGATTGAATACATCTGCGTCTTTCTGTTTGTACATTTACACCATTTCGCTATCCGTGATCGTATACTGGTATCATAGAACAAAGTCCAGAATAACCCTTCCTATATTACTAAATACAAATAAAATATATTCTAAAACTGATGAAAATCTCAGTATTTTAGTTGATTTAGTACCTTGTATCAGTGTCACTAAATAATCGTCCGAAAAGTCCCACGCTTCTGTTGGAGAGATATGAAATAAATGTTCATATTCTAGACCGTACAGTTGCCGGAAATATTGAAACTATGTTCTTGGAAATGGGAATGCATCATGACTGAATGAGCATTGAACAATCTACTTACATTTAGAACTCTTCGACCGCCTTCCAATACAACATGACGTCACGAAAACTTAAAACGTTGTCCGTCAGAGAACATCGTCACCCTATTCTTGTGTCACCATACAATGTGGTGTTACAACATCTTGTATTAGACAGGCTAATTTCTTTACTTTCACAGGAAAACTTACAAAATGTTGGAGAAAAGCTCGCATTCCTCTATGTTTCAATTGTTTCCCCTCTATATTTCAGAAGCTTAGACTGGTTTTTTTCTTCTTTGTCTATAAACTGATTGATTGGTGGACGGATTCGATGTACCGGTGGTGAATGTTCACAGGTTTTTGCTTTCTCAGTGTCTGCATTTCCCCCATACCCATATGTACCTATACTTATATTGTAGCGGTAATGTAAATACTTGGATAATACGCCAAATAAAAGATAGGCGCTGTAATGTCGACCGAAAATAAAATCCTGGCAATAACTTATGATGCGTTTTTTTTTTTTAAATTGTCGCCATAATGTGTTGCTCTCGTTTATTTCTATGCTTTGTAATGTGTATCTTACATGGCATTAGAAGTTGTGAATAGATTCATTTTGCCAAGCTGTATAAGAGTATTGTTGTGATTATTTATGACAGAAAAATAATGTCCACTCGTGAAGATAAGTTTCGACAGATGAGGGTGAAGAAAAAAAAAACAAACAACAAAAATAACAATAAAAATAGTAGTGTCAGATGTGGGATTCGAACCCACGCCCACATACGTGGACCAGAACACTCAATCCCTTTGCAGGGAAGGTTTCTACCTTGAGTCTGGCGCCTTAGACCACTCGGCCAACCTGACATAGCAATGTTTCGCGTAATTATGGTATATATGGATTCTCTCTTGTTATTATAAGCGGTGAAGATGGAAATTGCTCACTTTCCAAAACTTTCATTGCAAATCGGAATATGTAGAATATATGGAAAGAAGTCAACGCTACAACGAGTGCAAGTGGATGACAAATATAACCGAACTTTCTTTTTAAAATAGTTAGCACAAAAAACACCTTTGAAGAAGATGTAATTGGGTTTTTTGTATTGATATTAGTAACACGGTCAGTGTAGAGGTAGGTAATTTAGTGAATTACACACAAAAAGTAAATAGAATATAGTCATCTCCCTATTCAAGGAGAACACCGGAGTACTGACAAGACACATTACCAATAAATATTCAAATTATCTGCACAAAAGTTGTAAGGTAGCGTGGCCGAGCGGTCTAAGGCGCTGGTTTTAGGCACCAGTCTCATTGAGGCGTGGGTTCGAATCCCACCGCTGCCATTTCTATTTTTTGGTCTGAAAAGCGAAACGTCAAAAGATCAAGAATTGACGTTTTATTGTTATTCTTTCTTTAATTTTGTCAAAATATCAAGATTGAATACATCTGCGTCTTTCTGTTTGTACATTTACACCATTTCGCTATCCGTGATCGTATACTGGTATCATAGAACAAAGTCCAGAATAACCCTTCCTATATTACTAAATACAAATAAAATATATTCTAAAACTGATGAAAATCTCAGTATTTTAGTTGATTTAGTACCTTGTATCAGTGTCACTAAATAATCGTCCGAAAAGTCCCACGCTTCTGTTGGAGAGATATGAAATAAATGTTCATATTCTAGACCGTACAGTTGCCGGAAATATTGAAACTATGTTCTTGGAAATGGGAATGCATCATGACTGAATGAGCATTGAACAATCTACTTACATTTAGAACTCTTCGACCGCCTTCCAATACAACATGACGTCACGAAAACTTAAAACGTTGTCCGTCAGAGAACATCGTCACCCTATTCTTGTGTCACCATACAATGTGGTGTTACAACATCTTGTATTAGACAGGCTAATTTCTTTACTTTCACAGGAAAACTTACAAAATGTTGGAGAAAAGCTCGCATTCCTCTATGTTTCAATTGTTTCCCCTCTATATTTCAGAAGCTTAGACTGGTTTTTTTCTTCTTTGTCTATAAACTGATTGATTGGTGGACGGATTCGATGTACCGGTGGTGAATGTTCACAGGTTTTTGCTTTCTCAGTGTCTGCATTTCCCCCATACCCATATGTACCTATACTTATATTGTAGCGGTAATGTAAATACTTGGATAATACGCCAAATAAAAGATAGGCGCTGTAATGTCGACCGAAAATAAAATCCTGGCAATAACTTATGATGCGTTTTTTTTTTTTAAATTGTCGCCATAATGTGTTGCTCTCGTTTATTTCTATGCTTTGTAATGTGTATCTTACATGGCATTAGAAGTTGTGAATAGATTCATTTTGCCAAGCTGTATAAGAGTATTGTTGTGATTATTTATGACAGAAAAATAATGTCCACTCGTGAAGATAAGTTTCGACAGATGAGGGTGAAGAAAAAAAAAACAAACAACAAAAATAACAATAAAAATAGTAGTGTCAGATGTGGGATTCGAACCCACGCCCACATACGTGGACCAGAACACTCAATCCCTTTGCAGGGAAGGTTTCTACCTTGAGTCTGGCGCCTTAGACCACTCGGCCAACCTGACATAGCAATGTTTCGCGTAATTATGGTATATATGGATTCTCTCTTGTTATTATAAGCGGTGAAGATGGAAATTGCTCACTTTCCAAAACTTTCATTGCAAATCGGAATATGTAGAATATATGGAAAGAAGTCAACGCTACAACGAGTGCAAGTGGATGACAAATATAACCGAACTTTCTTTTTAAAATAGTTAGCACAAAAAACACCTTTGAAGAAGATGTAATTGGGTTTTTTGTATTGATATTAGTAACACGGTCAGTGTAGAGGTAGGTAATTTAGTGAATTACACACAAAAAGTAAATAGAATATAGTCATCTCCCTATTCAAGGAGAACACCGGAGTACTGACAAGACACATTACCAATAAATATTCAAATTATCTGCACAAAAGTTGTAAGGTAGCGTGGCCGAGCGGTCTAAGGCGCTGGTTTTAGGCACCAGTCTCATTGAGGCGTGGGTTCGAATCCCACCGCTGCCATTTCTATTTTTTGGTCTGAAAAGCGAAACGTCAAAAGATCAAGAATTGACGTTTTATTGTTATTCTTTCTTTAATTTTGTCAAAATATCAAGATTGAATACATCTGCGTCTTTCTGTTTGTACATTTACACCATTTCGCTATCCGTGATCGTATACTGGTATCATAGAACAAAGTCCAGAATAACCCTTCCTATATTACTAAATACAAATAAAATATATTCTAAAACTGATGAAAATCTCAGTATTTTAGTTGATTTAGTACCTTGTATCAGTGTCACTAAATAATCGTCCGAAAAGTCCCACGCTTCTGTTGGAGAGATATGAAATAAATGTTCATATTCTAGACCGTACAGTTGCCGGAAATATTGAAACTATGTTCTTGGAAATGGGAATGCATCATGACTGAATGAGCATTGAACAATCTACTTACATTTAGAACTCTTCGACCGCCTTCCAATACAACATGACGTCACGAAAACTTAAAACGTTGTCCGTCAGAGAACATCGTCACCCTATTCTTGTGTCACCATACAATGTGGTGTTACAACATCTTGTATTAGACAGGCTAATTTCTTTACTTTCACAGGAAAACTTACAAAATGTTGGAGAAAAGCTCGCATTCCTCTATGTTTCAATTGTTTCCCCTCTATATTTCAGAAGCTTAGACTGGTTTTTTTCTTCTTTGTCTATAAACTGATTGATTGGTGGACGGATTCGATGTACCGGTGGTGAATGTTCACAGGTTTTTGCTTTCTCAGTGTCTGCATTTCCCCCATACCCATATGTACCTATACTTATATTGTAGCGGTAATGTAAATACTTGGATAATACGCCAAATAAAAGATAGGCGCTGTAATGTCGACCGAAAATAAAATCCTGGCAATAACTTATGATGCGTTTTTTTTTTTTAAATTGTCGCCATAATGTGTTGCTCTCGTTTATTTCTATGCTTTGTAATGTGTATCTTACATGGCATTAGAAGTTGTGAATAGATTCATTTTGCCAAGCTGTATAAGAGTATTGTTGTGATTATTTATGACAGAAAAATAATGTCCACTCGTGAAGATAAGTTTCGACAGATGAGGGTGAAGAAAAAAAAAACAAACAACAAAAATAACAATAAAAATATTAGTGTCAGATGTGGGATTCGAACCCACGCCCACATACGTGGACCAGAACACTCAATCCCTTTGCAGGGAAGGTTTCTACCTTGAGTCTGGCGCCTTAGACCACTCGGCCAACCTGACATAGCAATGTTTCGCGTAATTATGGTATATATGGATTCTCTCTTGTTATTATAAGCGGTGAAGATGGAAATTGCTCACTTTCCAAAACTTTCATTGCAAATCGGAATATGTAGAATATATGGAAAGAAGTCAACGCTACAACGAGTGCAAGTGGATGACAAATATAACCGAACTTTCTTTTTAAAATAGTTAGCACAAAAAACACCTTTGAAGAAGATGTAATTGGGTTTTTTGTATTGATATTAGTAACACGGTCAGTGTAGAGGTAGGTAATTTAGTGAATTACACACAAAAAGTAAATAGAATATAGTCATCTCCCTATTCAAGGAGAACACCGGAGTACTGACAAGACACATTACCAATAAATATTCAAATTATCTGCACAAAAGTTGTAAGGTAGCGTGGCCGAGCGGTCTAAGGCGCTGGTTTTAGGCACCAGTCTCATTGAGGCGTGGGTTCGAATCCCACCGCTGCCATTTCTATTTTTTGGTCTGAAAAGCGAAACGTCAAAAGATCAAGAATTGACGTTTTATTGTTATTCTTTCTTTAATTTTGTCAAAATATCAAGATTGAATACATCTGCGTCTTTCTGTTTGTACATTTACACCATTTCGCTATCCGTGATCGTATACTGGTATCATAGAACAAAGTCCAGAATAACCCTTCCTATATTACTAAATACAAATAAAATATATTCTAAAACTGATGAAAATCTCAGTATTTTAGTTGATTTAGTACCTTGTATCAGTGTCACTAAATAATCGTCCGAAAAGTCCCACGCTTCTGTTGGAGAGATATGAAATAAATGTTCATATTCTAGACCGTACAGTTGCCGGAAATATTGAAACTATGTTCTTGGAAATGGGAATGCATCATGACTGAATGAGCATTGAACAATCTACTTACATTTAGAACTCTTCGACCGCCTTCCAATACAACATGACGTCACGAAAACTTAAAACGTTGTCCGTCAGAGAACATCGTCACCCTATTCTTGTGTCACCATACAATGTGGTGTTACAACATCTTGTATTAGACAGGCTAATTTCTTTACTTTCACAGGAAAACTTACAAAATGTTGGAGAAAAGCTCGCATTCCTCTATGTTTCAATTGTTTCCCCTCTATATTTCAGAAGCTTAGACTGGTTTTTTTCTTCTTTGTCTATAAACTGATTGATTGGTGGACGGATTCGATGTACCGGTGGTGAATGTTCACAGGTTTTTGCTTTCTCAGTGTCTGCATTTCCCCCATACCCATATGTACCTATACTTATATTGTAGCGGTAATGTAAATACTTGGATAATACGCCAAATAAAAGATAGGCGCTGTAATGTCGACCGAAAATAAAATCCTGGCAATAACTTATGATGCGTTTTTTTTTTTTAAATTGTCGCCATAATGTGTTGCTCTCGTTTATTTCTATGCTTTGTAATGTGTATCTTACATGGCATTAGAAGTTGTGAATAGATTCATTTTGCCAAGCTGTATAAGAGTATTGTTGTGATTATTTATGACAGAAAAATAATGTCCACTCGTGAAGATAAGTTTCGACAGATGAGGGTGAAGAAAAAAAAAACAAACAACAAAAATAACAATAAAAATAGTAGTGTCAGATGTGGGATTCGAACCCACGCCCACATACGTGGACCAGAACACTCAATCCCTTTGCAGGGAAGGTTTCTACCTTGAGTCTGGCGCCTTAGACCACTCGGCCAACCTGACATAGCAATGTTTCGCGTAATTATGGTATATATGGATTCTCTCTTGTTATTATAAGCGGTGAAGATGGAAATTGCTCACTTTCCAAAACTTTCATTGCAAATCGGAATATGTAGAATATATGGAAAGAAGTCAACGCTACAACGAGTGCAAGTGGATGACAAATATAACCGAACTTTCTTTTTAAAATAGTTAGCACAAAAAACACCTTTGAAGAAGATGTAATTGGGTTTTTTGTATTGATATTAGTAACACGGTCAGTGTAGAGGTAGGTAATTTAGTGAATTACACACAAAAAGTAAATAGAATATAGTCATCTCCCTATTCAAGGAGAACACCGGAGTACTGACAAGACACATTACCAATAAATATTCAAATTATCTGCACAAAAGTTGTAAGGTAGCGTGGCCGAGCGGTCTAAGGCGCTGGTTTTAGGCACCAGTCTCATTGAGGCGTGGGTTCGAATCCCACCGCTGCCATTTCTATTTTTTGGTCTGAAAAGCGAAACGTCAAAAGATCAAGAATTGACGTTTTATTGTTATTCTTTCTTTAATTTTGTCAAAATATCAAGATTGAATACATCTGCGTCTTTCTGTTTGTACATTTACACCATTTCGCTATCCGTGATCGTATACTGGTATCATAGAACAAAGTCCAGAATAACCCTTCCTATATTACTAAATACAAATAAAATATATTCTAAAACTGATGAAAATCTCAGTATTTTAGTTGATTTAGTACCTTGTATCAGTGTCACTAAATAATCGTCCGAAAAGTCCCACGCTTCTGTTGGAGAGATATGAAATAAATGTTCATATTCTAGACCGTACAGTTGCCGGAAATATTGAAACTATGTTCTTGGAAATGGGAATGCATCATGACTGAATGAGCATTGAACAATCTACTTACATTTAGAACTCTTCGACCGCCTTCCAATACAACATGACGTCACGAAAACTTAAAACGTTGTCCGTCAGAGAACATCGTCACCCTATTCTTGTGTCACCATACAATGTGGTGTTACAACATCTTGTATTAGACAGGCTAATTTCTTTACTTTCACAGGAAAACTTACAAAATGTTGGAGAAAAGCTCGCATTCCTCTATGTTTCAATTGTTTCCCCTCTATATTTCAGAAGCTTAGACTGGTTTTTTTCTTCTTTGTCTATAAACTGATTGATTGGTGGACGGATTCGATGTACCGGTGGTGAATGTTCACAGGTTTTTGCTTTCTCAGTGTCTGCATTTCCCCCATACCCATATGTACCTATACTTATATTGTAGCGGTAATGTAAATACTTGGATAATACGCCAAATAAAAGATAGGCGCTGTAATGTCGACCGAAAATAAAATCCTGGCAATAACTTATGATGCGTTTTTTTTTTTTAAATTGTCGCCATAATGTGTTGCTCTCGTTTATTTCTATGCTTTGTAATGTGTATCTTACATGGCATTAGAAGTTGTGAATAGATTCATTTTGCCAAGTTGTATAAGAGTATTGTTGTGATTATTTATGACAGAAAAATAATGTCCACTCGTGAAGATAAGTTTCGACAGATGAGGGTGAAGAAAAAAAAAACAAACAACAAAAATAACAATAAAAATAGTAGTGTCAGATGTGGGATTCGAACCCACGCCCACATACGTGGACCAGAACACTCAATCCCTTTGCAGGGAAGGTTTCTACCTTGAGTCTGGCGCCTTAGACCACTCGGCCAACCTGACATAGCAATGTTTCGCGTAATTATGGTATATATGGATTCTCTCTTGTTATTATAAGCGGTGAAGATGGAAATTGCTCACTTTCCAAAACTTTCATTGCAAATCGGAATATGTAGAATATATGGAAAGAAGTCAACGCTACAACGAGTGCAAGTGGATGACAAATATAACCGAACTTTCTTTTTAAAATAGTTAGCACAAAAAACACCTTTGAAGAAGATGTAATTGGGTTTTTTGTATTGATATTAGTAACACGGTCAGTGTAGAGGTAGGTAATTTAGTGAATTACACACAAAAAGTAAATAGAATATAGTCATCTCCCTATTCAAGGAGAACACCGGAGTACTGACAAGACACATTACCAATAAATATTCAAATTATCTGCACAAAAGTTGTAAGGTAGCGTGGCCGAGCGGTCTAAGGCGCTGGTTTTAGGCACCAGTCTCATTGAGGCGTGGGTTCGAATCCCACCGCTGCCATTTCTATTTTTTGGTCTGAAAAGCGAAACGTCAAAAGATCAAGAATTGACGTTTTATTGTTATTCTTTCTTTAATTTTGTCAAAATATCAAGATTGAATACATCTGCGTCTTTCTGTTTGTACATTTACACCATTTCGCTATCCGTGATCGTATACTGGTATCATAGAACAAAGTCCAGAATAACCCTTCCTATATTACTAAATACAAATAAAATATATTCTAAAACTGATGAAAATCTCAGTATTTTAGTTGATTTAGTACCTTGTATCAGTGTCACTAAATAATCGTCCGAAAAGTCCCACGCTTCTGTTGGAGAGATATGAAATAAATGTTCATATTCTAGACCGTACAGTTGCCGGAAATATTGAAACTATGTTCTTGGAAATGGGAATGCATCATGACTGAATGAGCATTGAACAATCTACTTACATTTAGAACTCTTCGACCGCCTTCCAATACAACATGACGTCACGAAAACTTAAAACGTTGTCCGTCAGAGAACATCGTCACCCTATTCTTGTGTCACCATACAATGTGGTGTTACAACATCTTGTATTAGACAGGCTAATTTCTTTACTTTCACAGGAAAACTTACAAAATGTTGGAGAAAAGCTCGCATTCCTCTATGTTTCAATTGTTTCCCCTCTATATTTCAGAAGCTTAGACTGGTTTTTTTCTTCTTTGTCTATAAACTGATTGATTGGTGGACGGATTCGATGTACCGGTGGTGAATGTTCACAGGTTTTTGCTTTCTCAGTGTCTGCATTTCCCCCATACCCATATGTACCTATACTTATATTGTAGCGGTAATGTAAATACTTGGATAATACGCCAAATAAAAGATAGGCGCTGTAATGTCGACCGAAAATAAAATCCTGGCAATAACTTATGATGCGTTTTTTTTTTTTAAATTGTCGCCATAATGTGTTGCTCTCGTTTATTTCTATGCTTTGTAATGTGTATCTTACATGGCATTAGAAGTTGTGAATAGATTCATTTTGCCAAGCTGTATAAGAGTATTGTTGTGATTATTTATGACAGAAAAATAATGTCCACTCGTGAAGATAAGTTTCGACAGATGAGGGTGAAGAAAAAAAAAACAAACAACAAAAATAACAATAAAAATATTAGTGTCAGATGTGGGATTCGAACCCACGCCCACATACGTGGACCAGAACACTCAATCCCTTTGCAGGGAAGGTTTCTACCTTGAGTCTGGCGCCTTAGACCACTCGGCCAACCTGACATAGCAATGTTTCGCGTAATTATGGTATATATGGATTCTCTCTTGTTATTATAAGCGGTGAAGATGGAAATTGCTCACTTTCCAAAACTTTCATTGCAAATCGGAATATGTAGAATATATGGAAAGAAGTCAACGCTACAACGAGTGCAAGTGGATGACAAATATAACCGAACTTTCTTTTTAAAATAGTTAGCACAAAAAACACCTTTGAAGAAGATGTAATTGGGTTTTTTGTATTGATATTAGTAACACGGTCAGTGTAGAGGTAGGTAATTTAGTGAATTACACACAAAAAGTAAATAGAATATAGTCATCTCCCTATTCAAGGAGAACACCGGAGTACTGACAAGACACATTACCAATAAATATTCAAATTATCTGCACAAAAGTTGTAAGGTAGCGTGGCCGAGCGGTCTAAGGCGCTGGTTTTAGGCACCAGTCTCATTGAGGCGTGGGTTCGAATCCCACCGCTGCCATTTCTATTTTTTGGTCTGAAAAGCGAAACGTCAAAAGATCAAGAATTGACGTTTTATTGTTATTCTTTCTTTAATTTTGTCAAAATATCAAGATTGAATACATCTGCGTCTTTCTGTTTGTACATTTACACCATTTCGCTATCCGTGATCGTATACTGGTATCATAGAACAAAGTCCAGAATAACCCTTCCTATATTACTAAATACAAATAAAATATATTCTAAAACTGATGAAAATCTCAGTATTTTAGTTGATTTAGTACCTTGTATCAGTGTCACTAAATAATCGTCCGAAAAGTCCCACGCTTCTGTTGGAGAGATATGAAATAAATGTTCATATTCTAGACCGTACAGTTGCCGGAAATATTGAAACTATGTTCTTGGAAATGGGAATGCATCATGACTGAATGAGCATTGAACAATCTACTTACATTTAGAACTCTTCGACCGCCTTCCAATACAACATGACGTCACGAAAACTTAAAACGTTGTCCGTCAGAGAACATCGTCACCCTATTCTTGTGTCACCATACAATGTGGTGTTACAACATCTTGTATTAGACAGGCTAATTTCTTTACTTTCACAGGAAAACTTACAAAATGTTGGAGAAAAGCTCGCATTCCTCTATGTTTCAATTGTTTCCCCTCTATATTTCAGAAGCTTAGACTGGTTTTTTTCTTCTTTGTCTATAAACTGATTGATTGGTGGACGGATTCGATGTACCGGTGGTGAATGTTCACAGGTTTTTGCTTTCTCAGTGTCTGCATTTCCCCCATACCCATATGTACCTATACTTATATTGTAGCGGTAATGTAAATACTTGGATAATACGCCAAATAAAAGATAGGCGCTGTAATGTCGACCGAAAATAAAATCCTGGCAATAACTTATGATGCGTTTTTTTTTTTTAAATTGTCGCCATAATGTGTTGCTCTCGTTTATTTCTATGCTTTGTAATGTGTATCTTACATGGCATTAGAAGTTGTGAATAGATTCATTTTGCCAAGCTGTATAAGAGTATTGTTGTGATTATTTATGACAGAAAAATAATGTCCACTCGTGAAGATAAGTTTCGACAGATGAGGGTGAAGAAAAAAAAAACAAACAACAAAAATAACAATAAAAATATTAGTGTCAGATGTGGGATTCGAACCCACGCCCACATACGTGGACCAGAACACTCAATCCCTTTGCAGGGAAGGTTTCTACCTTGAGTCTGGCGCCTTAGACCACTCGGCCAACCTGACATAGCAATGTTTCGCGTAATTATGGTATATATGGATTCTCTCTTGTTATTATAAGCGGTGAAGATGGAAATTGCTCACTTTCCAAAACTTTCATTGCAAATCGGAATATGTAGAATATATGGAAAGAAGTCAACGCTACAACGAGTGCAAGTGGATGACAAATATAACCGAACTTTCTTTTTAAAATAGTTAGCACAAAAAACACCTTTGAAGAAGATGTAATTGGGTTTTTTGTATTGATATTAGTAACACGGTCAGTGTAGAGGTAGGTAATTTAGTGAATTACACACAAAAAGTAAATAGAATATAGTCATCTCCCTATTCAAGGAGAACACCGGAGTACTGACAAGACACATTACCAATAAATATTCAAATTATCTGCACAAAAGTTGTAAGGTAGCGTGGCCGAGCGGTCTAAGGCGCTGGTTTTAGGCACCAGTCTCATTGAGGCGTGGGTTCGAATCCCACCGCTGCCATTTCTATTTTTTGGTCTGAAAAGCGAAACGTCAAAAGATCAAGAATTGACGTTTTATTGTTATTCTTTCTTTAATTTTGTCAAAATATCAAGATTGAATACATCTGCGTCTTTCTGTTTGTACATTTACACCATTTCGCTATCCGTGATCGTATACTGGTATCATAGAACAAAGTCCAGAATAACCCTTCCTATATTACTAAATACAAATAAAATATATTCTAAAACTGATGAAAATCTCAGTATTTTAGTTGATTTAGTACCTTGTATCAGTGTCACTAAATAATCGTCCGAAAAGTCCCACGCTTCTGTTGGAGAGATATGAAATAAATGTTCATATTCTAGACCGTACAGTTGCCGGAAATATTGAAACTATGTTCTTGGAAATGGGAATGCATCATGACTGAATGAGCATTGAACAATCTACTTACATTTAGAACTCTTCGACCGCCTTCCAATACAACATGACGTCACGAAAACTTAAAACGTTGTCCGTCAGAGAACATCGTCACCCTATTCTTGTGTCACCATACAATGTGGTGTTACAACATCTTGTATTAGACAGGCTAATTTCTTTACTTTCACAGGAAAACTTACAAAATGTTGGAGAAAAGCTCGCATTCCTCTATGTTTCAATTGTTTCCCCTCTATATTTCAGAAGCTTAGACTGGTTTTTTTCTTCTTTGTCTATAAACTGATTGATTGGTGGACGGATTCGATGTACCGGTGGTGAATGTTCACAGGTTTTTGCTTTCTCAGTGTCTGCATTTCCCCCATACCCATATGTACCTATACTTATATTGTAGCGGTAATGTAAATACTTGGATAATACGCCAAATAAAAGATAGGCGCTGTAATGTCGACCGAAAATAAAATCCTGGCAATAACTTATGATGCGTTTTTTTTTTTTAAATTGTCGCCATAATGTGTTGCTCTCGTTTATTTCTATGCTTTGTAATGTGTATCTTACATGGCATTAGAAGTTGTGAATAGATTCATTTTGCCAAGCTGTATAAGAGTATTGTTGTGATTATTTATGACAGAAAAATAATGTCCACTCGTGAAGATAAGTTTCGACAGATGAGGGTGAAGAAAAAAAAAACAAACAACAAAAATAACAATAAAAATATTAGTGTCAGATGTGGGATTCGAACCCACGCCCACATACGTGGACCAGAACACTCAATCCTTTTGCAGGGAAGGTTTCTACCTTGAGTCTGGCGCCTTAGACCACTCGGCCAACCTGACATAGCAATGTTTCGCGTAATTATGGTATATATGGATTCTCTCTTGTTATTATAAGCGGTGAAGATGGAAATTGCTCACTTTCCAAAACTTTCATTGCAAATCGGAATATGTAGAATATATGGAAAGAAGTCAACGCTACAACGAGTGCAAGTGGATGACAAATATAACCGAACTTTCTTTTTAAAATAGTTAGCACAAAAAACACCTTTGAAGAAGATGTAATTGGGTTTTTTGTATTGATATTAGTAACACAGTCAGTGTAGAGGTAGGTAATTTAGTGAATTACACACAAAAAGTAAATAGAATATAGTCATCTCCCTATTCAAGGAGAACACCGGAGTACTGACAAGACACATTACCAATAAATATTCAAATTATCTGCACAAAAGTTGTAAGGTAGCGTGGCCGAGCGGTCTAAGGCGCTGGTTTTAGGCACCAGTCTCATTGAGGCGTGGGTTCGAATCCCACCGCTGCCATTTCTATTTTTTGGTCTGAAAAGCGAAACGTCAAAAGATCAAGAATTGACGTTTTATTGTTATTCTTTCTTTAATTTTGTCAAAATATCAAGATTGAATACATCTGCGTCTTTCTGTTTGTACATTTACACCATTTCGCTATCCGTGATCGTATACTGGTATCATAGAACAAAGTCCAGAATAACCCTTCCTATATTACTAAATACAAATAAAATATATTCTAAAACTGATGAAAATCTCAGTATTTTAGTTGATTTAGTACCTTGTATCAGTGTCACTAAATAATCGTCCGAAAAGTCCCACGCTTCTGTTGGAGAGATATGAAATAAATGTTCATATTCTAGACCGTACAGTTGCCGGAAATATTGAAACTATGTTCTTGGAAATGGGAATGCATCATGACTGAATGAGCATTGAACAATCTACTTACATTTAGAACTCTTCGACCGCCTTCCAATACAACATGACGTCACGAAAACTTAAAACGTTGTCCGTCAGAGAACATCGTCACCCTATTCTTGTGTCACCATACAATGTGGTGTTACAACATCTTGTATTAGACAGGCTAATTTCTTTACTTTCACAGGAAAACTTACAAAATGTTGGAGAAAAGCTCGCATTCCTCTATGTTTCAATTGTTTCCCCTCTATATTTCAGAAGCTTAGACTGGTTTTTTTCTTCTTTGTCTATAAACTGATTGATTGGTGGACGGATTCGATGTACCGGTGGTGAATGTTCACAGGTTTTTGCTTTCTCAGTGTCTGCATTTCCCCCATACCCATATGTACCTATACTTATATTGTAGCGGTAATGTAAATACTTGGATAATACGCCAAATAAAAGATAGGCGCTGTAATGTCGACCGAAAATAAAATCCTGGCAATAACTTATGATGCGTTTTTTTTTTTTAAATTGTCGCCATAATGTGTTGCTCTCGTTTATTTCTATGCTTTGTAATGTGTATCTTACATGGCATTAGAAGTTGTGAATAGATTCATTTTGCCAAGCTGTATAAGAGTATTGTTGTGATTATTTATGACAGAAAAATAATGTCCACTCGTGAAGATAAGTTTCGACAGATGAGGGTGAAGAAAAAAAAAACAAACAACAAAAATAACAATAAAAATATTAGTGTCAGATGTGGGATTCGAACCCACGCCCACATACGTGGAACAGAACACTCAATCCTTTTGCAGGGAAGGTTTCTACCTTGAGTCTGGCGCCTTAGACCACTCGGCCAACCTGACATAGCAATGTTTCGCGTAATTATGGTATATATGGATTCTCTCTTGTTATTATAAGCGGTGAAGATGGAAATTGCTCACTTTCCAAAACTTTCATTGCAAATCGGAATATGTAGAATATATGGAAAGAAGTCAACGCTACAACGAGTGCAAGTGGATGACAAATATAACCGAACTTTCTTTTTAAAATAGTTAGCACAAAAAACACCTTTGAAGAAGATGTAATTGGGTTTTTTGTATTGATATTAGTAACACAGTCAGTGTAGAGGTAGGTAATTTAGTGAATTACACACAAAAAGTAAATAGAATATAGTCATCTCCCTATTCAAGGAGAACACCGGAGTACTGACAAGACACATTACCAATAAATATTCAAATTATCTGCACAAAAGTTGTAAGGTAGCGTGGCCGAGCGGTCTAAGGCGCTGGTTTTAGGCACCAGTCTCATTGAGGCGTGGGTTCGAATCCCACCGCTGCCATTTCTATTTTTTGGTCTGAAAAGCGAAACGTCAAAAGATCAAGAATTGACGTTTTATTGTTATTCTTTCTTTAATTTTGTCAAAATATCAAGATTGAATACATCTGCGTCTTTCTGTTTGTACATTTACACCATTTCGCTATCCGTGATCGTATACTGGTATCATAGAACAAAGTCCAGAATAACCCTTCCTATATTACTAAATACAAATAAAATATATTCTAAAACTGATGAAAATCTCAGTATTTTAGTTGATTTAGTACCTTGTATCAGTGTCACTAAATAATCGTCCGAAAAGTCCCACGCTTCTGTTGGAGAGATATGAAATAAATGTTCATATTCTAGACCGTACAGTTGCCGGAAATATTGAAACTATGTTCTTGGAAATGGGAATGCATCATGACTGAATGAGCATTGAACAATCTACTTACATTTAGAACTCTTCGACCGCCTTCCAATACAACATGACGTCACGAAAACTTAAAACGTTGTCCGTCAGAGAACATCGTCACCCTATTCTTGTGTCACCATACAATGTGGTGTTACAACATCTTGTATTAGACAGGCTAATTTCTTTACTTTCACAGGAAAACTTACAAAATGTTGGAGAAAAGCTCGCATTCCTCTATGTTTCAATTGTTTCCCCTCTATATTTCAGAAGTTTAGACTGTTTTTTTTCTTCTTTGTCTATAAACTGATTGATTGGTGGACGGATTCGATGTGCCGGTGGTGAATGTTCACAGGTTTTTGCTTTCTCAGTGTCTGCATTTCCCCCATACCCATATGTACCTATACTTATATTGTAGCGGTAATGTAAATACTTGGATAATACGCCAAATAAAAGGTAGGCGCTGTAATGTCGACCGAAAATAAAATCCTGGCAATAACTTATGATGCGTTTTTTTTTTTTAAATTGTCGCCATAATGTGTTGCTCTCGTTTATTTCTATGCTTTGTAATGTGTATCTTACATGGCATTAGAAGTTGTGAATAGATTCATTTTGCCAAGCTGTATAAGAGTATTGTTGTGATTATTTATGACAGAAAAATAATGTCCACTCGTGAAGATAAGTTTCGACAGATGAGGGTGAAGAAAAAAAAACAAACAACAAAAATATTAGTGTCAGATGTGGGATTCGAACCCACGCCCACATACGTGGACCAGAACACTCAATCCCTTTGCAGGGAAGGTTTCTACCTTGAGTCTGGCGCCTTAGACCACTCGGCCAACCTGACATAGCAATGTTTCGCGTAATTATGGTATATATGGATTCTCTCTTATTATTATAAGCGGTGAAGATGGAAATTGCTCACTTTCCAAAACTTTCATTGCAAATCGGAATATGTAGAATATATGGAAAGAAGTCAACGCTACAACGAGTGCAAGTGGATGACAAATATAACCGAACTTTCTTTTTAAAATAGTTAGCACAAAAAACACCTTTGAAGAAGATGTAATTGGGTTTTTTGTATTGATATTAGTAACACAGTCAGTGTAGAGGTAGGTAATTTAGTGAATTACACACAAAAAGTAAATAGAATATAGTCATCTCCCTATTCAAGGAGAACACCGGAGTACTGACAAGACACATTACCAATAAATATTCAAATTATCTGCACAAAAGTTGTAAGGTAGCGTGGCCGAGCGGTCTAAGGCGCTGTTTGAAAAAATAAACAACAAATATAACAATAAAAATATTAGTGTCAGACGATGGGATTCGAACCCACGCCCACCTTCGTGGACAAGAACACTCAATTCCTTTGTGGGGAAGCTTTCTACCTTGAATCTGGCCCCTGATTTAGCACTGCTTTCTGTTATTTTGATATGGATCAGTCTTTTTTTCTTAGCGGTGAATAAGGAAATGTTTCACTTTCCAAAATAATTCATGGCAAATCTGAATATTTAGAAAATATGGAAAGAGTGCAGATAGTGAGCACAAGAACACCTTTGAAGAAGTTGTAATTTGGTTTTTGTATTGACATTAATAACACAGTCAATGTATAGAGGTATATTCCGGGGGACGTACGGTATGTATCTTACACACTCACATTTCAGATCTGATTTTTTTTTAAGTTACCTCCCTTTGACCTATTTTGTATATAATTTCCCGTGCAGATAAAAATGATCCTCGCCAAATATGACACTTAGATAATCATAAGATAAAAAAAATCCGCATTTTTCATTTCATTATGAAAAGAAAGTTTAAACAACGATTATCACCAATCCCACAAAATGAACAAAACTTTTCACCTCAAATTATTGAACAATTAAGAAAGAGCCGATGGGAATCCAAGACTTGGCTTGGTACATGTATGGTTAATGTGAACCCAACCCACTAACCTGGATCTCCAACAGCAAATTCATATATAAGCAAACAATAAAAAAAAAACAAAAAAAAAAAAACAACTGCACATACATTTGTATTCGACTGAACGACTCCAGAATCTCAAAAACACGACAACATAAAAACATAGACAATATAGGAGAAAGGTGCCGTCGTGGTAGTGATCATCTGGTAGTTGAATTTACAACTACCCGTGCAATCAGTCGGTGCCTATCACCACTAAAATTGTGAGTTCGAATCCCGCACAGGAGAGGTGTACTCGATATAGTTATTTGATCAAGTCTGTGACCAGTGACTTGCGACAGGTCACTGGTCTTCTTCGGTTTCCTTTGCAAATAAAACTGACGAAATATTGTTGAAAGTGGCGTTTGTATAGACACCATACTCTTACAAAATATATGCCCCCTCCTGGAGGGAGCATATATTGTTTTAATGAAACAAGTGCCTGCATGTGCTCCTACAACATAGGAGAGCTAGTGGTTGGTCGTAAGAAACAATAGGAAATGTCTCCTCTGTCACACAAATGACATTTTCCAGAGATGAATTCCATTATATTTTACAATGTCGATATTTTGAGCAAAAACCGTAAGCCCCTCATCCCTAGTTATTTTAGAAATAGGCCAAATGTTCTTAAATTTAAACACATTATGACCGTAACGAATAAATCAGATCTGTTAAAGCTATATATATGTAAAATGAAGTCATACATGAAGGTGTGTTTGCACCGGGCTAATCGCTGTGTCCATTTCTGTTTCCCTGTAATTGAATAGGTAAATTTGTATATAGCTTTGTAATTCTCTATACCTATGTATTCCAATGGTTTATTGAGAATTAAAGATATATAGTTAACAACACCGAATCAATCACTGACCCTGACTATGGGCAGAAGATGTTGGCCTAAGCCATTCATACAGCAACGGATACTTCTTATAATATTGATAAGGGCCCGGGTGGCTCAATGAGTTAGGTAGTTGGATTATCTAACAACTCATACAAGCATATCACCAATACGGCGTGTGTTCGCACCCAACTTTGTAAATTACAAAAAGGGTGCACTCGACTCGCAGCCGCAAGTGATAAAGTTTACCAGTTGCTTGCCCATGGTTGGTGGTTCTCTCCGGGTACTCAGTCCGGCTTCTTCCACCACTAAAACTGGTCGCCATGATATAGCTGAAATATTGCTGAAAGTGGCGTTAAACAACAAAAATCAAATCAATCAATCTTATAATATTGATACAAAGGTCTGGCTTACAAATTTCTGAATACTATGTATTTATTATTATTATTATTAGTGTTTTTTTAGCTTCATATCGTGTGAAACTTATGTTAAATTTTGTATTCCATATTTATCCATTTATGATATAAGAATATTGGTAGTGCCCCCCTCTCCCTTTTATTTGTTTTGTCAGCGATTTGTTGCATGTCGATGCACTCTGTAACACCGATTAAAAGGACATCCACGATATTATTTATAGACCTAACTAAAATATTTACTTTTGAAATTTGCGCTAAACATCTGTGCAAGGATTTGTCTACTATATAAATCCTTGGTATGTGTCATTGTAATTACTCCCATTAAACACATTTTACCTATAACTACCATTTTTATTGTTCCGTTACCTATTCTCTAATTAAACCCCCACATGTTGCCTCTTATCTTTTACCTGTGCTCATAACCGGATATTGGTTTTCACGACGAAACATGTGATCTGTTTAAATCACAGAAGCGTTTATTGTAAAATGGATGCGAGTTGTTTCACACCTGAAATTTAATAGTGACGGATTTTAATCAGATCTTCCGTGATGTTGTTGGATTAATTAAGAATTTTCACGATATTATTTTTTAAATTATGAAAAACAGAGAAGAAAAGGTATAACGCTGCAACGGGTATGTTATTTTCTTTTTTCGTATTAATATTATTATTTTCAGGATAATTTAAACACGGAAAGGTCTTGTATTTCGTTGAAAATCTATAGACAACACTGTATTTGAACGGATATAATAAAAAGAAATCTCGAAAATAAATATTTTTATATGTTTAGAATTAGAAAGATGTTTTTTTTTCTTGTCGTCACCTGTCTTATATATTATAAGAAATATTGTTCAAATATGTATTAATTAATAATCTTTTACAGTTTTGTATACTCCCAACTACTGTCAGTTTATACAGAAATATTTCTTATTTAAGTGAATTTTAACTCTTGCCCAAAATGTGTGTTTTTATTTCAAAATAGATGAAAAATGATCACACAGGTGTCTGTTTAGTAAAACTAATTCATCTTTTACAACTATTTAAATATTTGTTTTAAATTTGCCAACATACAGAGGTAATTCCATACAGATTGTATAATATTAAATGAATTCTCCCTTACACTCTTCATAATACCTCTAGATTTATGCAAATATATTTTATTTTTTCAAGAAGTTTATCATTATATCAAATTTACAATAATTCTTATCTAACATTGAAGCTTGAATAGTAAATCTTCATTGAACGAATTTCCTGTTTTGTGTTGTGGTAGAAATTTATAAATAAAGGGAAAAACATTACCAGTAGTCAAGCAATATTATTATACATTGTATCTTCCAGTTGTTTACTTGAATGAGTTTTATTGGATTATTTTTCCTATGTGATAAAATGCTAATTTTGACCTCCAAAAAAATGAAAATGATGGAAAATCAATTACATTTTTGTATTATATTATTCTGCCTATTGTGCTAAAATTTTATTACATAGAAAAAAAACCTTGATATATGCTGGGAATAGCATGTGCTACCTGTAGCTCACTGAAACAAGTCCACAGATAAACTGATGTCTGTACACTCTGACACATTATCTCGCTTCCGAGCTAAACAGTCTTTGCACCTTCTCTTAGCTGAATGCTAAGCAGAGAAACAAGATATACTGGTTTTATAGTGTTTGGTTTAACCTGAGTGGGGCTAAAATCCACTATCAACCAGTAGCAATTATTCCTGAAACGTCATCTTCATCTGAGAAACAGGCTACTGGATCAGGGCTATAAAAAGATTCGCCTTATTCGATCTCTTAAAAAGTTTATATTCTGATACCAAGATCTTGTCGAAATATATTCCGTCTCTACAGAAAAGATTATAAACGATGGATATTCATATAGTGAAAATGTATAAAGATAAGGTGTCAACAAAAATGTCAATTTTTTTTTTTTTACCAATGTGTGACGTAACAGTGTTTTTGACATTTACTTCACTGAGTTTGGCACTGATTTGACAACTGTTTTACCTGTTTTGTTCAAGTATTGTTGTAAATACTGTTATAGTGACAGCCGGAAACTTTGAGCCATAATGAAAGGGGGGGGTTTGGCACTTTAAAATCTGATTCAACCCACCATTTCTTTAGAAATGCCTGTACCAAGTCAGGGTCATTACGGTTTTCACAGTTTTCTGGTTGTTGACTGATTTTGTCTGTTTATATACTTATGAGTTTTGACTTTCTCTTTGTAAGATTGTTCGGAGTTCGGTAATTTTGTTATTACCCTTATCTACATTACACCACAGATGTGGTCAAGAATAATATTTTCATTTTCAGAAAAAAATATGTAAGAATGTATTGAGTACACTGCTGATTGTATAGTTGTCTGAAAAATTGTATAATTCATAGAATATCTAAAAATGATTACTTTGACGATTAAGGCACACTTTGAATGTACATACATGTATCAATGACTGCAAAAATATTGAAACACTTTTTTAAACCAATTTATTAAATGGTTGAAATTTATTCAATATTGACAACTTAGATTATTAAGACAAAAATTTCGAAGAGAGATTGGCACATTTAAGGGTTAATATCTAGAACTACGTTAGAGTTTCTTTAGAAATTTATAATTTCTTTGACCATGTTCATGTTGACATATTTATCTATGACCTATAAAACTATTAGACTTGTCTTACTATTTTTTTTCTATTTTGATTAATGTTTTTATTTTGATAAAACAAACCTAAGATAAGATTAAATATTTTATCTACTATTAAAGGGCCCTCATGGTGCATGATTATGGTGTAAACAATTAAACACTGACAAAACTGAAAATACCTTCATGTTTAGTTCACAATAACATAGATTGTGCCATATTAAACATGTTAAAAACAATTAATGCAGTATATATATGATCAGGTAGATGTACACCAGTGAAGTACAATATTAAATACAATTTGTAGTTTTGTCTGTTATATAAATATAATAATAATAATAATATTGTCTTCATCATTTTTCATCCATTTTTTCCTGACTCAATTATGAGACTATGCCTTTCGCAAGCAGCTGGGTTCACCTCTGGTTTTTTGGTTGAGCCCGTGTTGGGCCTGTGTGTCATGTATTTGTTTTGTATGTCTTCGTTCTGTGTCTTGTACAGTACCCAATGTTGCATGACTGTCTTTGGATTTTCCATTCTTGATTGTCACTTTCCCTGTTGTGTTAAAGAGAGAGAAGTCACTATTACCAACCATTAAAAGCTAGATTATGCCCTGGTTAATCCCTCCAAAAGAGAAGTCACTAGGCCAAAAAAAAATATATGTGTGTTTACATGTCAAAAAAATCTAGGGTCGGTCGGTCGGCATTAATTTTTTTTTTTTTCAACCACCAGTTTTTT
This sequence comes from Bathymodiolus septemdierum, assembly GCA_963383655.1. NCBI lineage: Eukaryota > Metazoa > Mollusca > Bivalvia > Mytilida > Modiolidae > Bathymodiolus > Bathymodiolus septemdierum. Next base: position 88,054,407 of record OY726517.1, on the reverse strand, counting down.
CTTAATAATGTTGTTTAACTATCGGCGAAACCGGAAATAGTCGTGCCCGATTCCGGTATTACATTTTCGAAATTTCCGGTAAGCCGTCATTTGTTTTATGACGAGTTACACAGTTTTTCTACCTTCTTTGCTCTCAATTTCGACGAAAAGCTAGCGGTTGAATAAATAAAACATTGCTGCTGATTAAACAACAAAAATGGTTATCCGAATTCTCTGTAAAAATTGATAGAGTCGTTAACAAAAATTAGGGTGGAATAATTGCCGATTAAAAAGGTTAGGGTCGGCGGCTGAAAAATAGGGTGGGTCTGGTGACCGTAAACACACATATTTTTTTTCTTGGCCCTATTACCTACCATTACAAGCTAGATTATGCCCTGGTTAACCCCTCCAAAAGAGAAGTCACTATTACCAACCATTAAAAGCTAGATTATTCCCTGGTTAACCCCTCCAAAAGAGAAGTCACTATTACCAACCATTAAAAGCTAGATTATGCCCTGGTTAACCCCTCCAAAAGAGAAGTCACTATTACCAACCATTACAAGCTAGATTATGCCCTGGTTAACCCCTCCAAAAGAGAAGTCACTATTACCAACCATTAAAAGCTAGATTATGCCCTGGTTAACCCCTCCAAAAGAGAAGTCACTATTACCAACCATTACAAGCTAGATTATGCCCTGGTTAACCCCTCCAAAAGAGAAGTCACTATTACCAACCATTAAAAGATAGATTATGCCCTGGTTAACCCCTCCAAAAGAGAAGTCACTATTACCAACCATTACAAGCTAGATTATGCCCTGGTTAACCCCTCCAAAAGAGAAGTCACTATTACCAACCATTAAAAGCTAGATTATTCCCTGGTTAACCCCTCCAAAAGAGAAGTCACTATTACCAACCATTAAAAGCTAGATTATGCCCTGGTTAACCCCTCCAAAAGAGAAGTCACTATTACCAACCATTAAAAGCTAGATTATGTCCTGGTTAACCCCTCCAAAAGAGAAGTCACTATTACCTACCATTAAAAGCTAGATTATGTCCTGGTTAACCCCTCCAAAAGAGAAGTCACTATTACCAACCATTAAAAGCTAGATTATTCCCTGGTTAACCCCTCCAAAAGAGAAGTCACTATTACCAACCATTAAAAGCTAGATTATGCCCTGGTTAACCCCTCCAAAAGAGAAGTCACTATTACCAACCATTACAAGCTAGATTATGCCCTGGTTAACCCCTCCAAAAGAGAAGTCACTATTACCAACCATTAAAAGCTAGATTATGCCCTGGTTAACCCCTCCAAAAGAGAAGTCACTATTACCAACCATTACAAGCTAGATTATGCCCTGGTTAACCCCTCCAAAAGAGAAGTCACTATTACCAACCATTAAAAGATAGATTATGCCCTGGTTAACCCCTCCAAAAGAGAAGTCACTATTACCAACCATTACAAGCTAGATTATGCCCTGGTTAACCCCTCCAAAAGAGAAGTCACTATTACCAACCATTAAAAGATAGATTATGCCCTGGTTAACCCCTCCAAAAGAGAAGTCACTATTACCAACCATTAAAAGATAGATTATGCCCTGGTTAACCCCTCCAAAAGAGAAGTCACTATTACCAACCATTAAAAGATAGATTATGCCCTGGTTAACCCCTCCAAAAGAGAAGTCACTATTACCAACCATTAAAAGATAGATTATGCCCTGGTTAACCCCTCCAAAAGAGAAGTCACTATTACCAACCATTACAAGCTAGATTATGCCCTGGTTAACCCCTCCAAAAGAGAAGTCACTATTACCAACCATTAAAAGCTAGATTATGCCCTGGTTAACCCCTCCAAAAGAGAAGTCACTATTACCAACCATTACAAGCTAGATTATGCCCTGGTTAACCCCTCCAAAAGAGAAGTCACTATTACCAACCATTAAAAGCTAGATTATGCCCTGGTTAACCCCTCCAAAAGAGAAGTCACTATTACCAACCATTAAAAGCTAGATTATGCCCTGGTTAACCCCTCCAAAAGAGAAGTCACTATTACCAACCATTAAAAGCTAGATTATGCCCTGGTTAACCCCTCCAAAAGAGAAGTCACTATTACCAACCATTAAAAGCTAGATTATGCCCTGGTTAACCCCTCCAAAAGAGAAGTCACTATTACCAACCATTACAAGCTAGATTATGCCCTGGTTAACCCCTCCAAAAGAGAAGTCACTATTACCTACCATTAAAAGCTAGATTATGTCCTGGTTAACCCCTCCAAAAGAGAAGTCACTATTACCAACCATTAAAAGCTAGATTATGCCCTGGTTAACCCCTCCAAAAGAGAAGTCACTATTACCAACCATTAAAAGCTAGATTATGCCCTGGTTAACCCCTAAAAGCTAGATTATGCCCTGGTTAACCCCTCCAAAAGAGAAGTCACTATTACCTACCATTAAAAGCTAGATTATGTCCTGGTTAACCCCTCCAAAAGAGAAGTCACTATTACCAACCATTAAAAGCTAGATTATGCCCTGGTTAACCCCTCCAAAAGAGAAGTCACTATTACCAACCATTACAAGCTAGATTATGCCCTGGTTAACCCCTCCAAAAGAGAAGTCACTATTACCTACCATTAAAAGCTAGATTATGCCCTGGTTAACCCCTCCAAAAGAGAAGTCACTATTACCAACCATTACAAGCTAGATTATGCCCTGGTTAACCCCTCCAAAAGAGAAGTCACTATTACCAACCATTAAAAGCTAGATTATGCCCTGGTTAACCCCTCCAAAAGAGAAGTCACTATTACCTACCATTAAAAGCTAGATTATGCCCTGGTTAACCCCTCCAAAAGAGAAGTCACTATTACCAACCATTACAAGCTAGATTATGCCCTGGTTAACCCCTCCAAAAGAGAAGTCACTATTACCAACCATTAAAAGCTAGATTATGCCCTGGTTAACCCCTCCAAAAGAGAAGTCACTATTACCAACCATTACAAGCTAGATTATGCCCTGGTTAACCCCTCCAAAAGAAAAGTCATTATTACCAACCATTAAAAGCTAGATTATTCCCTGGTTAACCCTTCCAAAAGATAATAGTATGTAATTTGATTTTATTGTTTTCTTTAAATAAAAAGATTTAGTAATAAAGAGTGTTGACATTTCTTCTGATATAATAGATAACACAGAAATATAATTATCAAAAGTTTTAACAATTTAATCTGATTTAATGGCCCGGAGTTTAGTCAGCATGAAGTAAAATGAAGTCGTTTTGACCTTGACTTTTGACATTCAATGTGAGTTGTGAAATATTTGATTTTTTTTTATTGTACAACTTTGTCCTGTCAAGAACTTTTTTTAAATCTTTTAACCCAATTACCTTCATATTTTGTATAATATATGTGTAAATATATTTCATGTAACAGTTAAACCGTCACGATATAACTGAAATATTATTGAAAGTGGTGTTAAACACCATAACCCTAACCCTGAAGATTAGTTTGAAGTATCTTTTATTTTGAAATACATTTTACAAATCAATTCTTGAAACAATTCTTGCTTCAGACATTGCCATGCATGTACATATAAACACATTTAAATGATGAAGTGCTGTGGATTTATTTTTTAAAGTCAGGATTACTTAAAAATAATATTTTTAAGTAGTAATAAGTATTATACTGTATTGACCAAGACAAAGGATATGAATGAGAACATGAAAGAAAATCTACTTAGAACTGGCACGTAATGATATCAGGTAAATAATCAACCGTTACTGATGAGTTTCTTTTATCGCTGTTCTACATCTTCCATGTACTGTGTCAGGCTAATATACATTTGTAGGTATAGAAAAGATGTTGAACAGAAATTTTTCCAGTTGAGACTTGAACCAAAGACTATAATATTGGTATTTGTTGCTTATTCGCTAAGCATGCAGCACTAACAAGTAATAGCGAAGACTGGTTGGTTCAGAATCAGAATTGCGTGTCTGAGATTCAAGATTCAAGATTTTATTATCAGAATTGTGTGTCTGAGTGGAGCGACAACTCACTGAACAGAATTCTGATGTAACACAAAGCTAATTACAAGTATTAAACAAGAAGCTATATAGGATTTTTTTTAAGGATGAGATTCCTGAATATTATAGGATTGGGGTTGTAAAATGACTACACATATAAATAAAAGTTGAAGAATTTTAACAACTTCCCATGTTGTTGCCTTATATGTCCTATCCTATCCCCTTATCTAAGATAAATTTTGATGAATTAAGTCCTGGTAAATTCTTAACATTGTTTACTGTAATCATAATGTAAGTATTGAATAAACAAATTTCATGGAGTTTTATCATTAGATCTTTATCTACATTGGGAGGTTAGACATTAGACCACTAAAACCATAAATAATTAAAATTTATATTAGAGAAAATAATATAAATCATTCTTAGTATAGCCATATATAGTTAAGACTTTTTTTCTTTTTCATAATAGGGACAGTTGTGGTGGTCGTGATCGTATGGTACATGTAGTTTGATTTACAACTGCCTATGTAATCAGTGCTTATCACCACTAATGTTGTAAGTTTGAATCCCGCTCATGGCGAGGTTTTCTCGATACAACATTATGTGATAAAGTTTATCAGTGACTTGCGACAGGTTGAGTTTTTTCTCCGGGTACTCCGGTTTCCTCCACCGATAAAACTGACCATCATGATATAACTGAAATATTGTTGAAAGTGGAGTTAAACACTCTAATCCTAACCTATTTTCATTATAAATGTTGAATATCCATTCCTGAAGAGTTTTATATCTACACTGCACCATTTATGAGCAGTTTCCCTTTAGATTCAAATTACATTATTCACTAAATGCCAATGGAGACAATAATAAACAGCCTTTTGTAGTTACCTGTATATATACAGGTTCCCTTTAAGGTAGTTTTGACTGTATTTAGCTCATCTACTTCCATTAGTCTGGACACTATTTGGTAATTTTTGAGCCACCTGTCAATTTAATATGATCAGTTATAAGGATATTTTGAGCCACCTGTCTTTATTGATCACATGATAAGGATGTAGATATACATGTACATGACCACCATGGTTATCACATATTCATAAATCATAAGCCATATTTATCAGTTAATTGACCATTAATTGTATAAGTCCATCAAATCATTTAACCTGGTAGGTATGAATCAGGTTTATACCCTATAGATAACAGTTTAAATTAGGGGTGTCTATGATTTTAATATGTTATTTATGACTTATGAAATTTATGGGCAGATCCATGTCTGTATTTCACTAGTATATATAAATTGTAATTCTATTTCTAAAAGGTTCATTTGTCACATGTTGGGATACTGTAAAATATTTGGCTTTTTGAAGTTGAAGTATGTTTGTTTAACAATTATTGACATTAAAGACATAAACACTCAATAAATGGACTCCTCAATAAGTACAGGTAATATCTTCACACCTGTATTGTGTTAATTAAACCTGACAGGTGTCATATTATGGTCAGTCAAGTAATTTGGACATAAACACACAATTGCCTATTTAATTGATAAGTGCTTTGATTTATGTTATGAATAACAGTTGTTTTGTTTTGTTTGTTATTTTAAATAAAATTTTGTCAAAATGATAACTTCGGAATTGTTCAGCAATTAATAAACATTGATAATTAAGGTTTATTTAGGTGTTTTGAAAGGTATGAACTGTATTCAATGTACGCAACCCTGATATTCATTTCTGGATTCAAAAATGGAATCTCGCAGGCTTGTTATTTGAAATAGAATAGTGTAGGGTTTTTATCGAAATAGATAAGAATTTTGTAGACTTGTGTTTTGAATTAGAATATTGTGAGGTTGCAATACTAAATGTAATATTGTAGGGATTTTTAATTTGTTTTTGAATATTGTTGTTTTTCCATATTAGTATCAAAAGATTCTGGACTTTAGATTATACAGACTGTACAAATCTCTTGTGCACACACAGGTAAGTGAGTTTGATTGTCAAAAGCTCCTTGTTGTCATAAAAATGTGAGATGTTTGTCATTTTGTGTCTTGTATAAGACAACAAATTACTTCTGTTTAGATTTGTATATATAACTTATTTAAAGTTTAGTCCTGTCCTGTGGTCAGATAAACATTGATCTAGAATTATTTACAAACCCTTCTGTTCAGGAAATTGTGACATGTCATATTGGTTTTTAGTGTGAATTAAAAATCATCAAGGATTTTAATTGTCTGTTTTTAACAAAAGTGCTTCATACATGTACATAAAAACTAATTTGCTCTAAATATAAAATACAACAAAAAAATTAGCAGTAAAAATAATTATGGAGTTGTAGGTTATTTGTATTACGGTAGATCTATTAAAATTAAATTACTAGAATAATAAACACTCGATCATTAATCAATTTTCAGTTTGAGTAGGTTTATTTGTGAGGCTTTTAATCCCAATAAAGTTAAGCATTTAAATAAACTAGATGTAGTAGATTGGTTATATTATAGACTAATTTAAGCAATCTATCAGAACTTTCATTAGATTATTGGTGATTAACACCACTATTGACTGTATTTCAGTTAAGGCGAGTGAGTGAGTGATTGTTTTACTCGGACACATTATTCTGATTCTGAGCCAATCACTCTTTGCACTTTCTCCTTAATGCTGCATGCTTAGCGGAGAAGCAGCAAATACCAATTTTATAGTCTTTGAATCTGAACATGTATTAAGGAGGCATAACTGCATAACATTTAATAATAGTAAGCAAAATATGAAGTGTGAAGTCACATGGCAATGCTGGTTCTGAATTTTATTTATTTAGTTTTATATAGATTTAAGGTCCAAATCTTACTTTGAAGTTTGAACCAAAAAAAATGTCCGAAATATGAAATTTGACAATTAACATTAGGTTACAATACATACCTGTACCTAACATCTCATCACAGTTTAACATATACATGCATCTGTCCTTCAAATCATCAGAACTGATAACAGTTAATGTTCTGCAACAGAACTTCACAGGAAATGCTCTGCTTCATAAATAGAGAACCATGAAATTTTTTAGTGAATAATTACTATTTAGATAGTTAACACTAAATTTTAATGAGAAAATTGACAACCAATTTGTTTTAACAAAGCTACAAACATGATCATTTAAGAATGAAGGAGAAATTTAAGTTTAAGGAAGCTTAATTATTGATCAACCACTTTCAGTATTGTCCGCTGCTTTAGAAAAAGCTACTTCTTGTGTAGACAATATTTCATTGAGAAAAGAAGTCATATATACATAATATATGATTTAATGAACATACAATTAGAGGATTGGAAAACAAGGGAATTAAGACTTATGCAAACTCCACTTCTGGTCTGAATCAAATTCTTGAATTTATTTTTATATATATCTAAATAAAAACTGGAAAATTGACTGGTACGAACAAAGTTTTACTGATCTTGGGATGGAGGAACGATGCTCATCGTGAGGACTTCGTGTAAGCTACCCACGATTTATCACACAAATATAATACTCTCCACTCATCGCCTGTGGGTCAATTTAAGCAATAACATTCATTTCAGTTACTGATGCCACATTTAGAAGTTGCTATAGCAACCTGTGTTTTTGGGTACATGGCTTTTCATGACATCCTGCTCTCAAGATGTAATAAATATATCATTTCTAGTTTTTTTTAAATTATTTTATAGTCAGTGAGTATGTAATAACAGCCTCTTTTCATAAAATTTTATCAGGATTTTATTATATTTTAAACTAGAACCATTATAATTCAAACCTTGCATGATTATAAAGTTATTGGATTCACTGTGTGTTCACAATGTAAAGTAACAATATGGTGATGTTCTGAAAAACAGTTTTATTTTATATCTGTCACAATTACAGGGACATGAAATTTCACTTTTTGAATAATTTATTATAACCAAATATTCTTATTTTTATTTTTAAGGTATCATTTTGAAAATAATATTTTTGATTTACTAATCTGTTTATTGCTTTGAATATTTATCACTTTATAATTTGAAATTCTAGTTCAAAGCCAGCCAACTGCGTGATTTCTTTTCTGTTCGTAAATTGGGCATATACAAATCTATAAAATGAAAATATATATATAGTGTTTGGTTTGATTTATATCATTTCTTACATTCTTGAAATTTAAAATCTTTTCATGAATACAGGTTGGGTCTACGTGATGTAACAAATGGAGACTCATGTATCCTGTTTTAGGTATATATATCCAAAACATGTATTAGTGACTTAAAAGACTGTAATATATACTTTTACTCTCTGTATCTATTTCTAATAAACTTTTTTTCTTTTAATACATGAAATGAAGTTATCTGCAGGTGATATCGAATATAGGTAAATTTATTTTGTATAAGTGCAAATTTGTTTATCCCTCAAATTAAATTCAAACCTTTTTTAAGGAGGTGTGGTCATTATCATATGGTAGTTGGATTTATAACTAGGGGTACCTATGCAATCAGTTCCTATCACCACTAGCATTGTGAGTTCGAAGTGTACTTGATACAACATTATGTAATAAAGTTTGTCAGTGACTTGTGACAAGGGGTGTTAAACACCATAACCCTACCCCCTACCTTATCAGGTTCAAGCCTTTTTTAAGGAAAGAGAATTGAAAAATGAATGGTTTTTGAACTGTATATTTTTATACCCCCCGCAACGAAGTTGTAGGGGGTATACTGGTTTCACCATGTCCGTCTGTAGATAAATCCTATGTCGTACGATAACTTGAATTTTGTTTCTTAGAATCTTTTAAAATTTTATCAGCTGTTTACTGGTGAAGAGAGGAGGATCCCTTTCTTTTTTGACGATTTTCACTGTTGCCATTCCAGAGTTATTGGACTTGATATGACGGAAAATAGGATTTTTACCCTATGTCGTATGATAACTTGAGTAGTGTTTCTCAGAATGTTTTGAAATTTTATCAGCCGCTTACCGGTGAAGAGAGGAGGATCCCTTTCATTTTTGATGATTTTCACTTTTGCCGTTCCAGAGTTATTGGACTTGATATGATTGAAAATAGGATTTTTACCCTATGTCGTTTGATAACTTGAGTAGTGTTTCTCGGAATGTTTTGAAATTTTATCAGCAGCTTACCGGTGAAGAGAAGAGGGGTCCCTTTCATTTTTGGTCGGAACAATCAGTAATGTTTTGGTTATGGAAATAGGTTGGACAGATGTGGGGAGCGGGGGGTATATCTTAGTGAGCCGTGCTCACAGTAATACTAGTTACTCTTGACCTTAATGTGAAGAAGTAATGGATTGATTTTATAAATATATGCTTCATCTATAATTCAGCCATTTTGTTCCAAACAAGATTTAAATTTGTATTAACATTGCATAATACCTAATGAAATTAACTTTTATTGTTGTTGGTGTTTTACAAGTCATAATTCGATAAACAGAGAGTACACAAAAGATTGTTTTAACTCTCTCACTGGGATTTCTTAAAATCTCCTACAATGTAGGTCAGCTCCAATTGCTGTTTACGTTTATATTTCTGAAGTAATGGTTGCATTTACAAAGATTTAACAATATAAAGCACATGTTATTTGTTACAGCAAAGATGAAAGTTTTCCTCTGATCAGCAGATTTCCTTTTTTTCTAAGTAAAATATTTGAAAATAAAGGTCAAACTTGGTGTAAACAGCTAGAAAATGAAGGTTCATAGGCACTGTATTGGGGAGGGGGTTTCCTCTTTTTTTACAAGTAAGCACTTCCATCTCTGTTACGGGTAAATGAAAAGATAATAGTTTTACAATAGGGTCTAAATTGGAAAATCCATTCAAGCTGTAGAAAAAAAGTGATACTCCACTCAACTCCAAAAATCGGCAAAAATCGATTTTGTAAAACAAGATAAAGAAGAATCATGTAGCTCGAAGATGTTTTGGCTATAATTAGATAATTCTAGCTTATGGAGTACAGTGAATTTATGAAAATAGAAGTTGACAGGATTTGTGAGGGTGACTTGTACCTCAGTTAGATAGAGGACATCGAGAGGTTCACATGTACCTTAGTTAAATAGAGGACCGCAAGAGGTTTACATGTACCTCAGTTAAATAGAGGACTTCAAGAGGTTTACATGTACCTCAGTTAAATAGAGGACATCAAGAGGTTTACATGTACCTCAGTTAAATAGAGAATCTCGAGAGGTTCATATACCTCTTATCAAGGACCTTGAGAAGTTCACATGTACCTCAGTTAAATAGAGGAGCTCTGTGAACAGATTCAGTTAAATAAAGGACATCAAGAGGTTCACATGTACCTCATTAAAATAGAGGACCTTGAGAGGTTCACATGTACCTCGGTTAAATAAAGAACCTCGAGGGGTTCACATGTACCTCAGTTACATAGAGGACATCAAGATGTTCACATGTACCTCAGTTAAATAGAGAACCTAGAGAGGTTCACATGTACCTCTGTTAAATAGAGAGCCTAGAGAGGTTCACATGTACCTCTGTTAAATAGAGAGCCTAGAGAGGTTCACATGTACCTCTGTTAAATAGAGAACCTAGAGAGGTTCACATGTACCTCTGTTAAATAGAGAGCCTAGAGAGGTTCACATGTACCTCAATTAAAATAGAGACCCTAGAGAGGTTCACATGTACCTCTGTTAAATAGAGAGCCTAGAGAGGTTCACATGTACCTCAATTAAAATAGAGACCCTAGAGAGGTTCACATGTACCTCTGTTAAATAGAGAGCCTAGAGAGGTTCACATGTACCTCAATTAAAATAGAGGATCTCTGTGAACAGATTCAGTTAAAGTATTTCTTTTGTGATAATCATGTAGACCAACTTTCTTGAGAACAATTGAATACATTGAATCTATATTAAGAAAATAAAGATGTGTATGTTAATGTTAAAATGTTAAATATGTATCATTTGGTATGATTATAGTCTAGATTTCTCATATCATTAAGTGCCTAACTGAGCGTGACTAACATTAAAATGTTCTCTCTATATATAGTATCATTTACTAATTGGAATAATATGTTAGAACATTTTTAGTAGAGTAATTTACTGAGAAATTAATTTATATGATCTTTTTCATGTTTTTTCTATCTTTTAAATACAGACATTGTTGCTTTGTTGTGTAAGACTTTTTCCACCATAAATGACAAAGCACTAAATGTCTCTCACAGAAAATTGTATTTTATATTAATTGGTTTGTATAATATCCTGTTTCTGGGAGGTTCACATGAAGTTAGAAGAAAAAAAACAGGAAAAAATTTATAGAAATAATTTTATTACAACACAAGTTAGGCCACAGTGAAACAATTCAATATGTTTACCTGTCTGATTTCTTTGGTGTTACTGTCAAGTAAAACATATACAGTTTGATTTGTAATTTCTTTGTGGAGAGTAACCCCCCCCCCCCCCCCTTATGATTAAAAATTTAATGCATATTTTTTGTCAGTTCTGATGCATTGTACACAAAAGTGTGTAAATTATAAGGACTTGGGTAAAAAGTGAGGAACTTCGAGATTGAAAAACTAAAATTTAAATTCCTTTTTATTATTTTACTTAATAGTAAGAATTTTATGTATTTTATCGAGACATCACACATTGGTACAGTGATTTTTATGCTAAAAGCATTCTTAATGGTTGAGAAAATTATTGCTGCATTTTATTATTTAAAAAATCAATGTTCTGAACTTCTAATCAAAAATTTCATCTGAATTTTTAAGTTCAATACAGCCATAATAAGTAACTTTAAAATTAAAAATATTTTTGTAGATATCAGTTATAGTATCAAGTTTAGTAGACAGACTGTATGTCCATTAGTTATTATATATACTAGCCATAAGGCTGTAATACAATAGAGTTTTACTATTTTCTTTATGAAAACACACATAACTTTTAAAAAAAATTGTAGTACATGTATTATTTATTAAAACAATACAAAATGAAATAAATGGAAACAAAAAACAAAGCAAATTAAGGATCAGAAATAAATATTGCTGTATAAATAAATTTTAGATAAAATTAGACAAATTTATTTGGGAATTTTTCAAGAAATTAATCTTTCCAAGTCGTCAACATTGGTGATTACAGTGATACAGTAAAACCTGTGTAAACCAAACCCAATCGTAACTACTCAGCCATTCTCGCTACCCTGCAAATAACCTTGTATGCATTAGGCGTATAAATCACACTACTTTTCACATGTCAGTTACATGAAAGTTTGATAAAGTTATATTTTAAACAATTTTCTATATTTCAATTAAAGTTTTAATTAGTTTTGCATGATTAGATTATACTTAGTATGTCTTCCATATTGGATTTTCGTGGACTATATTTTTGTGCGGCTTAACTTAACTTAACTTCCGGCAAACAATTTAAGAAGAATTTCTACTATGTATGTACAAGGTTATTTGCAGGGTAGCGAGAATGGCCGAGTTAGTTATGATTGAACCAAACCCTGAATAAAACAGAATTTTGTATAAAACTCTTTGTGAATTTAACCTGTATAAACTGAACACCTGTCTATTCCAAACAAAAAAGTTAGTTCCAAGGTGGTTTGGTTTAGACAGATTTCACAGTATAGTGTATATGAATTTTCACTGAAATATACATGTATGTGTTTATACAGGCTCATTTATTTCTATACAATCCAAACAAAATCGTCAATTATAAATCAGTTTGGTTAGATTAAAACCATTTATTTAGACTTTATGTGTTAAACCAGCTACATGTATTTACATAATATCTTTTACTTTGAAGAATAAAACAGATATTATGAGTCAATAGTAGTAAAAAAGAAATGTACGACAATTTATTATAACGTGCATGACGTAAAATGTGTGCACTTGATATAAAATAAATATTGCCATTGTTTAATATTTGCACAAGATCTACGAAGGAAAAGTCCTTTGATCCGTGTTGTGTATACTGCTGTTAACCTGGCCTTCTTAGACTGCACACAGGTTACTTTTGTAAAACTTAGTAATGAAATATAAAATAACTTAACATGGTTAAATTTATTTTTATGAAGTCAGTCTTGAGACTTTTTTCTTGAACTTTGACTCGATACAGTAAGGCTTGTTCTGTTACAAGAGGGGTTTAAAGTTTTATGATGGAGGACATTATTATTTACTAAGCTACATTTTTTCACTTGTCTCTTAGTTAGCTTAAGAACATGGATAAAAAATGTATTACAATAAATTAATGTTTACCTTTATATTAATAGATTTATTACACATTATTGAGTAAAGGTTTTTTTGGAACCAGTTTTTGATGTTACGTAATGTACTTGTCAGAGTAGATATTTTATATTAGAATTGAATGGAATGCAATCTTAGAATTGTAAGTAGTGGTGCTACCTGAATAAATAACATTAACATTTTTGGATACAATAGCCCCTTTCTTGTAAGACCACCCTTCTGTAATGTAAAGGTATCTTTGTAAGAAGGGTGGATTCTCTAAAGGTGACAATTTAGTATTATTTAACAGTTTTATAAAGTACGTCTGAAATTTGGCCCGATAAGAGGGATGGTCTTGGGTGGGAGTAACCTTATAAAGAGACTACTGTATCGGAATTTGAATGCAAAAACTTAATAAATTTCACCTTTCCCCCTTTCTGCTAAGCTCATTTGTAAAACCTGAACACACATGAACAAACTCCTTGGCTTCTTTTTTTTGTGAAAACAATAAATTAATGGCAGAATTATTAGGACGGGCGGAATGTTACCCTGTTTTCAAGATTTTGTTTTCTTCCGTGTCTTGTTCTATCTACGTAAGTTACTATACACTGATATAGTGTCTTTATATAAACTTATAATTATATGGTCCCAATGTGTACCTAAAGTGTTACAGTATCATGTTATTGTAGAGAGACAGATCAAGGTCTTGTTATCTGGGAATATTTAGAATAAATTACTATTGGCTGGTACATGTATTGCAGTAATTTATCTCACTTAAAAAATCTCATTCAAGAAACATGTCTAATATGATATAGGACTTCAACATGATCCATATGTGTGAAAATTCTAACTTATTTAACAAGATTTACTCTTGGCTCTTGCTTAAAGATTAGTTGACTGATTGGATATTGCTTATCGACCATGAATGAGCAGATTATTTCAGCTATGTTCAGAACAACTAAAAGATTGGTTGATTGATTGTTTGGTTATTGCTTATCAACCATGAACGAGCAGTTTTTCGGCTATTTTCAGAACAACTAAAAGATTGATTGTTTGGTTATTGCTTATCAACCATGAACGAGCAGTTTTTTGGCTATTTTCAGAACAACTAAAAGATTGATTGTTTGGTTATTGCTTATCGACTGTGTGTGAGCAGTTTTTCAGCTATATTCAGGACAACTAAAGGAATGGAAATATTGGCACATATAACAGTGCCTGAAATGAGGGCTAGCCTTTGGCTGGCCCGAAATTTTTTTTTTGGACCAGTAAAAAATTAGTCACTGGTCCAAATGGCAGAATGGTGGCCCAATCATTTTGCGACATTTTTTTTTGAAAAAAAGACATCAGATATCAATATGTAAACAGTTTAATAACATTAAAATTAATTCTTTCACTAGTCTCACGAGGGGGGGGGGGGGGGGGGGTCTTCAAGGTAATTTTGGTAGGTACAGGTGTGGAGCTGAAATTACAAAAACACACACCCCAATGCATTTATTGCTATCTAATGAAACCTGAATTTACTTGTTATAACCTTTTTGACAACCTTGACGCCATTGGCTAGGGTGGTCTTAAGAAACGATGCTAGTCCATCGGATGGGGACAATAGAAGGCTGGTTTGTGTAAGGGGAGATCAATGCCATGATCACATTAAAGACATCCGGAAAAGAGTAGACTAATGCCACTACAAGGACCGCTCTTGCACTCCCCAGAGTGACATCACTTGTTTCAATCCACTATGAAGAAGTGATTTTAAAGTAAAATAACCTCTCAGTTCGGGGTAACGTTAGTTGGTTATTCATTCCAAACAAGTATCTCACTAGTTTGTTGAAATAACAAACGGTGCTGTCATTTTCTGTTATATATTAAACAACAGTTAACTTTTCCTGTTTTTTTTAATTTGTAAACAAAAGTTCTGGTTCCAAAAAAGAAAACCACTCCTAATTGTCATTAAAATGTAGCAGTGTACACATGAACTATGAAAAGTTTAAAAGAAGTGACAGGCCAGATCGTTTCCTTAGTTTGACATTACTGTCAACGATTTTCTCTCCATTGTTGGGGAAAAGTTTTTCAATGATTACCTAAGGATTGACACAAAAAGGTTTTCGATTTCTGTAAAATGAAATTCGTACATGTTGTATGATGTACATTTTGCAGCAGATTGAATGAATAAATTTCCGAACCGTGGTCGTGGATACCAGATCGGAAACATTATAAGTTGACAGAATTCTCTTTATTGTTCACAATTTTCCACTTCGTCCGTGATTTTTAACAATTTTAATAATTAAATCATAAAGAAACAAAAAAACACGTTTCTTTTCTAATATTTAGTGAATACTTGTGTATTACATGAAAACTGACAACAACTAGACCAGCTCCCACCTGTATATAGTTTTACCTGTAAATAGTCGGTAGAAGGCTGCTGTGTTGCCCGGCACTGTGCAAAGTTTTCGCGGAACCTTATACATTCACGTGTGAATCCGGTTCCTAAATTGGAAGAAGAAGAAGAAACGTGTAGGAAACGTGTATTGATTGGCTCGATAAAAATACATAATTGGGGAGAACAGTAAATTACATCAGCTGTGTATTCATTGGCTACAAAAATGTATTTGGACCATTCGCTGTGCTCGTAACAAACTGTTTTCGACTAGAACAGAAGAGTTATCTACCGTTACAGTTTATGTCGGGTTTCGGAAAAACAACAATTTTTAACGGTCTAATAGGCAATCGCTCAAACATTTTTTGTTGGACCAGTGACTACCTAATTTGGAGCAGCTTTTGGTCGCCCGAATAAGATATTAGTCGCATTTGGCGACTGGGCGACCGTCCATTTCAGGCACTGAATATATAGCTCAATGAAATATTCATGTATATATATATGGAAGGGAGATAAATGCATCAATTAAATATTGTCCTTCTGCTATGGATGATGTCCCTTAAATATCCAAATGGCTTTTAGATGAAAACTTGATTTAAATTATAACTTTAATCTTTTTATTTTCAATTTAGATATTTTTGTATGATTGAATGCAATGATTATTGTCACCTATAGGTTCATTTTCTTAATGGACGTATACATAGTCGACAGTGTTTTGCTATTAGACATAACCTTGAGTTTGGTTGGATAATAGTAAATCTGTTATACAGACCAATAATTTTAAACCTTTGATATCCGAGCATGCAATTTTTATTGATTTAAAGATTTAAAATCTTAACTTTATCTGGACATGCAATTTTAAATTTTTTTTAAAGTTAATAATAGGGGAACTTATCTTCAAATGAAAGAATGATCTATCACTGTCAGATTTAGGATTTTAATCGGCCATTTTACACCTTGTGTGTATTTTAGGAATAAAAAGGAGTAAATATGGCTCTATATTGCTGGTATGACATCATGTTGCTAAGTGGATAGAAAGCAGTCAGAAGGAAAACATCCAAACAATACTATCATTAGAAGTCAGGCAAGATGAAGACATCCAAACAATACTATCATTAGAAGTCAGGCAAGATGAAGACATCCAAACAATACTATCATTAGAAGTCAGGCAAGATGAAGACATCCAAACAATACTATCATTAGAAGTCAGGCAAGAAGGAAAACATCCAAACAATACTATCATTAGAAGTCAGGCAAGATGAAGACATCCAAACAATACTATCATTAGAAGTCAGGCAAGATGAAGACATCCAAACAATACTATCATTAGAAGTCAGGCAAGAAGGAAAACATCCAAACAATACTATCATTAGAAGTCAGGCAAGATGAAGACATCCAAACAATACTATCATTAGAAGTCAGGCAAGATGAAGACATCCAAACAATACTATCATTAGAAGTCAGGCAAGATGAAAACATCCAAACAATACTATCATTAGAAGTCAGGCAAGATGAAAACATCCAAACAATACTATCATTAGAAGTCAGGCAAGATGAAGACATCCAAACAATACTATCATTAGAAGTCAGGCAAGATGAAGACATCCAAACAATACTATCATTAGAAGTCAGGCAAGAAGGAAAACATCCAAACAATACTATCATTAGAAGTCAGGCAAGATGAAAACATCCAAACAATACTATCATTAGAAGTCGGGCAAGATGAAAACATCCAAACAATACTATCATTAGAAGTCAGGCAAGATGAAAACATCCAAACAATACTATCATTAGAAGTCAGGCAAGATGAAAACATCCAAACAATACTATCATTAGAAGTCAGGCAAGATGAAGACATCCAAACAATACTATCATTAGAAGTCAGGCAAGATGAAGACATCAAAACAATACTATCATTAGAAGTCAGGCAAGATGAAGACATCAAAACAATACTATCATTAGAAGTCAGGCAAGATGAAGACATCCAAACAATACTATCATTAGAAGTCAGGCAAGATGAAGACATCCAAACAATACTATCATTAGAAGTCAGGCAAGATGAAAACATCCAAACAATACTATCATTAGAAGTCAGGCAAGATGAAGACATCCAAACAATACTATCATTAGAAGTCAGGCAAGATGAAGACATCCAAACAATACTATCATTAGAAGTCAGGCAAGATGAAGACATCCAAACAATACTATCATTAGAAGTCAGGCAAGAAGGAAAACATCCAAACAATACTATCATTAGAAGTCAGGCAAGATGAAAACATCCAAACAATACTATCATTAGAAGTCGGGCAAGATGAAAACATCCAAACAATACTATCATTAGAAGTCAGGCAAGATGAAAACATCCAAACAATACTATCATTAGAAGTCGGGCAAGATGAAAACATCCAAACAATACTATCATTAGAAGTCAGGCAAGATGAAAACATCCAAACAATACTATCATTAGAAGTCAGGCAAGATGAAGACATCCAAACAATACTATCATTAGAAGTCAGGCAAGATGAAGACATCAAAACAATACTATCATTAGAAGTCAGGCAAGATGAAGACATCAAAACAATACTATCATTAGAAGTCAGGCAAGATGAAGACATCCAAACAATACTATCATTAGAAGTCAGGCAAGATGAAGACATCCAAACAATACTATCATTAGAAGTCAGGCAAGATGAAAACATCCAAACAATACTATCATTAGAAGTCAGGCAAGATGAAGACATCCAAACAATACTATCATTAGAAGTCAGGCAAGATGAAGACATCCAAACAATACTATCATTAGAAGTCAGGCAAGATGAAGACATCCAAACAATACTATCATTAGAAGTCAGGCAAGAAGGAAAACATCCAAACAATACTATCATTAGAAGTCAGGCAAGATGAAAACATCCAAACAATACTATCATTAGAAGTCGGGCAAGATGAAAACATCCAAACAATACTATCATTAGAAGTCAGGCAAGATGAAAACATCCAAACAATACTATCATTAGAAGTCGGGCAAGATGAAAACATCCAAACAATACTATCATTAGAAGTCAGGCAAGATGAAAACATCCAAACAATACTATCATTAGAAGTCAGGCAAGATGAAGACATCCAAACAATACTATCATTAGAAGTCAGGCAAGATGAAGACATCCAAACAATACTATCATTAGAAGTCAGGCAAGATGAAGACATCAAAACAATACTATAGAAGTCAGGCAAGATGAAGACATCCAAACAATACTATCATTAGAAGTCAGGCAAGATGAAGACATCCAAACAATACTATCATTAGAAGTCAGGCAAGATGAAAACATCCAAACAATACTATCATTAGAAGTCAGGCAAGATGAAGACATCCAAACAATACTATCATTAGAAGTCAGGCAAGATGAAGACATCCAAACAATACTATCATTAGAAGTCAGGCAAGAAGGAAAACATCCAAACAATACTATCATTAGAAGTCAGGCAAGATGAAAACATCCAAACAATACTATCATTAGAAGTCAGGCAAGATGAAGACATCAAAACAATACTATCATTAGAAGTCAGGCAAGAAGGAAAACATCCAAACAATACTATCATTAGAAGTCAGGCAAGATGAAGACATCCAAACAATACTATCATTAGAAGTCAGGCAAGATGAAGACATCCAAACAATACTATCATTAGAAGTCAGGCAAGAAGGAAAACATCCAAACAATACTATCATTAGAAGTCAGGCAAGATGAAGACATCCAAACAATACTATCATTAGAAGTCAGGCAAGAAGGAAAACATCCAAACAATACTATCATTAGAAGTCAGGCAAGATGAAGACATCCAAACAATACTATCATTAGAAGTCAGGCAAGATGAAGACATCCAAACAATACTATCATTAGAAGTCAGGCAAGAAGGAAAACATCCAAACAATACTATCATTAGAAGTCAGGCAAGATGAAGACATCCAAACAATACTATCATTAGAAGTCAGGCAAGAAGGAAAACATCCAAACAATACTATCATTAGAAGTCAGGCAAGATGAAAACATCCAAACAATACTATCATTAGAAGTCAGGCAAGATGAAAACATCCAAACAATACTATCATTAGAAGTCAGGCAAGATGAAGACATCCAAACAATACTATCATTAGAAGTCAGGCAAGATGAAAACATCCAAACAATACTATCATTAGAAGTCAGGCAAGATGAAGACATCCAAACAATACTATCATTAGAAGTCAGGCAAGATGAAGACATCCAAACAATACTATCATTAGAAGTCAGGCAAGAAGGAAAACATCCAAACAATACTATCATTAGAAGTCAGGCAAGATGAAAACATCCAAACAATACTATCATTAGAAGTCGGGCAAGATGAAAACATCCAAACAATACTATCATTAGAAGTCAGGCAAGATGAAAACATCCAAACAATACTATCATTAGAAGTCAGGCAAGATGAAAACATCCAAACAATACTATCATTAGAAGTCAGGCAAGATGAAGACATCCAAACAATACTATCATTAGAAGTCAGGCAAGATGAAGACATCAAAACAATACTATCATTAGAAGTCAGGCAAGATGAAGACATCAAAACAATACTATCATTAGAAGTCAGGCAAGATGAAGACATCCAAACAATACTATCATTAGAAGTCAGGCAAGATGAAGACATCCAAACAATACTATCATTAGAAGTCAGGCAAGATGAAAACATCCAAACAATACTATCATTAGAAGTCAGGCAAGATGAAGACATCCAAACAATACTATCATTAGAAGTCAGGCAAGATGAAGACATCCAAACAATACTATCATTAGAAGTCAGGCAAGATGAAGACATCCAAACAATACTATCATTAGAAGTCAGGCAAGAAGGAAAACATCCAAACAATACTATCATTAGAAGTCAGGCAAGATGAAAACATCCAAACAATACTATCATTAGAAGTCGGGCAAGATGAAAACATCCAAACAATACTATCATTAGAAGTCAGGCAAGATGAAAACATCCAAACAATACTATCATTAGAAGTCGGGCAAGATGAAAACATCCAAACAATACTATCATTAGAAGTCAGGCAAGATGAAAACATCCAAACAATACTATCATTAGAAGTCAGGCAAGATGAAGACATCCAAACAATACTATCATTAGAAGTCAGGCAAGATGAAGACATCAAAACAATACTATCATTAGAAGTCAGGCAAGATGAAGACATCAAAACAATACTATCATTAGAAGTCAGGCAAGATGAAGACATCCAAACAATACTATCATTAGAAGTCAGGCAAGATGAAGACATCCAAACAATACTATCATTAGAAGTCAGGCAAGATGAAAACATCCAAACAATACTATCATTAGAAGTCAGGCAAGATGAAGACATCCAAACAATACTATCATTAGAAGTCAGGCAAGATGAAGACATCCAAACAATACTATCATTAGAAGTCAGGCAAGATGAAGACATCCAAACAATACTATCATTAGAAGTCAGGCAAGAAGGAAAACATCCAAACAATACTATCATTAGAAGTCAGGCAAGATGAAAACATCCAAACAATACTATCATTAGAAGTCGGGCAAGATGAAAACATCCAAACAATACTATCATTAGAAGTCAGGCAAGATGAAAACATCCAAACAATACTATCATTAGAAGTCGGGCAAGATGAAAACATCCAAACAATACTATCATTAGAAGTCAGGCAAGATGAAAACATCCAAACAATACTATCATTAGAAGTCAGGCAAGATGAAGACATCCAAACAATACTATCATTAGAAGTCAGGCAAGATGAAGACATCCAAACAATACTATCATTAGAAGTCAGGCAAGATGAAGACATCAAAACAATACTATCATTAGAAGTCAGGCAAGATGAAGACATCAAAACAATACTATCATTAGAAGTCAGGCAAGATGAAGACATCCAAACAATACTATCATTAGAAGTCAGGCAAGATGAAGACATCCAAACAATACTATCATTAGAAGTCAGGCAAGATGAAAACATCCAAACAATACTATCATTAGAAGTCAGGCAAGATGAAGACATCCAAACAATACTATCATTAGAAGTCAGGCAAGATGAAGACATCCAAACAATACTATCATTAGAAGTCAGGCAAGAAGGAAAACATCCAAACAATACTATCATTAGAAGTCAGGCAAGATGAAAACATCCAAACAATACTATCATTAGAAGTCAGGCAAGATGAAGACATCAAAACAATACTATCATTAGAAGTCAGGCAAGAAGGAAAACATCCAAACAATACTATCATTAGAAGTCAGGCAAGATGAAGACATCCAAACAATACTATCATTAGAAGTCAGGCAAGATGAAGACATCCAAACAATACTATCATTAGAAGTCAGGCAAGAAGGAAAACATCCAAACAATACTATCATTAGAAGTCAGGCAAGATGAAGACATCCAAACAATACTATCATTAGAAGTCAGGCAAGAAGGAAAACATCCAAACAATACTATCATTAGAAGTCAGGCAAGATGAAAACATCCAAACAATACTATCATTAGAAGTCAGGCAAGATGAAAACATCCAAACAATACTATCATTAGAAGTCAGGCAAGATGAAGACATCCAAACAATACTATCATTAGAAGTCAGGCAAGATGAAGACATCCAAACAATACTATCATTAGAAGTCAGGCAAGATGAAAACATCCAAACAATACTATCATTAGAAGTCAGGCAAGATGAAGACATCCAAACAATACTATCATTAGAAGTCAGGCAAGATGAAGACATCCAAACAATACTATCATTAGAAGTCAGGCAAGATGAAGACATCCAAACAATACTATCATTAGAAGTCAGGCAAGATGAAGACATCCAAACAATACTATCATTAGAAGTCAGGCAAGATGAAGACATCCAAACAATACTATCATTAGAAGTCAGGCAAGAAGGAAAACATCCAAACAATACTATCATTAGAAGTCAGGCAAGATGAAAACATCCAAACAATACTATCATTAGAAGTCAGGCAAGATGAAAACATCCAAACAATACTATCATTAGAAGTCAGGCAAGATGAAGACATCCAAACAATACTATCATTAGAAGTCAGGCAAGATGAAGACATCCAAACAATACTATCATTAGAAGTCAGGCAAGATGAAAACATCCAAACAATACTATCATTAGAAGTCAGGCAAGATGAAGACATCCAAACAATACTATCATTAGAAGTCAGGCAAGATGAAGACATCCAAACAATACTATCATTAGAAGTCAGGCAAGAAGGAAAACATCCAAACAATACTATCATTAGAAGTCAGGCAAGATGAAAACATCCAAACAATACTATCATTAGAAGTCAGGCAAGATGAAGACATCCAAACAATACTATCATTAGAAGTCAGGCAAGAAGGAAAACATCCAAACAATACTATCATTAGAAGTCAGGCAAGATGAAGACATCCAAACAATACTATCATTAGAAGTCAGGCAAGATGAAGACATCCAAACAATACTATCATTAGAAGTCAGGCAAGATGAAGACATCCAAACAATACTATCATTAGAAGTCAGGCAAGATGAAGACATCCAAACAATACTATCATTAGAAGTCAGGCAAGAAGGAAAACATCCAAACAATACTATCATTAGAAGTCAGGCAAGATGAAAACATCCAAACAATACTATCATTAGAAGTCGGGCAAGATGAAAACATCCAAACAATACTATCATTAGAAGTCAGGCAAGATGAAAACATCCAAACAATACTATCATTAGAAGTCGGGCAAGATGAAAACATCCAAACAATACTATCATTAGAAGTCAGGCAAGATGAAAACATCCAAACAATACTATCATTAGAAGTCAGGCAAGATGAAGACATCCAAACAATACTATCATTAGAAGTCAGGCAAGATGAAGACATCCAAACAATACTATCATTAGAAGTCAGGCAAGATGAAGACATCAAAACAATACTATCATTAGAAGTCAGGCAAGATGAAGACATCAAAACAATACTATCATTAGAAGTCAGGCAAGATGAAGACATCCAAACAATACTATCATTAGAAGTCAGGCAAGATGAAGACATCCAAACAATACTATCATTAGAAGTCAGGCAAGATGAAAACATCCAAACAATACTATCATTAGAAGTCAGGCAAGATGAAGACATCCAAACAATACTATCATTAGAAGTCAGGCAAGATGAAGACATCCAAACAATACTATCATTAGAAGTCAGGCAAGATGAAGACATCAAAACAATACTATCATTAGAAGTCAGGCAAGAAGGAAAACATCCAAACAATACTATCATTAGAAGTCAGGCAAGATGAAAACATCCAAACAATACTATCATTAGAAGTCGGGCAAGATGAAAACATCCAAACAATACTATCATTAGAAGTCAGGCAAGATGAAAACATCCAAACAATACTATCATTAGAAGTCAGGCAAGATGAAGACATCCAAACAATACTATCATTAGAAGTCAGGCAAGATGAAGACATCAAAACAATACTATCATTAGAAGTCAGGCAAGATGAAGACATCAAAACAATACTATCATTAGAAGTCAGGCAAGATGAAGACATCAAAACAATACTATCATTAGAAGTCAGGCAAGATGAAGACATCCAAACAATACTATCATTAGAAGTCAGGCAAGATGAAGACATCCAAACAATACTATCATTAGAAGTCAGGCAAGATGAAAACATCCAAACAATACTATCATTAGAAGTCAGGCAAGATGAAGACATCCAAACAATACTATCATTAGAAGTCAGGCAAGATGAAGACATCCAAACAATACTATCATTAGAAGTCAGGCAAGATGAAGACATCCAAACAATACTATCATTAGAAGTCAGGCAAGATGAAAACATCCAAACAATACTATCATTAGAAGTCGGGCAAGATGAAGACATCAAAACAATACTATCATTAGAAGTCAGGCAAGATGAAGACATCAAAACAATACTATCATTAGAAGTCAGGCAAGATGAAGACATCCAAACAATACTATCATTAGAAGTCAGGCAAGATGAAGACATCCAAACAATACTATCATTAGAAGTCAGGCAAGATGAAAACATCCAAACAATACTATCATTAGAAGTCAGGCAAGATGAAGACATCCAAACAATACTATCATTAGAAGTCAGGCAAGATGAAGACATCCAAACAATACTATCATTAGAAGTCAGGCAAGATGAAAACATCCAAACAATACTATCATTAGAAGTCAGGCAAGAAGGAAAACATCCAAACAATACTATCATTAGAAGTCAGGCAAGATGAAGACATCCAAACAATACTATCATTAGAAGTCAGGCAAGATGAAAACATCCAAACAATACTATCATTAGAAGTCAGGCAAGATGAAGACATCAAAACAATACTATCATTAGAAGTCAGGCAAGATGAAGACATCCAAACAATACTATCATTAGAAGTCAGGCAAGATGAAGACATCAAAACAATACTATCATTAGAAGTCAGGCAAGATGAAGACATCCAAACAATACTATCATTAGAAGTCAGGCAAGATGAAGACATCCAAACAATACTATCATTAGAAGTCAGGCAAGATGAAGACATCCAAACAATACTATCATTAGAAGTCAGACAAGATGAAGACATCCAAACAATACTATCATTAGAAGTCAGGCAAGATGAAGACATCCAAACAATACTATCATTAGAAGTCAGACAAGATGAAGACATCCAAACAATACTATCATTAGAAGTCAGGCAAGATGAAGACATCAAAACAATACTATCATTAGAAGTCAGGCAAGATGAAGACATCAAAACAATACTATCATTAGAAGTCAGGCAAGATGAAGACATCCAAACAATACTATCATTAGAAGTCAGACAAGATGAAGACATCCAAACAATACTATCATTAGAAGTCAGGCAAGATGAAGACATTCAAACAATACTATCATTAGAAGTCAGGCAAGAAGGAAAACATCCAAACAATACTATCATTAGAAGTCAGGCAAGATGAAAACATCCAAACAATACTATCATTAGAAGTCAGGCAAGATGAAGACATCCAAACAATACTATCATTAGAAGTCAGGCAAGATGAAGACATCCAAACAATACTATCATTAGAAGTCAGACAAGATGAAGACATCCAAACAATACTATCATTAGAAGTCAGACAAGATGAAGACATCCAAACAATACTATCATTAGAAGTCAGGCAAGATGAAGACATCCAAACAATACTATCATTAGAAGTCAGGCAAGATGAAGACATCCAAACAATACTATCATTAGAAGTCAGGCAAGATGAAGACATCCAAACAATACTATCATTAGAAGTCAGGCAAGATGAAGACATCCAAACAATACTATCATTAGAAGTCGGGCAAGATGAAGACATCCAAACAATACTATCATTAGAAGTCAGACAAGATGAAAACATCCAAACAATACTATCATTAGAAGTCAGACAAGATGAAAACATCCAAACAATACTATCATTAGAAGTCAGGCAAGATGAAGACATATATCCTTGTAGGACAAAATTTTGATGAGTCCCAGACTAGAGAATTCTTTGTTATTTTTTGTGGAAAATAAATTTGCGAGTCCCAAACAAAAGTGATGAGTCCAGGACTTATCTTGACAAGTTACAAATATCTCTGCAGACATCCAGATGATTTTGTCATGACAGGACATGCAAGGGGAAGATGTCCACATGATACTTACTCTCACACTTGAGGACAGAGGGGAACTCAATGAGGACATTCAGATAATACTGTCATTAGAGGACAGACAGAAGGAAGAAATACATATGATACTGTCGTGAGAGGACAGACAGAAGGAAGAAATACATATGATACTGTCATGAGAGGACAGAGGGCAACTCAATGAGGACATTCAGATAATACTGTCACTAGAGGACAGACAGAAGGAAGACGATCTAGATACACATATACTGACTACTGTCCCAAGATCTTCCTTTGGTAGAATTTCATTTATCTTTCAAATTCTTTTACATATGAAATTTCAGGATGTTCACCTTTTTTTTTTATGAATGTAAGTTTTATGATGCTGTATATTTAATTGAACTATTCAGTCATATTGTTTATAACAATCAAATTTATATACATTTTTGTACTTCTCTTTTCAATCTCAGTGAGAAATGTGGACAAGTTTCTACTTCAATTTGTACTACTAAAAATATTAGTAATATTGAATATACTTCAGTGAAAACTAACATTGGAAATTCCTTATTAATGTGGAGTGACTCTGAGTCTCTCTGTTGGTTAATTCAATGCTTGTTTTGTCAGGGTTTATGTCAACCATATACAATTATAGACTGCTGTACATGTTAATAAGGTTATATAGATTTATATAGTATCATAGACCTGTAGCATATACATTACTGGATTCATGTATTAGAAAGGAAAGCTTATGTTCCACACAAAAGGATAGTATAACCAAATGGTGAAGTATTATTGATAGAAGAACTACTGGGCCACATGATTATTAAAATGCAGCTATTACGTATAACTACTGGGCCGCATGTTTATTAAAAAGCAGCTATTACGTTAGTACATTTTTAATATAAATCATGTAAAAAGGATACCCAAGCATAAAATTGGTTTAAAAGTAGATGCCAAAATCTGATAAGGTTTAGTTTTAATTGTTTTGCTCTAGATTATTTTATTAAAGTCTGTTTATGTTAAATCTTCTCTAACTCCTCCCTCTTCATGTTTTTCTTTAAGCCAAAATAATGTTAATAGTGGTATGTATGTTTTACACCATTATATTATAAATTACATTACTTCCGTTTTTCATTGAAATGTTACAAATGTGCTTCGGTCCATACTTTTACATGCCAATAAAACTACAAAAAAATGCATTCAATTCTTAATTAAACAATATTTTATTTATATTGTGTCTTTCAATTTTATTGGTTCCTGTAGAAATCTATTAATCTTCCTTATGTCATGGACAAAAAATATCAAAATAATGTCATTGATGTGATATGCTTTAAAACACAGTAGCCCCACCCACCTCCACCCTCTTACAATTACCACCCTTCTGCAATGAAAAAGTGGCACTTCTAAGAGGGATGGCCTCTCTTGAGGGATACAATTTAGTAGTATTACATTATTTCAGTGCATCTAAAATCTGGCCTGATAAGATGAGTGGCATTTTGTGGGAGGAGCATTATAAGAGGGGGTCTACTGTACTTATATTTACAATGATAACTGTTAATGGAAATATCAATACTGTATTGAAGTTTCAGTAAAATTGTCTTTCTGTGGATGAACTTAAAAAAACCACATTTGTTATACATGTAATTAAAATGTATCATATGCAGCGTTTATATAACCATTCTGAAATCCTTGAGCTAGTGTACCCTACTGGTGACATCTGTGGTCGACATTCCCATTGGTAATTTTGGCTTCAGTCAAACAAACATGTTCCTGTATTTTATAATGAGTTCTTTTTTTTTTTATTTTTACTGTACACATACTGGTAGAAGAATGGGTATTATACAAAATATAATTGTAATAGAATAAAGTCACAATATTAAATTATGATCTTTATCAGTATCGATTGGTTTCATTATTTTTGACATTGGGGTGTCTGATTTTTTAGTCGTTTCTTCGTTTTCTTACATACAATGGTTGTTAGCTTGTCAGTAAGATATATTATTACTAACACCTCAACGATTACTATTATCATATAACAAAGTTTATATCATATTTTTATATATTTGCGTGATTCAGCTGGAAACCATTGTTCTACCTGTAAAGATACCCCATATTTCTGCTTTAATCGTTTACCTTGTTGACTAAAGGAATATAACTAACATACAAATTATCTTACCAGGATAGCCATTCTAGTAACCATATTTATTTCTATATGTTAATTATGATGAACTACAAATGAGTTTTTAAGTGCCTGCTTATATTGTTAAGCTGTGTCCTTATTATTCACAATAACCCTGCCCACTTGCTAGAACTTTAAAACTTCATGACTGATTTGTAACCATTTTTTTTACAGTAAAATAGGGTAAGCTAATTAATGATGTACATTGGGTGGATAGCCATATAAAAAAAGTTTCTATATGCAGAGCTTTTGAATGACAATAACCTTGAAAATGACAATTTTTTACCTTTCTTGTGCATATATTGAGGGTTAGGGCTTAGATTTATGGTGTTTAATGTCACTTTCACCAATATTTCAGTTATATCGTGGCGGTCAGTTTTATTGGTGGATAAAACTTGAGAAAACCACCGACCTGCCGCAAGTCACTGACAATTTACTACATAACTTATATTGAAACTATTGATATTTAAAGATATATATTAAAGAAATACAGGCTTAAATCTTATGCTATTATATTTTTTTATTTTTATTGAGTTTTTCAATGGATAAAATAGACAAGCACCAGATAAGCACCAGAATACTTAAGTTTTGATGTCTCTAAGACACCAGCTGAATAAAGCTTAAAAGTTAAACATCATCATCATTTCATTGAAAATTAAATTGTTCGCCATGATATATCTGAAAAATTGCTGCCATTAAACAACAATCACTCACTCCCAACATAACATGGGAAAACATATCTTATAAAACACTGGAAAGTGAAGTATTTTGTGCATGCTAATAGAAATTAACTTGTTCTCATCATGATATAGCTGAAAAATTCTCCAGCTAGGGTCAAATAGAAGTTCACATTTCATAGTCCACCAGGCACACAGAAAATATTTTATAAAACATTGGAAAGCCTTATAATATGGTAAAATATATAGAACAATATTCTAAACAGTTCAAACAGTACTGGCTTACCAGGGTATATATTTCTTCTTGTTTGTCCTTGTTGGTTGGCCAACCATGCACTCTATAGACTGTACCATATATTTTTGTGTATAGTAAAAGGAATGACATGGTATGTTATCTCTTGGCTGTCATAATGTTTTTGTGTTTAAATGTTTTGAAGCTTTAAACCTTTAAATCCTTTAGTAATCTGTTAATCTGTAAGAATACACAAATCCTAATCTTGTCATCTGCTTTGTTAATTTAACTTTGATTTAGTCTGTAAACAAATCCATAAAGAGAAGGCAAATAAAATTAAATATTAAAGAAATAGTCTTGTATATATTGTCTTATATACTGTATATAGAATTTAAGTTTTTAAACTGAAAAATTGAGCAATCACAAATTTATAAGTCTAAATCTCTATTAATTTGTGTGTTAATGAAGTGTGACTTGATTTATTCTATAAACAAATACATAAAGGATAAGAAAAATATAATTAAATGTTAAGTCTTGTATTGTCATATGTAAAGTTTTAAGTTTTTAAACTGAAAAAAAAAGGACTCTATTAATTTGTATGTTAATGAAGTGTGACTTGATTTTTTATTTAGATTATTCTAAAAAAAAAAACTTATTTACTGGTAATCAAATTCATTCAGTTGATTTAAATTGAATAATATTATTTAAAAAAAATGTTGCTCAAATCAATGATTTGTTGCATTGAATAGTAAGAAAACATATTGATGTAAATGTACATGAGAGACTACCCAACTTTATACTTACCATAGTCAGAAATTAAAGTAAATGTACATGAGAGACTACCCAACTTTATACTTACCATAGTCAGAAATTAAAGTAAATGTACATGAGAGATTACCCAACTTTATACTTACCATAGTCAGAAATTAAAGTAAATGTACATGAGAGATTACCCAACTTTATACTTACCATAGTCAGAAATTAAAGTAAATGTACATGAGAGACTACCCAACTTTATACTTACCATAGTCAGAAATTAAAGTAAATGTACATGAGAGACTACCCAACTTTATACTTACCATAGTCAGAAATTAAAGTAAATGTACATGAGAGACTACCCAACTTTATACTTACCATAGTCAGAAATTAAAGTAAATGTACATGAGAGACTACCCAACTTTATACTTACCATAGTCAGAAATTAAAGTAAATGTACATGAGAGACTACCCAACTTTATACTTACCATAGTCAGAAATTAAAGTAAATGTACATGAGAGACTACCCAACTTTATACTTACCATAGTCAGAAATTAAAGTAAATGTACATGAGAGACTACCCAACTTTATACTTACCATAGTCAGAAATTAAAGTAAATGTACATGAGAGACTACCCAACTTTATACTTACCATAGTCAGAAATTAAAGTAAATGTACATGAGAGACTACCCAACTTTATACTTACCATAGTCAGAAATTAAAGTAAATGTACATGAGAGACCACCCAACTTTATACTTACCATAGTCAGAAATTAAAGTAAATGTACATGAGAGACCACCCAACTTTATACTTACCATAGTCAGAAATTAAAGTAAATGTACATGAGAGACTACCCAACTTTATACTTACCATAGTCAGAAATTAAAGTAAATGTACATGAGAGACTACCCAACTTTATACTTACCATAGTCAGAAATTAAAGTAAATGTACATGAGAGACTACCCAACTTTATACTTACCATAGTCAGAAATTAAAGTAAATGTACATGAGAGATTACCCAACTTTATACTTACCATAGTCAGAAATTAAAGTAAATGTACATGAGAGACTACCCAACTTTATACTTACCATAGTCAGAAATTAAAGTAAATGTACATGAGAGACCACCCAACTTTATACTTACCATAGTCAGAAATTAAAGTAAATGTACACGAGAGATTACCCAACTTTATACTTACCATAGTCAGAAATTAAAGTAAATGTACACGAGAGACCACCCAACTTTATACTTACCATAGTCAGAAATTAAAGTAAATGTACATGAGAGACTACCCAACTTTATACTTACCATAGTCAGAAATTAAAGTAAATGTACATGAGAGACTACCCAACTTTATACTTACCATAGTCAGAAATTAAAGTAAATGTACATGAGAGATTACCCAACTTTATACTTACCATAGTCAGAAATTAAAGTAAATGTACATGAGAGACTACCCAACTTTATACTTACCATAGTCAGAAATTAAAGTAAATGTACATGAGAGACTACCCAACTTTATACTTACCATAGTCAGAAATTAAAGTAAATGTACATGAGAGACTACCCAACTTTATACTTACCATAGTCAGAAATTAAAGTAAATGTACATGAGAGACTACCCAACTTTATACTTACCATAGTCAGAAATTAAAGTAAATGTACATGAGAGACTACCCAACTTTATACTTACCATAGTCAGAAATTAAAGTAAATGTACATGAGAGACTACCCAACTTTATACTTACCATAGTCAGAAATTAAAGTAAATGTACATGAGAGACTACCCAACTTTATACTTACCATAGTCAGAAATTAAAGTAAATGTACATGAGAGACTACCAAACTTTATACTTACCATAGTCAGAAATTAAAGTAAATGTACATGAGAGACTACCCAACTTTATACTTACCATAGTCAGAAATTAAAGTAAATGTACATGAGAGACCACCCAACTTTATACTTACCATAGTCAGAAATTAAAGTAAATGTACATGAGAGACTACCCAACTTTATACTTACCATAGTCAGAAATTAAAGTAAATGTACATGAGAGACTACCCAACTTTATACTTATATTACCATAGTCAGAAATTAAAGTAAAGGAACAGTGTTTTTATTGCTGTATATGCTTTTATAACTCTGAAGGTAAATATAAGTAATTCACCAATATTATAGAATAAATTTAGCCAGTTAAAAGTTTTCAAAGGAGTCAGAGATCCTTGCAACTCACCTAGATGAGTCCTGGACTCGACATTTTCAGTTGAGAGTCGCCAAATTTTTAGAATTTTAGATCCTTACAATGGTGGAACTCTACAACATTTTCAGAAATGTCTTGCTACAAGTATCCCATGGGGGAATGTCCTTATTTGATTTGTACATATTGAATGTTACTTTGAATAATTTTGTCTTGTATTTCTTTTGTGCATTGAAAAGACAACAATTAAGACACTTTTTGTAAATATTTGAAATATACATGAATGCATTTTTGTTTCTAGATGGTTGGTATTTAATATCACTTTCAACAGTCTTTTGTTTTATATTCCTGTAATATTGTTGTGACCAGCTTTTTTATTGTTTGGTTGAAGCAGAAGTACCGTTAGTTTTACTGCTTATACCCTTCGTGAGAACCCGTGGCTTCACCCCACGTGTGTTTTTGTTTTGTTTGTCTTCGTCTAAATAACAATTACTGAGGTTCTTGGAAACTAGACATTCCAGAACATTTTTCAAAAGCAGTAGAGGGCCGCTGTCGTGCTCGTGATCGTATGGTGGTTGGATTTACAACTACCTGTGCAATAAGTGCCTATCACCAGTTCACTAAAGTTGTGAGTTCGAACCCTGTTCATGGCGAGGTATACTCGATACAACATTATGTGATAAAGTTTGTCAGTGACTTGCAACAGGTCGGTGGTTTTCTACGGGTACTCCAGTTTCCTCCACCAATAAAACTGACTGCCACGATATAATTGATATATTTTGAAAGTGGCGTTAAACAACATGAACCTAAACTAAAGAGTAGTAGTACATTATATGTACATCTGTATGTGTATTGTAATATTAATAGGTATTGGTAATTCTACTTTCAAGGACCTACATGTAAAATGTTATAATGTATAATAGAGTGCCTTGAGACAAGAAAACTGAAACAGGGTTGATGATACTGAAATATTTTTTCTCTTTCTGTGTATATTATTATTTTTTTTTAAGGCTCTGAACCCGACAAGAAACATTGTATTTATATATATTTTTTATATATATATGTATAATTGCCTCCAATGACAATAATCAATGTATGCAATTTGTTTGCCCCTATTGTGAGCCCATTGATTGGAATAATAAATATTCTTATTCTTATAAAGCTACTTCTTGTTAATATAAGTCAGACCAGCAGGTAATGCAGGAAGTATAATAACAGTAACCTTGAAAAAGTCATGTATGTGAAATCAAACTGATACTAGGATGATGTAAGTTTACAAGTGATATTAAAGCTAATAGTTTACACCATCTTTAAAAGAAATCCACTTTTTCTTTGTCAGTTAAGAATCAGAAAACGGTCACAGTTAGAATTTTGCTTTTCAATGACATTGCAAAAATTGAGTAAATAATTTAGTGTTGTAGTATTGATCATACTGTAGTTTTTAACCAGGTATTAGTTGTTTGTTTAAATTGTTTTAGATTATATAAAATGGGCCCAAGTTGAATAGGGATCTTTATAAGTGTGTTGGTCATACTACATGGTTATATAATACTGGAGATATTGTTGGAGGAATAATTTTAGATATGAAATGTTTGTTTGAAATGAGGAGGGGGGTGGGTTTTCATAATCGTTAGCCAAATGAAGTTGATTGTAGAGTTAATTGGTCGACTGCACAGATAAAAAGTATGTACCCCAGGCCACCTGGTACTTAGGTGATCCAATTTTAAGGAGACAAAATTAGATACAACAATTTGAATGTGCATGAATTTCTAACTTTCAACCCAAAACTGTTCTCAGATGTGCAGTTTATTTGCTTGACTGATTCAAAAAATTGTCTGATTCTGAAATACAATTTTAGCTCAATCCTCATTGTGAGTAGTTAGAATCCATTTGACGTTTTATGTTGAATTACTTTCACGTTAAATTGATTTCATGGTAAAAGGATGATAGAAAACACAAAAGAGTCAGTAATTGTTATACACTACATCTATAAGTTAGATCTCTGAAAGGTAAAAAAAAAGGTATGCTGAAAAATCATTAAAATCAATTACCTAATATTATACTTTGAACAAGGCTATTCTTTTGTTTGATAAAAGAATATCATATTCCTACAAATCGTTTGTGATGTGGAAAAATCGTGAGTCTCTAAATAAAACTGGACCACCAATGAAAATGTCAAGATTTTTAAGGGTCATTAAATCTGTATAGTGTGAATTTGCATTTTAATTTTTTTTAGTAGAGTTTAAGGTCAATGTGTGGGTGGGTTAGGACATAAACAGAGTCAAATGAGGTTTGAGTTTGGATTCAAAACAACATTAGTATAAACACACAATTGGTAAAATATGAAAGGTACCCGTATGAGTCATGATGTTACCATAGCTGATAAATTTTTAGATGGAGACAAGAACCGTTTGTTACAGAATTAGTAAACTTTATGATACATTCATTGCTTGCTGTAAATTAATACCTTGTTGCAGGTGTACATTTATTTGGTTGCTGAAATTGACCACCGATCTCACTGTTTCAGGTTTCATCACAGATGACTGAGGGATAGCACATATTTCTCTTATTGTGATGTCAGGCAATGAAAGCGTAAAAGTTGGGCAGAATTTCAAACATGTTTTGTAATGCTATGTTTTATTCACCATCGATACAGGGCTATGCATTGAATCGTTTAATAGATGCTTAAATGCGAAAGAATAAATCGTCATATATTTATATTTTACAAAGAAATTAGTTGTCCAACAGATAATGTTCATTACACCATATAGAAATATTTCATTCCTGTATTTTACAAATCGTATTAAAAAATATGGTACTGATAATTATTGCCATCACTTGGCGTCCGTCTGTCGTCTGTTAACTTTTCACATTTTAATCTTCTCCTCTGAAACCCCTCAGCCAAATGAACTGAAACTTGGTAGGAAGCATCTATGGGTGGTCCTCTATAAAGATTGCTCATTTCGTCTTGATCCGTTAACAAACATGGCCGCCACAAACAATTCTTGTTTCTGATTGGTTGATTTCTAAAAATCTTCTCCTCTGAAACCGCTTTGCCAAATGAACTGAAACTTGGTAGGAAGCATCTATGAAAGGTCTTCTATAAAGATTGCTCATTTTGTCTCGATCCATTAACAAGCATGGCCACCACAGGCAATTCTTGTTTCTGATTGGTCAATTTCTAAAAAATCTTCTACTCTGAAACATCTTGGGCAAATGAACCAAAACGTGGTAGGAAGCATCTATGGAAGGTCCTCTATGAGAATGGCGCATTCCGTTTTGATCCATTAACAAACATAGCCATCATAGGCAATTCTTGTTACTTATTGGTCGATTGCTAAAACAGCTTTTCCTCTGAAACCGCTTGGCCAAATGATATGAAACTTGGTAGGAAGCATCTATGCATGGAAGGTCCTCTTTAGAGATTGCTCATTTCGTTTTGATCCATTAACAAACATGGCTGCCACAGGCGATTCTTGTTTTAGATTGGTCGATTTCTAAAAATCTTCTTCTCTGAAACTGCTTTGCCAAAATGAACCGAAATTTGGTGGGAAGCACCTATGGAAGGTTCTGTATTAAGTTTCCTCAAAGCAGAATGAAAGGTGAGGGACACAGGTTCAGCCCACTGAGCCTCTAGTTTTTATTTTCTTGTTGGAAGTTCAGGAATCTGTTTAAGCAAATGTTTTTTATTTTCTTTGTAAACGAAACCTATAAATTTAGTGATTTTAAATTTTCGATACAGACTTATAAGAGTGTAAGACATAATAATAAATATTATTCATAATACAAGAAAACGTAACTTTCTTCTAATTTAATATCGGGAATATACATGTAGTTTTACTATTATTAAAACATGTATCAAGAAATACTTATCATTAAATATAAATGTATTATTATTGGCATAATTGTTCTTTAAAAATTAGAAAATTGTACTGTACCTTTTTTATTGCAGTCATAATTTTTGTCTACATTTCTTGAATACATTAATTCTTATTGAAAAAAACCAATTGAATCATTGACCTCTTAATTTATTTTAATTATAATTTTAATAAACAGACTTAACTTTTAAATAATTTGAACCTTTTCACCAGTGTATTAAAATATAGCCGTGAATTATATGAAAGGGATGTTTTGAAGTAATGTTCTAACTAACCAAGTTAATAGGTCTAATTATTACGATCTTATCTTTAAACATTTCATTTAGCTCTTTTACCATTAAAGGTTTGACATTTTCTATTATCTTTTAAGTTTCTTTTAACTCAAATTCCTTTACCATTCAAACTAACTTTCCTAATTTGACAAACCTAAAGACTCGTTTTGTATTATTTATGAATTTGTGCCTTTGTGCGTGTCTGTTTTGAAAAGTAATTTTCTATAATTTGAGGTGATCTATAAAAGTGTTTTTGGACCTACATAAAATAAAATAAGTATTGTGTATAGATTAAAGAGTTTCTTAGTTCTAAATGATGGAAGATAATAAGAGGTAATACTAGTACTTATGTGAGCAAAATATATATTATTTGCTCAGTGTTAGAATTTCTAAACATTTTGCGAAAACAAATTTAAAGAATAAAGTTGGAGGATGAATCAGGAGTTTCTAGAGAATTTATACAAAGTTTCAATGATTACTGGGTGAATATTCTCGCCTGTGATGTACATCAAGCTCATCCAACATTGAGCTGTGTTTGAACCTATAACGGTACATGTATTAGGGGGTCACTATCATGGCTAGAAATGGTTTGCAGATTCACATCTTGTATATATGATTTCAGGATTTTAGCTTATTATAATTTTTTTATATTTTAAAACAAGCTAAATCCTGAAAACACAGAATAAACTAAAAATCCATTTTTACCACACAAGCATTAAAATGTTTATTGTTTTATTAATAATTAATTATAATGTATCTATTTTATGCTATTCAAGAACAATGTATCTCTGAAGAACAGTTTTCACACTTAAAATAAACTCCAAGACCTTTCTTCTATTGGGTAATACAAGTACAATTTTATAATTTGAACATTTATGGTACATTATTATTCCAGGGTTCAAAAATGAAACTTTAATTTTTCTAAAAATGTATCATGTTAAAAAATCAGGAATCCATTAGTTTTTGTTCAAACATTCCATTGATAGTCAATGTGTAATTTATATAAATAGACAAAAGTTTTGTTCAAAAAACGTTAACATGTTTGTTTGATAAACCATAAAGTTAAACCATTTTATACTTTGAATATTGAAAAATCTATTTCTACACAATGTTTTTCATTGCCCTTTGAAAGCCATGCTTTCATTTATATTTTACTTCAATGTTGTGGGATTTGAAATTTTCCCTATTTAATGCATCTGAAATGATTTTATTTAAATGGGCCTCGTGAACGGTATTGTGTATATCGGACAAAGCGACTATCTGTCCTGAATACGTAATGAGCTTATGGTTTATCTATGGAAATATCAACAGTGAAGAGACATGTTGTGAGATTTACGTTTTGTATTGATTTTAAGCTTCAAATAATTGGTGATTTTTGTATATGGTTATTTAATGTGTCCAATATGTGTCACTTAGTTTAAATAAATTGGAAAGTTTTTTTCTTATAAGAAGTGTGATCTTAAGTAAAATGTGTATTGAATTCGTCTTTTTAAAAACTTGATAATTAGGATGGATGAAAAATATTTTGGAATTAAAAACATTTGTTGTAAGAAAGTATTTGTGAACCGATTATTTATTTACTGGCTAGTTTACCTCAGCGATGATCATAAACAAACGAGGAAGCTCACCATGACATGACCACAAGTTACAAAATCCTAAAGGAACAGTATAGCTAGATTAAATATTTTCAAAGGATTTTAACAGAAAAGTAGGTGCAAAATTTATAATTGTGTTCTTTTGAATAATGGATTTATAAAGGAATTTCAAGTTGACGGGTAAGAATTATGATATTTTATAAAAAAAATACTCAACAACAAGTTCTAGAAACTGAAAATAAGGTAATAAAATTTACCAATATAAAAACAGGCTGTTATTGCCTTAAAAATGATGCTGGTTCACTCGATTTCTGTTATTTTCCTTTACAGGGATGATTTTTTTCAGTTATTTGACTGATTTCAGCTATTTTCCTCTGAGAAAACAATTTTGAATGTCTCAGGATACAGTTAGAACAGGTCAAAAATGACCATTTTGAAAGAGTGTGTGGATGGTTTCAGTTATTTTATTTTCTAACCAGAATCATTCATACTTTTAACATTCTCCAATAATTCTAATTTTTCGTCATTTTTCCAAAAAAGGACAAAACAGGGTATATGACTAGAACAATTTTATTATTGTAATTGGATTTACCATGTACTGATTCAATCCATTAGTAAGAAAGGAAATGGATGTAAATGAACATGAGAGACTATCCTTCATTATACTTAAAAACAGATTAAAGTAAAGGAACAGTGATTTTATTGCCATTCTACAATGTCTGTATCACCACTACAAAGATTTTGGAGTCTTACTCCATCATGTGATGAGGTTTACTCAATACGACCTGACTTATGCAAGGTCTGTGACGAAGTTCTCCAAATACGCTTCCGCCAGTTAAGCTGATCACAATGATATAAATCAAATACTGTTGAACTTGAAGGTTTTTCATAATCGAGTAGTGCAATGACTGCACTGTAGTCTTTGATACTGTAACACATTAGGGTTTAGTCTTACATAATATATTTTTCTCAGACAGTCCACCATAAAGTTGCGATGGGGTGGGTACCTGTATATTTTCATTCTTGATTCTTCGTTGTGTTGAGATGTACAATGGGATATGAAGAATCTAAATTACTTTCTTAGGTATCTGCCCAACACTGGAATGTTGTTGATTTTTTCCTTCTTCTTTTTTTAATGCCATAAGATCTTATTGTAAAGCATAGAATCGGGATCCTTAATGAAAAAAATCTGAATAGGGTAAAAACTTTAGATAACAAAGATCTCATAAATCATCATTGTATCTGTTATAAAAAGACCAGGTGAATCAAATATTTTACCCACACACATCGTGTAATGATAAAGATATAGATATACTCGAGAAAATTTACATAATATTAAATTTGACAAAATATACAATTGGTGTACTTTTGTCAAGAAATATGGTATGATTTAATACCAATGAAAACCCTTTTTATATAATTGTGAGTAGTAATTTACGTTTAATAACCTTATGAATAGATTAAATTTACTATCCATTTATTATTTCGTCCGGAATTGTCAATGATTAGTTTTAGATATTGTCAGGTATGGTATATTTTTTCTGCACCAAACCAATCCTTAAAATTGTACTTCAAAAATGACAAGAGGGTTACGACATTAAAAATTTGATAATTTTGACATTCAAACGTGTGTCATCAATGGTGTGAGGGTGTGATCGAGTACCATCTTTATGATTTTGTAATTTCTGTATCAGTACAAATCTTTATTATTAGGTTTTTTTTATTACAACCAGATTCCTATTAATATGAATTTGGTTCTTGACTCTGATAGAACTAAAATATGATCACATGCATACTGTAGGCCTACTTTAATACAGAAAATATAACAGATTATCTTGTCACTCTGTGTACAAGTGCTGGGTCCTGATTTTCAAACTGGTGCTAACTTATGTTTGGTTAAAATTTTTGTTTTGGTTTGTTTCTGATCTATATAAAAAAAAGTTAAAATGGAGCAAAATTAGAAAATACAGTCAACCCTGTATTAAGAGGTCACCGTTGGGACAAAGAAAAAGTGGCCTTATAAGACAGGTGACCTCTTAAAAGAGGTTCAATTCATATGAAATTTTCTATGACAGGACAAGAAAAAAGTGATGATTAAGTTCAGCGACTGCTTAATAGAAGTGACTTGCATGGGCAAGTTTGACTAGTTTGATAGGTGTTTTCCAGTTTAGAAACAATTTTTTTGCTTGTATTATGAAAAGAAAGTTTAAAGGGTGATTGGTCATGTCATCTATTACACGGTAACACCAATATTACTAGGTAACAAAATCTAACAACCACCTCTCAACTCAAACCATTGAACACAGGCATCAAAATATGGCAGGGGTAAACCGTGTAATGGGATCACAACCCTCTCCCTCTTAATAATAGGATCTCCAATGACAATACAGGTATAAACAAACAATAAAAAATACACAGATTATGCATTTGTTTCAAGTAGATGATATGTGACAAGGTACATGTATAAAATGTACATGCATGACCTAATTCTGCAAGTTTAGAAATTTGTAGATAAATCAACACAATTAAAGCTGGGTTTTTTTGTGGAGTCATATTATTTACACCATCAACAACAGTATGAATTTATTAGCACAGTATTCTTCAGTATATGTAAATTTTATGATAGCATTCTTTTGTATACCCATGACAGGCTGTTACTTTATGTTGTCGACTTTTAGGGGCATTTTACAGTTTTGAAGCAAATTTGCATTTTATGGTATGTGCATTTTAAAGTTATGGTTTTATTTGTGTACTTATTTGTGTACTTAGCATATATTTCTTATAATTACTGGCTTAAGAATGAAAAATGGGTTACTTAAAGATACCCAGTGTAAATAAGAGGCAGTAAAAGAGCTAAAATATTAAATTTCATTATTATGAAAATGTAAAATGAATTGAAAATACATGTACTTGTACAAATTCCAAGGCCATTCTTAAAAATATTTTTGTTTATAGTAGACAAACTGCATGACCATCAACATGAAAAATTTTGTATGTTATCTAAAATAAACTATCATGTATTTTAATCAATATTATTGTAGCTCTACTTTTAACTACATATATCACAAATTAAGTTTTGTTACTGTA
Organism: Bathymodiolus septemdierum; assembly: GCA_963383655.1. Classification (NCBI taxonomy): domain Eukaryota; kingdom Metazoa; phylum Mollusca; class Bivalvia; order Mytilida; family Modiolidae; genus Bathymodiolus; species Bathymodiolus septemdierum. The sequence continues at coordinate 88,013,322 of OY726517.1, read as the reverse complement.
TGTTGAATCAATAACTGTTTAGATTTTAGTGGTTTTATTTACTGAATTTAATGTTTTCAACAACAAGAAAAAGTAAAAGCTTGAAAAAAAGAAAAACTTTAAAGAAAAACTTCCTCTCTCCAATTTTTTTTAAAAAGTCTAAAATATTAATTTAGTCATTTTGCATTGTTGCCTTATGAAAATTGTTGGCATTAAACACATAGATAACAGTGGGGTAAATAATGTTATTTGTGTAAATTCCTAGGTATATCTACAAGTACATACCTGTTAACCTCTGGGAACTGCTAGGGGGGAGATCTCCTCCCTACCAACTCTTCTAAGGGGGAGATTGTGTGCATCGCCTTTAATGCACAAAATTTTACCTTGTAGTTGCATACATGTGATAGAGTTGCTATGCTACAACTGGAGATTTGTAAATTTTTGGCTGGAGATTTGGTCTCGTAGCTGGAGATTTTTTATCGAGGTATTTGATGCATGTTTTTATTTTTAATTGATGTTTTCTTTTTGCTTGTTTCAGTATTGAACCAACTGCATCCCATTTCAATATATATTGTTTACATTTCTGTCTTATTAGTAGTGTTTCATATGATGAATGAAGGATAAAAACTGTATTTATAATTTATTCATAATCATAAGGTTATAACAAAGCAATAACAATGAAGACAGAATGTTCTGAACAATAAAGTCATAGAGCACTAAAATTAAAGTCACTTTGCTGCTGGGTGATAGCATACGTTTTGGCATTTTTGTGGTTTATCAATTCCATCCTGGAACTTAGTCCTTGAATAATACTTTGATCGGCTTTGGTCCCAAACAAGCCATAACAACTCAATCCGAGATGAATTCATTGCACGTTTGATCGAAATAAGAAGTTTTCATCGGCATCAAAGGTTGTCCGACTCCTGTTTGCACAACGGTTTATAACTATTTTTAATTGCCGCTATCACATCTAAGCGTGTGCCACAAACCCACTTCCTTATCCCCAATTAACTGTCAATCAGTGGATAATTGTTGTATAATCATCAACACCTTAATTAATCTCCATGACCCAATTTACCTGTAAAGGTGTCAAACAGATCAATAACCGGATATCATTTAAACACCTTTACCATTCATATCTCTCGGCGTTTTTCATCAGCGCGGGAGTTCCAAATGGGGAATTTCCAGAAATATTGATCGCAGAATGTAGGTCAAGATTTTATTGTACTTGATTTTTTTTTGTTGGGGGGATATCGTGCGGGAGATTAATGTCTCCCGCGCAGGAGACCCAGTCCATGTGGGAGATAAGGCTCTTACGCGGGAGACTCCCGCGAAAAGGGGGAGGGTTAACAGGTATGCAAGTACTTGCGTCAAAAGACAAGTCATAATGTACTATTATGCCGTGTAGTACGTTTGTATATTTACCATTCATAACTTTGTTTGGAAAATACCAGTTGTTTCTGGATGAATTTTATCTTAATTCATTTGAATTACCGGTATATAATTCCTGTTTTCATATAACAAAGCTCCTTCTAATTTGAAAGTAGTGAAAGCACTGCAAAAGACAGGTTCATTTTTGAATGTGTTTCTATTTATGCATTAAGAGTTATGTGTTTTCTCCAAAATGTTAACAATGGCTGCAAAAAATTGTGTTTTCTAGATAATAGCTGTTTCACTTGAACAACATAATTCTTATATGACTCTGATGGCTTTTGTCTTGCTGTTAGGCCAAAAAAACATACTTGGGTCTCCGCTACGCCTGCCGACTTTAATTTTTAATGCCTACCCTAATGTTTTTAATGCCATTTTTGAACAAGCTATGTTTAAGTCAGATCCTTTTCCTAAATAGCCTAGGTAAAAATTTTGAAAAAAATTAAAAGATTTGCCTATATACCTACTTTTGTACCCCCTTTTTTCACCCAGAATGTTAGCAGAAACTGGTATTTTTCCTGGACCTTATGGTAGTTAAGGGTAATAACAAAATTACCGAACACCAGGTAATCTTCCAAAGGGAAAGGCAAAACTCATAAGTCAACAAACAGACAAAATCAATCAACAACCGGAAAACTGGGAACCTTGCAATGGCCCTGACTTGGTACAGACATTTCCAAAGAAATGGTGGGTTGAATCAGATTTTACAGTGCCAATCCTTCCACTTCCATTACGGTTAAAAGGATCCAGTTGTCACTATAACAGTATTTTTAACAATACTGGGACAAATTAGGTATAATAGTAGTCAACGCAGTACTTTATGAAAATCCATCGTTTATTATCGTCTGCAGAACGGTTTAACTAAACGGTCATCTTCTTACACAATTTGATTTCAAATAAGATGTTGAATGACGTCATGTCTAAACCACGATTACTTAATCCTTATCTTTATACATTTTCCATATTTACTTTAGGAAAATCCTTCGTTTATTATCGTCTCTGCAGAGACAGAATATTTTTCGACAAGATCTTGGTATCGGAATATAAACTTTTTAGGAGATCGAATAAGGCGAATCTTTTTATAGCCCTGGTCCAGTAGTCTGTTTCTCAGATAAAAATGACGTTTCAAGAAATCAGTTAGATTTACGTCTACAATGTACAATGTAATACAATCAGTACCCATCACCATTCAGACTCCAGATTGTGGCGAACTGTACTTGATACAGTCATATTGGCTCTTAATTCTAATCCTGAACCACAGGTTGTTTATTTATGTTTTTTCTTTCTCTTTCAGATATGTCAGAAGGAGCAGATAACTCTGTTATATCGCCAAGTGAAAAACTACGCAAAGTTGCCAGTCAAGGCCAGTTTGACTTTGTAAGAGAATTGGTAAAAACTGGAGCACAGTTCAATACTGACCAAGTAAGTTATAATATAACATTCTGATTGACATGGAACCACATTGGTGGTGTAATGGTTAGCATTCTGACCTCTAGTGTAGTAGATAGTGGGTTCGAGCCCTCGTCGGGTCAAATCACAGATGATTAATATTAGTATTTGCTAAGGACACAGCTTTAAGGAGTAGGAGCAAAGGCTGGTTGGTTCAGAATCTGTATAATGTGTCAGTGTGTAGCAATATGTCTACTCGCTGACTCTTGTTTCAGCGAGACTGCACTTTAAAGATCCAATTAAGGGTGTTGGTCCAGTACAAAGCGGACATCATTATCATTGCGTGAAAAGTAACTTTTTCTCACCATGATGATATAGCTGAAAAATTGATTATTTGGTGTTAAGCAACAATCACTCGCTCACTTACTCACTATTGTAATAACATCGAAGTTATGAATCGTAAAACTATATAGAGATTATTACAATAAATGTATTTACATTGATTTCCATTAGTAACCAATGTTTTCAGCAATTGGTCAGTTGTATTGAAAACAAGATTGTGTGTATACCATGCAGCAATGTTGTACCGTGAGATAGGTTAAAGCCTTCCAAATTTGCCTATTTTCAGTTTGCTATTTAATTTTTTTAGCACATCGATTTCTAATTTTTCACAGAACCAAACAGGGATTTTTGATGTGTTACAGAAGAGGGTACCCATCACTATTTTTTAATTCTACCTAGACCACTCAACAGAAACCAACCAAATTTTACATATTTTCTTTTAATAGGAAGTAAAGTCATGTACCTGTTGGCTGTTATTGTATTTTATGGTCACATTAATTTTATGGTTTTCTAGAGCCAAACATGTGCATCAGAAGGGATCGGGTACACATCTGTAATACACAACCCTTCCTTAGATGTGTAATACTGTCCAATATTTTAAGTTGCTAGTAAAAAAGAAAGGCAGGCGACATATTTCTTTTAATGATGACTCAATTCTAAGTTTATGTTTTAATACTGTCGATAAAAAACGAAATAGAGGTGTATTGCCTTAGGTATAATATAAGCTTAATGTTTGAAGATGAATCAAGTTATTAAATATTCCTCCCATGGTGTTACGGCTTCTTTTAATAACTACCTACGTACCCTCGTCAATTATACCGCAATAAACTCTGTGCCGTCAAATTAAAAGAAATGTGACAAAAAGGACATTTACTTGAATTCAGTGATTAAAATGATCAATTTGAGTTTTCCATTAGATTTATTGTAAATTTAATGAGTTTTACAATATGAAGTTATTAAAAGGTAATGTATACATTGAAAAGGTACAAACGACGTGAATTTTACCTGTGACCCACCTGAATAGATTTACCTATAATGACCAGTCATCACAGATATAATAACATATTTTATCCGCCGCCAGTAAATGACAACCTTGATTAAGATATTGTGATTAAAAATTTAGATTTGTATTTTAATTTTTGCCCCACAGGAGATGGAAATTATTTAGAGCTTAAGGTTAAGTGCTGTATAGTGTTATTCTAGTGGGGAAATATAGTTTTGTTCCTCAATAGATGGAAATAATAAAAGCTTACTGTTAAGTGTTCTATATTGTTATTCTAGTGGAGAAAAATGTGTGTTATGATAATGGTTTTATAATCCCCACATTTTGTTAGATATACATATTTAAACCTGCTGCATATTTGTACCTGTCTGAAGCCAGGACCTCGATTTCCATCAGCAAATGTTTTTGGTTTGGTTTGGTTTTATGGTGCTTAACGCCTCTTTCAACAATATTTCAGTCATATAATGGCTGTCAGTTTTATTGGTGGAGGAAACCAGAGTACCCGGAGAAAACCACCGACACTTACAATGTTTGTGGTGATAGGCACTGATTGCATAGTTAGTTATAAATCCAACTACCATACGATCACGACCAAGACGGCTTTTTGGTAATCAATGGTGGTTGATATTGGGGTGATTTTCAAAAAAATAAAGACTGTGTGACATTGATGGTGAAATTTCAAATTGGACAAATTGACATAATTTTGGTCATAAAATAATGTCAATATGATATATTTTTCAGATTCAGTTGCTCAGTGCAATATATGAAGACAAAAAAAAAAATTCAACTTTTATTAGCAACAAAGTGTTAAAATGATAACAAATACAGACTTACTTCCTCAGAGGTATCATTTTCTTTTGGGTATGGTAAAAGACCTAAATGTATTTCCATTTGATAATGATATGAAAAAGGCACATTTTGGTACCAAACTTTGTATATATCATGAGAAAAGAGTTTCAGTATATCAAAGAAATACTATTTTTACTGTGTATTTAAAAAAATCTGGTAATTAAAGTGTTCATACAAGCATAAAACATATGATCTATTGAGGCTTAATAGTTGTAAATCAATTATTTATATATGCCTAATAAATATAACACATTTTTCTAAAAGATAAATACACCAAATATCAAGTTAAATGCAATCATTTTTGGTCACAATAACTTTTTTAAGTAGAAGTACATAGTCTATTTTGACTGAAAAAAGGTTTCCCTTGAATATATTTCATTTTTGCATTGTTATGATGTTATTTCAATCATATTTTATATTCTAAGTAATACTATCATAATTATAAAAAATGACAACTCAATTTTCAACCATTTATACATCTTTTCAAGAGTATAGTGCTTATTGACAGCAGTTTTATTGAGGCTATATGCTTACAAAATAATCTATTTCTTAAATAAAATTGTCACACTCCTGACTCCCTCTCGAAAATAAACCTGTCGAGCTGAAAATAATATAACCAACTTATTCTTTCCAAACTAAAAGTTATATTTCTTCAAAAGCTTATATTTCTTACAGTTAACAGTAAATATTAAAAGAAGATTCAAAATTATGTTTTTGTTTTTTCTAATGAATAGTGTGCTAATTAGTTGCCCTTTAGAAATTTATCTCATCAAAAATGGTTAAAATGGATTTGAAATTTATTAAAAATAGCAATAGATCATCTTTTCTTAGTATAAAATTACTTTTTAGTGGTTTTCAAATTATGTAGGTTTTATCTGCATCATCCTATACAAATCTGTCACACTCCTGACAATTTTTTGAAAATAAGGAATAAAACAGAACTTTTTTAATAAAACTGACAAACATATATACATAGCAACTTATTTCATATAAGGAAATAATGTCAATTTCTGAAGAAACAAATTGCAATGAATTTCTCATTCTTTTCTTTAAAAAATGTAAATTCTATGGGTTAATAATACTTCCAAGTCTTTTAAAACCTTTCACACATAAAAGCTAGTTTGCAGATGAACTTACAAATAATCCATTATCAATATGATAGCTGTTATCTAATAGCTATTCAAACTTTTATTGAGCATTATAGTCACATGGATGAAATTTGTTCCATCAAATATTAGACAGCGCCAGTATCATGTTCAAGACTATCTGAAATCATGATCAACGATTCCTTCTGTGTCACTGGATTTTCTACTGTGCTGTTAGGGCTGTGTCTTACAATAAAGATAGGGTGGATTGTTACCTGTTTGATGTTCCAATGAGCTGATTCTATCTCATCCTGTGGTTTAAGAGACAAGTTTTCAGAGAAGTCCATGACGACTAAGCAATGGTCTATTGGCAGGTCAGATATAATATTGTTCTGCATCCTTTGTTGATAATCAGATCTAAAAATATGGCTTGTAAAGGATTCAATGGCTGTCTTTACCTCCTCTACAGCATCACTAACTTTAATACGTTTAACACGCTGGACCCAACGCTTGGAATCTTTTATGTTTCCTTTTTTGTCCTCATATTTTTCATTGATAGTTTCCCATTGATTAAATTGAACTACATGCTTGTTGTTGTATATTGAGACCAGAGGCTCATACCATCCTGTGATGACCATTGTCCCACACATTTCACACAAGCGATCACAACATTTCCGCTCTGGGAATGCCTCATATTTGCATACAGTCATATCTGACAATTGTCTTGACAGTGGAAGATCTCTCAATATTGAGAGAGATGGCCAGTTTATTGAGAGCATCCACTTTCTGTTCTAAATTGTAATCCTTAATGCATACACATACTTGTCTGTAACTTAGGTTTAGGGCTTTGATGTTCTTGGGTATCATTCTAAAAAAAGTTGTGAACTTCCTTGGGAAAATCTGTATTTGCTTTCTTAAAGCTCCTATAAGCCTCGAACTTACTGGTCAACAAATGGCGCTTAGCCACATGCTCTCCATTAATTAGTATTGTGTCCTTATTTGGCATGACCCTTGAATTAGCTTCTAAAAATTGCTGTATCTTTGGTGTCCATTCATTTCTTAGCTGCTTGGTCTTTGATATTTTGTTTACTTGGATTTCTTTTCATTTCTTATACTGATTAAGACTTCTTTTCTTCTTCCAAACTTCAGCAAGACCATTTGTAAAAGCAAGGGACTTCTTCACCTTTTTCATATCCTTGCTTGGTCTACCTGCTGTATTTATATGCAATACATCATCTTCGACCTCTATGTTCTGGTCTCCTAAAAGCTCTCCTCTCCTTCGTGGAGTTGCATTCTTTATGATATGTGACATTGTGTTTACCCATGACTTAGGACTCTCTGGAAGCTGTCGTCTTACTCTTGCTTCCTGATTCTAGAACTTGAGTCAATTGTTCTCAGAGTGTTTTGTAAAGATTTCCTTGTGACTGGTGTTGTTGTAATTGACTCATTGGCCATTTTCTTTTTCCTGTTCTTTTGTTTCCATAGATTTTGCTTAATTTTACATACCTTGTCCAGATTCTCATTTGATTGTCTCATTTTCTTCAACTTTTCTTTGTAGGTTTTGTTTTGCAGTTTCTTGTTTTCTTTCAGTTTTTCCATTCTTTGTCGATCTTTTTTCAGTTTCTCTCGATATTTCCTCATTCTATCTCTTGATGTTTTCTTCTGCTGACCATTTATCTCTTTAATGTTTTCAATTCTGTTAGATTTTCTAAGGCCTGGCAACTTCACAATTAGTTTCTCCATGTTTCTCTATAATTTACTCTGCAAAAAAACTTCCTACTGCAATTGCAATCTACATTTAATGATTTTATGTCAGGAGTGTGACATATTACTGTTGAAAGAAAAATTATTGATAAATTTTCAAAAATGCTATATCAAAAGAATGAAAATGTTTTATGAAAGGCAAGATATATTAAAATAAGTATTCTGTTTATCTAAAGCAACATACATCAATTTTTCATTTAGAAAAAATCCATATTTTGACATGTTTTAAGAAAATATAACCCTTTATCATCACTTATTATGAGAAAGGTGTCATGCAATATACAAAAATACTACAATTATTACTTATTGTTTATATGTAATTAAATTGAAAACATTGTGGAAGTTTGTAGAAGCATGTTTTTTTTTATTTTTTATTTAAAAGATATGCCTATTAAAAGTGTCACACTCCTGACATTAGTTATTTTGATTTCCTAGTTATGATATGTCATATATCAGAGCTATTTCCAACTTTTTTCTTTGATTGGATCTGGAGCTTCTGGAAAATAAAGAAAATTGTGAACTATTAAAGCATACAACATAGTACTATACAACTAAGATAAAATGTCACATTCCTGACATTTTTTGTGTCTCTCCTTGTGCAAGCCCAATTTTACAACTATCATATATTCATCCAGTCTAATACTACTGAATTATTATAACTAATTATTTTTACAACATATTTGGACTTTTCTGAACTAATTAGTCTCAACAATGAAAAACTATTAAGGTTTAATTTGACATTTGTACAATTTTCCAAGTTAAATTTATTCAGTACACTAATTTAAAAAATAGAATAATTTTTTGTCGCATAATCATAGGATCACAAAACATTTAGATATTTGAAGTAAAATGGTACGAAATTATAGAATACCATCTTTCTTTAATATATTTTTTATTTTATTTTTTTTATCATCGAGGTAAGTTAAGGCAATATAAAGTTCGTCACTCTAAAACGTCACACTCCTGACAAATTTGACCAGTTTTTAGAGGATAACTTTTTAACCGGAAGAGCAATCTCCATGACACTTTGCATGAAGATAACTGTTACCATTGTGCTTGTTTTAAGATATTTACCTTTCTTTCATATCATTTAATATTCAAATTATTCTCTGAAAATGAAAAGTCTTCATTTTTTTGAAAATCACCCATTGGTGGAATTGTTGATCATCACTGTTTCAACTTTCTTTTCATGATAATTTGGTATGACATCATTTACTTTGCTATCCATTGTTAAACAAAGATTCTTTATCTATTTTTCAGAGTTCTATGAATAATATGTTCCTTTGTTTTATAGCTTTTAAATATGTTGGTTCCAAGTTATTTCCCATTCTTTGTGAAAAAAACAACAATATATACTTTGTAGTAATTGTTTTCTTAAGTATCTTTTGATGTACATTTTTTTGTATTTATTTAAGACATTTTACACATTTGGTACAAATGATAAAATGATTGAAAGCTCCATTTAACTTGAACAATATTGATGTTCTATTCACTTTTCCAGACGGGCGGTATTATGTGATTGGGTATGGCAGGCGTCCACACAGGTTTCCGCACAATAACTTTAGTTCTGTATATCGGATCTTTACCAAACTTGGCCACATGATTCCCCTGTGGAAGGGGAAGAACCCTATTTATTTTGGGGTCATTAGGTCAAAGGTCAAGGTCACCATTACTATAAATATAATTTTTGACAACAGGATCGTTTCCGCACGATAACTTTAGTTCTGTATATTGGATCTTTACCAAACTTGGCCAAATGATTCTCCTGTGGAAGGGGAAGAACCCTATTTATTTTGGGGTCAGTAGGTCAAAGGTCAAGGTCACCGTTACTATAAATAGAATTTTTGACAACAGGGTCATTTCCACATGATAACTTTAGTTCTGTATATTGGATCTTTACCAAACTTGTCCATATGATTTCCCTGTGGAAGGGGAAGAACCCTATTTATTTTGGGGTCATTTGGTCAAAGGTCAAGGTCAATGTTACTATAAATATAATTTTTGACAACAGAGTCGTTTCTGCACGATAACCTTAGTTCTGTATATTGGATCTTTAACAAACTTGGTCACATGATTCCCCTGTGGAAGGGGAAGAACCCTATTTATTTTGGGATCATTAGGTCAAAGGTCAAGGTCACCATTACTATAAATATAATTTTTGACAACAGGATCGTTTCTGCACGATAACTTTAGTTCTGTATATTGGATCTTTACTAAACTTAGCCATATGATTCTCCTGTGGAAGGGGAAGAACCCTATTTATTTTGGGGTCATTACCATTATACTGTTTGATAATTTATATAGACGGGCGTATTTTGTGATGCACACATTTCTTGTTAAAAACATATTTCCCTTTATTTGTCAAAAGATTACAAATTATTCTTTGATGCCAAGTTCTTTAAGAAAAAATTCAATATTACAAGTTCATAATTTTCGATTTTTGTTATTTCCCAATTTTCTCCTTTATTTAAAAAAATATTAATTTTTCCTTTGTTATACATTAGACCTCCTTTTATAAGCCTAAGGCCACCCCTTTTATAGGGCCAGATTTCAGATGCACTGAGATAGTAAAATACAAGTAAATTGTCTCCTTCAGAGAGGCCATTCCTCTTATAAGGACACTTTGTCATTGTAGAGGGGTAGGTGTGGCCTTATAAGAGGGGGACTACAGTAAAATAATTTAACTAATCACTTGTAAAAATTCTTGTAAGTTTTGTTCATTTCGTTACATTTTGCAACTTGTACAACACCAATCAATCACTCACAACTGTTATTTTAAGGTTAAAATTCATTATTAACCAAACTTAATATTGTACAAAAAGCTGTCATTATTTTATTACATACTATAATGCTTTAGTTTATGACGTCAATGGCGTCATCCAGTGAATATTACTTCCAGCAGGTGAATACCATACAAATATTTGTAGTCATTATGTAATATTGTACAAGTTCGTTCAATACATTTTATTCACCACAGCAGTGAAGACAAACACAAAGATATTAATTACACCCATGTTACTCCTCCCACTCTTGCTGTATTTTGTCATAAAACTTATACAGTGGAACTTGACTAAACCGAACCCTGAATAAAACGGAATTCCGTATAAACTGAACTATGAAATCCCAATGTAGGAAAACCTTTGTTAAATTTAATCTGTATAACCCGAATGCCTGTTTATTCCGAACATAAAAGTTGGTCCCAGTGAAGTTCTGTTTAGACAGGTTTAACTGTATTATAAGTTTGAGAAACAAATTTACTTGATTTATTCTATACAATGTCTTGTGATGTAGAAGTGAAATAGACACATGATTTTACCTTTAATTACAAATGTAATTTGATAGTTATGTTGTTATAATTTAATTTGATTTGAATATTTCAATCTGATTGGCCTGGAAAAATTTTGGTTATACTCGATAACCGGGGTTGATATTGTGATGTCACCAACATGTTCATCTGCAGGCGGAATTCAAATAGTCACATGAAATAATCGTAATTAAAATAGAGGAATCATTAGATTTGTTGTAAAAATTAAATTATAAGGAATATTTGAAATTGTTGAACAGGTTATACTTGCATAACCTGGTTTGGGTCAGTTTACGCTTTTTTTAAAACGCTTCGTGGTTTATTCAGCGTAAACTGACCCAAACCAGGTTATATCGTATAACCTGTTCAACAATTTCAAATATTCCTTATAGGGGTGTAGCTACCCCAAAATGAAGTGTACTCAAATCTGTTTAAGAGTCTGGTGGAGGGTCATGACCCTCCCCCACCTCGAAGAGGTGGCCTTACGGCAGGGGATCTGGGAGACCTGGTGTAAATGGTGCAAAATCCTGCATTCTTGCAATTTCCTGGCACTAAAAATGATCCCCCGGAAACCCAATTTTCATGAGCAACAAGTCAACTTTTGAACATAAATTTTGAAAAATAAAATATTAAGTATCTAGCAATACAAATATGTAATTGACTTAGAAATTTTATTTTGTCAAATGTGTAGTGGGTTAAGCTTGATTTGGAATCAAATACAATTAACATATGATGCAAGGATGTTTTTTTCATATAATTTTTGAGAAAATACATAAATAAATTGAAGCACATTTCTCAATGTTTTATTTCGGAAGTAAATTGTCAAAGTTAATCCTGAAAAATCAAGGAATATTTCCTTTCCTTCTAATAAAGATGTCCAAAACCGTGTCTGCTGAGATTTGTTTTTCGCGGTATATGTTCAATAAATCAAGCCTAGATAAACTGTAATCTCAATCAATTCGAAACGATGTCAATGTGCACCGGCTGCACAGACTGGAAAATGCAAATTCTATCTGCGTTAAACCAATACTTTTTTTCTTATTCCGGTTCGTTCCATATGATACGTATCCAGGTTACCAGAAGATTTTAAAAGTTTACTAAAAGTAAACTAATATCAATATGCTTCCAATAACGTTAACGATCCCATGTCTTCTTTGTTTTTGGGTGTGCGTTGTGGTTTTCCTTTAAAAAGAAATACGATTAGTTTGTTTGTTCAAGCAAAATATAAAAAAATCATACCTTAACAACAAATCCCCCACCCCAAACCCCATTTCTAAAACACTTGCACGACCATCGATCGACATTGCACTTATATAACACACACCGTTCTATTTGATATGATTACTAGTAATAACAAAATAAAATTGGATAAACAAATTTTATTTTAATACTCCATGGACTCAGCCATTTTAATTGTTTGCATCATCAACGGAATCACGATGCTGATTCTGTAAATGATAAACGTAGTTTCCGGAATTGAATATAGGTACATTAAGTAATTATTAATATGTTTGTATTTGTTTGAATTTGATTTAGTTTATTAATTTAGTTTTATTCTACCTTATGTCCTAGATTTACCATGTTTTGATTTTTGTCAAAATTTTCAATGTGTACGCAACTGCGTTTTTGTGTATGGGTTGCTACACGCCTGCCTTAAATATCCAGGTTGAATTTTTTACTTCTACAAAATGTTCACAATGCATCATGGCACTATAACTTTACTCCCAGTTATTCAAGAACAGAAGTGTCCACTTTTACAGTAAAATATATATATTATTGACTTATAGAAAAATGCATATGATGATAAGTTCTAAAAGTGATTTTGTCTAAAGAATGTCAATGGAGAATAATACAATTGTCATTGGTACTACAAATGTACTTCTATTTTGAGGTCGTTATAGTTACAAAGACGATTATTCGCAAAGCGTACTCGTAAATTTTTAATTTATTTTAAAACATAATTAGAAAATGTTAACAGGTTAAAGTAAAATTAAATGAAGATGTTTTAATTGACTGACTAGAACTTTATAAGGTCTACAAAGGAAATCACTTAATCGTTTCTGCAAATTAAGGAAATGTAGGCAATTTCCTTCTGTTTTACAAACACATTTTTTGTCAATAAAAATTCGCTCAAATCAATAAAAAAAATCCATTCTTATCAATTGGATCACATTAGAGAAATTGTTAACTTCCTGTCATTACCTTACTAGACAACAAGGTTCAATGGTAAACCTGGCCTATAGTTAATACAGACTGGAAAATGATATGCATGGTAGTTCAAGAAGAAATCAAGTGAGTGAGTTGATTAACGCCAAGAAGAAATCAAGTGAGTGAGTGAGTTGATTAACACCAAGAAGAAATCAAGTGAGTGAGTGAGTGAGTGATGATTAACACCAAGAAGAAATCAAGTGAGTGAGTGGGTGATTGTTGATTAACGCCAAGAAGAAATCAAGTGAGTGAGTGAGTGATTGTTGATTAACGCCAAGAAGAAATCAAGTGAGTGAGTGATTGTTGATTAACACCAAGAAGAAATCAAGTGAGTGAGTGATTGTTGATTAACACCAAGAAGAAATCAAGTGAGTGAGTGATTGTTGATTAACACAAAGAAGAAATCAAGTGAGTGAGTGAGTGAGTTGATTAACGCCAAGAAGAAATCAAGTGAGTGAGTGAGTGATTGTTGATTAACGCCAAGAAGAAATCAAGTGAGTGAGTAATTGTTGTTTAATGCCAAGTGAGCAATTTTTTCAGGTATATCATGACAAGAACAAGTTACATTTCAATGTGATCATGATGATGATGATGATGTCTGCTTTTTACCATACAGACACGACACGGTTAATTGGATTTTTATAGTGCAAGGCTCACTGAAACAACAGTCTGCCACTAGACATGTCGCTCCATTCAGGCACATTATCCTGATCAGTCTCTATCATACTCCTAAATGCTATGTGCTTAGCAGAGAAGCAGCAAATACCAATTTTATAGTCTTTGGTTTGACCCTACTGGGGCTCGACCCCATGATTTACCGCACTCAAGGCAAGCAGTGCACACTAACCATTACCCCACCGATATACATGTATATTATATGATATTATGTATGTGATGTACGATGGGGAATAAATCATAGCCTTTGGTTTGGACTGGAACTCACGATCTACCACGCTTGAGGCGAGCACACAAACCATTAGACCAACAAAGGAGTTTTTTTTACCATAGAAAAAGAATTATGACGATAAACAAGTAGAAATAAAAAAAAAAAAATTTTCTATAAATAATATACATATGTAAATTTATACTATCTAACTATAGTCGGATAATGTTGAAGCTTGAATACAAATGTTGTCAAATCCAATATCAAACTACAAAAAAATGTAGACCTAAATATGTAATTATTGAATAAAATTTGTAATTATGTTGATAATAGAGAAATGAACAAGGTGATTGATTTCATTTACATTTTTTCACCTGTAATCAATACCTTCATTTGACAACAGATGTGTTGACACTGCTGGGGAGAAGATTAAAATAGAATCATGATATATTTATTCTGATTCTATTTCTTTCTTTTTCTTTTTTTTGAGGTTTAAGTCCGAACAAGTACAGCTGAGCTCGAAATAGATTTTTATAATCGGTCTAAGCAAGCAAAAATATCAGGCTTAGTGAGCACAAACAAGTGAAAAATTTGCCATGATAAAAAAGTTAAAAAAAAAACAAAAAAAAACACAGAATTATCTCCCCTTTAAAGAGAAGAAATTGATCACTTTATTATAGTTATATAGGAACTTATTCTATTTCATGTTACATACGTTTTCTACTTTATTGATTTTTACAAGTCAGTTACAATATTGTAATTTCATCATTATAATGCAAATAGAATCAATTCTGTACAGAGCAATTTTATATAAGTTATTACTGTAATCTTGCCATATACCGGTACTTGTATGTGTAATTCTGTCTGTTAGGGTAGTGGTTTTATGTTACCAAATGTTACTAAGGCTTTTAGCGCTCAGAAATTAAGAGTTTTGTCATATAAGAGATCTGGCACAAAATAAGGAATGTTACAAAGAGATCTATTGGATAATTATATAATTGAAAGCTATAAATATCAGGAAATGACTTGTCGTGATAATAATATCCCAAAGAACCAAACAGAAAAAGAACTGATTTTCAGTTCTGTATACAGTTGAACCTAATTTTGTCAAACTTGAATATATATATATTATTTTCTCAGATAAGCTAAAATGAAATAAATGGTCCTTTTTTTGTGTTCAATCTTAGTTTACTACGAACAATTGACATTCTTAATATGTGCCACAATATGTTTCTGGAATAACACTCAAAATCAAAAGATTTAAAGGTCAAATAATTTATACAATGTAAATGTATCCATCTGGACATCATGAGTGTTTTGACTCTATATGTTATATTTAGGCATATAATATCTAACCAACAACAAACAACATACATGTATTAATACAACATGTATGATTGATTAATATGTCACAGTGACCTAAATTATTGTGCATGTTATAATGTACATGTAGATAATTGGATGACAATAAAAATTTCAGTCCTCGAAAAGAAAATTTGAGTTTACTGGTCTGAATCAAATTCTTGAATTTATTTTCATATACATTATGTAGTTCTAAATAAAAACTGAAAAATGTTCTGGTCCAAACACAGTTTTACTGGTCTTGGGCCGGAGGACCGGTGCTCATCGTGAGGACTGTAATCTATGAACTTAACTTAAAAAAGGAAACATCCCCTAATATTTGGACCTTAGTTTGCTACTTGTCATTCATTCACTGAAGTGTAATGGGTTTTGTGTCATACATACATCCCATGAAACAAGATCTATTCTGTTTCTGTTCAGGATATTAAGACTTATTTGTAAATCACAGTACAAACTTTCTTCAAGGATTGCACCTGTTTACATACAAATGTGAATAACTTTCTCTCTCGGTTAAAAAAAGTGATTCAAAAAGTTGAATATAAAGAAATTAATCACAAGGGGATTTAAATCAGATTTATTTTGTTGGGAGTTTGATTTGGAAAGAAGAAAAAAATGATTAAATGCTACATAGCAGAAATGATGAGAAAAAGATTAAAATTTCTTCTGTGTAAATGTGACATGTACTGAGTCACATGTATATATTAGTATGGTTCAAGTAAGACAGGTATGTTTACCCCATGTCTTTCTAGATGTTTGTATTTTTTTAAAAAAGTGTCAAAAATCTCATTAGAATTCCTGTTTTATCCAATTAAAAATACAAAAAGTTAGATTAAATTGAGTAAAATAGTAATTGTAGGTAAACAGTGTTACATGTATAGCCTAAATAACCATGGTACAATGCTTCAATAATCTCTATTTTATTGTAAATTAAGGTTTTAACACTTCAACAGAATTATATATTAAAGCAAACTTTTGTATTCTAAAAATATAATCTTCTGGAATTCTTTTCATTCTTATGAGATTTATATCGGTGTAAATTGAAGATAATGATATCAGTAAGGCAAACTTTAATTATCTCAGTGATATCCCCATTACTTTCTGGGGCCTCTGTGGCTGAGTGGTTAGTGTCATTGACTTTTGACCACAAGCTTAACACCGCTGATGTGGGTTCAAGCCTGGTTACCGACCTCACGTGTTAAGGTTTCCAAACACCAAGGTAAGGATGCATGATTCACGCTCCAGTCTTTCCCTTCCTTCGCGATACAGTTGAAATATAGCTAAAAGTGACAATAAACACAAATATACCTAACTAAGCAAAGTTCTTTATATACTAACAGTGAACTTAAATCTTTTGACTTGGAGCATACCTGATAGAATGTGTGATGCACATGCTCACTAAGAGCATACCTGATAGAATGTGTGATGCTCACTAAATTAGAAAAAAGAAGACTACTGATTTAACATTACTAGTATTATAAATTATTTACCTGTAATTGTTTATTTGTTCTTACAAGTAGGAAAGACAACTATTGTCTACTTTGCTTTTTTGTTAATTAGTAAAAAAGGATATGGATGTAACGGAACATGACAGAGTATCCAACATTACACTTACACTTTAAAGGAACAGCTTGTAGTAAGAAAGGATATGGATGTAAATAACATGACAGACTATCCAATATTACACTTAGATGCAAACTAAAGCAAAGGAACAGCTTGTAGTAAGAAAGGATATGAATGTAAATAACATGAGAGACTATCCAATATTACACTTAAGACACAAACTAAAGTTAAGGAACAGCTTGCAGTAAGAAAGGATATGAATGTAAATAACATGAGGGACTATCCAATATTACACTTAGATGCAAACTAAAGCAAAGGAACAGCTTGTAGTAAGAAAGGATATGAATGTAAATAACATGAGAGACTATCCAATATTACACTTAGACACAAACTAAAGTTAAGGAACAGCTTGTAGTAAGAAATGATATGAATGTAAATAACATGAGAGACTATCCAATATTTTACTTAGACACAAACTAAAGTTAAGGAACAGCTTGCAGTAAGAAAGGATATGAATGTAAATAACATGAGAGACTATCCAATATTACACTTAGACACAAACTAAAGTTAAGGAACAGCTTGCAGTAAGAAAGGATATGAATGTAAATAACATGAGAGACTATCCAATATTACACTTAGACACAAACTAAAGTTAAGGAACAGCTTGCAGTAAGAAAGGATATGGATGTAAATAACATGAGAGACTATCCAATATTACACTTAGACACAAACTAAAGTTAAGGAACAGCTTGTAGTAAGAAAGGATATGAATGTAAATAACATGAGAGACTATCCAATATTACACTTAGATGCAAACTAAAGTTAAGGAACAGCTTGCAGTAAGAAAGGATATGAATGTAAATAACATGAGAGACTATCCAATATTACACTTAGACACAAACTAAAGTTAAGGAACAGCTTGTAGTAAGAAAGGATATGGATGTAAATAACATGAGAGACTATCCAATATTACACTTAGACACAAACTAAAGTTAAGGAACAGCTTGCAGTAAGAAAGGATATGGATGTAAATAACATGAGAGACTATCCAATATTACACTTAGACACAAACTAAAGTTAAGGAACAGCTTGCAGTAAGAAAGGATATGAATGTAAATAACATGAGAGACTATCCAATATTACACTTAGACACAAACTAAAGTTAAGGAACAGCTTGTAGTAAGAAAGGATATGAATGTAAATAACATGAGAGACTATCCAATATTACACTTAAGCACAAACTAAAGTTAAGAAACAGCTTGTAGTAAGAAAGGATATGAATGTAAATAACATGAGAGACTATCCAATATTACACTTAGACACAAACTAAAGTTAAGGAACAGCTTGTAGTAAGAACGGATATGAATGTAAATAACATGAGAGACTATCCAATATTACACTTAGACACAAACTAAAGTTAAGAAACAGCTTGTAGTAAGAAAGGATATGAATGTAAATAACATGAGAGACTATCCAATATTACACTTAGACACAAACTAAAGTTAAGGAACAGCTTGCAGTAAGAAAGGATATGAATGTAAATAACATGAGAGACTATCCAATATTACACTTAGATGCAAACTAAAGCAAAGGAACAGCTTGTAGTAAGAAAGGATATGGATGTAAATGAACATGAGAAACTATCTAACATTACACTTAGACACAAACTAAAGTTAAGGAACAGCTTGCAGTAAGAAAGGATATGGATGTAAATGAACATGAGAAACTATCCAACTTTACACTTGGACACAAACTAAAGTTAAGGAACAGCTTGCAGTAAGAAAGGATATGAATGTAAATAACATGAGAGACTATCCAATATTACACTTAGACACAAACTAAAGTTAAGGAACAGCTTGTAGTAAGAAAGGATATGAATGTAAATAACATGAGAGACTATCCAATATTACACTTAGACACAAACTAAAGTTAAGAAACAGCTTGTAGTAAGAAAGGATATGAATGTAAATAACATGAGAGACTATCCAATATTACACTTAGACACAAACTAAAGTTAAGGAACAGCTTGTAGTAAGAACGGATATGAATGTAAATAACATGAGAGACTATCCAATATTACACTTAGACACAAACTAAAGTTAAGAAACAGCTTGTAGTAAGAAAGGATATGAATGTAAATAACATGAGAGACTATCCAATATTACACTTAGACACAAACTAAAGTTAAGGAACAGCTTGCAGTAAGAAAGGATATGAATGTAAATAACATGAGAGACTATCCAATATTACACTTAGATGCAAACTAAAGCAAAGGAACAGCTTGTAGTAAGAAAGGATATGGATGTAAATGAACATGAGAAACTATCTAACATTACACTTAGACACAAACTAAAGTTAAGGAACGGCTTGTAGTAAGAAAGGATATGAATGTAAATAACATGAGAGACTATCCAATATTACACTTAGACACAAACTAAAGTTAAGGAACAGCTTGCAGTAAGAAAGGATATGAATGTAAATAACATGAGAGACTATCCAATATTACACTTAGATGCAAACTAAAGCAAAGGAACAGCTTGCAGTAAGAAAGGATATGGATGTAAATGACATGAGAGACTATCCAACTTTACACTTATACTCAAATTAAGATAAAAGAACAGTGCTTTTATTGGTGTTTTGCATTTCACAATACATGTTTTATTTGTTATATAAAACTAAGATTTCTTCCTTATCTTTCAGGAAGGAAGAACAGCCCTTCATTATGCTGCTTTGAACGGCCATGTGGATATCTGTAAGTTCCTCCTACAACAAGGATGTAATATAGATGACAGAGATGTGGTAAGTCAGGGGTGTAGTTGGGTGTGCTGAGTTCAATGTTAATAATTATTTATTATTAGGTGAGGGTTAGATTATGGTGTTTAATGCCACTTTCAAGAATTGTTCAGTTATATTGAGGCGGTCAGTTTTATTGGTGGAGGAAACCAAAGCACCCGGAGAAAACCACAGACACACCGGAAGTCACTGACAAACTTTATCACATAATGTTGTATCTAGTACACCTTGCCACGAGCAGGACTCGAACTCACAATGTTAGTGGTGATAGGCACTGATTGCACAGGTAGTTGTAAATTCAACTACCATATGATCACGACAACGACGGTCCCTTTTTGTTATAAGGAATAAACAGTCAAAGCTTGTGTTGATGTAGAAGGTACCAGTGATTTTACTTTGAGATAACAGAGTAATTCAAGTTATCTGTTATACATTTAATAAACTAATACTAGAAATGGACTAATTATTTACTTCAAACTATCCATAGATATAACCCAGTTCGAATATGCATGAAATATTTGCAACTGGACATTAAGCAACCAATAATCAAACAATCAATAATATGTCTACTTTAAAATTAAGTGGCCTCTTTCAAAGTGCTGACCAGAAGAAGTGTGTGATAAAAGAGATAATTGGGGAGACTTGTGGGGGAAAATAATTGTATTGAATAGGATTTGTTTTCCACAACCCATGTAAAGTTACTCTGCACAAATTTTAGAGAATGGTTTTAAAGCAGACAGGTTTAATTTAATTTTTAGTCTTTTTCTTGGCATGATATTTATGACCCTGTTGCTTTAGTTTTACACATGTTCATACTTCCATACATACATATTTCATCCAGTTTGGGTTTCCAATCAATACATGTAGCTTAAGTTCACCATTAGCAAATCATTTGGAATTTTTACACAAGGTCAGGGACCATAAAAGACAGGTCAGATTTAATTTTGGAATTTTAACACTTTAACTGTTCTGGAGTTAAGCACCTGTTTTCTTTAGCTGTTATCAGGAGCATTTTTTTCCCATTTTTTAAAATGTCAATTATACTTTTTAATGTTTAACTAATCTCTTATAAAAAGAAAGTATGCCTCACAATGAGCACTGGTCCAAGACCATGAAAAAACATTATTCAGACCAGAAAGTTTTTCAGTGATTATTTAGAACTATATAAAGGGAAATTCAAGAATTTGATTTGGTCCAGTAAATTCAAATTTTCATTTCGAGGACTGAGAAAGTTTAAACAGTGATGGCTAACAATTCCATGCTTGAGAATTTATATATGTAGCAACAATTCCGCCTTTTTTTCTTCTTCAAAATTTAATGTACTTTTGACCAGCTTAATTATCAAAGTCAGTCTAATTGTGCCATACATAACTATTATATTTAAACAATTATGTTACTCTTTATAGAGTTTTGTTGGTGTAGATTTGGCAGGTAACAATTTGATCATTTTTGCCTACATCGATAATTATTGATATGAAGAAAAATTTCCATTAATAATATAAAATGTCAAACACGAATTCCAACAAAAGAAGACCAAAGTATCAGTTGATGCCTTGAACTATCAAAACTTTCTCTTGTCTATGAAGTATATATATAATATAATAAGATATGAAAAGCAAATAACATCAAAGTATAGAGAAAACCAACAGACACCTGAGTTCAACATATTCAATTTTATGTACTTGTTATATTGTCAATACACATACATTCAGATATTAATGTACTCATTAATATAAATGGCTATCAATAAGTTTTACTGTAGATTTGTAAAACTGAATGGTTAAAAGAATTATGAAAAAAAAAATTGTTTAAATAATACATGATGTACGAGGTAATTAAAAATGTTTCAACGTCATCTAACTTATACATAAAGAAAATGAATGAAAGTCATCATTAGATTACAATTTGTAATTTCGAAAAAACTTAAATGCATGGGAACCAAATCTGTGGTGTAATGGTTAGTGTGCTCACCTCGAGCATGATAGATTGTGAGTTTGAGCTCTGTTAAGCTCACACAACTAAGGATTAAGGGTAAGGGTTGTGGTGTTTAATGCCACTTTCAACAATATTTCAGTTATATCGTGGTGGTCAGTTTTATTGGTGGAGGAAACCGGAGTACCCAGAAAAACCACCGACCTGTCGCAAGTCACTGACAAACTTTTATCACATAATGTTGTTTTGAGTACACCTAAGTGCCAGAGGGGGATTCGAACACACAGCTTCAGTGGTGATAGGCACAGATTGCATAAGTAGTTGTAAATCCAACTACATCATGATCATGACAGCACTAAGACATAAGAGCAAAGACTGGTTGACTAGGAATCCAATTAAAGGTATTTGTCTAGTCTAGTACAAATCAGATATCATCATCACCCCATCAAAATATAACTAGTATAAGCTAAGCAAAATTACTTGTTAAACAACAATCACCCACTGACTCAGTTATTAGAGTTCATAGGTCAATTTGAATGATGCACATTTTTGTAATCCATATGGTTTAAATAATTGTACTTTTCAGCATGATGCACCTTTTTGTAGTCCATATGTTTAAATAATTGCACTTTTAAGAGTGATGTGCTTTTTTTGTAATCCATATGTTTAAATAATTGCACTTTTCAGAGTGATGTGCTTTTTTGTAGTCCATATGGTTTAAATAATTGCACTTTTCAGTGTGGTGTACCTTATTTTTAAGCAGACATATCAGTGTTAGTGTCAACTAAGTAGAACCACAGTGATGAAAAATGTTTAATTCTTTTTTTTATGCTAATTTTCTTTTGTAAAAGGTTAAAACCGAGTTATTTCCCATGAAGTTATTAATATTATTACATCTTTTTTTTTGAAAATTAGATTAAATTTTTGAGATGCATCAATAAACTTTAGAATTTATTGTATTGAAAATTAAAATATTAATATCCATGTATGAGTAAATTTTAGGATAATTTCTGTCTTATTACATAATTTTAGCTAAACTAGAGATAAAATGGGTTGGTACAAATGTAATAAAACTAATCTCTAGGATCCATGGAAAATTGTGATGAATTTTTGTAAAATTGTAATTGATATTACTCATGGAGATAGAATGGAGGCTTCAGAATACCCTTATTTATCTTGATATCTGGTTTTGTATGTAGTCATCAATCTTCAAAATGATATAAGAAATGTATCATTCATTGGTATGATATAAACATAATAGAAAATGGGAATGGGGTATCGTGTAAAACAATCTGCTTAAAGTAACGGTAATGATGAAATTCTCTTCTAATTTTATGCTATTGATAGTTTAAAAAAAAACATGTTTGACAAATCAAAGCAAAAATTCCAGATTCATATGACTCTTTTTGGTAGTGCAAGAGTGGCTTTTATGATAAACAGCATTCCCATCCTCATAAAAACACATATTAGTTCATACCAGTTGTAGATGTATTATGATGCCCTCATAGCAAGCCAGCTTCAGTAGTTTAGGTTATTAGCAACAACATTTCATCCCCAAATTATTTGTTCCAGGATTCCAAATTTTTTCCATGCTTTTAATATGCTCAAGAAGAAAAAAGATAATGTTAAATTGAAATTTATGGAAAATCGAAATGCAAAATCCTATAGTTTTTGAGACATCTTTTCAAAAAAGAAATATTTCCCTCCATCATTATTTGTAAATGTTATTCACCGTTTGACACACATGTAGATGGTATTGTGTACATTTGTAGAATCCTTTAGATTCTAGCATTGTTATATAGTTAAATACCTTCAATGTTCAGCCACAGCAAACTGTATGGAACTCCTACCTAAGATTTGTTAGAAAATGTCCACATGTAGGAATGGGTAGGGGTCATAGTTTGGAATGGGTCAAAAGGTTAAAAAAAAATCATTAAAAATGTCTAAAAGGAATTAATAGTGATACAGAGTTTATTTAGAAGACTTAATTGTAATCCTATTGGTTACCCGTTCATATGTACCATTTGAATTAATATATTAATATAATAATTTGTTAAACGGGAGGGTACCTGTTTGGATATTATCTACCCAGACAGCTATTTCATTACAAATTATATTCATAGACGTTACTTTTGTTGTATCTCTGCACATTGTGACAAAAATATAAAGTGACAACTATTTATTTTCAGTAATGTAAATAAAATTGTAACTAATCGTTTCAATTTCATCTCTAAATACATAAATCAATATCCACAGGGATTATACATTTTTATGATGATGCGTTCTTTTCTCATTAATTATGGAAGGAGGAGACAAATTCCTTAAAAATGATCAAATTCCAAGGTAAAGTGAAGGTCAATTTTAATCTGTGTACACATCATTATAATTCTGTCATATTTACACTCTCAACAGAAATATCTGTATTGTAACTAAAGGTTTCTAACACATTGACTTTTTATCCTTATAGTACATTTCTATTCAATTGACCAATTTCTATTATCTCATTTGTGCAAAAGTACAGGTGATTCATAATAGATCTGGGGACATCGTGGCCGTTATGTATGGTAGTTGGATTTACAACTACATATGCAATCAGTGCATATCACCACATGGTGAGGTGTACTCGATACAACATTATGTGATAAAGTTTGTCAGTAACTTGCGACAGGTCGGTGACTTTCTACAGGTATTCCGGTTTCCTCCACCAATAAAACTGACCGCCATGATATAACTGAAATATTGTTGAAAGTGGCGTTAAACACCATAAACCAAATCATCTATTAAGAAAATAATTACAGTCAAACCTGTATTATGTGACCTTCCAACAAAACATTGAAAAAGGGTCACATAAGACAGGTGTTCACTATATACAGGTTTAAATAATATGAAAATGCACTGTGAAGGGAAATTAAAAGAAGGTCACATGATACAAGTTATTGCTTAATAGAGGTGGCCACTAAAGCAGGTTTGATTGTATTTCATTTGTTTGGATAAAGTGAAACATAGTTTTCAGATATTTGTATCCTACAATAATAATCTGCTTCCTCTTTCTGTAACAAAAATTGGTACTGCACAACAAAATAACTCCTGTATCAAATACTACAAAAAAAGACAAAAACATTGGACAGTTTGGGTAAATTTCTTATATATTAGGTGTCTACAGCGTGGACTGTGTTTGACCAGCGTCTATTGCGCTTTGCTCTACAAAAGTCGTGGGGGGTACCAGAGACATTTTACATCTTGTAGATGAATAAATTAGGTTATATGTACGCCTTTAATGCACTGATTGCAGTATAAATATATTTCTTTGCAAATATAATTTAAGTACAGGTAACTCTTAGAGTAATGGTTCTACAAATACTTTTTATATGAATTGAAAAAGTACATTTTGTTCTAAA
This sequence comes from Bathymodiolus septemdierum, assembly GCA_963383655.1. Taxonomy (NCBI): domain Eukaryota; kingdom Metazoa; phylum Mollusca; class Bivalvia; order Mytilida; family Modiolidae; genus Bathymodiolus; species Bathymodiolus septemdierum. The sequence goes on along the minus strand of OY726517.1, from coordinate 87,988,040 downwards.
GCTATAAAAAAAATATATAAAAAAAACACCTGGTATGGGATAACCGTATTGAAAACCAGGAGTGCATCTAGTGTAGAAATATTGATGGTAAATCTATGGAAGAATTTATCAATTTATTTTATCATTGAATTTATTAATTGAACATGTATTTTATTTTGTCAGTCATTCACTATTTAAGAAACATTTTGCAAGCACTCAGTACAAGCACTAGCAATCTTATAGTGGATATAATTAAAATTAGATGTTTATTCTAATTGCAATGTCCCCGCCGCGAGGCATCGTGGCATGAAGTTTTAACCATATCCGTATGAACATCCTGTATTTGGTTTCCACTTTTATAACTAAAGTTTCCTAAACCAAATCATTTCAAATTTATACACAAGACCAGGAACCAAATAAGGAAAGCTGGTCGATTTCAGACTTTTTTGCCTTTTCCATTCTAGAGTTATTTCCATGTTTACTTTAGCTGGCAGCAGGTATATCTGTGTCCTGTGGACACATTCAAATCTTCCATTTTTATTATATATTTTTTGGTAATACACTAACATCTAATGACATTCCCAAGGGTTCATTTCATTGTATACCAATGGATACGAATTGTGCCCCTCTTCTAGCCTATTTATTTTTATACTCATATGAGTCGGAGTTTCTTCAAAAGCTTGTAAAAGATAAGAAGATTCATGAGGCTAGAGCCTTTAATTTCACATACAGGTGTATTGATAACGTTTTATCTATCAATAATTCTAGATTTGCAGAAATTCTTCCATTGATATATCCTCCAGAGCTGGAAGTTAAAGAGACCACAGATACAGCTTCGTCCGCATCATTTTTGGACTTATACCTCGAATTTGACGACAGTGGTCAACTCAGTACTAAAATTTATGATAAACGGGACGACTTCAATTTTAAAATCATAAATTTACCAAATATGTGCAGCAATATACCAGCTTCTCCTGCATATGGTGTTTACATTTCGCAATTGATTCGTTATGCAAGGGCCAGTAGCAATTATTCTGATTTCCTGAAACGTCATCTTCATTTGAGAAACAGGCTACTGGACCAGGGCTATTAAAAGATTTGCCTTATTCGATCTCTTAAAAAGTTTATATTCCGATACCAAGATCTTGTCGAAATATATTCCGTCTCTGCAGAGACGATAATAACCGATGCATTTTCATATAGTGAAACTGTATAAAGATAAGAAAGTCAACAAAAATGTCAAAAATATTTTTTTTTATCAATGTGTGACGTAAAAGTGTTTTTGACATTTACTTCACTGAATTTGATACTGCTTTGACAACTATTTTACCTATTTTGTTCCAGTATTGTTATAAATACTGTTATAGTGACAGCCGGAACCATTGAGCCGTAATGAAAGTGGGAGGTTTGGCACTTTAAAATCTGATTCAACCCACCATTTCTTTAGAAATGCCTGTACCAAGTCAGGGTCATTACGGTTTTCACAGTTTTCCGGTTGTTATTACCCTTATTCATGTCACCTTTCATTCATCTTTGACCTCAAATCAATTTCAAAACTGTTGAATATATTGATCAATAGAACAACAACACTCAGCATGTGTTCGGTTTAAATATTGGTGGGCTCATCACTGATTTGTGGGTTGAAAATATAAATCATGATGTGATCCCATATGGGGTGTCAATAGACGTTACTGTATCGTCAAAAAAAAACATTTTTTTTTTAAATTAAGAATTTTTCTAATCTGATACCACTGAACTATTTGGCAGTAAACTTAGATTGATTGATCGATGTTTAACACCGATTTCAACTATATCGTGGCATTAATAAACTTAGATAAAATGTTCTTGGGATGGTACTCTAGAACTACCACAGGTTTCCTGTTTTTTGTGTCGATCAGAAATGGTGAAAGTTAAAATTACGTACATTGCACTACCGTGATATGTTTACACTCAAATAAATATTTCTATTTCCCCTGATACACATGTATGAATTAGTATATAGTAAATTACAATGATCAAACAAAATGACCTTCACAAAGTTGACAATTAAACCTCCCTAATTATGTAGACGCCTAAGACGGCTCTTGTAATGTTTTTAGTCAAACCACAAACATTTGTGATTGGTAACCAGTGGTCATATAACAGTGTATTGTAAATGGCATTAGTTTTCTGTAAACAATTCAAACCTCTCAATTAATTTGAATAATATCTTCAACTCGATGGTACTTGTATGAGAATATGTACAGGTCAACTTCAAAATTGAGGGTACTTGAAGAATTTATTTATTTAGGCAAAGAACCAAATAGGATCAAGAATATTAATTTAATTTAATTTAAGTTCTTTTAATGACATGTATCATATTGGAATGTACAAAAAATTTAGAAATTAATTTATGGTTGGGTTTGTGGAAAGGAGCAATTTTCTCAAAATTAATGAAAAATATTTAGAAATTTCTGACTTGATTGGGGATTTATCACTAACTATGCCATCAGTGCCTATCACCACTAACATTGTGAGTTTGTACCCCGCTCATGGCAAGGTGTACTCGATACAATATTGTGTGATAAAGATTGTCAGTGACTAGCAACAGGTCAGTGGTTTTCTCCAGGTACTCCTGTTTCCTTCACCAATAAAACTGACCGCAACTTTCTTATGACTGTTAAAAATATATCTCTTTGAATGTGATTTTTATAAACGATAGATCTACATGTCTCATTTTTTTTTTCTACTTCCTCTTTAAAGGTTGATAAAAACTGACAGCTAATAGAATGAAAAATACAAGTAATAATATAAGAGATCAGAGACTTTTATCATAAATGTAAATCTTGACATTTTCACATACCCATAGCTAATGAATTTTTATACAATCTCACAAATTGATTGAAATTTACTCGTTTCTTATGAATTTTTATTGCATATTATTACTTATTTTAAAGATTTAATCAGATGTTTTTCTAATAACTTTTTCTATATAATTTTTCCAGTAAATTTATGCTATCCATAGATTGATCAGATGAAGATGAACTTTGACCTAAATTTACATTTAAAAGTACACAGCATCTTGATTTATTACCATATTCACATTTTCATTCTAATGAGAATTTTGCCTTATGTATGTAATCTTATAATAATATGATATTATGATTTATATACCAGTGCTAGGTTCCTTTGTAGACAAGTTCATTCTGTATACAGTGTTTTCCAAATAGGAGCCTTTGAAATTAAATATACCTCTTTAGCTATTTAGCTAGTCCGTTGGTTAACTACATCATTCATTGACCCTGCTATTGTATTGTACATGTTTATGTTCTCATTCATATTTGTGATAGTGTGTGGTCTTTTTGAGTGGAACCAAATCTATGATTTTTTTTTAATTGTTTCTCCTGTCCTAAGCCAAGACCTGAATTTCCAACGCCATATGTTATGGTTTGTTTTGTGTTCAATTCTTTACGAGAGTACAGTTGTTCATTTTGTTGATAAAGGTGGAATTGTTGACCATCACTGTTTAAACTTTCTTTTCACAATACAATAACTATGATTTTGTCGGAAAATAATGAATCTATTTGTATGCTCTTTAGAAATTAGTAGAAAAAGTGAGTTTCCTGTCTCTTTTGCAGCAAATACAAATCGATTGTATTTTAAATGACAATGTCTGTTGTATATAGTGTTTTTACTGAAAATATCAGAAGCAAGTATTCAAATTGTTTTCAAACAGATGCTGTCTTTCCCATCTGTCATATACTGTAGCCATTTCTTACTGTTTTCTCTACATGAATCAGGTACCAGGAGACTATTATATGCCATTCTAATATGACGTCCTTCAAACGCTTTGAGTCCAAACCCGTGGTAAAAATAATATTAATCTATGACCGATTAAATTTATGACGTCATCGACAATTTATAACGATATTTTACCAATTTTTACATATTAGAATCGAAATAATTCATGCAAACCATATGTATATATTGTTTTTACCACAGGTAGGCCTTTATGTCAGCTTTTCACCCCTCGCTAACGGTCGGGGTAAAACTTCGTGACATAAAGGCCTACCCGTGGTAAAAACAATATATACATATGGCTTCCATGAATTATTTCTTAATTCACTCTACATGATTCAGGTAGCAGGAGACTGTTACAAACACAGCAAAAATTTAATAATGTACAATGTACCTTTACTGTACAGCAAATGCAAAACATAATTGTTATATGAAACTCTCTCTTGTATTTTTTCAGTTGGGCTACACACCTCTACATAGAGCAGCATCAAAAGGTCATACAGAAGCCATAGAATTATTACTGTCCTCAAAATGTAAAGTTGACTCTCAAGATGAGGTAATTAATAATCAAACAAACGAAACAATTTTTTTCGAAAATTTCTGGAGAATTATAGCAAATTTACAAAAATACACTGTACCTTTTTGCATACAGTCAAACCTGCCTTAAAAGAGCACCTCTATATAGCAAATCATTGTCTATAAAGGGCAGCCTCATTTTTCCCATAAATGAATATTGCATATACATTTGTGTATATAATTTTAACCTGTGTATGAAGGGCACATTTTAAGGTTCACATGAGTGTCCTTTATATACAGGTATAACTATCTTCAACTTTATGTCAAATAGTTTTGATTTGATTTATTGTGTTTAATGCCACTTTCAGCAATATTTCATCTATATCATGGAGACCAGTTTTAGTGGTGGAGGAAGCCGGCGTACCCGGAGAGAACCACTGACCATGGGCAAGCAACTGGTAAACTTCCATCACCTGTGGCTGCGAGTTGAGTGCACTCTTTTTTGGAATTTACAAAGCCGAGTACGAACCCATGCCGTATTGGTGATAGGCTTGTATGAGTTATTAGGTAATCCTAACTCATTGAGCCACCCGTGGCCCATGTCAAAATAGAAATAATCACTTTAGGCTTATAATGGGATATACCTCTTTTAAAGTGAAAAATACTTTACGAATTTATCACAATCAGTTACCCTCTTAAACACTCATGTTTACATTATATCAATGAGTAGTACATGTACCGCGGGTATTTCTTTGACACTATTGTTGTACTCTATTGATTGTATAGTTCTGTATTGGTGTTCCTGGTATCATCTAATAGAACTAAGAACAGAAAACAAGTGGGAGTAATCTTAGGGTGACCCTATTATATATTCTGATTTGAATGATTGAAAGTTGATCTTCTTTATTTGAATGTTGAATAAAAATGACCTTTAGTATTTGAGTGATTAGAACAAATATTTTCTTAGCATCATTGATTTCTGTATTTGGTGGCAAAATCTTATTTGAATGATATAAAAATAAATAGAAATTACTTGATAAGATTTTTGTATGTAAAATTTGTCCACTATGAATATGACAGTGTATTGCAAAAAATGAAGGCTTTAAATTGATTGATTGTTGCGTAAAGTCCAGCGTGCAGTATTTCTGCTTTATTGAGGACAAGGAAAAGTTGAACAGTATTATAACCTGGAGACAGATCCCCCCTTCTGCCACTTTAGAATGTGCTGCATGGAACTTTCACCAATACCCAGCTTGAAATTGGAATTAATTTGACAATTCTGTTGCCTTGGTGACCATTAGGAAACACAATAATTACATAACTATCTACTTGTATATACATACATTTAACTTCATATTTTCTTTCAATTTTAAATATTGGGTGGGTGAATTTTTGAAGCTTTGATAAATAACATCATGAGTTTTACCTGTAAATAAATTTACATGTTCAGGTGTTAAAATTACAAACATGTGTCTGGTACTTGAACATTTTCTAATTAGATTTTGTTGTCCTGTATTTAAATATTGCATAATACACAACAAATTGAATTTAAAAGTAAATTGACTTGATATAAATGTATTATAAAGATTGTTTGAGATGATTCATGGTTTGGTATTTAACTATACTTTTCGGCCATTAAAACTGTCGTGATAGATTTCACCTTTTACTGAAAATCAGAGAACATGCAGTAATTAATTGCTTGTCAACACTTTAGTTAAATCATTTAATTTTTTTTAATTTAAATTTAGATATTTTGTAAAGTTTTTTATTCTTTGAAACTAATTGTGAAAAATTAGGAAGCATGTCACTTTTTTTTGTCAATGGAAATAGTTAGTAAGTCTAAAGAAATTCAGTCAATAAAGAGACATTCATTTCCAGTAGTGGCTATGAAAATTAAAAAGAAATATACTTCAAAATATAATTTTTTCAGCATTACAGATTTGTATAATATTATGTAGGATATGTTTGAAATATGAAAAATAATATTTGCGAAAATATGTGACAAAAAAAAATAATGACATGTTCTAGTTTACATGTATATTATTTTTTTCTCTATTCAAAAACACAATTAGTCTTTTAAGATGGAATATTTATAAGACCAAATTATTTGTATTTTTTAACCTAAATTGTGTAAAATTTAGGCCAAAAAAATGTATAGAAAATATAGGTTCTGTGGAGCTCATACAGATTTACCAGTGAATGGCTATCATGAATCTCTTTATTAGGATTCACCTGAGAATTTTCCTTTTTCGTGATTTGAATTATTAACAATCCTTTGGTCTATCACAAAATATGCTTTCTGTATATTTTTTTTATTCATTTACCAGTATATATAATCTGTGTCTCTTAATTTTATTCCAAGATGTTTTATCCAGATCTGATGTTAAAATGATCAATTAGAGTGAAACCTGTCTAAACTGAACCTCTTTGGGACAAGCGGTTTAGAATAGACAGGTTACATTAACAAAGATTTCATACATTAGGACTTTATGTATGTTCAGTTGTTAGCTTACCTGACCCAAAGGGTCATGTGAGCTATTGCCATCACTTGGCGTCCGTCGTCCATCCGTAAACATTTCAATCTTCTTCTAGAGAACCACTGAAGCAAATGGGACCAAACATGGCAGGAATGTTCATTTGCATGGTCTAACCAAGTGTTGTTACTTTCGTTACGATCGGTTATCCAACATGGCTGCCAGGGGCCATAAAAGCCTCTGATTGGCTGAAATTTTTAATGATCTTCTTCTCCGATACTACATGGAGGATGGAATTGAAAATTGTCATGAATGATCATTGCAAGCTGCTAACCAAGTGTTGTTACTTTTTGGACCGATTGAAAATCCAAGATGGCCACCAGCGGGGGACATAAGTAAACATAGCAACCCTATAGGAAATATGTAAAACAAACTTCTTTTCAAGAACCACTGGATGGATTGGAACCATAATTGGCAGAAATGTTCCTTGCAAGGTCCTTTTCAAGTGTTGTTACTTTTTGTTCCGACTGTCCTCCGTTCAAGATGGCTGCTGTTACTAAAAATAGAAATTTCTTCAATTGTTCATTGCTGCTTTAGTATAACATATATTCCGGGTTTTTCTGTGAAATTTTTCTTTCAGCCGATTTATAGCGATTATGCAAATTAGGCATATTTTGATAAAAGATCACATTTAAATCTTCTCCTCAGAAACTGCTGAACCAAATTAAACCAAACCTGGCAGGGATGGTTCCTGGGTGGGTCCTTTTCAAAATTGTGTCCGACAACCCCACCTTCCATTCAAGATGGCTGCTGTTACTAAAAATAGAAATTTCTTCAATTGTCCATTGCTGCTTTAGTATAAGTCAAAATGAGCTCAAATTTTAACTGCAGCTACATGGCAAGGAGTAGTTTAGCATATATTCCAGGTTTTTCTGTGAATTTTTTCTTTCAGCCGATTAAAACCGATTATGCAAATTAGGCATATTTTGATAAAAGATCACATTTAAATCTTCTCCTCTGAAACCGCTGAACCAAATTTGGCTGGGATGGTCGTTGGGTGGTCCCTTTTCAATATTGTGTACGACAGCGCCGCCCTCAATTCAAAATGGCTGATGTTACCAAAAATATAAATTTCTTTAGTTGTCAATTTATGCTTTATTGCAAATCAAAATGAACTCAAATTTTAACTGCAACTACATGACAATGAGTAGTTTAACGTATATTCTGGGTTTTTCTGTGAGATTTTTTTTCAGCCGGTTTATTCCATTTAGGAATATTATGAGAAAAAAATCACATCAAAATCTTTTGTTTAGAAATTTGAGTTAAAATGATCTTTGGATGGCCCACTTTCAAAATTATGTGTAACACCCCCATTTTCTATCAACTTTCGATGTCAAATTGAAAACCAGGTGAGCGATTACAGGCTCCTGGGAGCCTCTAAGTTACAAGATTCCGTTTTATTGAGGGTCTAGTTACACAAGTTTAACTGTATTATAACAACTACTGTTATTATTTGTTTAGTCATATAAAGGTATAGATAGTTTCTTTACGCAGCTCATTGCCAGATTTGTTTGATTTGTGCCTTAAAGTAAACAAGTTTATCAGGTGCTTGCTGAAGCTCTGTAGTTTTCTCATGGAATTTGTTTCCTCCACCAGGAGTAGTACATTTGAAAAATACAGTAAATCATAGATTCACTCAGTTTATGTTAAATCATGTGTTGTGATCAGATGTTATTTTGTTTTACAGCATGGAAACGGAGCTATACATGAAGCAGCTTGGAATGGGTTCAGTCAGACATTGGAAATGCTCATTAAACACCACTGTAATGTTATTCTGACTAATAAGGTATGAAATAGTGACTATAGCCATAATGATAATACTTACAATTTTAATACTGCTGTCTATATAAGCAGTGACTTACAATTTTGATACTGCTGTCTAGATAAGCAGTGACTTACAATATTAATACTGCTGTCTATATAAGCAGTGACTTACAATGTTGATACTGCTGTCTATATAAGCAGTGACTTACAATTTTAATACTGCTGTCTATATAAGCATTGACTTACAATTTTAATACTGCTGTCTATATAAGCAGTGACTTACAATTTTAATACTGCTGTCTATATAAGCAGTGACTTACAATTTTGATACTGCTGTCTATATAAGCAGTGACTTACAATTTTAATACTGCTGTCTATATAAGCAGTGACTTACAATTTTAATACTGCTGTCTATATAAGCAGTGACTTACAATTTTAATACTGCTGTCTATATAAGCAGTGACTTACAATTTTGATACTGCTGTCTATATAAGCAGTGACTTACAATTTTAATACTGCTGTCTATATAAGCAGTGACTTACAATATTAATACTGCTGTCAATATAAGCAGTGACTTACAATATTAATACTGCTGTCTATTTAAGCAGTGAAAAAGTGCATGTGTAAAGTAATGCAATGCAAAAAAGTAGATATATTATTTAGTGTGCATGACATGTTTATAGAATAACCTTCAGATACGCCCAGTCTAAGGATTTGCATGCCAAATAATTTAAGTCTTTGGCAACAAGTAAACCTAAGGGCCTAAACACCATAGCCAAAATCAGCTTAAAAACTGTCTAAGAATATTGACCCTAATTTTAATCAATCACATTATTCAGAAACTAAATTTCCAACACAAGTATATCTAATAAACCACAATGTCATAAAAACTACCAGTCTGAATAAAATCTTTTTTTTTTAAATAATGTTAATTTACCAATTTGACTCATTTTGACATTTAGTTAATTTTCTGCATGTTTCACATGTGGGAAAATAACATCATCTCATGAAAAAGATAAACAGTGTTGCTGCATTAGAATATACTTAATAATAAAACAGTCTGAAATATATTTTTATTTTATTATTATTTATTTTGCAAATAAAAATTAATTTCTCATACTGTCTTCTGCTTGAATGAAATATTTCTTAAATACATGAACAGTGAAAAACATCAACAATGAACACAGAACATCACTTACTAAAATTTACTACAATGAAAAGTTAGAAATATTAATTTTTGCATAATATAGCTAATCCAGAATAAATAAATGCTGTGGTCAATGGGAGATAACTCTATAGGAAAAAGATAGAAATTACTTCCAGAGATACTTGCAACTCTTCTAGGTGAGTCCTGGACTCATCATTTGCAGTGCTCTCAATAGAAGCGTGTTGCCATTGAAAATCACCGTCTATAAGATGGTGGATGACAGTAGTGGACTCATCATTTGCAGTGCTCTCAATAGAAGCATGTTGCCATTGAAAATCACCATCTATAAGATGGTGGATGACAGTAGTATTATATTTTTGTGCATTCTTTCTGATTTTTACAATTATTTATTTTGTATTTTTTGTAGTCTGGGTTTACTGCTCTACACTTATCTAGTCAGAATGGTCACAATCAAAGTGCTAGAGTTCTGCTGTATGCTGGATGTAATGCCGATCTTAAAAACAACGTAAGTACCCTATTTTGTCATTTTTTTATATGCATTTTACCTGCTTTTAATATCGATTGATTGATTGAATTATTGTTGTTTTATGTCAAGTATTTCAAGCTAATATATACAAATATATATTTGTTTAATTATTAATATCAACTTATTTAACATAAAAACAAGTACAAATTATTCATTGTAGTAGATTTTTTTTTCTATTTAATTAAGCACAATTTATGGAAATTTTCACTTGCCCAAATCAGTTTTAGGCTTAGGGCTAGTGGTTTTTAGCACAGACTGTGACAGGACAGATAATCAGTTAAAATTCATTGATGATATTGAATGATATTTATATACTATCAAGCAAAATGGTAGAATTATAAGACAGAAGCTAAACCACAGAGATATCGTTTCAATGATAGTATATTTATATTTACAGTACGGTGATACAGCCCTTCACACGGCAGCAAGATATGGACATGCAGGTGTCACACGAATATTGATTAGTGCTAGGTGTCAGCTTAATGAACAAAATAAGGTAGTTTTATAACTAATATTAATTAGTGCTAGATGTCGGTTTGATGAAGTGAGGTAGTTTTATAATTAATGTAGCATAGCTCTCAAAATAGTAGCTAGCTGCAGAATCGTAGCTATTTATGGTCTACACGATGTTTGGATTTGTTTGGAGCTACAGAACTTCCCCAATTGAAAAAAAAATACAAAATAATGTTGACATATTTTGATAACAAAAATCATAGGAATTCTACTATTCTTTGATTTTGTGTTGTTTCATTTTTCTATGTGAAGTACAGCATGTCTTCTCGAATTTGAACACTTGAACAAATGCAAAGATAAATTTTATTGATATGACTTTCACTGTTCTATTTATATATGAACAAATTTTGTTGTTTATTTTTTTCTAGAATGGAGATACAGCTCTGCACATATCAGCAGCCTTAAAGAGGAGAAAAATAGCCAAACTTGTGGTAGAGGCTGGTATTGATGTTAATATCATCAACAAACAAGATGAAACAGCAATTGAAGTGGCTCGACGGAAAGATCATCCTGAAGTCATTATGACAATAACGTCATTGTTAAAGGTAAAATCTATATACCTAATAAAATTAGAATATTGAAAAATTAAAAATTAAAAAATGAACAAAGACTGATTGGCTTGAAATCAGGATAATGTGTCTATGTGAGTGTGACATGTTAACCTGTGGACCATTGTTTCAGTGATATAGCACTATAAAAATCAAACTTAGCATGTTAGTCTAGTACAAAGCAGACATCATTATCATCTCATTGAATGTAACTTGTTCTCGCTGTTGATATAGCTGAAAACATGTTCATTTGGCTTTAGAAAGCAATCACTCACTCACTCTATATATTTAGCTCAACATTAAACTTGTAGCATCAAACTAAATATGAATTAAAAAAAATGGTCTGGTGAAAATTTTAACATGTAATAATTTATTGTGACAATATGAGTAGTTTATACTGGTAAAAATGTCATGAATATTTTATTCAGAGTTTTGTTTTTATGTCCCCGCTACTAAGTGGCTGGGACATATAGTGTTGCCCATGTCTACAATTCCGAAATAAAACAGTTGTCACCACTTTTTTTCGCTATGCTTTGAGATATTGACTTGATATTTGGTATGTGGGTGTATCAAGTTACAGATCAAGTTTACGTTTCGTTCCAGTCCAATGATTTTTGGCCGAGTTTTGGACTTTGAAATTTGGCTAAATATTTAGTTGTCACCACTTTTTTTCGCTATGCTTGGAGATATTGACTTGATTTTTGGCATATGGGTGTGTAATGATGAGTTACAGATCAAGTTTACATTTCGTTCCGGTCCAATGATTCTTGGACGAGTTATGGCCCTTGGACTTTGAAATTTGGTTAAATATTTAGTTGTCACCACTTTATTTCACTATGTTTTGAGATATTGACTTGATTTTTGGTATTAATTTAGCTTTTGTTCCCACTGAATAATTTTGGCCAAATTACTGTCCTTGGATTTTAGAATTTTTCAGATCTTAAGCAATAGTTTGTTATTCTTATTCTATTGCTGAGGGAATTAAAAAAGGGTGAAACATTTGCGAGCCTCCTTAATATTCATGGCGGGGACATTCGTGTCGTTCCCGACACATCTAGTTTTTTCTTAAGAATAAGCACAATGGTGTCAGTCAGTCATGAGAATTTCATATGATTGTATTATATTTCAGACAAAAGCTCAGGTTCATCCTGCACCAAAGATGGTCAACTTCAGTGAGTTACCTGTGGACATGGAAGGTCCAATTGTAGTCCCTGATGAAGATTTACCTGTAAAAACAGACAAATCGGAGAAAGGAAGTAAATTCTTCTCTTTCCTGAAGAAAAAGAAAAAGGTAAGAAGAAAATAGATTCCCAGGTAGTTTATTTCCATATGTGTCAATTTGTTGCCTTTTTATTTGACAATTGACTTAGTTTAACAAGTAGTAAGAGTCTACAAAACAATAATTCTGTTTTATAAATACTCATCATTTTGAAATGGCAAATATTCAATTTTCATAAGTTGAATATTTAAAAAAAAATAATTAAAAGCATCCCCGATGGATATTAACGTAATTGTTCTTTGTATCCCTAAATAAGATTGGATGAGATAGATGCTAATTATCATATCTATTCAATTGAGCAAAATTTGTTTTGCACTGTAAAAAGGAAAAAAATAAAACATTATTTTACTGTGATGAAATAGAGTTATTATTTGGTATGGTTAAAAGGGAAACAACTGCTGAAATTTAAATTTTAAGCTTATTTCTTTTATTTATGACCAGGAGAAGGACAAACCAGCTCAATCAGGAAGTCAAGTTCATCCTACATCTACTAGACAAACTGTTCAGGGTTTCTTCAGTCAGTATACACCAAAAAAAGGTCAACAATATTATAGAGATTTGGCTGGCAACATCAAACAAGTGAGTACCCCAGATCTAATGCATGTTAGGAATTGAAGAACGTTAGCAATATTAGCATATCACACCTTACAGATTGAAATGAATAGGAAAGTAGATGAAAATTGTACCAACAAATTTTAAGTGTTTTAACATTTAACTTAGTTTTTATCTTGAAACAAATGTTTGTTTGCTTTATCATTAACAAAGAAACAATATATGCCACCCTGGGTCCGTTTTGTTGTCTGTTTTTTCATTAACAGTGAAACACCATATCTAATCCTGAGGACAGTTTGTTTCATTTGAAATGTATATGAAATACCAACAGTGAATTACCATAAGTAGACATGGCAAATATTTGTCTCTGTTGAGACATATATAAAATACAAATTAGAGGAGACATGTATAAAATACCAATTAGAGGAGACATATATAAAATACCAATTAGAGGAGACATGTATAAAATACCAATTAGAGGAGACATATATAAAATACCAATTAGAGGAGACATGTATAAAATACCAATTAGAGGAGATATATATAAAATACCAATTAGAGGAGACATGTATAAAATACCAATTAGAGGAGACATATATAAAATACCAATTAGAGGAGATATATATAAAATACCAATGGGAGGAGACATATATAAAATACCAATTAGGCCAAAAAAAATAATATGTGTGTTTATGGTCACCCGACCTACCCTAATGTTTGCTAGCGACCCTATGCATTTTTACACAGAATTCGGATAATCATTTTTTAGCTCACCTGACCCAAAGGGTCATGTGAGCTATTGTCACCACTGAGCGTCCGTCGTCTGTCGTCCGTCCGTCCGTTAACTTTTCACATTTTAATCAACTCCTCTGAAGCCACTGGGCCAATTTGAACCAAACTTTGGTGGAATGGTCCTTGGATGGCCCCCTTCCAAAATTGTGTCCGGTGATCCCGACTTCCAACCAAGATGGCCGCCAAGCTAAAAATAGAAAAAAGGGGGGATGAAATTTTAATTGTCCATTGCTGCTTTAGTATAAGTCAAAATGAGCTCAAATTTTAACTGCAGCCGATTTATGCCGATTATGCAAATTAGGCATATTTTGATAAAAGATCACATTTAAATCTTCTCCTCTGAAACTGCTGAACCAAATTAAACCAAACCTGGCAGGGATAGTCCTTGGGTGGGTCCCTTTCAAAATTGTGTCCGACAGCCCCGCCCTCCATTCAAGATGGCTGCTGTTACTAAAAATAGAAATTTCTTCAATTGTCCATTGCTGCTTTAATATAACTCAAAATGAGCTCAAAATTTAACTGCAGCTACATGGCAAGGAGCAGTTTAACATATATTCCGATTTTTTTCTGTGAAATTTTCCTTTCAGCCGATTTATACCGATTATGCAAATTGGGCATATTTTGGTAAAAGATCACATTTAAATCTTCTCCTCTGAAACCGCTGAACCAAATTAAACCAAACCTGGCAGGGATGGACCCTGGATGGGTCCCTTTCAAATTTGTGTCTGACAGCCCCGCCCTCCATTCAAGATGGCTGCTGTTACTAAAAATAGAAATTTCTTCAATTGTCCATTTCTGGTTTAGTACAAGTCAAAATGAGCTCAAATTTTTAACTGCAGCTACATGGCAAGGAGTAGTTTAACATATATTCCAGGTTTTTCTGTGAAAATTTTCTTTCAGCCGATTTATACCGATTATGCAAATTAGGCATATTTGATAAAAGATCACATTTAAATCTTCTCCTCTGAAACCGCTGAACCAAATTAAAACGAATATGGCTGGGATGGTCCTTGGGTGGTCCCTTTTCAAGATTGTGTCTGACAGCCCCGCTCTCCATTCAAGATGGCTGCTGTTACCAAAAATAGAAATTTCTTCAATTTTCCATTGCTGCTTTAGTATAAGTCAAAATGAGCTCAAATTTTAGCTGCAGCTACATGGCAATCAGTAGTTTAACATATATTCTGGGTTTTTCTGTGAGATTTTTTCAGCCAGTTTATTCCGTTCAGGAATATTATGAGATAAAAATCACATCTAAAAAATCTTTTGCTCTGAAATTTGAGTTGAAATGATCTTTGGGTGGCCCACTTTCCAAATTACGTGCAACACCCCCATTTTCTATCAACTTTAGATGTCAAATTGAAAACCAGGTGAGCGATTACAGGCTCCTGGGAGCCTCTAGTGTTGTTTAACCAGCAGCAATGTTTTATTTATTCAACTGCTAGCTTTTTGTCGAAATTGAGAGCAAAGAAGGTAGAAAAACTGCACAATTCGTCATTTTACCAGAATTTTCGAAAATTAAATACCGGAATCGGATTGCGGAACCGGGAACGACTATTTTCGGTTTTGTCGATAATAAAAAAAAAAAATTAATCCCGACCGACCAACCCTAAATTTTTTTGACATGTGACAGTAAACACACATATATTTTTTTTTGGCCTTAGAGGAGACATGTATAAAATACCAATTAGAGGAGACATGTATAAAATACCAATTAGAGGAGACATGTATAAAATACCAATTAGAGGAGACATATATAAAATACCAATTAGAGGAGACATGTATAAAATACCAATTAGAGGAGACATGTATAAAATACCAATTAGAGGAGACATTTATAAAATACCAATTAGAGGAGACATATATAAAATACCAATTAGAGGAGACATATATAAAATACCAATTAGAGGAGACATTTCTAAAATACCAATTAGAGGAGACATATATAAAATACCAATTAGAGGAGACATGTATAAAATACCAATTAGAGGAGACATATATAAAATACCAATTAGAGGAGACATATATAAAATACCAATTAGAGGAGACATTTATAAAATACCAATTAGAGGAGACATGTATAAAATACCAATTAGAGGAGACATATATAGAATACCAATTAGAGGAGACATGTATAAAATACCAATTAGAGGAGACATATATAATATACCAATTAGAGGAGACATGTATAAAATACCAATTAGAGGAGACATATATAGAATACCAATTAGAGGAGACATATATAAAATACTAATTAGAGGAGACATGTCTACCAGCTGGCTGTTGTTTCAGTCAGCTAGCACTATAAAAATCCAACCAAATCTGTTGATCTAGTACAAAGCTTGTTCTTCGTTAAGTCATTGATATGTAACTCACTCTCACCATGATATAGCTGAAAATTTGCTCATTTGGTATTTAGCAACAATCACTCACTCACTCATCCTATTAAAGAAACTATGCAAACAATCACAATCCACATAGACAAAACAACACCAGTGAACTAAAAAATGAAAAAGAAATAAAGTTACAAAAAAAAATCGTGACAACAGGAGTGTCCACAACAGCACATGACTGAGATCTGATGGTTAGAAGGGTGCATCATATCCTGCTCCAGGGATAACACTGGTCGTGTAAAACAGGTGTCATTATACCCCCCGCAACGAAATTGTAGGGGGGTATACTGGTTTCACCATGTCCATCCGTCCGTCTGTAGACAAATCCTATGTCGTACGATAACTTGAGTTGTGTTTCTTAGAATCTTTTAAAATTTTATCAGCTGTGTACTGGTGAAGAGAGGAGGATCCCTTTCATTTTTGACAATTTTCACTTTTGCCGTTCCAGAGTTATTGGACTTGATATGACGGAAAATAGGATTTTTACCCTATGTCGTATGATAACTTGAGTAGTGTTTCTCAGAATGTTTTGAAATTTTATCAGCAGCTTACCAGTGAAGAGAGGAGGGTCCCTTTCATTTTTGGTCGGAATAATCTGTAATGTTTTGGTTATGGAAATAAGCAGATGTGGGGAGCAGGGGGTTATATCTTAGTGAGCACAGCTCACAGTAATACTAGTTTTCACAATACTAGTAAAATTAATATATGAAACATAAGTTATTTGTACAAAAATTTATCAAACATATCTACAGTGAAACCTATTTAAAACCATAACTCATTAGGACCAACTTTTGTGTTCAGAATAGATTTGTGTTCGATTTATAGAGGTTTAAATTAACAAAGATTTTCTACATATGAAGTTAATTTAAAGTTCGGTATATCCAGGATTTCCATTTATTATGTATGTCTCTCCTTCGAACATAAGGAGACATTGTTTTAGTCTGATTTTTTCTTCCGCTTCTTCTCAGCGAAGCTTGTCCGGACCATAACTTGTTTGTCTTTCGAGATAGGTCAATGATATTTCGCATGTGGGTGCATGACCATAAGGTGGTGTGTCACGTACCATAATGACCTTCATGGGACCTTGACCTTTGACCTCAAGGTAAAATAATTGTTTTTTAAATAGTATTTTCTTGTCCGGGCCATAACATTTTTGTCTTTTGAGATAGGTAAACGATAATTGGTATGTGGGTGCATGACCATAAGGCGGTGTGTTGCGTACCGTAATGACCTTCGTGGGACCTTGACATCAAGGTCAAATAATTCAAATAAATCCAACAAAACTGTTCATGGACAGATAGTTCGTATATGCATGATCATAAGGCGGTGTGTCGTGTACCGTAATGACCTTCGTGGGACCTTGACCTTTGACCTCAAGGTCAAATAATTCAAATAAATCCAACAAAACTTCATGGACAGATAGTTCGTATATGCATGACCATAAGGCGGTGTCACATACCGTAATGACCTTCGTGGGACATTGACCTTTGACCTCAAGGTCAAATAATTGTTTTTTAAATAGTATTTTCTTGTACGGGCCATAACATTTTTGTCTTTCGAGATAGGTCAATGATAATTGGTATGTGGGTGCATGACCATAAGGTGGTGTGTCGCGTACCATAATGACCTTCGTGGGACCTTGACCTTTTAATAATTGTTTTTTAAATAGTATTTTCTTGTCCGGGCCATAACATTTTTGTCTTTCGAGATAGGTCAATGATATTTGGTATGTGGGTGCATGACCATAAGGTGGTGTGTCTCGCGTACCGTAATGACCTTCATTGGACCTTGACCTTTGACCTCAAGGTCAAATAATTGATTTTTGAATAGTATCATTCAACTCATAATGTGTAACTTATTGTTGTACAGATGGCCGCATTAAGGGGAGACATAAGTTTTAGGTATCTAAAACAGTTCTTCCTTGTTCAAGATTTGGTTTGTACTGTTTTCACTGTTACACAAAATAAATTGAGATAAGAGGTAATTAAGGTTTTTTTGTTCTATATACATATTGCAGCAGTTACCATTTACTCATGTACAAAATCTGTGTATGATACAGATCTGATAAAAGGAGGCATAGTGTGCTTGAAGTTTTGCTTGAAAACATATTTCCAGTAAAAATTAAAAAAAAAGGAAAAAAATCAACAGAAATGAAGTTACATTGTTTACACTTTTTATATGATTTTTAATCCTTTGAAATATTTACAATGTGATTTAAAAGTGTTAATTTTGTTTTGCAGGGTCCAGTGGGTTACACACCTATTTGTCAATGTATGCCAGCACTCCAACAACTAGAAAAGAGGGTTGATAAGGACAAAGAACACATCTATGAACACATAGATGCCTCACACCAAATCTTGAAAAATCGTATGGACCAACTAGACAAACGAACTACACAACAAATAAGTTCATATGATCAGTGGTCAAGGACAAGGTTTGACGAGGAGGAAAGAAACTGTTATAACAGAATAGACCAACGAATGGGGGATCAACAACATTATATGGCACATCGTAATCAGGGAGGAATAAATGTTGACAATTGGCTAGAAGCCAAGTTATCTGAATATGGTCATTGTTTAGATCATCACCATGATGATTCAGCCTTACCTAGTAATAATATATTTACAGACATTCATGAAACAGAAAATGGCCGACTTTTTCGATCGCGGTCAGATGAGACATTATCACAGTCTGATAATCATAGTGGGAAATTTCGTAAAAGACAATTTTATGAATCACGACAAGAGGCAATGCAGCAGATCAGAGCCTGGCAACTTCCTGCATATAGTAAAGAAAGAACTTACCGTTATACTAAACCTGTCGGTGGTCGTAAAGAAAATTACAATGTTCAAAACTCACAAACTTTCAAAAGAAATACTACCCAACAAAGTGTACGGCAAAACATTACTTCACCTGTTACTAGTCAACAGAACACACGATCATCATCACGTCCAGAATTCATATCACCGAGTACTCTTTCTACTAATCGTAGTCCATATATGTCACATGACCCTGTGTACGGAAGTCATTATAGTGGTTATGACCAAGGTGCTATTCCAAAAAGACTTCCAACTTCGCAAACTTGGCACGGTGCTAATGAATTGCAAGCAGCAGTTCTTAAAGAAACAAATCCTCTCAATCATAATAGTACACATGAACTTAGGTCATCAGGTTACAGGGAGGCAAGTCCCTTAAATCATAGCACCTCGAAATCCAGGGAATCTAGTCCATATGATTATCACTATCTTCCTACTCAAAGGCTGGTTAAAAATAGAACTGAACCTGAAAATCTGACACCAAGACAAAGTGAAAGTAGGAATATTCAAAGTGAAATGAGAAACAAAAGTGAAACAAGGAATTCTAATAGTGAAAGTAGGAATATTCAAACTGAAATTAGGAATAAAAGTGAAACTAGAAATCCTCAAAGTGAAAATAGGAATATTCATAATGATAATAGAATGGATTACTACCAAAGACGGCATGTTGAACCTGAAAACTTTAAAACTGAAAATTTTGATAGGCAAACTGAAGTAAGACAATCTCATACAGAAGCTGGTAGTTTTCATAATGAGAAAAGACATAGCAAAACAAGGCGGAGTTTTCCCGAAAGGGGGTCCTCAAATACAAGTACAGGTACTAACATGACCTCCAATTCTTCCAGTACTGGACAGGGCCCCCTGACTGAGTCCAATACTGGAAAATCTTCAAAGCCCACTTTTACAACCTTTGGTTATCCAGAAAAGGAGCTCAAACCTTACAATAATGAAGAAAGTACTGTGGTACAAAATTCAAACTCTGTGCATCAGTCAGAATCTACATATGGGTATTACAATAGAATTGGTGTGAAACCACAGATTCCGGAACCTTACAATAATTTCAATACAAATCAAGATGAAAAACAAATTTCTAGTGGTTACCGCATGACAAGGACTCAAAATTATGAACCACGCAATGTAAATAATACTGTTAGAAATAGTGCCACTCATTCCATAAACAGTCAAAATAAAGATGATATGTACATATCATCGCCAAATCAGAATATGCAAATGAGCCGACAAAGGTCAAAGTCATCGGAAGGAATTTTATTAGATGATGAATTGACAACTGCACACCAAATGAAACAAAAAGTGCTCAATCAGAATGTGCAAAGGTCAGTCACACCAAATTCTCCAAGGTCAGGTCAAGGTCAAAATTATAATGTGCCTCTAGAAACTGTGAAAAGGTCAATGCCACAATATGGAAGTGCAAGGTCATATTCTAAGGAAAGGATTGATCAAAATTCAAGGGCATTTCAAAGTGATAGAAATTTACAAAATTCTCAATATCATAGTGCTTCACAAGGAAATATTTCTCTGAATGTTGGTCAAATGTATAATTCTACAAGAGATGTGCCTGCTGATGGATACAATGGAGGACATATTAATTATAATAGAGACAGGCCCTACAGGGCCGGTGATAGTACTTATAGAGACAATCCATATGGAGCCGTTAAGAACTTGACTAATAAGACGAATGAAACAAGAAATCAGACACCTGTAAGACTGGTTAATAATTATAGTGCATACAATGGCGACATCAAGAGAGGTAATAAATCAGTGTATTCTGATCATACAAATGTGCCAAGAATTATTAGCAAATCTGAAACGACATTAGATCAACAAAATTGTGTACAAGACCAGTCGTTGTCACCGAGAGACAACGACAGAAATTTACAATCCACACCAATTCAGGACAAAAGTAAGGAGGATAATAGCAGTAATCCAGATTCTGGATATAGTAGCAAAATATTTGGACGCAACGTTAATTCAGTGCATCCTCCAAGTACAAGTGATACTCCATCATCATCGTTCAGTACAGAACCTACTGATCATAACATGACTTTATCCAGCAATAATTCACCACATCCACAAGTCAATCATAGTGATTACGCACAAATTAATACGGTGAGACATCAATATGATAAAGACTTAAGTAACCACGTACAACAGTGGTATCAACGTAAATTAAAAGACGCAGCAAACAATTTAAGTGATGAACAGTATGATCCACATGGCGAATATCATTCACAATCCCCCCAAAACCCTAAAGACTATAGCAAATATGAATATGTTCAGCCGTCACAGCAAATTCCTTACCATGGAAACCAAATGTATTCAACTTATCAACATGTGCCAAACTATATCAGAGGAAGTGACGTGTAAATGTTTATACTTCCTTCATCGACGGATACAAAATAATATAAATATACTTCCGTTACCATGTTTATTCATTTATTGATCATTTAAGGATTATTTCCCTTGATTTGTTTAAAATAACTTTTTTTTTTTCTGTGAACAAGCCAGATTCTTTTAAAACTTTTACACATTGTAACAAATAATAAGGAAAATTCTTTGACATTTATTAATTTTTTGAAAAAATAGTTTCTTTGTAAATGAAAAAAATATGCTTCTTTGATTCTTTTACAATTTTTAAGCAAATGACAAGAATATTTTTGTCTCTGGATAATGACAATTTGTGCTTTTTGAGTGGAGTAGGATAATCCATCTGACTTAATTGATATATATATATATATATATATATATATATATATATTGTACAACAATTTGAGTTATTTAACGGATTTGTTGAAATCTTATATTTTACAACCAGAAAAGCAATTATATGAGCTTTTTAGATTCAGATTATATTTCAAGACCAATTATTTATCAATAATCTTACTATGCATACATGCATTTATATGTAGGGTAGTAATTGAATATGCGACGCTTTATTGATAATAAAATTAGTACTAATGTATATAAATGGAAGAACAATAAATTAATGTAAAAATTTAAATGAAAAATGAAAATAAATTTTCTGTAAATTGCATTAGAATATAATAACTACCTCAACATACCTCCTACATGTCTTTTGTATTCCTTCTACCAGAATCAATGTTATATAGTTATAAAGGATAAACATTAAAATCTCCTCTAAATTTAAATATTATGATCTGAGAAGGGGCCGTCGGATTTACAACTTAACTATGCAATCAGTGCCTATCACCACTGATGTTGTGAGTTTGAATCTCGATCAGGGCGAGGTGTACAACATTATGTGATAAAGTTTGTCAGTGACTTGCGACAGGGCGGTGATTTTCTCCAGGTCCTCCAGTTTCCTCCACCAATAAAACTGAACGCCACGATATAACTGAAATATTGTTGAAAGTGGCATTAAACACCACAACCCTCACCCCTAAACCTTAGTGCTGTGTGCATAACACCATCAAACAAACAAATGATCTGAAAACATGTCCTTATTTTGTTGAGTTATACCATTGCTAGGCTCTTTCTTGAGAACGAAATATTGAATGCAATTTGAAATGCATATACTTTTGGAGCTTGTTATTTCAAAAATGTGCAATTAAAAATGTATTTAAATTTGATTTGTGTAAATGTGGTTAAAACATTGTCATTGGTCTAAAGTCCATAGTAGGTGTAAGATGTATGTATAATGATATATAATTAATATATCTTACAGAGTATTGTAAAGGGATTTGGCATGCTATGGTCACATTCATGATTTTATCCAGCAAAACATTCCATACAGGCAATATCTTTTTTTAGATCTCTATATTCAGAAGAATTCCACATTTTTATATCTTTATATAATTTTTTGTTATATTTTTAAATCTTATTTATTTTGTACATATAATTTTTATTGTATATTTGTAAATATGTAAATAAATCATTCCAACGACTGAATCAATGTACATATCAGTTTATGGGTCTATCATGTTATTATTATAATTATAGAAATATTGTACTGCCAGACACAATATGCATAATTTTTTAAGCCATTGTAATTCAGTAATTATCATTCCATCCATTCATGCATATCAAATTGGATTATTTTTATTATTATACAAAATTAAATCTATATTAATTCATGTTATTTATTTATTTTTCTAGCTTACCTGACCAGAAGGGTCATGTGAACTTTTGTCATCACTTCGCATCTGTCATTGTAAACTTTTTATAAAATCTTCTCTTCTGAAACCATTAGGCTAACGTTGGCTGAATCCCTTGGTTGTCTTCTTTCAAAGCTGTATTAGATGACCTCTCTAATCATCCAACATGGCTGTTGTTACTTTAGTATATTTAATTAGTCTAGATCATAGCAGTAAAACATACCTATAGATAAGGCATCATTGGTATAATGGTTATTATTCCACTCTATAATATTTATTCTACTTATATAGAAATTCGATTGGTCGAAACAATCCCACGTGACATTTATCAAACATCATATTTCCCTCTCAACAACATCGTATTTCCCTCTCAACAATATCGTATTTCCCTTATTCGAAATACTCGAGATTTAACGCTTTGGTCATGTTAGTAAAGATAACTCCAGAGATGTTCCGAAATAATAATTTTGTAAACAAAGTTGGCCAAAAGATTTCATTTGGCAGAATTCACCAAAACGTTGGCCTGGTGGAATAAAACATTTATTTCCCTTGCATAAGGGAGATATGAAATTTGTTCACCCTCGAAATAGTCATATTTCCCTCGGGGAAATATGACTTTTCTCGGGTGAACAAATCTTCATATCTCCCTTATGCAAGGGAAATAAATGTATAGTATGCTATCCTCGAATCCTGAAGATCATAGGATCAAGACCTGATCGGGTGAAACTAAGCACTCGGCATTAAGGAGAAAGAGCAAAGACTGGTTTGCTCAGAATCAGGATAATGTGTTCAATTGGAGCAACATGTCTAACTGCAGCATGTTGTTTAAAGTGAGCTTGCACTAAAATCTTCAAGTCGCCAAAATCTGTTGCATTTTAATCTCAAATGACCTGAAATTTAAACTATATAAATTTGTTTGTCTGAATTTTTTTCATTTTTCAAAAAATCTTCACAAGTGGTCCTATGCTAATTAACTGCATTCATTTTTTTTAATCCAATATTCATCCAGATTAAACAATCATGATCCAGACAATAGTACGGAAAAGACTGGAAAAATGTTGAGCAACTGGTAAACTTTATCACTTGCGGCTGCAAGTCGAGTGCACCCTTTTTTGTAATTTACAAAGCCGGGTGCGAACCCACGCTGTATTGGTGATAGACTTGTATTAGGTAATCCAACTACCTAAATCATTGAGCCACCTGGGCCCCTTGAACATTTGATAGAATGGTAGTGTATTGTATTTCAATGTTGTACTGGACATAACCAATAACATGATGTACTTCGTGCCATGTTAAGAATACTTTACAACTTGTTTGTTCTCAATCTCACTGTCACAAGCTCCATCAAATGATTAATTGTCTACACAACCATAAGGAAAGGACATATAGAATGTAACTATTAAGAAGACGAAAAAGGGATCATAACTCCTGTCGAACTGATCTGTTTGGTTGATTGGTTTGTGTTTAACACCCACTTCAGCAGTGTTTCAGCTATATTGTGGAGGGTCTGTTTGGAAAATAAACTAGAGAAGAGGGTTGATAAGGACAAAGAACACATCTATGAACACATAGATGCCTCACATCAAATCTTGAAAAATCATATGGACCAACTAGACAAACGAACTACACAACAAATAAGTTCATATGATCAGTGGTCAAGGACAAGGTTTGACGAGGAGGAAAGAAACTGTTATAACAGAATAGACCAACGAATGGGGGATCAACAACATTATATGGCACATCATAATCAGGGAGGAATAAATGTTGACAATTGGCTAGAAGCCAAGTTATCTGAATATGGTCATTGTTTAGATCATCACCATGACGATTCAGCCTTACCTAGTAATAATATATTTAGACATTCATGAAACAGAAAATGGCCGACTTTTTCGATCGCAGTCAGACGAGACATTATCACAGTCTGATAATCATAGTGGGAAATTTCGTAAAAGACAATTTTATGAATCACGACAAGAGGCAATGCAGCAGATTAGAGCCTGGCAATTTCCTGCATATAGTATTGGCAAGGTGAGCTAAAAATCAGCCAATCGGAAACAAGAGTTGCCTGTGGCGGTCATGTTTGTTAATGGATCGGGACGATATGAGCAATCTTTACAGAGGACCTTCCATAGATGCTTCCTACCATGTTTCGATTCATTTGGCCAAGCGGTTTCAGAGGAGAAGATTTTTAAACATCAGCCAATCAGAAACAAGAATTGCCTGTGGCAGCCATGTTTGTTAATGGATCAGGGCGAAGTGAGCAATCTTTATAGAGGACCTTCTATAGATGCTTCCTACCAAGTTTCAGTTCATTTGGCTGAGGGGTTTCAGAGAAGATTAAAATGTGAAAAATTAACAGACGACGGATGCCAAGTGATGGCAAAAGCTCACATTGCCTTTGGCAAGGTGAGCTAAAAATTCAAAGATGAGAGATGCAAAGGCTAAGTAATAGCAATACATCATGGCCAATTTATATTTTATTTTTCAAATGAGATTCATGATTTTATAGAAGTATTTATTATGTAATAACTTACAATATTTCTTTTCAAAAGATAATCATATTATTACATATTTTTCATGATTGGCAAAGAAAATTAATGCTAAAGTTATACATGTAATGAGCATCATCACGGAATTCCAATATAATGGTCCCCAAAATTGGCAATGCTTTAAATTATCCCAATGTAGCAACTAAGTGCTATGTTTCTGTATAATCTATATACTGATTGTACTATTTTGTGATAAAAGATGTGATGTGATGTCTCTACTCTCCTCAAATCCATACAATAAATAATTTAATTGGAGAAACAAAAATATTGAATTTGTATTTAGTCAAAATAATGATACAATTGTGCATCTTAAGAATGAACAGAGAATACAATACCCCTGAAATATCACAAATTTCACACACAATTTATTTTGTTCACTGTTGATCACATTTGTTTTTTGTGATTGAACTGACGTCACACTATAATTTTTCAAGTAAAATGGCTGAAGCTCCACCACCTCCATTACAAATAGCTGCCATTCCAAATTTCCCAGGATGCAAATTATGTACCAAGTGACCTGTTATACGTGCTCCTGACATTCTGCAAATGAAAAAATACAATAAATTTAAAGAAAAATATAATGGTTAATCCTGCAGAAGAAAAATGGGTTCATGCTGTGAACTAAATTTAAACAAATCTACAGATTTCATAATGCTTTTCTTTACATGCAAGGATTTGGATTTTATGAAAATTCATCTGAAACTCTGGTAAGAATTGTATGTTAGGGAACAATTGCTTTTATTACTGTTCTTCGTCTTGAGTAGATGTCGGGGCTGTTGGGGATGTAATCGTATGGTAGTTGGATTTACAACTACCTATGCAATCAGTGCCTATCACCACTAACATTGTGAGTTCGAATACTGCTCATGGCAAGGTGTACTCAATACAACATTTTGTGATAAAGTTTGTAAGTGACTTATGATGGGTCAGTGGTTTTCTTTGGGTACTCTGGTTTCCTCCACCCAAAAAAATTACCTCTGTGATGTATTTGAAATATTGTTGAAAGTGGCGTAAAACACTATAACCCCCCCTTGAAGTAGATGGCAATTAATAATACCAAAAACTACATACAGGACTAATACTACATTTGAGCTTGTAGAATGGTAATTTTCATAAACAAGTCATATTAAAATTTAAAATTTTTATTTAAAATGTTTTTTCTGGCATTATATTTTGATCATGAATCGGCATCAACCATTTTAAAAGAAAAATCTTGATCCAGACAGTTATACAAGTATAAAGAAATAAACTTAGTTACGTCCATGTGTAATGTAACTTGACAATTTCACCCCAGGTAAATCCATACAGTTCTTTCTGAAATTTCCTCCCTTCTACATCTACCTACCCTAGGGACCGTTGTGGTCATGATCATATGGTAGCTTGATTTACAACTACCTATGCAATCAGTGCCTATCACCACTGATGTTGTGAGTTCGAATCTCGATCAGGGCGAGGTGTACAACATTATGTGATAATGTCTGTCAGTGACTTATAACTGAAATATTGTTGAAAATGGCATTAAGCACCATAAAACTAAACCAAACATCTACCTACCCTATAGGATGTCCTATGCTGACAGCTCCACCATGTATGTTGACTTTATCCATGTCTAGACCTAATTCTTTAACATTAGCTATAACAACATTACTAAAGGCTTCGTTAATCTCCCACATATCAATATCTTCTATCTTCAACCCAGCTTGTTTTAAAACCTGTAGATATATAAACAACATTCTAATGTATTTTTAGAATTAGGGTTCAGCTGGAAGGATCCGCCATCTTGAAAACGTGAAATCCTACATATCATATTTACAAAAATGTGCAAAAATAATTAGAATGCCTACCTTGAAAACTTATTTTAGTTAAATTTTATCAAAATTGAAGATTACATGAAACCAAAAAAACATCTGATCTTTATATTTTAAAATGGATGTCTTCATATGATGTCATGTTGTTTATGTGCCAAAGTCGTCAATAATATTACGCGGAATTTTAATTTGTGTGATTTTAGACTCAGGGATATGCAAGAATACATTTTTATGTTGATTTAATAATCGCAAATATCCGTTTACTGACTCGGCTACTGCATCGCCAGTAAACTCAATTTGCGACCATCAAATCTCAAATTGATGCCGTGAAATTTTCAACTACAATATAGTTATCTCCTAATTATTTTAATTATTTCTATATAAAGATTTTTTTCCTATAAACATACATCCCACTGATATTAAAAAAAAAAGAATGATTTTGAAATATTGACTGCTTAAGGGTGTCAAATCAACATTTCCTTTTAAAATTTAGCTTCATAGAGTATGGGATCACCGACCCAAACATGTTTTCTAAGAGTGCCTTCTATGGATCAAACGTAGTCAAACCTTGTTATCTGAAACTCAGATGCCGTTTCTTTTGCTATTTCGACATACAAATTTGGTCTGTTCATGGTAGTCTCCAAGGTAATTAAATTTATGTATTGTGGTCAATAACATTTTGCAAATTTTTTTACAGCGGAAGCATAAAGAAAATGAAACAAACGATAGAGACTACCAACCCAATATTTTCCATACTATGTACTTTACCTTAGGAACAGCATAAGCCGGTGCAGTGGGGAAATCTATAGGTGCAATAGCTGCATCAGCAAAGGCTGTAAAAGTAAAACATTTTATTTTAATGAATATCATTATCCTGATAATTTTTAATGACTGAAAAATCAACAATATCAAAATTTCAACATTTTGATAAGAAAACAATAAATTGTACATAGACCATAGTTTGTATGTAGTTTTAATATGGTTAATGTTATTTTTGCTAATATTTTATCACGAGGTATAAAATGCGACAAATATATTATGTTACTCATGTTCAAAAATTGAACAAAGGCTACCATGAATTATTTCAATTCCTATAGGAAAAATTAAATTTGTTTTTAAAAGTGGAAGTCAATAATGGAAATGCATTTCATAACAAAATCAACTTATCTTCATATTTACAGATTTTTTTTTCTATGTGGATAAATAGACTGTGTTGCAACTAAGTTACTGATATTTTCCAATGATGGCATTTTGATAAACCAATTTAAACAAGTAAAATGCTCAATAAGTAGTTTAATTAATCAGTAATCAAACTTGTGAAAATTTCACCAGCGTTCCATGGAACCTACGTCACTGAAAGACGACAAATTACAAAAGTCAGTCAATAGCTGACAAAATAAACATTTTAATGTTTGTATGCACAACGGTCCTGTGAAAATACATGAAATTGCTTAGGAATTATGTCCATAATTTGTCAGACAATACACATGTGCGAAGTAAATTATATTGGGAATTTTATCACTGCATTGTTTACATAGCCAATGATAGAAGTCATGTTAAAATTTCTAATATACATGGCAGCATCACTTCCCATAAATCTTGAGTGATGGTGTGAACACAAACAAATGTCAGAAGTCAGCAAAATAATCAAACCTTACCCACAATTCTTGCTAGAGGTGTGACATTTAATCTCTTAGCTGCATCAGCTGTCATCAACACCAAGGCAGCAGCACCGTCATTCAATGTACTTGCATTAGCTGCAGTTACAGTACCTAGTAAATAAACACAAGATATTATTAGCAGGTATAAAATGCTGTTTCTTGAAATATTTAGATGAGATTCAGATGGATTTTTGTCATATAGAGTCAAACTTACATTGAAGGTTACCTAGAATTAGTGGCGACCTCTACAACAGAATTAGTGGCGACCTCTACAACCAATTCCTTTGTTATAAACAATTCATGTCCATTGTAAAACTTAGTTATATCTATTCTGATATGTTAATTTAAGGAGTTTGATAATAACAAATTTCCAAACAAAGCAAAGTACATAACCTTTAAAGTTTAAAGGTCAAATATTTATTAATGGTGTAAGTTATACCTGAAGAAAACTAGTCATTGTATGGATGTACCTTGAAAGGGGCAGGGTAAGGGTTATGGTGTTTAATGCCACTTTCAACAATATTTCAGTTATATCATGTCAGTCAGTTTTATTGGGGGAGGAAACTAGAGAACTGTTGCAAGTCACTGACAAACTTTATCACATAATGCTGTATCAAGTACATCTAGCCATGAGTGGGATTCGAACTCACAACTTTAGTGGTGATAGGCACTGATTGCAACTACCATACGATCACGAACATAACAGCCCCCTATCTAGTCGGATCACTTTTGATACAACTGAAAGCACACCTTGTCTTGAAATGGGAAGGAAAAAATATCTCATTTGATAAAATACAGTGGAACCATTCTATGCTGAACCTAATTGGGACCAACTTTTGTGTTTGATTAAGATAGGTGTTCGCTGCATATAGGCTAAATTAACAAAGATTTCCTACACTGGGACTTTTTTTTACTTTAATCACTAGACTACTTAATTATTTTATAACCAAGATAAATACCATCTTTTTGAAATACTGTCTTCAATGTTTTGAATTTTTCAAAATTGACTTTTTTGTATTCTTCATCCTCTGTTACTATGACAGGATCTCCTAAAAATAGAAATCATATCAATCAATTAATGTCCACTAAAATACAAGATGTCTGTGATATATCTGGTTTTTATTTTTGTTTTATTTCTTCTCAGTGCATATTTGATCTTGTAAATTATATACAAACTTACAAAAATAATTTTATATTCTTGCTGTCAGGAGAAAAATATTTATCAATTTTCCTCCCATGTTAACTATTTTTTAGATTTAATGTTACAGCAAAAATTATTTAACATGGAAGGTTATCAAAACATTTTAATGAGCAATTTAATTCTTTTAATTATACAAGCAAAGAAAAAGACATAAAAATATGTGTGTGATTTTGTATATACCAGTAAAATACAAGATAGGCATGAAAATTATAAATCTGCAGTCTAATTAAGTATTTTTTGGTATTAGATATTTTACTGTGAACTGTATTAAATTTCTGAAAATTTGAGAGAAAAAACTACATGGAATAACTTTGTTAAAGAAGCAGTAATTTACTGTTAATTGTAATTAATTGGTAACTTCTTGAAAAAAAATCAGTTTGTGCCTAAAAAATATATTTGCAACAACCAAAACATATCTTCTGAGATTTTTTCATCTTATCATGTGTCCCTATTTTCTCCTATTTATTTATTCTTTCCTCCTGTTGGTTGACAATGTATACAAATTACTGCTTTGATAACTGCCTCCATGATATGTACCTTTTTTCTTCTTTATTTCCACTGATATAATTTCTTTTTTAAAACGTCCACTATCTGCTGCTTGTTGAC
The DNA here is from genome assembly GCA_963383655.1 of Bathymodiolus septemdierum. Lineage (NCBI taxonomy): Eukaryota > Metazoa > Mollusca > Bivalvia > Mytilida > Modiolidae > Bathymodiolus > Bathymodiolus septemdierum. Next base: position 87,956,928 of record OY726517.1, on the reverse strand, counting down.
TTAGTTTATAACTTCTAACAGCATATTCATCCTGTTCTTCCCTAGATATGTTATATTTCTTGGCTGTGTTCTCGGCACAAACTCCCTACAACATATCAATAAAAACCTCATATTGTATCAAACTCTAAAAGAAGTGAATCCTCGTTGCTAGGGATTTTTCTCAAACAGTGTTGCGCATAGTGTACTATTTGAATATTTTGAGGGAAACACAATAAAAAAAATTAAAATTCTAAAATAATAATGCCCTCCATAAGGTTAAAGGTTACAGAAATATAGCCAAAGACCATCACAAATATTTTTCTTCTTTTGTCATAAATAGTGCACTTCTAACCAAATTAGTCTTTTGAATGTTAATGTTAACTTTCTTAAGATTTTACTTTAGCGAGATCCCAATCCCATTCTACTTTATATAAAAAGGCTTCCATTTTCAGATGTAGAATACCGTAAATTGGGATATTTTGGCCGTAGTTTTATTTTTGGTTTATTTGGTGCCTCTCTTGAAAGTGCCAAAATTAAACATGCCAAAAAAATAACGTCCGCTAAAATAAAAAATACCAATATTTTATAAAAGTTCTAGTATTCACAACTCAAGTATTTATGTTTCCTCCGAAAGTTGTGAGTAGATATCACAATTTTCACAAGAAACTAAATGTTAATTGTCAATTTAGCTCTAGGGTCTTAATCATTGACATTTTTATTGTATGATTAGTATACCTGCAGTCGTCAGTCAAATAAATTGTTACGGATTTCACACCTGTTGTAAAAACACCTATTGACAAATGTTAATTAAGGTAGCCTATGCAGGTATACCATTACGGATCAGTGGTTTAATAACGGTATCGTTATGGTAAAGAAAAGCAAATTCATTATATTTTGATTAAATTTGAAAAAAACATTTGATTTTAGGTGTCATGGCTGGATCTCTTAGTTGGTGACATCCTCCCTCCTCATCTTAGCTAATAAATATTTTATCACTATTTATTAATTTTCATCCACAGATAATGCCATCCGGAAAAAGTATTTGTATTTCGCCCATATCCAATTTCTTAGTTACTTTTTTAAACAATATTCCGGTGAGATACCGGTGGTATTTGACTTCAAGTTTTTGATCTACGATAAAAAAAAAACATTGGTCACGAGCATTTATTTTTTTCTAAACATTTGAAAAGCACCAAAATAAAACAAGCATCTTTTGGAAAGCACCAAAAATTAAACATCCACATTTTGACAGAAAACCGCCAAAATATCCCGACACCAAAATATCCCAATTTACGGTAATAAGACTGCTAATTCTTAGCTATTGTCTTGTACATGAGTTTGTATTCTATTTTATTTTCACTTAAAGTAATATGAAAGGCAAATATCGTGGAATTTTTGGATTAAATATTTTCACTTAATATGTCACTTAATTTTAACTAAAATCAACTGCATAACATTAAAAATCTGCTAAAAAGCAGATTTTAAGAGCAAATCGCAAAATATTTGGCAGCAAATAATTCTGTTTTCCCATACAGTAATGCAAAGGGTATGCGCGTGACCCAAGATTTGAACTCTTTCGGGGAGATTATCGCTCATGCGCAATGTTCAGTTGATGAAAAAAATAAAAATATATTCCGTGTGTACCACATAAGAATAATTGCAAAAAAAAAATTGGTTCACACGACATGAAACAGACAGATTCCTCAATAATCATTGTCAGGAATGTGTGCGTGCTTACCTTAGCATCCATGATTGCTTATCTTTTCTTCACGAGGTCATGATCGGCAATCATCGGACCAAAACTTTTCTTCACGAGGTCATGATCGGCAATCATCTGAACAAAACAACCGAAAGTTAATCAGTCTCCACAACAATGGCGAAGGATGATAAAAATGCACACGGATTTGCAGATTTCTAGTTGTTGGGAACATATTTCGACTTGAAACATGCATGAATAGCTTAGTAAAGGTACCGTCATATCCCAAATTGAATTTTCAGGGAAAATTTTTCTTCACCCAAAACTGCTGTAATATTACTTTAATCTTTTATCAGTCTGTTTTAAAATTACTGTGATGTCTTAAAGTCTTTGATATAATTTAATGGACTTTATTATAATAACACTACAATTTTGAAGAAAACAAGATGAACTGTGAGCTAATGCTCACTTATGATACCCCCGCTCTTCGGCAAACAGGAAGTAGGAATCTGATGGGTCCAAAAACGCTTCCCACGATATGGGGTACCTATATGAAGCTTGTGACCAAATATCAGATCTCTGCCATCAATAGTTGCTGAGAAAAATGTGACGAAAAATGTGCATATATGTTCAATGTGTATAAAAACCAACTAAGTCGGCAAACAGGAAGTAGGAATCTGACGGGTTCAAAAACGCTTCCCACAATATGGCATACCTATATGAAGCTTGTGACCAAATATCAGATTCCTGTCGTCAATAGTTGCTTAGAAAAATGTGACGAAAAATGTGCATATACAAATGTATGTTAAATGTGTATAAAAATCAACAAAATCGGCAAACAGAAAATAGGAATCTGATGGGTCCAAAAACGCTTCCCACAATATGACATACCTATATGAAGCTTGTGACCAAATATCAGATTTCTGCCATCAATAGTTGCTGAGAAAAATGCGCATATATGTTCAATGTGTATAAAAATCAACAAAAAGTCGGCAAACAGGAAGTAGGAATCTGATGGGTTCAAAAACGCTTCCCACGATATGGGGTACCTATATTAAGCTTGTGACCAAATATCAGATTTCTGCCATCAATAGTTGCTGAGAAAAATGTGACGAAAAATGTGTATATATGTTCAATGTGTATAAAAACCAACTAAGTCGGCAAACAGGAAGTAGGAATCTGACGGGTCCAAAAACGCTACCCACAATATGGTATACCTATATGACGCTTGTGACCAACAGTTACTGAGAAAAATGCGACGAAAAATATGTTGGACGGACGGACAGAGGTAAAACACTACATAAATATTATGTTGAAGATAAGATTGTTATGCTATGGAGGAAAAATACATTGATCTACAAGATTTCTCCAATTAAATACAGTCAAACTCAGATAAGTTGTATTCTTGAATAACTCAAAGTTGAAATGTGGGTCCATTTGTAGTAGCTATTAGTATAATTTATCATAAATAACACAAATATTTTCAGTAAAAATGCAAAATGGATTTTTAAATCTATACAACTTTCTAGACAAAATGTTCCTTTGATAATCAGACACTTGAGTACTTACCATATGTATGTGGTCATAAGCATCTGTCAACCCATCTAATACAATTCCATCCTAAATAATAACAATATATAAAATCAAGGTTTAGATCAAACTTCTTTTAGATAATTAAACGGTACATAAAACCTATATAAAGTACACTTGATTTCAAAATATGAAATTCAATATTTAGGCACTAAATTAAGCAATATTATAGCTGAAATACTGCTAAAGTTGGTGTTAAACACCAATCAATCAATATTTAGGATACGTGACACAAAATATTATCTATTTAAAACCTGAATAAGTGCTATATTAGTGCTATATATAGTAATTGCATGCCTTTTATGTACTTATTTAATGTAACAAATTGTAATTTGGAGAAGACTTCATAAGTTTGTTTAACGTGTGTCTAATCCATTTTGTCTATTTAATTGGCAAATAAAATGTGTTTAAACTAATCCTGAATAACAAAATGTTCTCTTTGAAATATACCTTGATGTCACAAATAGCTATGTAATGTGTGGTCTTTGTTCTTGTTGGTACAATTTGTTGCTTCTCTGCTAAATATGCAGCATTAATGAGTAAGAACAAAGACTAGTTGGCTCAGAATCAGGATAATAGTGTGGTGTAACATGTCTACCCACGGACTCTTGTTTCTGTCAGCTCAGAATCAGGATAATAGTGTGGTGTAACATGTCTACCCACGGACTCTTGTTTCTGTCAGCTCAGAATCAGGATAATAGTGTGGTGTAACATGTCTACACACGGACTCTTGTTTCTGTCAGCTCAGAATCAGGATAATAGTGTGGTGTAACATGTCTACCCACGGACTCTTGTTTCTGTCAGCTCAGAATCGGGATAATAGTGTGGTGTAACATGTCTACCCACGGACTCTTGTTTCTGTCAGCTAACATTATAAAATTGAACTAAGCGTGTTTGTATAGTACAAAGCGGACATCATTTTCATCTCATAGAAATGTAACCTGTACTGTTCTTTCCATGATATACCTTTAAAATTTCTCCGTTGATGTAAAACAACAGTTCCATCCCCCCCCCCCCCCCCCCCCCCCCAACACCCCCTTAAAAAAATTATTATAAATACCTTAAGTTCCACTTTACCATAAGGTGTTTGTCCTCTTGTCATATAATAAGGTACATTAGACATACTCTCCATTCCTCCAGCAACCATTACTTCCTTGTAGGATAAAAATAGTAATTATTGTATATGTGAATTGTAATTGATGTGAGGGTTGTTTTATTAGATCTGGCCTCATTACTTTCTAATTTGAGTTTTGTACTCGCACTCCAGAATCGTCCAATCAGAACACTGAATTTAATGGATATGAAATTCTGATTGGATGTTTTTCAAGTAAGAGAACAAAAATCATCCTCAAAAGTTTTATGACAGTTAGGTTCAAAGGTGAGACTATTAACAGATACCAGAGGAGTAGGGAAATAATTTTGTGTGGGGTGTGAAAATTATGAAAGAATTTGTTTGAATAAATATAGTTTTTTTTTCTAAATTTGGCTTTCGGGCAAGTTGGTGAAACAATTAAGGCAAAGACTGTACTACTCATATCAACCTTTGATCTGCATTTTGAAATAAAGAAAGTTCAATGTATATATCTATATGATACTTTTTACATTATCTAAATTTAATATGCTTAAAACATCACAACAAAATATGCCTAAATATGCATATCTTTTAAAAATAAGAGTTATTTGCTAATTTATGATGATATTTGATAACAAGGAAATGTTTAATATTGACTTCAATCTGAAGAGTATTAGCAAGTGAAAACTGACAAAATCTGTAACTGCAAAACAACTAACACAATTACAAAAGCCTTCAGACTGTATTATATTATACACTGTTAATTAGCATAGAGTGAAACCTGTCTAAACAGAAACTTGAATAAAACATAATCCTATACAAACTGATCTTTAAATAAAGTTCTAATGTAGGAAATTTTGTTAATTTAACCTGTATAAACTGAACACCTGTCTATTCAGTACACAAAACATAGTAACAAGAAGGTTCAGTTTTGATAGGCTTCACTGTATAATGTTTAGTACATACCTGGTGTCCACACATTAATGATTAAGCTGCTAATATTATAGACTTCATTCCTGAAGCACATACTTCATTTCACTGTATAATTTTTAGTACATACCTGGTGTCCACACATTAATGATTAAGCTGTTAATATTATAGACTTCATTCCTGAAGCACATACTTCGTTTCACTGTATAATTTTTAGTACATACCTGGTGTCCACACATTAATGATTAAGCTGCTAATATTATAGACTTCATTCCTGAAGCACATACTTTGTTTCACTGTATAATTTGTAGTACATACATGTACCTGGTGTCCACACATCAATGATTGAGCTGCTAATATTATAGACTTCATTCCTGAAGCACATACTTCGTTTCACTGTATAATTTTTAGTACATACCTGGTGTCCACACATCAATGATTGAGCTGCTAATATTATAGACTTCATTCCTGAAGGACATACATGTACTTTGTTTCACTGTATAATTTTTAGTACATACCTGGTGTCCACACATCAATGATTGAGCTGCTAATATTATAGACTTCATTCCTGAAGGATATACATGTACTTTGTTTCACTGTATAATTTTTAGTACATACATGTACCTGGTGTCCACACATCAATGATTGAGCTGCTAATATTATAGACTTCATTCCTGAAGCACATACTTCGTTTCACTGTATAATTTTTAGTACATACCTGGTGTCCACACATCAATGATTGAGCTGCTAATATTATAGACTTCATTCCTGAAGGACATACATGTACTTTGTTTCACTGTATAATTTTTAGTACATACCTGGTGTCCACACATCAATGATTGAGCTGCTAATATTATAGACTTCATTCCTGAAGGATATACATGTACTTTGTTTCACTGTATAATTTTTAGTACATACCTGGTGTCCACACATCAATGATTGAGCTGCTAATATTATAGACTTCATTCCTGAAGCACATACTTTGTTTCACTGTATAATTTGTAGTACATACATGTACCTGGTGTCCACACATCAATGATTGAGCTGCTAATATTATAGACTTCATTCCTGAAGCACATACTTTGTTTCACTGTATAATTTGTAGTACATACATGTACCTGGTGTCCACACATCAATGATTGAGCTGCTAACATTATAGACCTCATTCCTGAAGCACACACTTTGTTTCACTGTATAATTTGTAGTACATACATGTACCTGGTGTCCACACATCAATGATTGAGCTGCTAATATTATAGACTTCATTCCTGAAGCACATACTTTGTTTCACTGTATAATTTTTAGTACATACCTGGTGTCCACACATCAATGATTGAGCTGCTAACATTATAGACTTCATTCCTGAAGGATATACATGTACTTTGTTTCACTGTATAATTTGTAGTACATACATGTACCTGGTGTCCACAGATCAATGATTGAGCTGCTAACATTATAGACTTCATTCCTGAAGGACATACATGTACTTTGTTTCACTGTATAATTTTTAGTACATACCTGGTGTCCACACATCAATGATTGAGCTGCTAATATTATAGACTTCATTCCTGAAGCACATACTTTGTTTCACTGTATAATTTGTAGTACATACATGTACCTGGTGTCCACACATCAATGATTGAGCTGCTAACATTATAGACTTCATTCCTGAAGCACACACTTTGTTTCACTGTATAATTTTTAGTACATACCTGGTGTCCACACATCAATGATTGAGCTGCTAACATTATAGACTTTGTTCCTGAAGGATATACATGTACTTTGTTTCACGGTATAATTTTTAGTACATACATGTACCTGGTGTCCACACATCAATGATTGAGCTGCTAACATTATAGACTTCATTCCTGAAGGATATACATGTACTTTGTTTCACTGTATAATTTGTAGTACATACATGTACCTGGTGTCCACACATCAATGATTGAGCTGCTAACATTATAGACTTCATTCCTGAAGGACATACATGTACTTTGTTTCACTGTATAATTTTTAGTACATACCTGGTGTCCACACATCAATGATTGAGCTGCTAACATTATAGACTTTGTTCCTGAAGGACATACATGTACTTTTGTTTCACGGTATAATTTTTAGCACATACCTGGTGTCCACACATCAATGATTGAGCTGCTAATATTATAGACTTCATTCCTGAAGCACATACTTTGTTTCACTGTATAATTTTTAGTACATACCTGGTGTCCACACATCAATGATTGAGCTGCTAACATTATAGACTTCATTCCTGAAGCACATACTTTGTTTCACTGTATAATTTTTAGCACATACCTGGTGTCCACACATCAATGATTAAGCTGCTAACATTATAGACTTCATTCCTGAAGCACATACTTTGTTTCACTGTATAATTTTTAGTACATACATGTACCTGGTGTCCACACATCAATGATTGAGCTGCTAATATTATAGACTTCATTCCTGAAGCACATACTTCGTTTCACTGTATAATTTTTAGTACATACCTGGTGTCCACACATCAATGATTGAGCTGCTAATATTATAGACTTCATTCCTGAAGGACATACATGTACTTTGTTTCACTGTATAATTTTTAGTACATACCTGGTGTCCACACATCAATGATTGAGCTGCTAATATTATAGACTTCATTCCTGAAGGATATACATGTACTTTGTTTCACTGTATAATTTTTAGTACATACCTGGTGTCCACACATCAATGATTGAGCTGCTAATATTATAGACTTCATTCCTGAAGCACATACTTTGTTTCACTGTATAATTTGTAGTACATACATGTACCTGGTGTCCACACATCAATGATTGAGCTGCTAATATTATAGACTTCATTCCTGAAGCACATACTTTGTTTCACTGTATAATTTGTAGTACATACATGTACCTGGTGTCCACACATCAATGATTGAGCTGCTAACATTATAGACCTCATTCCTGAAGCACACACTTTGTTTCACTGTATAATTTGTAGTACATACATGTACCTGGTGTCCACACATCAATGATTGAGCTGCTAATATTATAGACTTCATTCCTGAAGCACATACTTTGTTTCACTGTATAATTTTTAGTACATACCTGGTGTCCACACATCAATGATTGAGCTGCTAACATTATAGACTTCATTCCTGAAGGATATACATGTACTTTGTTTCACTGTATAATTTGTAGTACATACATGTACCTGGTGTCCACAGATCAATGATTGAGCTGCTAACATTATAGACTTCATTCCTGAAGGACATACATGTACTTTGTTTCACTGTATAATTTTTAGTACATACCTGGTGTCCACACATCAATGATTGAGCTGCTAATATTATAGACTTCATTCCTGAAGCACATACTTTGTTTCACTGTATAATTTGTAGTACATACATGTACCTGGTGTCCACACATCAATGATTGAGCTGCTAACATTATAGACTTCATTCCTGAAGCACACACTTTGTTTCACTGTATAATTTTTAGTACATACCTGGTGTCCACACATCAATGATTGAGCTGCTAACATTATAGACTTTGTTCCTGAAGGATATACATGTACTTTGTTTCACGGTATAATTTTTAGTACATACATGTACCTGGTGTCCACACATCAATGATTGAGCTGCTAACATTATAGACTTCATTCCTGAAGGATATACATGTACTTTGTTTCACTGTATAATTTGTAGTACATACATGTACCTGGTGTCCACACATCAATGATTGAGCTGCTAACATTATAGACTTCATTCCTGAAGGACATACATGTACTTTGTTTCACTGTATAATTTTTAGTACATACCTGGTGTCCACACATCAATGATTGAGCTGCTAACATTATAGACTTTGTTCCTGAAGGACATACATGTACTTTTGTTTCACGGTATAATTTTTAGCACATACCTGGTGTCCACACATCAATGATTGAGCTGCTAATATTATAGACTTCATTCCTGAAGCACATACTTTGTTTCACTGTATAATTTTTAGTACATACCTGGTGTCCACACATCAATGATTGAGCTGCTAACATTATAGACTTCATTCCTGAAGCACATACTTTGTTTCACTGTATAATTTTTAGCACATACCTGGTGTCCACACATCAATGATTAAGCTGCTAACATTATAGACTTCATTCCTGAAGCACATACTTTGTTTCACTGTATAATTTGTAGTACATACATGTACCTGGTGTCCACACATCAATGATTGAGCTGCTAATATTATAGACTTCATTCCTGAAGGACATACATGTACTTTGTTTCACTGTATAATTTTTAGTACATACCTGGTGTCCACACATCAATGATTGAGCTGCTAACATTATAGACTTCATTCCTGAAGGATATACATGTACTTTGTTTCACTGTATAATTTGTAGTACATACCTGGTGTCCACACATCAATGATTGAGCTGCTAACATTATAGACTTCATTCCTGAAGGATATACATGTACTTTGTTTCACTGTATAATTTTTAGTACATACCTGGTGTCCACACATCAATGATTGAGCTGCTAACATTATAGACTTCATTCCTGAAGGACATACATGTACTTTGTTTCACTGTATAATGTTTAGTACATACCTGGTGTCCACACATCAATGATTGAGCTGCTAACATTATAGACTTCATTCCTGAAGCACATACTTTGTTGATAGTCGTCGTAGGGGTTGTGATTGGTAGGCCTATAAAGATAGGAAAATATCTTGATAATATTATTAAACAATTACTTTGTGGTATGGCAGCAATACTAATGTTGTCATGTATCAAACTCTTGTGTGAATGTGTAACCGAAGACAAACAGTAGGAATACTACAATACTGTAAATATAACATTTCAAATTATTCTATACTGCAATAATTTCATTTGCTGTACAACAAAGGCATACTAATTAAGATTTGTTTTATTGGTCTAGTATACAAATAGACAGGTATACAATCTACTGGTACCTGATTCAGGTGGGATGAGCGGTAAGAAACAGTAACAGTATAGGATGGACTAGAAAGAAGACTCCCTTGGAAACTATTGGAATGTTGCTTTTTTCTGTAATTGTCTGTAAAATTTGGCATAGCTTTTTGACTTTTTGACATTTGCAGAATAAACATAATATACATAAATTGTTGGTAAATACAAAATGTATGAGAACTTCTAGTTTACTATTTAAGCTTAATGCCACCATTATTTATTTAACCAGAATATCAGGAAACTAAATATAACTTTCATATAATGAATATAAATTTGGAAACTGTAAGAATCATCCATTCGAAAGGTGGTTCCATTACTTGTAAATGGTCTTGTCCTTAATATATTATATATTGTGATAAAAACTTCTTTTTTGAGCATAAAATGTGATTACCATGAAAATTGGTTACATATCATTAATATAGGACTCCATTTACAGTTCAACACTCTATGCAACTATCCTTAAATTCATACCAAGAGTAAAAATTACTTACATGTAATGTGGAATCAACTAAATGTCATTTAAACATTTGTAATATTAATTTGAATATGATATTCTAAACTAGCTATTATATAAATGAAACAGCAATTTGTATATTCATTGTGGTGTTTAGATTTATTTCCAAGAATATGTGATAGCTATTTTTTTGCTTTACCGCAGGCGCAGGTATTATTTTCATCACAAGTAAAACTTTTGCTTTACTGAAGGTGCAGGTATTATTTTCATCATAAGTAAAACTTTTGTGAAAATTGATACTTGCATGAATTATTTCTTAAATCTAATACAGTGATATCTGTCTAAAACTCTCCCTGAATAAACAGCAATCCTGTATAAACAAAAGTTTAATAAAGTCCTAATGAAGGAACTCTTTGTTAAGAAGAGTTTGAAGATACCAAAGGGGCAATCAGAATCCGTATATCGAAGAAGAACAGACAACACAATGGCCAAAAGAAAAAGTACAAAAGGACAAACAGCGAATACATGTAACCTGTATAAACTGAACACCTCCCTATTACAAACACACAAGTGCATCTAAAAGGAGGTTGATTTTGACAGGTTTCACTGTACTCATGATTCTGGTAATTACCTGCCCCAAATGTAGCCTGTCTACATGGTGCCTGGCCCTCTGATGCAGTACACACATTTCCCATATAAATGTACTTGCCCCAAGTGTAGCCTGTCTACATGGTGCCTGGCCCTCTGATGCAGTACACATATTTCCCATATAAACTTACCTGCCCCAAGTGTAGCCTGTCTACATGGTGCCTGGCCTTCTGATGCTGTACACACATTTCCCATATAAACTTCATTAACATCTTCTGGCTTTATACCTATCAATAAAACAATATTAATCATACAAACAATACTATGTTTATGAAAATAATTTCCAGGACCATCAGCAATAAGCCCTAGCAACATATCAGATTGCTGACAATCAAATATTATACAATTGATGACTTTCGATGAGGTGAATACAAGGGTTGATCAATCCTTGTATTGACCGAAATTGAAAGTCATTAACTGTTTTATTATATGACATTAAATCAAATTTGAATCAATACCAAACAGCGCCGACTTTGTTCCACAGACACCCCTGTCTGCCATTATCAATTTAATTGTGTACCGAAAGTAATTAGTAAGAACGCATCTGATTAGTCGATGACAAAACTTAACCTGATGATGACTGGCTACTACCTTTAAGATAATTGGGAAACACCATTTCTATTTTAAGGTGTCTGGAGAAGCGTTGGAATGTTATGTTCACCTCTCGTGACTTATTGTGCATTGAATATAACGTTTTATTAAAGAACGTTACTAGGGACGTCAGCCAATCAGAAAAGACATTATCTGAAGTCATATAATAAAAACAAATATTGAACCACATTGGTTGTGCTAATTTTAGTGTGCTTGTCTAGAGTGTGGTAGTTTGTGGGTTTGAGCCTCAGTCGGGTGTGCTTGCCTAGAGTGTGGTAGTTTGTGGGTTTGAGCCTCATTCGGGTGTGCTTGCCTAGAGTGTGGTAGTTTGTGGGTTTGAGCCTCAGTCGGGTGTGCTTGTCTAGAGTGTGGTAGTTTGTGGGTTTGAGCCTCAGTCGGGTGTGCTTGCCTAGAGTGTGGTAGTTTGTGGGTTTGAGCCTCAGTCGGGTGTGTTTGCCTAGAGTGTGGTAGTTTGTGGGTTTGAGCCTCAGTCGGGTGTGCTTGTCTAGAGTGTAGTAGTTTGTGGGTTTGAGCCTCAGTCGGGTGTGCTTGCCTAGAGTGTGGTAGTTTGTGGGTTTGAGCCTCAGTCAGGTGTGTTTGCCTAGAGTGTGGTAGTTTGTGGGTTTGAGCCTCAGTCGGGTGTGCTTGTCTAGAGTGTGGTAGTTTGTGGGTTTGAGCCTCAGTCGGATGTGCTTGCCTAGAGTGTGGTAGTTTGTGGGTTTGAGCCTCAGTCAGGTGTGCTCGCCCTAGAGTGTGGTAGTTTGTGGGTTTGAGCCTCAGTCAGGTGTGCTTGTCTAGAGTGTGGTAGTTTGTGGGTTTGAGCCTCAGTCGGGTGTGCTTGTCTAGAGTGTGGTAGTTTGTGGGTTTGAGCCTCAGTCAGGTGTGCTTGCCTAGAGTGTGGTAGTTTGTGGGTTTGAGCCTCAGTCGGGTGTGCTTGTCTAGAGTGTGGTAGTTTGTGGGTTTGAGCCTCAGTCGGGTGTGCTTGTCTAGAGTGTGGTAGTTTGTGGGTTTGAGCCTCAGTCGGGTGTGCTTGTCTAGAGTGTGGTAGTTTGTGGGTTTGAGCCTCAGTCGGGTGTGCTTGTCTAGAGTGTGGTAGTTTGTGGGTTTGAGCCTCAATCGGGTGTGTTTGCCTAGAGTGTGGTAGTTTGTGAGTTTGAGACTCAGTCGGGTGTGCTCGCCCTAGAGTGTGGTAGTTTGTGGGTTTGAGCCTCAGTCGGGTGTGCTTGCCTAGAGTGTGGTAGTTTGTGGGTTTGAGCCTCAGTCGGGTGTGCTTGTCTAGAGTGTGGTAGTTTGTGGGTTTGAGCCTCAGTCAGGTGTGCTTGTCTAGAGTGTGGTAGTTTGTGGGTTTGAGCCTCAGTCGGGTGTGCTCGCCCTAGAGTGTGGTAGTTTGTGGGTTTGAGCCTCAGTCGGGTGTGCTTGTCTAGAGTGTGGTAGTTTGTGGGTTTGAGCCTCAGTCGGGTGTGCTTGCCTAGAGTGTGGTAGTTTGTGGGTTTGAGCCTCAGTCGGGTGTGCTCGCCTAGAGTGTGGTAGTTTGTGGGTTTGAGCCTCAGTCGGGTGTGCTTGCCTAGAGTGTGGTAGTTTGTGGGTTTGAGCCTCAGTCGGGTGTGCTTGTCTAGAGTGTGGTAGTTTGTGGGTTTGAGCCTCAGTCGGGTGTGCTTGCCTAGAGTGTGGTAGTTTGTGGGTTTGAGCCTCAGTCGGGTGTGCTTGTATAGAGTGTGGTAGTTTGTGGGTTTGAGCCTCAGTCGGGTGTGCTTGCCTAAAGTGTGGTAGTTTGTGGGTTTGAGCCTCAGTCGGGTGTGCTTGTCTAGAGTGTGGTAGTTTGTGGGTTTGAGCCTCAGTCGGGTGTGCTTGCCTAGAGTGTGGTAGTTTGTGGGTTTGAGCCTCAGTCGGGTCAAACCAAAGGCTAGAAATTTGGTATTTGCTGCTTCTCTGCTAAGCATGCAATACAAATGGTGCAAGACCAAAGATTGGTTGGCTCGAAATTGAAATTAGGATGTGTCCAAGTGGTGAGACAAATCTATTTGTTGACTGTTGTTTCAGTAACCTAGCAAATAAAAATCCAACTAAGACTAAGAGTGTTGGTTTGGTACAAAGCGAATTTCATTATCATCTCATTGAAATGAAACCTGTTCTCACCATGATATAGCAGAAAATAATTTTCACTTGGCATTAAACAACAATCACTCACTCACTATAAACAAATTTCAACAATTTTACTGAGAGAGGTTGGAATCTCATTATCCATTTGAATTATGTCACATTTTGTTTTCTGTCACCATCTATATTTCAATTAGTACTTGTCTTTGTTATCTTTGTGTGTCAAATTGAGATGTTTATGATTGCTTGATTGAATTATTGTGTTTAACACCACTTTCAGCAATATTTCAGCTACATAATGGCGACCAGTTTTAGTGGTGGAAGAAGCAGGAGTACCCGGAGAGAACCACCAACCCTGGGCAAGCAACTGGTAAACTTTATCACTTGCGGCTGTGAGTCGAGTGCACCCTTTTTTGTAAATTACAAAGCCAGGTACGAACCCATGCCGTATTGGTGATAGACTTGTATGAGTTGTTAGGTAATCCAACTACCTAACTCATTGAGCCATCCAGGCCCTGTGTTTATGATTGTTGTAATCTTGTCAGATTACAGACCTATCTTTTTTTCTTTTGTAGAATGAAATTAATATATAGATCTAGTGTACTACATATGTTCAGCCTTACATTGTCACCCACTCTATTTCAGTTACATGTATATTGTTAAGTACAGTCTTATTTGTAGAAAGTATAGCCTTGCCATTAGGAACAGATAGATTTTATCACAAAAGTTGTATTGAATATACTTTACAACTGGCAGGATTTGAACTCACCAAATAAGTGGTGATAGGTACATGTACTAACCATGCTAACTGCTTATAGTACTTTATATAATTACTGGTAGATAAATCCAACTGCCATATGATCTAGGTCATTTGTTGCACTGTATCTTAATAGCAGTAATCAAATTATGCAAAAGATAGAAAATTTCAAAAATACATTTCAAACATCAAATCATTTTTTTTTCTCACAATTTATACCTTGTCTTTAATTAAATACAAACCTGCTCTATTAATAGCTTCTTTGATAGCAATTGATCCAAGTCGGGTTGCAGGAACTTCTGCTAAAGAGCTGAGGAATGAACCAATCGGTGTCCTCACTGCACTTACTATTACTACATCCTGGTAAAAAACAAGATAGTATTAAAATTCTATTTATCATCATAATGGATTATGGAAAGAAAGTTTGAACAGTAATGGTCAACTATTCCACCTATTAACAAAATGAGCAATCACCTCTCACCTCAAATCAATGAACATAAAAAAGACTATGACATATGACACTCTTTGTCCCACCTTGGGACAGGCACACATAAGTGGAATGTTAAACTAGTTAATGGATCCCAACCCTACTCTCTTGATAATTGGATCCATATATTTCAGTTATATCGTTGTGATCAGTTTTATTGGTCTAGGAAACCGGAGTACCAAAAAAAACCACCGACCTGTCGCAAGTCATTGTTCAGATCTTAAATATATGTGATTACAGAGTAAAATATTTCAATGTAACTCTTTTTTTTCATCAAAGATAAATAACGTCGCAAAGATGAAGTGGAAAAATACAATTTCATCAGGAAGCTAATAGTTATCAAAAGACAGCTTTGGACAAGATGATAATATCAATGATTTTAATGTTGATGGAATCCATTTTCTTTACACATTTGCAATATCAGTACTTAAATCAAACTTTTCTTTAATGTTAAAACACTTGAACACATTCTTCCATTGAAGTGTATGTAGTTAGTTTAAAGGCTTGCTATAATAAAGGTTCAACTCACATTCAGGTCCACTTTTTTACTGTATCCTCTAACACATCTTGCAGCTCTCTAAAACAATAAAGCATTACATGAAATGAAGTTTATTTACATAACTCCTAATTATATGTTTCCACCCCACCTCGTCATCTATCCTATTCATGCTTGGTGGCACAATTTCCTTTAAATTTTATTAGAAGGTTCAAAGATAATATTCTAAAAGCATTCAATTACAAAAAAAAAAGCAATTTAGTATGAGTATCAAGAATGTTTTAATCAAATAATTCTTAAAAAGATAATACAAAAAACAAAACAAAAAATTACATATGTCATATAAACTCTCAGAATATATGTCTAATGCTAACTGCTCATTATATTAATGATGCTACCATATGCAGGAAAAAAACATTTTAAAGTATGGTATATTGAAGGTTAAGGTCACTGGACATAAAGTCTAAGGGTCCTAGAATAATTCTAGAAAAGTTTGCTTTTAAACTGAGCGAGTGATTGTTGTTGAATGCCATATCAGTAAATGTTCACCTGTATCATGGTGAGAACAGGTAATATTTTATTAGACGATGATGATGTCTGATTTGTACTATGCCAACAGGCTTAGTTGGATTTTTATAATTATAGAGCTAGCTTACTAAAACAACAATCCATGGGTAGATATGTTGCTCCACTCGGACACATTATTCTGATTTTGAGCCAACCAGTCTTTGCTCGGACTCCTTAATGCTGCATGCTTAAAGGAGAACCAGCAAATACCAATTTTATAGTCAATGGATTGATCTGACTGGTGCTCAAACTCACGATCTAACACACTCAAGGCAAGCAAGCTAACCATTAGTTGCTTTTATGCTGACAAATCTGGACAGAAGAATGGGGACCTGGGGACATTGTTTTGGTTGAGAATGTAATGACAAGCTAAAAAAATGAAGATTGCTTCCACTTACATTTTTGACAAATTAATTAAATATTTGAATCGGAAGTGTACTCTGGAAGCAAACATATGACGTCATGTCTTTACTATTGATGTATATACGGTAAAGATATCATATATACTTTCACAGATTTGAAGTTTATGCTTGTTCTAAACCAATTTTTTTAATATATTGTCATTTCATGATACAGTTTTATTGAGATTTTGCCCAAAAATGAAAACGGAAGTGTTATATTATGAGAAGCTTTATTATACATGGCAATGTGTTTTTTACATCATGATTGACAGAAATTACGGAAACAAAAAAAGTTACATGTCTTTATAAGTATCCTGCAATGCTCCATACAGTGTTATTTTATGACTAGGTTACATATCACTCGCTTCTCAGGTTGCACTTGCTATTATCAAGGATTTATATAGTAGAAAGGATATGAATCTCGCGAGATTTAACATAGATTGTATGTAAGTATGTTGCATGGAGAGAACAAGTGAGATTACCCATAGTGCAATTCGTTGACGATGCGCATGCCTTGATTAATGGTGAAAATTTTTGATCGCTTCAACAATTTAAACCAGTATTTGTAAATATATAAAACCATAATTACAGGTATAAAGTGAAAATATTTGTCCTAAATACCAATCATTGATAAAGTATCGACTTTTTGTAGATATATCACCCATATTTCATCAATAATTGACATTAATCGATTTGCCCTTTTGACCTTCATAATCCCACCTATTATGGGCGGTCAAGACTCAAATTTAAATTGCAAACTCCTCTCTTCTCTCATCATACCGAATATTGAAACAGTCGTCATTTTTGTGATAATATAAATATTTTTCAATGAATAGAAGGAGTTTTATTGAAAACAGTGCTCCCGATTTGCATTAATAAAGGATTGTTTACAATCATTTGTCAAAATGGCGGCGTTCTGGGTGGAAATGGGGTGGCCTATTTAGAAATCAATAAACTTTCTCGTTTACATGAAATCGTCATACCAAAGTGTATAAATGTGTAGTTTTAGCATGTATTCGATATATAGAACAAAACTTGGCATGATTGGTTGCTTTGTTTTATCATTTTTAATATGTTTTAGATGTACGAAACTCTTGTACTTTTTTTAATTTTACGTGTACGAGGGGTGATACAGAAAAATTTTTTTTTTTTTTTTCCATTGAACCTATATCGGCAAATCCAAGGATTGTTTTGTGTAGTGTAGTATATAGATGATGCATAGCACACACTTTGGTGTAATTGGTTGATTTTCCTACGAATTCTCAAGGCATTACAAAGTGAATGAATTAATTTTTGTTCTGTTGTAGCATAAAACCTCGCCACGCGAGATAATACGAGATTCCTATCCTTTCTACTATACAAATCCTTGCTATTATTATCTTTTTCATTTCTTAATGTTTCAAACACATAACAACTAACAAGGTAAGGATCAACAAGAGTATTTTCATGTTTTGTAGATTACAGATATTTTTTTTATTTTACAATCATTACATTGTCATAATGAATTATCCAGGATTTTCAAATAATTAATACATTGGGATTTACTTAGGTGTTCTAGTTTCTACTACATAGGCTTATTTAAAGTTTGCATACCGCTGAACGTCTAATAAATATTCTTGAGGTCATTTTTCATCACCAGCGGAAGTATGTCTTATTATCTCCCTTTTCCCGAATAAAAAGGGATAAGTATAAAAACTTATTGGCAATACCCGTATACAATATTAGATGTCCAAAAATATCTAGTGTCTTAATGGAATATTTTATTGCATTACTTGATGTTCTGCTTAAAACAGATACATATATATATATAACGATAATAAAGCTCGTGAAATTTGACTCTCGGATCCTATGTTTTGCTCTATACCTCCCGTCAGATACCGAGCAAAAATACAATACAATACAATACAATATATGCATATTATATGCATATTATATCATTTCATTGCGGATGCTAATACTTATTGCAAATTATTGTATTCGAGAGAAGACTTTGGAAAACTTGTGTCCGATCCCAATTTGTTATATTTAGCAAATACAATATGTTTAAATTAACTAAAAAAACAAAGGGATCTCCTGTACTTGGCGATCACTAGTATAATTTTGTTTTCCAGTATTGTGAATTTTTTTCAAAATTTTGTACAAAACTGGTATACCAGTAATGTAATTAAGATATTGGTATTGTAATTCAATTATGAAATTGGATTGCTTCATGTTAGGAGGTTCATGTTATCAACTGTTGAAAAGCATACTAAACGTACAAGTTCATTGTGTATCATTTTATTGGCATTTATAACATCGTATCAGTAATACATCACAATACACAACAATCCATTATGGATAGAGTCAAGATTATTATACAGCGACACAAGAACAACTACTGCAAGAACTGGTCTACCCAGGAACTAACATTTCCACAATACCTATTATAATACTTACTACAATACTATACACAAGTAAAAAATTATTTTTTTTAAATCACAATACTGGTACAATACTGGTATACAATACTGGAACAAATTTGTATACCAGTATTGTGATCGCCAAGTACAGATCCCAATTTCGCCTAGTTAATAACAACAAACTGTAAGTAAACTTTTCTTCACTAGCTACAAACTGGAAACAAGGGAGAGTCGGCACATTTTGTTTTGGTCTAAATATCTGTGAACGATAGTGAAATTGCCAGGTGCTCCTCCATCGTGACACCTGGCTAATGAATTGTTACATATAAACAAACACTCGATTTGTCAATATCTATTGTTGGGCTGAAGGAGAAATTACGATTATTTTTCTAGCACCCAAAATGTCAAAGATGCCGATATGTACTGTTAAGTCTACAAAAGTAAAGGGTACTGATCATGATCAGTGGTAATTTATACGCGGAGGTCGTTTCACACTCATTGTAGGGTGTTATGATTGAAGTTCCTACTGTTATCGCCGTTTCTTTTCTTTAATTTGTGTCTAGACATGCTTGTATGTGATAAATTAGACAGTCCCTCACTCTGTACTTTCTTGCCAGTTGATAAACTGTTTTTCATAGTTTTACACGCTATGTTTTTGAACTTTTATATCGACAATGAAACTTTCGAATCGGGATGAGAATCGACGTCAACTTAATTACAAACAGTATATCATATATCATTTTTGTATATGCTAAACAGAATGTTTTGACCACAAGTTCGGATAACGTATGAAGTTTTCTATGGGAATGATGGGTTTAAAATATAGATTATATCCGCGAGACAATTTTGAAGATACCAAATGAGAAATCAGAAACCATTATTCGAGGAAGAGACAATTCAATAGCCAAATGAAAAAGGACAATTAGACAACAATTATCGACAAACAATACACAGAAAACTAAAGATTGAACAACGCGAACCACACTTAAAGCCGTGAATGAACGCAGGTGTTCCCGAAGGATGAGCAGTTCTGGTCCACTAGTGGCACCTGTCTCTTTACTCGGGTAATAAATTCTGGTTAGAAGTCATACTCGGTGTTAAGTTATTAATAAGGAAGGCAGAACAGAATTCTGACTAAAACAAACGAAACATATATGAAATATTTATAACTTAGATGATTCAATACTTTTAAACAAAATGTCTGGTAAAAAATAAAATAAAATGGTAATCGATCAATGACCTATGTGAGACATTGCTTCCATATGACAATCATAATGCATATTTGACACAATAATTGAATGCTGCCATACCAGTGACAATAGACATCCGCCAGTACGGTAACTCGAAATAGAGGTACATACCAGTGACAATAGACATCCGCCAGTACGGTAACTAGAAATGGAGGTACATACCAGTGACAATAGACACCCGCCAGTACGGTAACTCGAAATAGAGGTACATACCAGTGACAATAGACACCCGCCAGTACGGTAACTAGAAATGGAGGTACATACCAGTGACAATAGACACCCGCCAGTACGGTAACTAGAAATGGAGGTACATACCAGTGACAATAGACACCCGCCAGTACGGTAACTCGAAATAGAGGTACATACCAGTGACAATAGACATCCGCCAGTACGGTAACTCAAAATAGAGGTACATACCAGTGACAATAGACACCCGCCAGTACGGTAACTCAAAATAGAGGTACATACCAGTGACAATAGACACCCACCAGTACGGTAACTCGAAATAGAGGTACATACCAGTGACAATAGACATCCGTCAGTACGGTAACTCGAAATAAAGGGACATACCAGTGACAATAGACATCCGCCAGTACGGTAATTCGAAATAGAGGTACATACCAGTGACAATAGACATCCGCCAGTACGGTAACTCGAAATAGAGGGACATACCAGTGACAATAGACATCCGCCAGTCCGGTAACTCGAAATAGAGGTACATACCAGTGACAATAGACATCCGCCAGTACGGTAACTCGAAATAGAGGTATATCATGTATATATTTGGTTACCTTTAATACTTGACCAAGTTTTGAAAGGCACACTCGATTGGTGATATATAAATAAACAAAATTATTTAACAAAACTATTATTGTACAAGTTTTAGATACATTACTTTTGAAAGCAAAACAAAGCGGCCCGTACTGGAAATGAGGAATTTAGTCTTCTATACTCGGGTGATGCAAAATAAATAAAACTTCAAAATTTTGAATAGTATAGCAAATATTATACAATTTCTGCACTTGAACGAGATCAATATGAGGTTTTATGGAGCAGAGTACAACAATATTGAACGAGGCGAAGTTTTATGGAGCAGAGTACAACAATATTGAACGATGCGAAGCCTCGTTCAATATTGTTGTACTCTGCTCCATAAAACCGCATATTGATCAAGTTCAAGTGTAGTAATTGTTTTATTACATACGGCTCTATTTTACTCTAATCTTGAAATTTTATGAAAACTTTGAAATTTCTGAAACTTTTTGAAAATTTTATCATTTTGAATCTTTTTGAAATTTTTCAAAAAATTTTGAATTTTAAAAATAAAATTAAAATTTTAAGAAATTTTTGAAATTTTCGAATTTTTTAAAAAAAAATTGAACTTTAATCTTTTTTTTTTTATTTTATAATTTTTAAATTTTTTGAAAATTTTCAAATTTTATGAAACTTTCTAACATATTGATTAGCAAAAAGCAATTTCTGTGCAATAAAAAACCATATTGCACTCTCGTGCCACGTAATTTCATTCAATGATTTTGCACGAGAGTGCAATATGATTATTTATTGCACCGAAATTGCTTTTCGCTAATCAGTATGTTAGAAAATGGAATGTCACGTGTATTGCTTCTGGTCAATAGAAAAACAGTAAAATAGAGCCTGATGTAATAATACAATTTATACTATTTTACCTGTATTATTGGCGCAAATGTAATATTTTATATATGGCGCAAATGAAATATGATTTGTGGCGAAAATGAAATATGATTTGTGGCGCAAATGAAATATGATTTGTGGCGCAAATGAAAGAATTTTTTTTGGGCGCAAATGAAATACCAATTGTCGCAAAAACAATGCGTCGGAATATGCATATACAAACAATAAAACAAAGCATGCACACATTAAATTTAAAAGCTCTGTCAAATTTAAAAATCCATCCATGAAATTTAAAACCAAGCTAAAACTATGAAAGCAAATAAAACACCAGCTTCGTCAGTCAAATCTCAACTTGATTAATAAAACAATGAATTTCTGTCTCGGGTTGAAACGACACATCAGTTCTTGTGGTGAACTTGGAGAAATATTATTGCCAGTGGAGAATGTATATCCGAACGACTAAACTACTCACTGTCAGTTCATCTGTCAATCATATTGAAGATGCTCTTCAATTACAACGCAGAATTATACAACGATCATCTCAATGTATGCAGTCAATGAACGTGAACATAATATGATGATAAGAATATAATTTAACGTCACATAAAATGTGAATGAATTGGTTTCGGTCCATTTGTGATTCACTAGACTTCTGCATTCAGAACAGTTCAGTGCTACTGTGTGGTGGCTATACATTTCACTCTTTGCAAAATAAATAATTTGAAAATCGAATTAATCCCATTTTTAATTGCGCGAGACAATTATCAAAACGGTAGATTCATTTCCCATACCGTTTCCGTCTGAACATCTATATCTATCTTTTTCTTCGACATGTAGTGACTGACCTAGACAGCCAAAATAAATAATTACAAGTTAGAAGGGTTTGTTGGAGTTAAAATTACAGGTAATTTGCACAAAAGTGATATGATTAAATTTACGCTAACGTCATATGATAAATTGCCAAAATGTAATTTTATATATTTTCAAAATTTGCGGAAATACAATGCCTCCGCTGTTTGTTTCAAGCCACTGTGGTTTATATGAGGAGTGGGACAGGGAAATTTTATATATTTTCAAAATTTGCGGAAATACAATGCCTCCGCTGTTTGTTTCAAGCCATTGTGGTTTATATGAGGGGTGGGACAGGGAAAGGAGAGGTGGAAAAGGGGTTGGATGGTAAAAGATAATAAAATAAAAATGTGGAAAAAATTTTATATGTCAACAACAACTAATAGTAATATGTCATATGAAGATAGTAAAAAAGAATAGTTTGTAAGCTATTTTTGAGACAATCTCATGGAATCATTGCCTATCACGTCCATACAGTTGTGTATCCGATCAACGCCAATTATAATGTGTACTCGATACAACTTTTATATGTCAGCATTTTGACTTTGACAGATCGGTGATTTTCTACGGGTACTCTGATCAATGTCCTTCAATAACTGAAAAGTCCACGATTGTTTACTGGTGCTCTGATTTCCTCCTTCAATAAAACTGACTGCCATAATATAAAACTGACTGCCTCCTTCAATAAAACTGACTGCCATGATGATATAAATGAAATATAAAACTGACTGCCATGATATAAATGAAATATTATTGAAAATGGCATTAAAATCCATAACTTGTAAATTTCTAGAGAAGCAGTGAGTACAGTATATATTGCGCTTTTTTCAAATTGAAAACGGAAAGATGTACCAAACTGTCATATTAATTCCAATTCAAATATAGTTTAAAAGTTTACTTTAAATGAAGAGGAATGAATGTAGAAGAAATGCGATCATAATACTCAATACCATTTTGTCTGTATCTACAGAATTGTACCAATAGGGAGTTGAATTTTCAAATGGTGGGGGTAACTAGTACAATGTGAATAGTTACTCAATAAAGTAGACCCCTTCCTATGGGGTCGTAATATATCGTTGTTCACTGTACGGTTTTTGAACACATGATAATTTCCATTCCGATTTATTATAGTGGTAATAATGGTTCTTTCAGATCATGGATTTCAATATTTTTACCAAATAATTGTAAGCTGTAGATTATGTGGACCAAGGGAGATAATAAGAATTGAAACAGGTAAAAGTAATATTTAAAAATAGAATGAAATCAAGTGTAACATTTGTATAGGTAGGTGGGGAAAACCAGGAAAAACCATTGAACAGTTTATAGATAAATCGTAATTATTAAAAAAAAATGTGACTTTAATTTAAGTTTATGTAAAAGGACCATGTATTTTGTAATCACTAACACTAACAGTAGGTCACAGGGCCTTGTGAGTAGGCCTAGTTTTAATATTTTTGTTATTCCAAACATTTTCTTTTAAACCACGCGTACGCACAGGGGCCAAATGAGTTTTTTCATGTACCTATATAACCTATACACCATAGGTATATAGGTACATGAAAAAAACTCATCTGGCCCCTGTGCACGTACGATAAATACATGTTGCAGGGTCTTGTACCATCAAGACAAGATGCGGACCAAGGGAGATAATATAAAATAAATTATTTAAAACTTAGAAATGAAATAAACAACATAATTATTTTCATTCTGATTTACAAAGAAGAGCTGAGATCGTTTCTGGTGAAAACAAGCAGGTTACGAGATGAAGATATATCAATACTATTAATTATCTTGATATTAGATCTACCAGTACTACAGACTAATGTTTACTAAATATTGAGGAAATAAATCAACTTTACTTTTGTATTAGGTAACCATGACAGTGTCAGAATCACAGGCACGAGACACTGTATCAATATTAATTCCATAAAGTCAATGGTCAGATTTTTTCTTATCATTATCTTGATGGAATTGATATTGCTATTTTGTCTAGTGCCTGTGGTCAGATAGATACGATAACGTAACCCTCGCTCAGTCCGCTTTTGCTCCGGACTGAGGGTTACGTTATCGTATCTAGTGGTCAGAATATACTTCATCTGTAACATTGGACCTCTCATTCGAGCTGCTGCCATCACTTTGCGTCCGTCGTCTGTAAGTCTTATATTTTTTAATATTCTTCTGCAAAAATGCTGAACCAAACTTGGCAAGGATGGTCCATAGGGAGGAGAGATTCATATTTGTTATGAAATGAGATTCTCTTAGTTTAATAATATTTTATTGTACATAAACAATAGGATTGGACAGCAAGTTATACCAACTTATATGAAGTCCTCTCCTTACAAATTATACACATGAATTAATGACAGCAAAACAAAACACAGACAATAGACATTTAAAATTTTGACACTAGAAGAAAGTAAGAAGTACAAGTGAAAAAGTGAAAAATTGCTGACATTAGCCCTAAAATCGTTTTGATTGATTTATAGAAGTTCGAACTTTTCCAAATATTTTGGAGTTGACGTCATAACTATACTTATTGTTCCCAAAGAGCAAAGTTTCAATATTGATATTGATCTCGTCGCAATTACTCAGAAGTGTTCTTCTTTCGTTCAGGTATAAAGGACATTCTAGAAAATAATTAAATTCTCTGTTCGGATAGTCTATTATGGGGCTTAAAAGGGGGGATTAGTACAGCGAGCTGGAGCAAAAGCGGATTGAGGGTTACGTTATCGCATCTATGAGATGCATTGTCAAAAATTAGATACAAAAAAACTTAAGAATCTGTAATGGTAATGGAAGTATAAATGGCAGGTCAATCATCATTTTAATAAACATACATGTATTCAAGTTTGCACTTATCAAGAGCACTTATCAAGACCTCAGGATCTTTGGTGTCCAGAATTTTAAATAGTCTGCAATGGAAAAAATGGGAGGTGTGGGGGTCGGGGCAGTATTCTCAAGAACCAGAACTCGACAGAAGGGAAAATGTAATTTTATTTGACCTGAAGTTTCCATGTAAAGTGGACATTTAACCTTGTACAAATAAAAATCCAAGGTGCTATGGGGTTCAAGCCCATAGTGTAGCATAAACTATGATGAATGAGGAGGGGGCAATGGTGGGGCATATGCCCCTCTACTTTCAAAAGTGGAGTAGGGTTGGGGGGGGGGGAGGGGGGGAAGCTACCCCCATTTGTTTTGGCCACAATTTAGAAAGAGCTGATTTTTTAGCAAGGAATCCCAAATTTAGAAATTAATTAATTGGTAAAACAGTATTTTTGATGCCTAATGCCCCTTTTTTGCTTGAGTTTTGAAAGCTTGTCCCCTACTTTCCCTGTTCCCTACTGCAGCTTGCCTCTCCCACTTATCAGTCCACTACTAAAGCTCCCCCCTCCCCCCATTTTCAATTTACCCTCAAAAAGCTTATCCCCACTTTCCAATACACTCATACACCTCTATTAGTAATTAGTAGTAGCAATCAGTGCCTATCACCACTAAAGTTGTGAGTTTGAATCCCACTCATGGCAGGGTGTACTTGATGCAACATTATGTTATCTAATATGTCAGTGACTTGTCTGTGTTTTTCCCGGGTACTCCAGTTTCCTCCAACAATAAACTGACTGCCACGATATGGCTGAAATGTTGTTAACCCTATCCCTAACCATAGGAGGAAATGATCGGTGTACGATCTTAAATGTTAAAATTCAATTTATTTTAAGTGTATTGCTAAAAATTTCAGTTGATGTTACTAGATGGCCCAATCAGCAAAAGATAAAGTGGAGTTTGATGAAACTCAACAAAAAATTGGTAGTATAGACATAGGAGGTCAAGAAGATGTGAAAGTTACATATTACCTCCGTGACATTGAGAGGAAGATGGTAGATGCCTGGGCAAATATATTTAAAGATCATACAGATAGGGTCAAGGTATTTGTCATAATTTTTGTCCATCCAAACTCATCACTATGTAAAATCTGTTAGAAATTTAAGTGCAACAAGGAATTTCACAAGGAATTTTGAGGAAAAAATGCATTAGAGGGAGACTTGTTCTAAAAATTAAAAAGCATTTACTGACAGTCATTACTTTGTAAAATCTGTTAGAAATTTAAGTGTAACAAGGAATTTCACATGGAATTTTGAGAGAAAAAATGTGTTAAAGGCAAACTTATCCTAAAAATAAAACATTTTGAACGTTGGTCCCTTTCGAACACCCTCATATCTTGAAAATGATATTAATAGCTACAAAGATATGTTGTAATAAATTTTTTTTCATACAGTACAACCTGTCAAAACTGATCCCTGAATACACTGAACTTTAAATAAAGTCCCAATGTAGGAAATGTTTGTTAATTTAACCTGTATAAACTAACACTTGTCTAATCGGAGCACATTAGTTGGTCCTAAGGATGTTTGGTGTAGACAGGTTTTGAGGTTTCATTGTACCTTGATGTAGTCATAATAATCACACAAATGTTAGTTTGTTCAATATAAGCTTAACTACACTGTTTCCCACAAGAATAATTGTCCTGCTGGAATATACTAGTAGTTCTAGTAAATTCTAATCATAAGGGGCCTTGTCCAGATTATTGAAAAACTTTGTATGCTGGTGAAAGTGGCATTTAAAACCTATGTTGACCATGACCCTAAGCCATAGATGGTGTTGTTGATGTGTTGGTAGACGGGGAAAAAAATATTTTAATGTTTTGCCTTAAGTTATATTCATGTTATTTAGTAATTTCTTGATTTGTTTTCAGGTTTCTTTGGGAGATATATTTAAAGAGGCACCTGCAGTAGATGCTATAGTAAGTTGTAACATGTGATCTATAAAGTGTTTTGTCAAAACTATTCCATTATGTTCATAAATTATGTCTAAAATGGTAGCACAAATATGGTACTAGTATTCATAATGGTTGTAAATCATATATACCAGCTTGGTGTTCAGCTAAAAATCATACCTACAAAAAAATATAGTGATGGTTGGATTTATAACTATCTATGCAATCAGTGCCTATCACCACTAACGTTGTGAGTTCAAATCCCACTCAGGAGAGGTGTACTCGATATAACATTATGTGATCAAGTTTGTCGGTGACTTGCTGCAGATCTGTGATTTTCACCGGATACTCTGGTTTCCTCCACCAAAAAAACTGACCGCCACAATATAGCTGAAATATTGTTGAAAGTGGCATTAAACACCATAACTCCTAAACTTATCCGCACAAAAAAATCTTACTGGGATTTTGATGCATACCAGTATCTACCAAGAGATTTCCTGAAAATATAGGTGCAAATCACATTTACCAAAAGTTGTACTGGAAATAAAGTTGACTGAATTGATTTGAAATATCTTGTTAAACAGTAAACCTAGGAAGCACCATGAAACTTTTCCCACTTACTAGAAGAGATAAAAACTTTAATAAGCAAATTCTTCATCCTAACACTCAATATATTTAAATGTAGCAGTAAATCTGATATATTTAGAGGAGTCAGAAGCTAATGAGGGCACACCACTATATATTCCACCATTGACTTACATTGTAAATAAAAAAATCATTAAAAATCCAAATGAATTTTCTGGATAACAAGACAACTATTTCCTATTATTTTGGTCCAAGCTCCACATTCTGATCCACTTTGAAACAAACATTGTATGTCAAATAAGAAAATAATCAGCTGTTTTCAATATCCGGTCAAAACAACAGTATTTACAGTATCCAGGAAATCCTTCCACACAGGGTGTAGTAATTTGACATCCATGTTTTTATCTGTGGTTATATTTCAACAAATGACGTGTTTTCTTGCAGCTAAAACCTCACCAAATATGATAGGATTAACTGTAAAAAATATCATAATCAAGAAACAACTGAAAAAAAAATTCAAAGTTCCTGGTGATCTATTTTGTACTATTTTCGAGGACTGTCTCAAATGCGGATTGGCTGGTTTACTGATGTGCCCCCTTAAGTGAACCGCAAATATTGTCTACTGCTAAAACATGACTTTTTTCTGATACCTTGTTGTCTTACAAATAAAACATGACCATCAGAAGAAAAAACTTGCCCCTAAAAAGGGGAGATAATTTGAAAATACAAAAAGTGTCAAACAGTGAGAAAATTCAAAAGGTTGGTGTGAATGTAGAAAAAGACTGCAAACAAAAAATGTTTTGTTTTTAAAAAAAAGAAATGAAATGAGACATTAACAGGTTTAACAACTAAACAAGAGCTTACTCAACACAAATAAAGATAAGAAATGGCCCGGGATGAAAATATGGAATTTTGCCAATTTTTTTACCGAAGATGTAAAAAAAAATCATATTTTTCCACAATTTTTTCGTTATATTGCTATTTATTTGGTTCCAGTTGGAGGTCAATTATGTGTATTAGGAGAGTACATTTTATTGGTCTCTTGATTACATAAAACTTTCAAGTAATTAGTTTGTCATGTGCTTGGGGTGAGAAGGATATTAAAATGATGGTCAGATCTAAGATAAATATAAGAATGTTTATTACCTTTGAAATTAAAAGCCAATTACACGATAAAATCATTTCAAAGTCAATATCAATACAAGGGAATACACAAGTCTAAATTTAAAAAATGTCGCAACGAGGTAGACCCACTATAAGGAGAAGATTCTTTCAAACGGTACATTCAAGGTTCAGAAAAAAAATCAGCTTCAGAGTGCCTGGAGTCAACAATATCATCGAAAAGATTACCTGTATCTACATTCAAAGATGCTGTTCACTTGTCCCCTAATGATGACTACTACCTGGTTACAGATTATGAGGGTAATATTGGCAATATGCATTTCTTGCATCCAATACCAGAACCACAAGTGACTAAACCGGAGCTCCTGCAAGAAAATAAGAATGACATTGTAGGAAACAAAACTTTACATTGTGGAAAATTAATGGACATGTTCAAGAAATTTTACAAGGAACATGGTCAAAATGAACCCAGATGTGAACTTTTATGCAACTGGAATACAAACAATTGTCAAAAGTGGGGGCGTCTCAGATTAAAATGTGATAACTGTAACTTTTGTGGCGAGAAAACTAAAGTGTACACTGAAGCCTGGAATTATTTACATGTGGCGGTTCTAAACTTAGATGTAAAATATTAGCACAAGTTTTTGAATGACATAAATGAGACACATGATCATTTTCTGGATTCAGTTGAATACAACGTGTGTGAATCATGTATCTTAGTCATGTACATGCATTGGTACAAAACGTGAGTGTCCTGGCAATCGAACATCAATAACAGTGTAACCAGATTTTGTTTTCCTATCCTGTATATAAAATACATGTATTATTTAAACTTTTTTCTGTTTTCTTCATGATTCTGTCTAAATAATTGTTAGCAAAAACATCAGGCATACTGAAATCAGCTGCCTCGGCCATATTTTAGCTATATTCAAGACAAATTTCTAAACATTTGGAAAAAATTTCCCTAAATGTGATCAGCAATATTCTAAAAGAATGGCTGACAAAGATGAATCCACATCGGATGCAGTAACCATAGATACAAACCCGGGACATTTGTTTGCACACCCCCCCCTTAAGAGGGCACACCACTATATATTCCACCATTGACTTACATTGTAAATAAAAAAATCATTAAAAATCCAAATGAATTTTCTGGATAACAAGACAACTATTTCCTATTATTTTGGTCCAAGCTCCACATTCTGATCCACTTTGAAACAAACATTGTATGTCAAATAAGAAAATAATCAGCTGTTTTCAATATCCGGTCAAAACAACAGTATTTACAGTATCCAGGAAATCCTTCCACACAGGGTGTAGTAATTTGACATCCATGTTTTTATCTGTGGTTATATTTCAACAAATGACGTGTTTTCTTGCAGCTAAAACCTCACCAAATATGATAGGATTAACTGTAAAAAATATCATAATCAAGAAACAACTGAAAAAAAAATTCAAAGTTCCTGGTGATCTATTTTGTACTATTTTCGAGGACTGTCTCAAATGCGGATTGGCTGGTTTACTGATGTGCCCCCTAATAGATCAAGTAAATTGGTAAGCTAAGTCATATTTATACTACAGTTTTCTGAGTTAAACGGTTATACAATCCACCGCTGCTTCACGTTCAATTGTTTAACCGTTTAACTCAGAAAACCATGGTATAAATGATTTGTAACATGAAACCAATGCAATATCACATCTAGGTTGTTGATTATTGTATGACTATCTGAGAGTAAAAAAAACAATATCACATCTAAGTCGTTGATTATTGCATGGCTCTCTGAGAGTAATAAAACTACAGCCCAGATTTAAGGTGTGCAATATCTCTTATCTGTGTGTATTAGTTTATAGTTCTTAGCTGTTGCTTACATTCTGGTATATAAACCATAAAAAGATCAAAGCAAAAGCATGCATTCATGTTACAAAGTATATATATTAATAGGTGTCACCAGCCAATAGTTTTGGGTTCATGGATGGAGGTATTGACATGGTTTACACAATATTGTTTGGATGGCAAATGTAAGATTTAATATTAATACATGTGCTTTTAAATTGTTAACTATTATTTGAGCAAATTCAAAAAGGAGGAGGGTAGTGCTTCTCTCTAAGGTGTTCATGATATAGAAGAACGGCAGTTATGAAAGTCGAGACAGACATTATTCCTAGTTTCGCAACGAGTCCGATAGGACAAGCTGCAATACCAATGATAATATACGTCAAGACTGACATTATTGCTTTTATCAGGAACGTCATAACGTGTTTGACGTCAAACGGACTGATAAGAAAGAACATCAAGAATATGAATATCCAACAGCAGTAGATAGCATGTAGCACACCAAACTGTTACTACAGTGGAACCTGTCTTATCTGACACACCAAGGGACCAGGGAAATGTGTCAGATTGTACAGGATGTCAGAACCTGTCTTATCTGACACACCAAGGGACCAGGGAAATGTGTCAGATTGTACAGGATGTCGGAACCTGTCTTATCTGACACACCAAGGGACCAGGGAAATGTGTCAGATTGTACAGGATGTCGGAACCTGTCTTATCTGGCACACCAAGGGACCAGGGAAATGTGTCAGATTGTACAGGATGTCGGAACCTGTCTTATCTGACACACCAAGGGACCAGGGAAATGTGTCAGATTGTACAGGATGTCGGAACCTGTCTTATCTGGCACACCAAGGGACCAGGGAAATGTGTCAGATTGTACAGGATGTCGGAACCTGTCTTATCTGACACACCAAGGGACCAGGGAAATGTGTCAGATTGTACAGGATGTCAGAACCTGTCTTATCTGACACACCAAGGGACCAGGGAAATGTATCAGATTGTACAGGATGTCGGAACCTGTCTTATCTGACACACCAAGGGACCAGGGAAATGTGTCAGATTGTACAGGATGTCAGAACCTGTCTTATCTGACACACCAAGGGACCAGGGAAATGTGTCAGATTGTACAGGATGTCAGAACCTGTCTTATCTGACACACCAAGGGACCAGGGAAATGTGTCAGATTGTACAGGATGTCAGAACCTGTCTTATCTGACACACCAAGGGACCAGGGAAATGTGTCAGATTGTACAGGATGTCGGAACCTGTCTTATCTGACACACCAAGGGACCAGGGAAATGTGTCAGATTGTACAGGATGTCAGAACCTGTCTTATCTGACAAACCAAGGGACCAGGGAAATGTGTCGGATTGTACAGGATGTCAGAACCTGTCTTATCTGACACACCAAGGGGCCAGGGAAATGTGTCGGATTGTACAGGATGTCGGAATACACAGGTTTTATTTTCCTTAACAGAAATACTTTGCGACTATAAATGTTTGTTGGATGTCGAAAACCTCAGGTGTCGGATTGCACAAGTTCCACTGTACTATGAATGTCAAGGACAATCAAGTCATTGTTCATTATTTGGTGAAAAAAGAATGTCTATTTTTCATCCATAAATATGTGAAACATCAAACATGAACTTGAGTGAACAAATGTTATTTGATGTTTAAGTAAACTATTTCGTTTTTTTTTTATCTTCGTTACAGTAAGGTGGCATGATGATCATTTATATTTCAATAGAACGGTTTACTTTACTTAGTTTAATCAAAGTTTATACTTCATTTCTACAAATAAAGAGTTACCTGAAAGGTAAGGGAATGACCAATTAACTTGAAGGGGGGGGGGGGGGGGGGGTATGGTGTATGTTTTTTTTCTAAAAAAATATTCTGATTCCCAATGTTGCTGAAAAAAATATTCTGATTGTGGTGGAGGAAAAAAATAATAATCTGATTCAGAGTTTTGTCATATAACCTAATGTTGAATTCTGGAGAAAAAAAATTGCATTTTGCGTGACAAAAAAAATTAATATTCTAACTCTTGTGTTGTCCAAAAAAAAAATTCTGAACGAAACAAAAAACCATACCCCCCCCCCCCTGCAAGTTAAATGATCGGATGATCGGTCCCTAAACAACAAATGGTAAAAGTAATTAGTAATTGTAAAATTAATCAATAAGTGGCAAAAGAAATCAATAAGTATCCCACGACAACTGTAATTTGCATATTGGTTTTATTTACAGGCAAAACAGGCTTCAGAAGGTGATCAGAGAAGAATATGATGGAGAAAATCTTGTTGTAGGTATTGTTGACATGTTGTATAATCTTGTTGTAGGTATTGTTGACATGTTGTATAATCTTGTTGTAGGTATTGTTGACATGTTGTATAATATTGTTGTAGGTATTGTTGACATGTTGTATAATCTTGTTGTAGGTATTGTTGACATGTTGTATAATATTGTTGTAGGTATTGTTGACATGTTGTATAATCTTGTTGTAGGTATTGTTGACATGTTGTATAATCTTGTTGTAGGTATTGTTGACATGTTGTATAATCTTGTTGTAGGTATTGTTGACATGTTATATAATCTTGTTGATATGTTGTATAATCTTGTTGACATGTTGTATAATCTTATTGACATGTTGTATAATCTTGTTGTAGGTATTGTTGACATGTTGTATAATATTGTTGACATGTTGTATAATCTTGTTGACATGTTGTATAATCTTGTTGACATGTTGTATAATTTTGTTGACATGTTGTATAATCTTGTAGGTATTGTTGACATGTTGTATAATCTTGTTGTAGGTATTGTTGACATGTTGTATAATCTTGTTGTAGGTATTGTTGACATGTTGTATAATATTGTTGTAGGTATTGTTGACATGTTGTATAATCTTGTTGTAGGTATTGTTGACATGTTGTATAATCTTGTTGTAGGTATTGTTGACATGTTGTATAATCTTGTTGTAGGTATTGTTGACATGTTGTATAATCTTGTTGTAGGTATTGTTGACATGTTGTATAATCTTGTTGACATGTTGTATAATCTTATTGACATGTTGTATAATCTTGTTGTAGGTATTGTTGACATGTTGTATAATATTGTTGACATGTTGTATAATCTTGTTGACATGTTGTATAATCTTGTTGACATGTTGTATAATTTTGTTGACATGTTGTATAATCTTGTAGGTATTGTTGACATGTTGTATAATCTTGTTGTAGGTATTGTTGACATGTTGTATAATCTTTTTTCAATTTCCAAATGAAGGGAACACTGTATATGTTTTTCTTCACTGAAACAACAGTACCTATAGTTTCAATTGAATCTACTTCATCTACCTTTAAAGGCATACAGTCGCTCAAATTGATATTTGTTGTTTATATTAAAAGTTGCCAATATTCGATGTTTTATACTAATTGCAGTTGAAATTTTTCATTATATCATACGTAAATAGCCTAGAATGAATGAAATACGTCACTTTTTGATTTTCTTGTATCCATTAAAGAATTCAATGTTGACCTGTACAATATTCATATGTTCCGTGACCTATAAAGTGAACCTATTCGGTAAAGCGTTTGCGCATGTGCGAAATTGTTTGCAGAAGGAAAAGCACATGTATGGCACAAACAAAAATATTGACGGATTCTACACGAAAACGACACAAATATGAGGATTTCGTGTAAAAATAAAAAAAAAAAAGTGTTATACCGACCTATTCCATTTTACAACACGTATACGGTAAGCATAATTTAGTATCTTTTTACGGCCGAATCGTATTTTGACAGTATTGCATCGTCGTTTTTTATATTATTCTTTTTTTTTTTAATGAGAAAACGCTAGGTGATATCTCTTTTAAATTAGAGACTAAAATAATGAACTTCATGACTGGTTTTTTTTTCGAAAAAAATATAATCAAGACAACTCAAGTGTTGTCAATAATATGCAATACAATTTGTTTACAATTTTTCCATTATCAGTCCCCTTTGCAGAGTTTAGGTTTGTTTTAATTGATTGCATCGCGTATTTCAGATTTTAAGTGTCATTCTTACTAAATACAATTATATAATATTAACTGATTACCCCAGATCCAATTTCATATATATATTTCTTAAATTATATTGATTATAACGAATTTACATGAAAAGCATGCTTCCTGGTTATTTATAGCAGTTATCAGTGTCCGGCAAACTTCGGAAAATCAACCGACTTATAATTAGGTGTGTTAATGGCGATTTTACCAACAGACATTCAAATTCTTTTCACTAATTACGACATTGTAGCATATTTTTTAAACCTGGCTTCTTGTTCAGAACATTTTATTAGTATAAAACATCGAATATTGGCAACTTTTAATATAAACAAAAAAAATCAATTTGAGCGACTGTATGCCTTTAAACATCATTCCAAGTGAATGATCTTCTTACAAATTAATATTTCCTACAGCTTGACTGCCAAGCAAGAAAACCTGGTTTGCTATTTGGCCTGACAGCTAAACATTTGAAGCTTTTCAATAGTGGTTATTATGAAAATATTTAGTTTAAAGCTGATTTTTCGTCCACTGATGGCTTTAGTAATATTTATCCTTAAGAAATAAATCATGGAAGCCAGAATGTGTTGGAAGTTTTAACATAAATTGGCAGATATTAGTATTTTATCCCGAGACAGAAGCGAGGAATAAAATTTACTAATATCTGCCAATCCATGTTAAAACTCAAAACACATTCTGGCTTCCATGATTTATTTCGATTCTGATATGTCTAAGAGTACACATACGGTAGTATACTTTGATTGGAAGATGGTAATTTATATTTACGCTTGTGGAAAATGTTGCACACAATTTATGTAACTCGAATAATACTCCACCCTCTATCGGCATTATTCGGGTTACAATTTATGCTGCCAATGGAAAAGTCAGTCACATTCACCGGTGCATGTGCTAATGAGATTATACCAAATGGATAACTCGCTCGTTTGTTAACAAAGCGAAAGAAGGAGGTCATGTTAGAACATGGTTTAATTCAGGAAAACCATGGTATAAATGATTTGTACCATGAAGCCATGCAATATAATATCTGTTTATTGCACAGCTCTCCGAGAGTAATAAAACTACAGCCCATATTTAAAGTGTGCAACATCTCGTATCTGCATGTATTATTTTATAGTTCTTAGCTGTCGCTTACATTCTGGTATATAAACCATAAAAAGATCAAAGGAAATCAATGCATTCATATTACAACTCATTTTATTACTTTTTTCTTAATTTTTATTTCAGGGAAATGCTATTATTATTCCAGCATATGATAAAGATCCTGAGGGAGAAGAATTAGAGAACATTAAGAAAGAGAATTATAATGGTGGTCAACCTATAAAATATTTAATTTCTGCACCAACTATGAGAATACCTGAAGATGTTTCTAACACATCAAATTCTTTCCTGGCATTTAGAGCAGCCATTTTATCAGGTGATAATCTAATTTGTTACTGGGTACTGGTGAAGATCCCCAGGGATTAAACCTACAACATGTTCCCAGGTGGTGGATGGGGGTGCCCTTATGAGGGTGGTTGGGGTTTGTCATGCTATAGTATGGAACATCTGACCGTGGGCCATTGTGGGTAACATATTTGCACATTAACAACCTCTTTTTTTTTTTCGCTGAAGGCTTGCTTAAACAATTTGTACATTTTTTCCTGTTTGTTTTGAAATCCTCTTTGCTGACAGATAGACTGTTATCATTGGACAGTTGCCACAATTTATATAAAAAATTTGCTTATTGAAATTTGAACTGAAAAAATACTGTGATGAATTAAAAAAAAATATACATTAAAAAAAAACATTCTGTTTCAGTACAAAAGCATAACAGAAATCCTGATAATCCACCAATCAGAAGTGTTTTATGTCCAGGTCTTGGGACCGCTGTAGGCACGATGCCTGTGGACAGATGTGCATTCCAAGTATGTATAAATATTGTGGATATTACAACACATAGTCTTGACTTGAGAATGGATAATTATTAAATTTATATTGACTATTTACCTAGTACATTTTGGCAACTGGATTAATAGGTACCAGAAATTGGAAAAATCACCATCTAGTTATTTTCTTAAATGAAGGACCACAATCATACCAACTTTATGCTATTCTCTCCTAATTATAGATAAGATAGTGCTATATTTAGGAAATTTTGACCACTTATCTCCCCTTATATATTATAATAAGTGTTTATCAAAGAGAATCAACATTATGCATACTTGATATGTGTTTTGAGGTATTTTATAGGTGAATTTTGGGATCATATGTATTTTTAATTAATGAATTTTGTATTATAATTATTAATATCACAAGAGATTGTATTTCAGTCTTAAATAGATACCCCGAGAATACCAAAACAGATATTTGTAGTTTTATTGATCATGACAAAATAAATATACAATATACGTACATCGTCGGAAAATATATAATTTAATTGTATGAGCTTTAGAAATAGGCAGAAAAGAGAGCTTTCACAGTGAGTGCAAATTAATTTTATATTTAATGAAAATGTACATATATTGTGTATATCCTGCAGTATCATAAAGTCCAAAACAACTGCCAAATTGTCTAAAAATAGCTGAAACAAGCGTCATTCTAATCATGACATTACTGCTTAGTGCTTATACTGTTACTGTTTCTTTCTGTCACACTACATGAATCAGGTACCAGAAATGCTTTATTAGGTCCATGACTAAATAACACTGAAGTTTATTTGACCCCCTTTATTATTACTCAAAATCACACAATTGCAGGATGATTATTTATTATGTATTACAGTGGGAAAAAAAACAGTTTGATGTTTTATTTTAGATGTTACAAGCATATGAAATGTATGACTTGAAAATAAAGAATAAATTAGTATGCCCTGAGACTTTATGGAGAATAACAGACCATGGTGAACATATGAAAATGGTATGTATATACAAAATGTATTTAAACTTATTAATTTCTCTGCCAACATTCAGTTGGGGGTAGAAAATACACCCAAAATGTAGGTTTAAATAAAATTTACAGAACAGAGCTTTTTTGTTTGTCTTTATCATAATCACTATTACATTTTCAATGTACCAGTAAGCATAACTGATATTCCCAAACTGTTCAAATGAGTGTGAGATGGTCCGTATGGAAGGAAATTACATCCATAAGGGAACGACCATTTAACTTGAAGGGGGGTTATGGTTTTTTTCTAAAAAAATATCTGATTCCCAATGTTGCTGAAAAAAATATTCTGATTTTGGTGGAGGAAAAAAAAAATAATCTGATTCAGAGTTTTTGTCATATAATCTAACGTTAAATTCTGGGAAAAATGTTGCGCGTTGCGCGACAAAAAAAATAAGTATTCTAACTCTTGTGTTGTCCGAAAAAAAAATTATGAACGAAACAAAAAACCATAACCCCCCCTTCAAGTTAAATGGTCGGTCCCTAATGACAATATCATATTCTAAATACATTTTTCTAATTCTCAACCACATCGGTGGTGTAATGGTTAGCGTGTTCACCTTGAGTGTGATAGATTGTGTGGTCAAGCCACTGTCACATAAAACAATTTATAAGATTATAAGACTATAAGATTTGTGTTTGCTGTTTCTACTCTAAGCAAACAGTATTAAGGAGTATGAACCAAGACTGCTTGGTTCTTAATCAGGATTTTGTGTCAGAGGGGGATGATGTGTCTCAGACTGAACAAGCACTGCAAAAGTCCTGATAGGCGTGTTGTTCTTGTAATCAGAATACTACTTGCCCTCGCCATGATATACATGTAGTTGAAACATTGTTCACTTGGTGTTCAATCACTCACTCACTTTAGTTCTCATTGCTATTTTTATTGTTATCTCTATTACGACAAGTCTTAAATTCTTACTTCAGAACTTGTGATTTTTATTTGATATTAGCGAATGAAGTTCTCAATTCAATATTTCAGATTTTCCTTTGAAACGTTCTTTCATGCATAAATATTATCCAGCACAGAATGTGTAACGCAATATATACCATATTTTACAAACTATAGTTGGATATTTGCTATACACATGTACGTAAGAAAACTCCTTTAAAGTAAATGCAAATTAGATCTGCATTCTATATACTGTTCTTATTGAAACAAGCCTGTCTGAAAATGTATTTGATTACGATTTCTTTATGGTATTCAGTAGTTAATAGCCTTTCTTGATGGTAGCAATTTAGTAGTATTTTACCATCTCAGTGCAACTTAAATCTGGCCTGATAAGAGGGGTTGCTTTCAGTGGGGGTGACATTATAAGAGGGGGACTATTGTATTGACACCATTGAATTTTTAGCTCACCTTGCCAAAGGCAATGTGAACTTTTGCCATCACTTGGCATCTGTCGTCTGTTAACTTTTCACATTTTAATCAAACA
Source organism: Bathymodiolus septemdierum (assembly GCA_963383655.1). NCBI lineage: Eukaryota > Metazoa > Mollusca > Bivalvia > Mytilida > Modiolidae > Bathymodiolus > Bathymodiolus septemdierum. Next base: position 87,917,300 of record OY726517.1, on the reverse strand, counting down.
TGGCCACCACAGGCAATTCTTGTTTCTAATTGGCCAAATTTTAAAAATCTTCTGAAACCGCTTGGTCAAATGAACAGAAACTTGGTAGGAAACATCTATGGAAGGTCCTTTGTAAAGATTGCTCATTTCGTCCTGATCCGTTAACAAACATGGCCACCACAGGCGACTCTTGTTTCTGATTGGCTGATTTTTTAAATTCTTCTCCTCTGAAACCGCTTGGCCAAATGAACAGAAACTTGGTAGGAAGCATCTATGGGCGGTCCTCTATAAAGATTGCTCATTTCGTCCCGATCCATTAACAAACATGGCCACCACAGGCAATTCTTGTTTCTGATTGGTCGATTTCTAAAGTCGATTTCTAAAAATCTTCTCCTCTGAAACCGCTTTGCCTAATGATCCGAAACTTGGTAGGAAGCATCTATGGAAGGTCCTCTATAAAGATTGCTCATTCTGTCCCGATCCATTAACAAATATGGCCGCCACAGTTAATTCTTGTTTCTAATTGGCTGATTTTTTTATTTCTTCTCCTTTGAAACCCCTCTGCCAAATGAACCGAAACTTGGAAGGAAGCATCTATGGAAAGTCCTCTGTTAAGATTGCTCATTTCGTCCCGATCCGTTTACAAATATGGCCGCCACAGGCAATTCTTGTTTCTGATTGGCTGATTTTAAAAATTCTTCTCCTCTGAAACCGTTTGGTCAAAAGAACCGAAACTTGGTAGGAAGCATCTATGGAAGGTCCTCTGTTAAGAATGCTCATTTCGTACCGATCCATTAACAAACATGGCCACCACAGACAATTCTTGTTTCTGATTGGTTGATTTCTAAAAATTCTTCGCCTCTGAAACCGCTTTGCCAAATGCACCGAAACTTGGTAGAATGCATCTATGGGAGGTCCTCTATAAAGATTGCTCATTTCGTCCCGATCCATTAACAAACATGGCCGTCATAGGCAATTCTTGTTTCTTATTGGTCGATTTCTAAAACAGCTTTTCCTCTAAAACAGCTTGGCCAAATGATATGAAACTTGGTAGGAAGCATCTATGGAAGGTCCTCTATTGAGATTGCTCATTTCGTTTTGATCCATTAACAAATATGGCCACCACAGGCAATTCTTGTTTTAGATTGGTCGATTTCTAAAAATCTTCTTCTCTGAAACTGCTTTGCCAAAATAAACGAAATTTGGTGGGAAGCACCTATATGGAAGGTTCTGTATTAAGTTTCCTCAAAGCATAATGAAAGGTGAGCGACACAGGCTCAGCCCACTGAACCTCTAGTTAAACACTACTTTGGAGTCAGTAGGAATAAAACCATATACCTTATATTTATGCTTTGGAAACCGATTCTTTCTAGTAATGAAATGGGTTTTTTTATTTGTATTTTCAGTATGTTTACAAGAATGAAAAAGAGTCCACCTAAATATGTGACAATGGAATATATATGGTACATCACTGATGAACAAATGTATTAGAGTGTTAATGGAATCCATATTTTTTTTGCCATTCTTGGTTTAGAGAAAGTAGAAATTTCTCCATGATGAATCTGTGTATCTTAGTTTAGAGACAATATAAATTTCTGTGATGAATCTTTGTATATTTGTAAATCTATAAAACTGCCTTGGCTACTTGCCAAATAAATAATATGCTTTCACATAATAATTCTGAATGTAGTGACTATGTTGATTGGTAACAAAATTGAGAACAAAACTTTACGACAAGAGAGATGATTTAAAATTTCCCATTGTTAACTTTCCATTTTATAAAGCAACAATCCAGCAGCACCTGTATATGGTGTCTCAGTCTCTCAGAATCAGTTGATATGATATTCCTCGATAGAGGGTTGCTGCTGACAAGGAAGCTACTGAACCAAGGGTTCCTAGTGGCTAAGCAGAGCTCCAGATAAGCTGCGTATTTGCGTTTTTTACGCTATGAAAACGAGTAAAAACGAATGTATTATCAGATCAGAGTGTACACATTACGCATACATATTGCTGTGTAAGCAAACTTCCCTGACAGTTTCATCTGTGTCTAGTGACAGTATAGTTAAAGGAATCATTGATGACATTATCAAAACGACTGTGAAAACTGCCGAAGTCGACGAGCAAAAAACAAAATATTTGCAACATTTACAACAATCGTGTCAAATTAAACAGAGATATACATTTCACTTGCATCCTGCGTTTATTGAATAACACTTGTGTCAAACATAATTTTAAAAGTGTACATGTAAGCAATCTTTTCTGAAGTAGAGAGTACAACAATGCAAAGGAAATATGCAAATACCCATCATTTTCAAAAGTAGAGGGTAATTACCCTTTGGACTTGAAAATTATCTGGAGCTCTGGCTAAGGTAAAACCATCTGTTCTAAGTTTTCAGTTGCCATCATGTGTTATTTGAATGTTACAGAATTTCTGGGTCACAGATGACCACAGATATGTCTCTTTTGTTGTAGTTTCTTTCTTTCTTTCTTTCATTTCTTTCCTCGTTCATGACTTTTCACCGGATGTTTTACATAAGTAACACGAAGTGTGCCACTAAACTTACACTTCCGAAACACCGGTTGTTTATGGTGTTTGCATTGCTCAATCTTAAATTTTTTGTGTAATGTTTTGTCGACAATTGTCTTTTTTTCTATGTCCTTTATATTGTATGTCCTTTGATTTATGACTTCTGATTACCAATTGTGTACAATAATCACCCTCTGATAAGGTTCCTCCCACCAAAGACCACCTCTCTTATCAGACCAGGTATAAGATGTACTGAGATGGTAGAATATTGCTAAATTATCCCCTCAAGAGATGCATCATTGCAGAATGTGTGGTCTTATAATAGGGAGACTACTGTTTCTTTATACTTATCTTCCATGATTATGTCAAATTCTTTGTATCTGTAAATGGTAGATCTGCCAAATTTTAAATTTATTTTTGTTTCAAAGTAACCTATACAAACAAAATTGGGATGCAAGACCAAGTTATAGTGGAAAATAAAGTGTTCTTTGACTGTGTTTTGATCGGGTAAGCCTGTGATTCTTTATCCCAAAGTCTGGTGATCTTATTCAACATTTTCAAACATGATAATGTTACAGTAGCCGCCTCTTTTTGTTCTTCTTCAATTCATGGATTCTGATTAACCCTTTGGAATACAAATACAAATACAAATACTTTATTAGCACAAACTCATCAACAATAAATGGTTAAGGCTCAGAATATATGATAATACACAATAACATATTATGCATGTAGTGGAACAAATCATAATAGTTACAATATAAAACGCTATAATGATTATAGCAAATCTTTTCTTATATTCAAACAGTTTGATATGAAAGAGGAAGTCAATCTAAGAATTGAGTATGACTTATTATTAAACAAAAAGCTTATTTTGTTGTTAGCATTTTTATAACTTGCATTTTCAAGTATGTTTGATATTTTTTCATTAAATATGTTTCTTTGAGTATTGAATTTTTTATAATGTAGGAGAAAATGTTTTTCATCTTCAATTTGATTTGATTTACATAATAAACAATACCTCTCTGCTTGTTATTGCAGGTTTATATACATTTGTAAATATTATTTATAATACTCTTGCCATAAACATGAAATAAAATTTATAGATCAGTCGTATGTCTTATTTATTCTCTCCACTACCAATTTATTAAACTTTTCGGACAAAAAAAATTTAATATAAAAAAAAGTTTGAAGATATCAAAGGGGTAGTCAGGATCAGAAGTCATAAATCGATGAAGGACAGACAATCCAATGGCCAAAAGAAAAAGAAAAAAAAAACAAACAATGATCTGTGAAACATTACACAGAACAGGGGTGGATTCAGGGGGGGGGGGGTGGTGCACCCGGCACACGCCCCCCCCCCCCCTAAAATTGGAAAAAATATGATTTTTTGGCGTAAAATCATGATTTTTCACACGAAATACCCCAACAATTTTTGCACTTTCCCCCGCTCGGCGCAATTTTTTTAAGTGCGCCCCCCCCCCCCCCCCCCCCCCCCCCTTAACTTGAAATCCTGGATCCGCCCCTGCAGAAAACTAAAGGTTGAGCAACACAAATTCGAACCCCACTAAAAAACTACGGGTGATAGCAGGTGCTCCAGAAGGGTCAGCAGTTCCTACTCCACTAAGTATTGTTTCTGAACTTGTTTTTAGTGTATTTTACATATTGAATTATCATGCTTTGACCAGGAATGAAAATTACATCAAGTGCATGCACCTCCCATAGGGTTAGGGCAAGGATTTGTCTACTATACAAATCCATGGTTAGGGTTATGGTGTTTAACGCCAATTTCAACAATTTTCAGTTATATCGTGGTGATCTGTTTTATTGGTGGAGGAAACCAGAGTACCTTGAGAAAACCACCGACCTGCCATAAGTCACTGACAAACTTTATCACATAATTTTGTATCGAGTACACCTCGCCTGCGCCGGATTCGAACTTACAACGTTAGTAGTGATAGGCACTGATGGCATAGGTAGTTATAAATCCCACTACCGTACGATCAGGCGCGTAGCTCCCTATACGCCAACACGCAGTTGCGTGCACATCGGCGTGCAGAAAAAAAAATAAAGAGCAAAAAAAAATATGGAAGACAGACTACCAGAGCCAATCACCCTGCAGACACGCCAAAACAGTATTGGAAAGTTTCTTTGTACTATGCATTTATAGACCACATGATAATGGAATTGGAGTCGCGTCTGATAACATCAGAAAATCGCTTCTATGCAGAGTATCTACTTCCTCGTGTTATAGGAAATATTACGAACGAACAAATCGCGACATTGTTTGAGACATACCAGACTGACCTGACATGTAATTTAGACGAATTCAAGAGGGAGATCGCTCGATGGCGAACACGCTGGAGTATAACACCTCGCGATCAGATGCCAACTTCACTTTGTGCGGTAAACCCGGTGCTATATCCTTCTATAGATACCATCTTGTGTATCATGTTGACAATGCCGGTAACAAGTGCTACCGCAGAGCGATCGTTCAGTGTACTACGTCGGTTGAAGACATATGTACGATCAACAATGAATAACGATAGCTTGTCATCGCTAGCATTAATGCATATCCATCGCGATTTCAGTGTGGATTTAGACAGAGTTATGGAGAAGTTCGTGTCTGCTAAGACACGAAGAACAGATTTTGGGCAATTCTATTAAGTAAATTCTGTCTAACAAAATCATGAAATCAATGTGTTGCTTATGTATTCAATTTACCCATGAAAACACCTCAGAACGCACCATTTTGCATCACAGTCAACAACAAAAATTCTGGGGGGGGGGGGGGGGGCAAACCCCACCAGACCCCCCCCCCCTTCCAGGTTTGGTTGCTTGCACTGCAAAAAAGGCTAGCTACGCCCCTGACGAACACGACCAGACCACCCCTTGCACCTCCCATTAAAATGTCAAAGTTTGTAATTGTTTAAGACATTACCATATTCAATATTATTTTGAAACAGTATTATTAAAGGACTGTCGTCAAAATAGAGTTCAACTGCCAAAGTGTTGTTTTCATGTCCAGTCATATGGGTGTTTTTTGTAATAATTCCATATTAATTTTAATGAAAATATTTCACGCCCTTCAGTCAAACGTTTCAATTGAAAATACAAATGTATGTATTCTGGTTTTTTTTAATCTTATTTAAATTGTTTTTTATCGTGCATGTTCTTGTGTTGTTTTACACACCAACGAGGTGTCCCCACTCAGGGCCGGTCTTAAGCCAATTGGACCCGGCGATGGAGTTATCTATTCTCGACTGTTCAAGTACACAACACTGACGGTTTTATAGAGAATAGCATTGGGCCCGCACCTCCTACGGTCTGCCCTCTCCCTCCACACTAATATAGTTCGGTTTATTGTAATTTGTAGTTTTAACTTGCGAGCGATACCGGTGAATCTTCACTTGTAGCACAGACAATACGTCCTCACATATGTGGCTTCATGATGATTTTATAATTGTCTTGTTATTATCAGCGAGGAATTCTCACTAGTGCTAGACTACATTAGAGCTACTCTCTATGTATATCAGCCAGTATTAAGATACATTGTTTTCGTCTTGTCCGAACACCCATTCCAAAATTTTGTACGCACAACTCTATACATTTTGCACATTTTAAAAGGGAGATTCAGCAAAACGTTACATGCTAACTTATTACCATATACATATTCGCTTATCACGGCAGTTTGATCGGACCATTTTTACCTTTATTTCTTCAAAAAGTTTGTTCGCAAAACTCATTTTGTATTTTAACTGTACAACCAAGGATTTATATATAGATTTATATATAAATCCTTGGTACAACCCAAAACTGTGCAGACTCACTTAATAAGTTATCATACATATTCTACATTGTTAGCTATACCATGCAATGACACTACTGCTGTTGTACTGTCCTATAAACTGTGCAGACTTCACTTATCATACAGATTCTACATTGTTAGCTATAGCCATTCAATGACACTACTGCTGTTGTACTGTCCTATAAACTGTGCAGACTTCACTTATCATACAGATTCTACATTGTTAGCTATACCATTCAATGACACTACTGCTGTTGTACTGTCCTATAAACTGTGCAGACTTCACTTATCATACAGATTCTACATTGTTAGCTATACCATTCAATGACACTACTGCTGTTGTACTGTCCTATAAACTGTGCAGACTTCACTTATCATACAGATTCTACATTGTTAGCTATACCATTCAATGACACTACTGCTGTTGTACTGTCCTATAAACTGTGCAGACTTCACTTATCATACAGATTCTACATTGTTAGCTATAGCCATTCAATGACACTACTGCTGTTGTACTGTCCTATAAACTGTGCAGACTTCACTTATCATACAGATTCTACATTGTTAGCTATACCATTCAATGACACTACTGCTGTTGTACTGTCCTATAAACTGTGCAGACTTCACTTATCATACAGATTCTACATTGTTAGCTATACCATTCAATGACACTACTGCTGTTGTACTGTCCTATAAACTGTGCAGACTTCACTTATCATACAGATTCTACATTGTTAGCTATACCATTCAATGACACTACTGCTGTTGTACTGTCCTATAAACTGTGCAGACTTCACTTATCATACAGATTCTACATTGTTAGCTATACCATTCAATGACACTACTGCTGTTGTACTGTCCTATAAACTGTGCAGACTTCACTTATCATACAGATTCTACATTGTTAGCTATACCATTCAATGACACTACTGCTGTTGTACTGTCCTATAAACTGTGCAGACTTCACTTATCATACAGATTCTACATTGTTAGCTATACCATTCAATGACACTACTGCTGTTGTACTGTCCTATAAACTGTGCAGACTTCACTTATCATACAGATTCTACATTGTTAGCTATACCATTCAATGACACTACTGCTGTTGTACTGTCCTATAAACTGTGCAGACTTCACTTATCATACAGATTCTACATTGTTAGCTATACCATTCAATGACACTACTGCTGTTGTACTGTCCTATAAACTGTGCAGACTTCACTTATCATACAGATTCTACATTGTTAGCTATACCATTCAATGACACTACTGCTGTTGTACTGTCCTATAAACTGTGCAGACTTCACTTATCATACAGATTCTACATTGTTAGCTATACCATTCAATGACACTACTGCTGTTGTACTGTCCTATAAACTGTGCAGACTTCACTTATCATACAGATTCTACATTGTTAGCTATAGCCATACAATGACACTACTGCTGTTGTACTGTCCTATAAACTGTGCAGACTTCACTTATCATACAGATTCTACATTGTTAGCTATACCATTCAATGACACTACTGCTGTTGTACTGTCCTATAAACTGTGCAGACTTCACTTATCATACAGATTCTACATTGTTAGCTATACCATTCAATGACACTACTGCTGTTGTACTGTCCTATAAACTGTGCAGACTTCACTTATCATACAGATTCTACATTGTTAGCTATAGCCATTCAATGACACTACTGCTGTTGTACTGTCCTATAAACTGTGCAGACTTCACTTATCATACAGATTCTACATTGTTAGCTATACCATTCAATGACACTACTGCTGTTGTACTGTCCTATAAACTGTGCAGACTTCACTTATCATACAGATTCTACATTGTTAGCTATACCATTCAATGACACTACAGCTGTTGTACTGTCCTATAAACTGTGCAGACTTCACTTATCATACAGATTCTACATTGTTAGCTATACCATTCAATGACACTACAGCTGTTGTACTGTCCTATAAACTGTGTAGACTTCACTTATCATACAGATTCTACATTGTTAGCTATACCATTCAATGACACTACTGCTGTTGTACTGTCCTATAAACTGTGCAGACTTCACTTATCATACAGATTCTACATTGTTAGCTATACCATTCAATGACACTACAGCTGTTGTACTGTCCTATAAACTGTGCAGACTTCACTTATCATACAGATTCTACATTGTTAGCTATACCATTCAATGACACTACTGCTGTTGTACTGTCCTATAAACTGTGCAGACTTCACTTATCATACAGATTCTACATTGTTAGCTATACCATTCAATGACACTACTGCTGTTGTACTGTCCTATAAACTGTGCAGACTTCACTTATCATACAGATTCTACATTGTTAGCTATACCATTCAATGACACTACTGCTGTTGTACTGTCCTATAAACTGTGCAGACTTCACTTATCATACAGATTCTACATTGTTAGCTATACCATTCAATGACACTACTGCTGTTGTACTGTCCTATAAACTGTGCAGACTTCACTTATCATACAGATTCTACATTGTTAGCTATACCATTCAATGACACTACAGCTGTTGTACTGTCCTATAAACTGTGCAGACTTCACTTATCATACAGATTCTACATTGTTAGCTATAGCCATACAATGACACTACTGCTGTTGTACTGTCCTATAAACTGTGCAGACTTCACTTATCATACAGATTCTACATTGTTAGCTATACCATTCAATGACACTACTGCTGTTGTACTGTCCTATAAACTGTGCAGACTTCACTTATCATACAGATTCTACATTGTTAGCTATACCATTCAATGACACTACTGCTGTTGTACTGTCCTATAAACTGTGCAGACTTCACTTATCATACAGATTCTACATTGTTAGCTATACCATTCAATGACACTACTGCTGTTGTACTGTCCTATAAACTGTGCAGACTTCACTTATCATACAGATTCTACATTGTTAGCTATACCATTCAATGACACTACAGCTGTTGTACTGTCCTATAAACTGTGCAGACTTCACTTATCATACAGATTCTACATTGTTAGCTATAGCCATTCAATGACACTACTGCTGTTGTACTGTCCTATAAACTGTGCAGACTTCACTTATCATACAGATTCTACATTGTTAGCTATACCATTCAATGACACTACTGCTGTTGTACTGTCCTATAAACTGTGCAGACTTCACTTATCATACAGATTCTACATTGTTAGCTATACCATTCAATGACACTACTGCTGTTGTACTGTCCTATAAACTGTGCAGACTTCACTTATCATACAGATTCTACATTGTTAGCTATACCATTCAATGACACTACTGCTGTTGTACTGTCCCATAAACTGTGCAGACTTCACTTATCATACAGATTCTACATTGTTAGCTATACCATTCAATGACACTACTGCTGTTGTACTGTCCTATAAACTGTGTAGACTTCACTTATCATACAGATTCTACATTGTTAGCTATACCATTCAATGACACTACTGCTGTTGTACTGTCCTATAAACTGTGCAGACTTCACTTATCATACAGATTCTACATTGTTAGCTATACCATTCAATGACACTACTGCTGTTGTACTGTCCTATAAACTGTGTAGACTTCACTTATCATACAGATTCTACATTGTTAGCTATACCATTCAATGACACTACTGCTGTTGTACTGTCCTATAAACTGTGCAGACTTCACTTATCATACAGATTCTACATTGTTAGCTATACCATTCAGTGACACTACAGCTGTTGTACTGTCCTATAAACTGTGCAGACTTCACTTATCATACAGATTCTACATTGTTAGCTATACCATTCAATGACACTACTGCTGTTGTACTGTCCTATAAACTGTGCAGACTTCACTTATCATACAGATTCTACATTGTTAGCTATACCATTCAATGACACTACTGCTGTTGTACTGTCCTATAAACTGTGCAGACTTCACTTATCATACAGATTCTACATTGTTAGCTATACCATTCAATGACACTACAGCTGTTGTACTGTCCTATAAACTGTGCAGACTTCACTTATCATACAGATTCTACATTGTTAGCTATACCATTCAATGACACTACAGCTGTTGTACTGTCCTATAAACTGTGCAGACTTCACTTATCATACAGATTCTACATTGTTAGCTATACCATTCAATGACACTACAGCTGTTGTACTGTCCTATAAACTGTGCAGACTTCACTTATCATACAGATTCTACATTGTTAGCTATACCATTCAATGACACTACTGCTGTTGTACTGTCCTATAAACTGTGCAGACTTCACTTATCATACAGATTCTACATTGTTAGCTATACCATTCAATGACACTACAGCTGTTGTACTGTCCTATAAACTGTGCAGACTTCACTTATCATACAGATTCTACATTGTTAGCTATACCATTCAATGACACTACTGCTGTTGTACTGTCCTATAAACTGTGCAGACTTCACTTATCATACAGATTCTACATTGTTAGCTATACCATTCAATGACACTACTGCTGTTGTACTGTCCTATAAACTGTGCAGACTTCACTTATCATACAGATTCTACATTGTTAGCTATACCATTCAATGACACTACAGCTGTTGTACTGTCCTATAAACTGTGCAGACTTCACTTATCATACAGATTCTACATTGTTAGCTATACCATTCAATGACACTACTGCTGTTGTACTGTCCTATAAACTGTGCAGACTTCACTTATCATACAGATTCTACATTGTTAGCTATACCATTCAATGACACTACTGCTGTTGTACTGTCCTATAAACTGTGCAGACTTCACTTATCATACAGATTCTACATTGTTAGCTATAGCCATTCAATGACACTACTGCTGTTGTACTGTCCTATAAACTGTGCAGACTTCACTTATCATACAGATTCTACATTGTTAGCTATACCATTCAATGACACTACTGCTGTTGTACTGTCCTATAAACTGTGCAGACTTCACTTATCATACAGATTCTACATTGTTAGCTATAGCCATTCAATGACACTACTGCTGTTGTACTGTCCGTGTCATCTTGTCATTCGTTTTTGTGATAGTGCTAGGTTATTTTAAGGTTTAGCAAATATATTCAGGTTTTTGATATTGATATTGTTTGCTTATGTCTCCATTGTCTATGGAGATCCAATTACCAAGAGGCCTAGGGGTGATTGGGATCCCATTCACCGGTTTAAGCCCAACATATTTTTGTGCCTGTCCCAAGTCAAGAAATATGAATTCCCAACTCCATATGTTCTGGTCTTTTTTGTTTTCAATTCTGTCCAATTTGGAGTCAAACGTGACTGGTATGCTCGAATTCAGGAAGCACCGTCCCTTGGTGTTTTTAGCAGGTTTACTGCTTGTTAATGAATATGCAACATATGTAAAGTTTCACACTGGATCTGAGATATAGGGGACAAACCAGAACATGATCCACTAAATAATAATAATTATATTTATATTTTTAGAAATATAAAAACCCCAATCTATGTCCTTTTTCTTTTGTGTGTATGTCTCATTTATCAATCATGAATGTTTGTATTGTTAAATGATGCCTCATGTGGGCCCTATGATGAGGCAATAAAATGTATTCTATTCTATTCTATATACAACTAGAGAGTCTGCCTGATTACTGTTGGTTCAGTGGGTAATACCTGACTTTAAAAATGAAAATAATCGTCTTTGTCTACTACAAAACAGATATTTTTTATCAAATAATGAAATAACATGTTTTCTTCTGTTTCAGTCGCTTAATGCCTACTTTCAACAGGTTGATTGTTTGTTGTATGGAATGCACTTGTATGTCAAATAAGGTTATTTCATAATTTTATCTAGAAAGGACATGAGCCCACACGCACTTGTTTCATTCAAAAAATATATGCCCCCTCCTCTTCCTTACTTCAAGGTAAACATCTACCCTTTTCCTCTTCCCCACTTCGCCTCAATATTTTTCGCTTATTTGTGATCCTTTCGCTGACCCAAATATATCGTTACACTCCCGAGATATTTCTCTTTTCGACTGCCACATATAAATATATCTACCGGGACCCCCTCAGACGAATTGGACAAGAATAGTCAGCGAGCGTGGTAGATGTTTACCTTGAAGTAAGGAAGAGGAGGGGGCATACATTTTTTGAATGAAACAAGTGCCTGTGCATGATCCGCCAAACATACAGTTAAAATCGATGGTTTAATGTTCAGAGTGGTCGCTTCTAGTGCTGTTCGAACACCGTTCGAGTGAAACCAAAGACTATAAACTTGGTATTACAGCTTATGTGCTAGGCACACAGCATCAGAACTAAGGGCAACGATCTCGACTGGTTGTCTCGAAAACAGGATAATGTTCGAATGATATACCCGCGGACTGTCGAATGATATACCCGAGGACTGTTGTTTCTATGAACTAGCACTATAAAAATTCAACTGAGCGTGGTAGGCTAGTACAAAGCGGACATCATCGTCATCTCATTGAATATAACTTGATAGTTTTCACCAAGACTTAGCTGAAAAATTGCTAATTTTTATGTTACATGTAAGTAACGCTCACTTCTGATTTTCCACACGAAATACCTCAAAAATTTTCGCGCTTTCCTTTGCTCGGCGCAATTTTTTTAAGTGCATGATGTATAAATCGGTTTCTTGGCTTTTTATTTCGGATGTCTGTGTGTTCTTGTGGAAGAAGGGAGATAATCCAGATTGGAATGTGGAAAAAGTCAGCTCTAAAAATAGAATACAAAACAAAATGATTAACAGGTTATCTGAGGTCATTTCTCTATATAAGGTAATGGGAACCTTGATGATGCAGCCTTAGGTTATATATGTATACGTATCAACGTGATTTGCTGAGATAGGTCTCGTTTTTCAGTTCGGTAAGTATATTTCGCATGTGATTGTTTATATAATATTATATCTTTATTATTTTCAATATCTTAACCAACATTAAATAATGATGGTCATCCTTCCTTCGGTTCAGTTGTAATTCATTAGCTACACGTGTTACGATTTTTTTTATCTCTCGACTACTCTAAAAAAACAGAGTAGTCGGGGGATAAAAAAAATCTTAACTGTGGCTACATCAGGAAGAAACATCAGATTATTTCTGTTCTAAATCTGACAGTCACAATCACCTGTGTTTATTAATTTGTGATGTTATTGTTGTTAACAGCACTTTCAACTCCTTTTCACGTGCATCATGCATATATGGTGGTCAGTTTTATTTCTGGAGGGAGGCAGTACATCTTATCTAATTTGGTTGTATATATCAACATACATTTGTATCAAATACCATGCACACTTGCAATTGTAGGAATGGTAGATGAAGTGTAAATCCAACTATCATGCAATATCAACTATGACCCTGTTAGTGTTAATACTTATTTGGTCATATATTGGTTCGAAAACTATTGAACAGGAACTGGATAAAAACTTCTTTTTTGTTTTTTTGCATGAACCAATTTACATTATAAGAAATAAGATAATTGGATATATATCTACCTCTGCAATTTGTATATATCCTCACTAAAGTAATGAGTTTGACTCCTTCCTGTAGGGGAGGTGTGCTTGATACAACTTTCTGTGATATAGTTTATCGGTTTCGAAAGGTTGGTGATTTTATATGAGTAATACTGAAATGCTGTTGAAATTTAAGTCTTTAAACAGTCATAATTATAATAATATTTATAATTTTTTACAAGCAATCCAGACCAATTTGAAACATCTTCTCATTCCAAGCACAATTATACAAATTGCTGTTTAGATTTAGTACCAAAAAATTGTCTCAGTACATAATGTTGGCTCTCAGTGTTTAGTCAGGTTAACATTTTTTTAAATCAATATAACCATTTAATTTAAAAAAAAAATCAAATTCAAATTCAAATCATAAAAATCAAAATAAAAAAATAAAAAATCATGTCCATAAATTATTAAGTCTTTTGACCAAACTTATATTTTATTTATTTTGAAGAATTTTGGTCTTAAAATTTTTAAGAAATGATATGCATGTACATTTTTTGTATGTATTATCCTCTTTTCATTTATCTTCTGGAGATCGATGCTTGTATTCACCAATTATCAGATATTTTGCACACTATGCAAATAATCATATTATAAGTGGTTCCTTCTCAAGGCCACCCCTTCTGCAATGAGAAAGTGACCTTATAAGAGGTGTGGCCTCTCTTGAGAGGGACAATTTAGTAGTATTTTACTATCTCAGTGATTCTGAAATCTGGTAGGAGTGACCTTATAAGAGGAGTGGTCTCTCTTGAGGAGGAGAATTTAGTAGTATTTTACTATCTCGGTGATTCTGAAATCTGGTAGGAGTTGCGATATAAGAGGAATGGCCTCTCTTGAGGAAGACAATTTAGTAGTATTTTACTATCTCAGTGATTCTGAAATCTGGTAGGAGTTGCCTTATAAGAGGAATGGTCTCTCTTGAGGAGGAGAATTTAGTAGTATTTTACTATCTCAGTGATTCTGAAATCTGGTAGGAGTTGCCTTATAAGAGGAATGGTCTCTCTTGAGGGGGATAGCTTAGTAGTATTTAACTATCTCAGAGCATCTGAAATCTGGTTGGAGTTGCCTTATAAGAGGGGTGGCCTCTCTTGAGAGGGATAGCCTAGTAGTATTTTACTATCTCAGTGATTCTGAAATCTGACCTAATTAGAGGTGACCTTTGATGGAGGTACCTTATAAGAGATGGATATTGTATCTTAAATTTTTGTTTAGATTGAGGCAAACAAATGTGTAAAAATATGTATACTTTATTTCCTATTTCTTTTTTTTTTTAGTAAGGAAAATAATAATTTTAAAATGGCAGAAGATCCCTTACATGTCAACGTTGCAACTGAAAAACTTCAGGAACTTAAGAAGCCATCAGATGAAGTTAAAAATGCAGGAACTGATGATATACATACTGATCTATATAGCAATGACATCAAAGTTACTTACTACCTCCGAGATATCAAACGAAAAATGGTTGATGAATGGAAACAGAAGTTTATGAAATATGATGACAGAGTCAAGGTACGTAATCTTTTGTATTTTTATGAACAAAAGCAGTTTTTAAAGTAAAATCTTTAACAATATTTTTGCCTGGGTTTGATGTAGACATTTATTTTTATTTAACCACCTGTATTGGAGTAATGACAGATTTATCTTTTTAACCTGCAATCTTGTGATTTTTAATACTAAAAAAGGGATCAAATAAACTTCAGTGTTAATTTAGTCATGAACCTAATAAAGCTTATCTGGTACCTGATGCATGGAGAGCGAATGGTAACAGTATAAGATATATTAATTATCTTGATTGTGAAATAAATAGTAGAACCGCTTGCCATACTAAGAAGTATTGTTTTTTATTTTTTGGTCACACAATATGAAATTAGATAAGACAAAATATTAAATGATTGAGTCAATCAAGTAATAATTCATGATTTTTAAACTAAATTTAAATACAATGTATGTCACTATTTTTTTTCAGGCATCAGAGGGAGACATATTTATTGGGACACCTGCTGTTGATGCAGTTGTAAGTATAAGACAGATAAAATAAAATTAAGAGAATGACATGAAATATATTTTATATGGTCTACAATCTTAAATCAGTTTTAAATATAGCTCCTGTTACAGGGGTTAACTACTGAAAGGAATTCAATCAAAGTGCAGTCATCACGATGAGCACTGGTCTTTCAATGCCATTTCAGTTTTTATTTAGAACCAGTAAATTCAAATACACATTTCGAGGACTGCTGAAACTTGTATGAATTACTTCTTGTTTATCAAATTGAATAGAGGATAACTCTGATGCTGACATTTCTAAGAATACTTAGAAGACTGTTAAAATTACAACACCCATTTTTTATTGCCTGGATCCCCTCCCCCCTATTTTTCTGTGAATATTTCTTAAGAACAAATTCTGAGACATGAATCGATGCAGAAAACTATTTTAAAACTATGTGAAATCAATGATATATAGGTATTTATATATTGATAGGTATCACCAGCTAATGCCTTTGGATTTATGGATGGAGGAATTGACAGAGTGTTTTCTGAACTGTTTGGATGGCAAATGTAAGGGAGTGCTTAAATGTTGGTAAAATATTGTCCATTTCATTGTATATAATTGTTATATCCAGATTTATGCAGACAATTTTAATTAAGAATATTACAACTTGTAAACAGTATTGAATTATGAAAAGAAAATTTAAACAGTTTTGGTCAACAATTCCACCAACATCAACAAAACAAACATTCACTTCTCACCTCGATTCATTGCACATAAAAAAGGACAGCATATGACATTGGGAATCCAGGTTCTGACTTCGGACAGGCACAAAAATGTTGTAGGGTTAAACCAATCCCAACCTCCCCCTTTTGATGACTGGATCCCAACTCTCCCCTTTTGGTAATTGGATCCCAACCCTCCTTGTTTGATAACTGGATCCCAACCCTCCCCTTTTGATAATTGGATCCCAACCCTCCCTTTTGATAATTGGATCCCAACCCTCCCTGTTTGATAACTGGATCCCAACCCTCCCCTTTTGATAATTGGATCCCAACCCTCCCCGTTTGATAACTGGATCCCAACTCTCCCCTTTTGATGACTGGATCCCAACTCTCCCCTTTTGATAATTGGATCCCAACCCTCCCCGTTTGATAACTGGATCCCAACTCTCCCCTTTTGATGACTGGATCCCAACTCTCCCCTTTTGATAATTGGATCCCAACTCTCCCCTTTTGATAATTGGATCCCAACCCTCCCCATTTGATAACTGGATCCCAACCCTCCCCTTTTGATAATTGGATCCCAACCCTCCCCATTTGATAACTGGATCCCAACTCTCCCCTTTTGATGACTGGATCCCAACTCTCTCCTTTTGATAATTGGATCCCAACCCCCCCGTTTGATAACTGGATCCCAACTCTCTCTTTTTGATGACTGGATCCCAACCCTCCCCATTTAATGACTGGATCCCAACCCTCTCCTTTTGATAACTGGATCTCCAACAGCAATACACATATAAACAAACCATAAAAAACCCTGCACAGATTCATTTCTACTCAGAGACCACATACTATCACAAAAATGAATGACAACATAAACATGGACAGACAGTACAATTGCAGGGTCAATGAATGCTTGAAGTATGTTCTCAAATGGACTAATTTTATCAGAGTTGTCTTTTTCCAAAAAGCCTTGACTGTATGTAACCAATGGTCAATGGTCATTGCTAATAGACAGAAAAAAATATTTACTTGGGACCCCTCTGCTCAGCATGTGACAGCCTTAAGAATTAGGGACAACTGAGAATTCACGTTGCATTTAATATGGTGTCATTGTCTACTGTTCATTAATGTCTCTTCATGGCAGGTGTAATTAATACTCCAATTAAGCAGAAAACAATAACCTTTCCAGAGCACCTGTTTTTTTTAGGATTTCTTATTTTATTATCTTTTGTTCTTTTGTTTCACTTTGTCTTTGCATACGAACATGAAATATATGATTTACTTCTGGTTATCTGTCTATGATGATTCTAGGAAACAAAGGGTACCAAATATTATTCAGCTGATTTACACCACGTAAAAGAGGAGCTAGTCACTGGTACATTAAATACAAGTAGGCATTCAACAATGTCTATAAAGTGTAACTGTTAAAATATGTTAAGCAGTTACAGGGTGTATTATTCAGTCTTGAGTATGAGAGCCAACATTTTTAGTATGATAGAAATAATGGTTGAGTTGTTGATAATTGATCTGACCATTCATGTCTAATTTTAAATAATTTCAGGCAGGAAAGACTACAGAAAGTAATAAGAGAAGATTATGATGGGGAAAATTTTGTGGTACATTCCTTTAATATGTTGTGATAAAAAATATTTTGTTGATGCCAATTTTCATAGTTTGGGGAGAATTACTGCTAGTTGCTTCTATTGTTCTTAATATCATAGAAATAATAATGTTAAATAATAACTGCAAGGCAAAAATGACACATATCATACCTCTTACTAATTACAAATTATTGTGTCAACACTCATTTCAATAATTTTTATTCAGTGATATTGTATTAAATACAATTGTGTCATATAGCTCACATACATATTTTTTTTTTTTTTTTTTTTTATAATTCTATGAATTTTTTTTTGTTTTTTCTGTACAAACAATTTCATTTTCAAGTGCCATTACATTATCTGTTCTTATATATAGTTTTTCACAACATATTTTTCAGGGAAATGCTTTGATAATACCAGCCTATGACAAACAACCTGACAAGGAACATCTACTCAAGTTACAAACTCAGAGTATCAGTAATGGTAAACCAATTAAATACCTCATTCATGTTCCAACCATGAGAGTACCGAAAGATGTTATCGACTCGACAAATGCTTACCTGGCTTTCAGAGGGGTTATTTTAGCAGGTAAACTATAGGGATTTTTACAAGACATCTTTGCCTTGTACAAGATCACCCCTTTTGTAGGGCTATCCTCTCTGTATTAATGCAAAGATGACATTAGAAGGGATTGGCCTCTCTTAAAGAGACAATTTAATATTACGTTCTTTGTGCATTAAAATCTGGCCTGATAAAAAGGGTGGTCTTTAGTGGGAGTGGCCTTATAAAAGGGGAATCTTTGTATCTAATTTTAATGACATATAAATATTAAATAAAAACAACAGTTTAACCTGATAAATAATATAGAAAAAAAAAAAAAAAAATGAAACTCGAAGAATGTAATGAAAAACTGTGAAATTCAAGAAAGATACATTGTATACGATCAAATTAACCACTCAATTATAAGGATAAAAAGTTAAGATCTGTAGTATTTTATGTGTCTATATTAATGGTATGTTGATATATTTTATCACCAACAATATTCCTTTGACCTTTGTAAACCTAGTTACAGTGTCAAATTTTACTACCAGTAATTTATTAATGTTATATATGTCTTAGAAATTGCAATAAAAAGGAAATGCCTTTGATAAAATTTAAAATGTTGGCACAATATTTATAATACTCTGACATATCAACATACAATATTTATAATACTCTGACATATCAACATACAATATTTATAATACTCTGACATATCAACATATAATATTTATAATACTCTGACATATCAACATATAATATTTATAATACTCTGACATATCAACATATAATATTTATAATACTCCGACATATCAACATATAATATTTATAATACTCCGACATATCAACATACAATATTTATAATACTCTGACATATCAACATACAATATTTATAATACTCTGACATATCAACATATAATATTTATAATACTCTGACATATCAACATATAATATTTATAATACTCTGACATATCAACATATAATATTTATAATACTCTGACATATCAACATATAATATTTATAATACTCTGACATATCAACATACAATATTTATAATACTCTGACATATCAACATACAATATTTATAATACTCTGACATATCAACATATAATATTTATAATACTCTGACATATCAACATATAATATTTATAATACTCTGACATATCAACATACAATATTTATAATACTCTGACATATCAACATATAATATTTATAATACTCTGACATATCAACATACAATATTTATAATACTCTGACATATCAACATATGTATTATGTTTTTTGTATTATTTTGGTTTGAAATGTTAGATGATTATATTTATTTTCAGTTCAGAAACACAACAGAAATCCCAAAAATGAGCCAATCAGAAGTGTGTTATGTCCAGGTCTAGGAACTGCTGTGGGAAGAATGCCTTTCAATAGATGTGCTTACCAGGTATCTTTTATTGTTTGGTAATTGACAATTTTTTTTTTTCAAAGAAAGTCATTTAAAAGTGAATATTTAGGGTATCTTATAATGTTTTTTTTTTTACCAAGAAGAGAGTCATTGGCATTTTTTTTTTATTGGCATTGAGATATTTCAACCCCCATGTAAAATGAAATATCTTAACTATGATAATGTCACATCAGTAATAGGTAATGGACACAAACATGCTGTTAGACCTCATGAAAGAAAATCCATGGCTAATTCAGGTAAAGATAATTTGTTTGAAAATAAGGGATCAATTTGACATGGTTATTTAGTATCAATGAAGAGAACTGAAATTATGAGCACATGTAAAACTATATTTATATGAAGTTATTGCCTATTTAAGATGTAAAAGTCATGCAAAATATTCCTTTGGGTTAATTAACACTTATTTCTCCATAGGGTTTACATGTTATCAAATTTATATTGAGGTTTAAAGTATACTGCTGTCTTAAAGCAACTAGGCTTATTAAATTGATGAACTTTTTTGTAGATGCTTCAAGCTTTTGAATTGTTTGACCTGAGATTAAATGACAAACTAGTGAAGCCAGATAAACTATGGGATGTTAGGGCTCACGATAAAGTTATGCGGGAGGTATGTATTTATATGGTCTGTCATGCCTTCACTTCTTCCTCATGTTCTCTGAGGGAGAAGTCAAGTCTCCCAATTTTTTACAAGACACTTAGTGTGGTGAGCCCTGTCACAGGGTGGAAACGTACGTCATACATCTGGGTATTTTTTATCGAAAACTTTTTAATGGCGAAAATTTAACACTCATTTTTATACTATTTTATCCACAAACCGGTATGATAAAAGCCAGATCAAAGTACCCTACAGACTTGTATGGTACTATTTACATCAATAATATTCAAAAAGCTGTTGTCATTTGTCTAATCATTTCGACAACATTTCCTTTTGATGCTGGATCCAGTGTGAACAACATACATCATACATCCGGGTATTTTTTTATGCTGGATCCAGCAAGCATGAAAAGGAAATATTGTCAGAATGATTAGGCAAATCACAACAGCTTTTTGAATATTATCGATGTAAATAGTACCATACAAGTTCGTAGGGTATTTTGATCTGGCTTTTATCATACAGGTTGGTTGTTAAAATAGTATAAAAATGAGTTTTATTTTGTCAGATGGTTGAACAATTTCTGCCATTATAAAGTTTTCAATAAAAAAATACCCGGATGTATGATGTATGTTGTCCACCCTGTGTCAGGTCACGAAGTAAAGCCAAATAAAATAGTTAAAATTGTGTTATAAAAGAAATTTGATAACTTTCATTGTGATTTTATTCATAAAGGGAAATACAAATGTAGTACGATAACATTATCCAATATGAAGATAACTAAAAAGTGTAATGATAATATTTTCTATGATATAGATAGAACTTAGTGCCATATCTATAAAGAAAAAAATAGCCCTCAGAACCTCGTGGATTTCTCATCTTGGATTCTTGTCGAAATAAAGTGTTGTTTCCCAAATCCTGAAAATTGAAGAATCACATACCAAAATCTGATAAAAAAATTTCCCAAAATCTCTACATTTAAATGCTGAATTCCTGCGAAATGATTTTTTTCCCTTCGAAACCTGGCGTTCTAAAAAGGTTCTTTTGCCCCTTATATCAGGTAATATTGTCTGGCCTGTTTGTTCTTCTTTATGTTAGACAAGGCCGTTGCACGATTTATCATTAAATTTATTAATAGAATCACTCATGCAAAAAGTTGTGTCTTAAGCAAAATTAGAGACTACTTTTACAATAGCTCTGAAAAGAGTATTTTTGTACAAGCTTTTGTGTCATCATCAAAGGGAGATAAATCATGCAATATGACAATTCTTAACCCAGAGAATTTTTTTTTAAATAGTCTATGCTATTGCTAGACTGGTAGATTTCAAATATTTTTTTAAACCATTGTGTTTTTCTTTTGTACCCTGTTAGTTGGTGTCCAGATTATGTTTACATATTGTGCAGTTATGAGTTTGGTAAATCAGTACTATGAAGATTTGAATGTTTTTAATATTTTAAAATATTAGAATTTTCTTTTTGTTTTTCAGTACAATGATTAAAGAGGACAGATAAAAGTTGAGGGTCATGAAATTCAATATCAGTTGACAATAAGTAGAACTGATTTACACCATATGAAGGGCATTATAGATTACTAGTTATAAAGGAAACAAATGTACCAAATACAGTCCAACCTGCTTTAGTGACCACCTCTATTAAGCAATAACCTGAATCTTAATTTTCACAGTGCATTTTATATTAGTTTATTTATACTATAGTGTTAATTATTTATTTGTATTTTATTAAATATCTTGTCTTCTAATGGAAGGTAACATTAGATAGGTTTTGACAATGTATTTTATTTAAGAATTGAATGCATTTTTTTGTTATTTTATAGGCGTGTAAAAGCGTGGACCAAGGCACATTTTGTGTATGAAGTGCGCTAATCACACCAAAATTTAATATAATTGAATTTTTCATTGTGAATTTTATTTGTTAGATTACTTGCTGTTGGAAATTACTATGCCATTGATTGTTTACATCTGACGTTGTCCTGGAGGCACGTGCAAGTTCGGGTTTGAGTTTTATTGGGATGTAAAACATCTCTTTTATAATCATGTGACCACTTCATAACCAATCATATTGTAACATTTCAATGAAAAACGGAAGTAATGTAATTATATTATTATGTGGCTGGCCATTGTTATATTCAATTTAACCTGATATTTTATTTCTATTTTGTTGATGAGCATTTTTCAAATATATTTGTAGAAGATCAAGTTTAAATAGCAAAACAACAGAAAATTGGAAAACACCATTAATAAAGAAAACTAAAAAAGTAATAGTTCAAATATAATTCAACAATAAAAATGATAAGTCAAAGCTGCCTATGCAGTAACCTCTATTAAGCAGTCACCTGTATTAAAAGGTCACCTTTTTCTTGTTCTCTGGGTACTCCAGTTTCCTCCACCAATAAAACTGACCGACACGATATAACTGAAAAATAGTTGAAAGTGTCATTAAACACCATAAACCAAACCTCAACCTTTATAATATTGTTATTTAAAAAGAGAAGAGAACAGAACTTTGTAGTATTCTAGTTTTCATTATAACTAGATTACATAGCCTAATAGATTACTTTATTAATTTCTTTTCGTTATTTATTCTTTTTATACATTTTCAGTTGTTTTAGGGATATATTTTTCAATTTGTTTATTTATTATATTTATCGTTAATATTATTTATTAAATGAATAAATTTTAACCTAGTTGTTATTTATATATATGACAGATAAATGAAAGCCTTACCTTTTATTAGTACACCTGAACCATAGGATCATGAGAGCTATTTTCATCACTTGGCGTCTGTCTGTCTGTCAACTATTTAAAAATCTTCTATGAAATCAGCTGACCTGATTCATCCCTAGTGTCTGTTTTAAAAAGCTACATCCGATGACACTGCCAACCATGGTATATTGCAGCTGTTTCTTTATATTTTAATAGTATTTTGATAAGAATGACATACATTGCCGGTTTTACTGATCTCATGAGGCTGATTTTGTTGGAAAAAAATCATTTGAAAAAGTCCTCTGAAACCATGATGAGATATTTAAAGTAATATTACACCAGTTTTGGGTGAAGAAAATTTTTCCCTGAAAATTCAATTTGAAATAAGGCGGTACCTTTACTAAGCTATTCATGCATGTTTCAAGTCGAAATATGTTCCCAACAACTAGAAATCTGCAAATCCGTGTGCATGTTTATCGTCCTCGCCATTGTTGTGGAGACCGATTAACTTTCGGTTATTTTGTTCCGATGATTGCCGATCATGACCTTGTGAAGAAAAGATAAACCATCATGGATGCTGAGGTAAGCACTCCCACATTCCTGACAATGATTATTGAGTAATCCGTCTGTTTCATGTCGTGTGAACCAATTTTTTTTTGCTTATGTGGTACACACCGAATATACCTTTTTTGTATATATTTTTTTTTTCATCAACTGAACAGTGCACATCAGCGATAATCTCCCCGAAAGAGTTCACATCTTGGGTCACACACATATCATTTGCATTACTGTCCGGGAAGACAGAATTATCTGCTGTCAAATATTTTGCGATTTACTCTTAAAATCTGTTTTTGAGAGGATTTTTAATATTATGCAGTTGATTTTAGTTAAAATTAAGTGACATCAAGTGAAAATATTTAATAAAAAAATTCCACGATATTTGCCTTTCATATTACTTTAACAAATATTCCGTTTTTTTTAATAAAATGTAGAACTTTGACAATTTTACTGTATTGGCATTATTTCTACAAAAATGCAGTTACAAATCTTCTCTGAAACCATTTAGCAAAATTAAACCACACTTGGCTCAGATAGACTTTTGATGGTTCCCTTTTTAAAATTGTGTCCAGCATTTAAGTCCACCTTTACTGTTAAAATTTCAATGATTTTTTGCTGTATATGCAAATACAAATGCAAGACTAATGATGAAAAATCATTAAAAAAATATTTTATGAAATGAAGGGCCAAATTGGATAACACGGGGACGCAATAGTCATTGGGAGCTCCTCTTTCAAAATATTTTCTTGTAGCCCTTTCCTTCATCCAAGATGGCAGTTATTATAACATTAGATTTTTTTTAAATGCAAAAATAAGTTATACATGTAATCTGATAAATAAGAAACATATTGGCCGATATTGACTTTCTCGGAATGCACAAATTGCATATATTTATGGAATCCAGTTAAGTTTGCAGACAATTGATAACCATACAGGCAAGTAGACTCCTAGTTACCTCTGCATTTTATGCAATAAATGTGTTAAGCAACCAAATATAAACCATACTATCTTCAAACCCAAAAGCCATTTTGTTGGGAGATGTGACCTGTAACCTCTATTAAATTACGATATATCTATAATGATAAATTATGCAGCCAAACTCTCAAACACTTCGCCAGTGTAATGTGGCAAGTTATTCTTTCTGTCCTGTAGCATTTGTACAAGTCTTTGAGATTTTGACTGCATGATTTAATGTCGTTTTTTAAGACATTACAGGTCAGTAATAAAAGCTACAAGTAAAAATAATCTCAAAGTGAACAAAATAGTGTCATGACATAATTACCACAATTCCACGAAAAGTTTCGAAACTTCAAACATGCCCTCTGCAAATAGAGGCAATTCGTAAATATTTGAGAAAAAAAGGATCCACAAATAGGGAATCATACAATTTGAAATTCCACAGTAAATATTTGGTTCTCCTTTTCTAACTTTTCAACAAGGCCAAGTGAGGTATTGTCATCACCTTGCATCTGCAAACTTTTCACATTAATTTCCATTTCTCAAGTTTGAGCCTATATACTGTAACTCTGCCAATTTTTTATTGAAGAACCCGTACCAAGTAGTCGTGTACGTGTTTTAGGGGGTATACATTTTGCTTTTTGTTTCTTCGGTTTTCTGATGATATTTTGGATCTGTTCCGACGTTGTGGTATTTTTATCACAACCAATAGACAATGACATACAATTCCAAACTAGACAGAAATTTTCTATTGTGGTTTCCGTTTCATTTGAAAATTCAACAATGGTTGCCAGACAAATTGTGTCTCGATACACTAAATTTTACAAATATTGGAAGTCACATTAACTTAAGCTTGCTAAGATTATGGGACATGTTACTAAATGGTATAAATCTTACTTGTTTATTAGTATACTTCTTATCTAACATTATTCTGCTTTAGCACCATCATATATGTGTACCTGTCTCAAGACGGGTCCTAGATTTCCATCATCTCTATTGATCTTTCTTATGGTTTTGGGGTCGATTATATTGTTAACCATTTGTGTTTTAAGTTCTCCTTTTAAATACAATGTTAAAAGACTTTTCACCAGCAATTGTAATTATAATCAGCGGTTGTTGTTTAACGCCAAGTAATTTTTCAGCTATATCATGACGAGAACATGTTACATTTTGACTAGACAATGAGGATGACCACTTTGTACTAGACCAACATGTTTACATTTTTCTAATGCTAGATGACTAAAACAAGTATGCATGTCAACATGTTAGTCAACTCTGACACATTATCCTGATTCCGAGCCAACCCGTTGATGCTTTTACTCCTTAATGCTGTGCGCTTGGCAGAGAAACAGCAAATACCAACTTTTATTTGAAATGAACCTACAATCTACCACTCTCTAGGCAAGCATGCTCACTCTACCACTCTCTTGGCAAGCATGCTCAATCTACCACTCTCTAGGCAAGCATGCTCACTCTACCACTCTCTAGGCAAGCATGCTCACTCTACCACTCTCTAGGCAAGCATGCTCACTCTACCACTATCTAGGCAAGCATGCTCACTACCACTCTCTAGGCAAGCATGCTCACTCTACCACTCTCTAGGTAAGCATGCTCACTCTACCACTCTAGGCAAGCATGCTCACTAACACTCTCTAGGCAAGTATGCTCAATCTACCACTCTCTAGGCAAGCATGCTCACTCTACCACTCTCTAGGCAAGCATGCTCACTCTACCACTCTCTAGGCAAGCATGCTCAATCTACCACTCTCTAGGCAAGCATGCTCACTCTACCACTCTCTAGGCAAGCATGCTCACTCTACCACTATCTAGGCAAGCATGCTCACTCTACCACTCTCTAGGCAAGCATGCTCAATCTACCACTCTCTAGGCAAGTATGCTCACTCTACCACTCTCTAGGTAAGCATGCTCACTCTACCACTCTCTAGGCAAGCATGCTCACTACCACTCTCTAGGCAAGTATGCTCAATCTACCACTCTCTAGGCAAGCATGCTCACTCTACCACTCTCTAGACAAGTATGCTCACTCTACCACTCTCTAGGTAAGCATGCTCACTCTACCACTCTCTAGGTAAGCATGCTCACTACCACTCTCTAGGCAAGCATGCTCACTCTACCACTCTCTAGGCAAACATACTCAATCTACCACTCTCTAGGCAAGCATGCTCAATCTACCACTCTCTAGGCAAGCATGCTCACTCTACCACTCTCTAAGCAAGCATGCTCACTCTACCACTTTCTAGGCAAGCATGCTCACTCTACCACTCTCTAGGTAAGCATGCTCACTCTACCACTCTCTAGGCAAGCATGCTCAATCTACCACTCTCTAGGCAAGCATGCTCACTCTACCACTCTCTAGGCAAGTATGCTCACTCTACCACTCTCTAGGCAAGCATGCTCACTCTACCACTATCTAGGCAAGCATGCTCACTCTACCACTCTCTAGGCAAGCATGCTCACTCTACCACTCTCTAGGCAAGTATGCTCACTCTACCACTCTCTAGGCAAGTATGCTCACTCTACCACTCTCTAGGTAAGCATGCTCACTCTACCACTCTCTAGGCAAGCATGTTCACTACCACTCTCTAGGCAAGTATGCTCAATCTACCACTCTCTAGGCAAGCATGCTCACTCTACCACTCTCTAGGCAAGTATGCTCACTCTACCACTCTCTAGGTAAGCATGCTCACTCTACCACTCTCTAGGCAAGCATGCTCACTACCACTCTCTAGGCAAGTATGCTCAATCTACCACTCTCTAGGCAAGCATGCTCACTCTACCACTCTCTAGGCAAACATGCTCACTCTACCACTCTCTAGGCAAGGATGCTCCCTCTACCACTCTAGGCAAGCATGCTCACTCTACCACTCTCTAGGTAAGCATGCTCACTTTACCACTCTCTAGGTAGGCATGCTCACTCTACCACTCTCTAGGCAAGGATGCTCACTCTACCACTCTAGGCAAGCATGCTCACTCTACCACTCTCTAGGTAAGCATGCTCACTCTACCACTCTCTAGGTAAGCATGCTCACTCTACCACTCTCTAGGTAAGCATGCTCACTCTACCACTCTCTAGGCAAACATGCTCACTCTACCACTCTCTAGGCAAGGATGCTCACTCTACCACTCTAGGCAAGCATGCTCACTCTACCACTCTCTAGGTAAGCATGCTCACTCTACCACTCTCTAAGTAAGCATGCTCACTCTACCACTCTCTAGGCAAGGATGCTCACTCTACCACTCTAGGCAAGCATGCTCACTCTACCACTCTCTAGGCAAGCATGCTCACTCTACCACTCTCTAGGCAAACATGCTCACTCTACCACTCTCTAGGCAAGGATGCTCACTCTACCACTCTAGGCAAGCATGCTCACTCTACCACTTTCTAGGCAAGCATGCTCACTCTACCACTCTCTAGGTAAGCATGCTCACTCTACCACTCTCTAGGCAAACATGCTCACTCTACCACTCTCTAGGCAAGGATGCTCACTCTACCACTCTAGGCAAGCATGCTCACTCTACCACTCTCTAGGTAAGCATGCTCACTCTACCACTCTCTAGGTAAGCATGCTCACTCTACCACTCTCTAGGTAAGCATGCTCACTACCACTCTCTAGGCAAGCATGCTCACTAACACTCTCTAGGCAAGTATGCTCAATCTACCACTCTCTAGGCAAGCATGCTCACTCTACCACTCTCTAGGCAAGCATGCTCACTACCAATTTCTAGGCAAGCATGCTCACTCTACCACTCTCTAGGCAAGCATGCTCACTCTACCACTTTCTAGGCAAGCATGCTCATTCTACCACTCTCTAGGTAAGCATGCTCACTCTACCACTGTCTAGGCAAACATGCTCACTCTACCACTCTCTAGGCAAGGATGCTCACTCTACCACTCTAGGCAAGCATGCTCACTCTACCAATCTCTAGGTAAGCATGCTCACTACCACTCTCTAGGCAAGCATGCTCACTAACACTCTCTAGGCAAGTATGCTCAATCTACCACTCTCTAGGCAAGCATGCTCACTCTACCACTCTCTAGGCAAGCATGCTCACTCTACCAATTTCTAGGCAAGCATGCTCACTCTACCACTCTCTAGGTAAGCATGCTCACTCTACTACTCTCTAGGCAAACATGCTCACTCTACCACTCTCTAGGCAAGCATGCTCACTCTACCACTTTCTAGGCAAGCATGCTCACTCTACCACTCTCTAGGTAAGCATGCTCACTCTACCACTCTCTAGGCAAGCATGCTCACTCTACCACTCTCTAGGCAAGCATGCTCACTTTGCACCACCAATACAATTCTATTTTAAAGAAGATATGAAAAAAAAACAACAACCTGTGTATAAATAAATTTACACTTAAATGGTCATCTTTTCAGACAAAAAATTAGATTGTATTCTCAGATCATTATAACCCAATCACTCAAGAATCAGCTTAAAATGTTATGTCTAAACCTAAGTCTCAAGTTTCGTATTAAATGACTACAGAGGGTCTAGGACAAAAGCCCCCCAATAATGATGAAAAGTAAAAGTTAATGTTTTTTTTGGTTATACATTTCATTTTTTTCTGTTTGGATTTGTAAAATTTTATTTGTGTTTTCTAACATGATTCAAGATTTTTTGTACCTCTGTATTTTAATTCCTTGTGTCTGTATATTGTAAAAAATATTTATAATATTTAATAACTTCAAAGGTTATAAAAGTAA
This sequence comes from Bathymodiolus septemdierum, assembly GCA_963383655.1. Classification (NCBI taxonomy): domain Eukaryota; kingdom Metazoa; phylum Mollusca; class Bivalvia; order Mytilida; family Modiolidae; genus Bathymodiolus; species Bathymodiolus septemdierum. The sequence continues at coordinate 87,887,603 of OY726517.1, read as the reverse complement.
TTGTCAATTGTATATAAAAAACAATCCTTGATTGGTATAATTAATTTTACCTGATTGACTTTAATTCAAAAACTAACTTCCATTTAAAAATAAATTATCAGTTTTTCTTTTGTAATTTACACTTTATAAAATATAAATGAGAATAACAAACAAAATTTTTTCTATTAGTAATATTTTTGTTTAATTAATTTTTAATCTTTTATTCCAAATATGAGTGAGTTTTATACTTTGATATATCTAATATCACCATCAATATAAAAAAATGTATAACAAAAAAAAGCATTAATTTTTTACTTTACATTATTATTGGGGGGCTTTTGTCCTGTTCCCGACTACAGACTAAATAACACACACATGTGACAACTGTATCATTCACATGGTTGGTGTTTAATGCCACTTTTAACAATATTTCAGCTATATTGTGGCAGTCAGTTTTATTGGTGGAGGAAAACGGAGTGCCAGGAGTACACCTCGCAATGAATGGGGTTCCAACTCACAACTAACCATACGATCACTGCCACAACTACTCCTATCCTTCACATGCAAGGAGATAAAAATGTCAAAACTAGATACAATATTTCAAATATTCTATTTTCTTGTAGTTTTTCTTTGTTAACAGAATGTATTATGATGAGTTTCACAATGAATAATTTATCAGCACAATTGTTTTAGTTTGTATGTACATGTCCACAAATTTAAAAATTTGAAGTTGTTTGGTCCAATGAATTATGAAGCTGTAGCTTCCAGTTCCGTTGTAGGGGCATCCGGTTCTTCATCATTGTAGATATTTTCAGCCTGAAAAAGATAAAATAATTGCTATATAAACACAATAAAGTTTTATACACATTCTCATCTGTAGAATTATGTAAAAGAGAAAATTCACATTTTAGAAAAATATGAATCATTCTAGCAGCACCAAGACAATATGCTGAACAGGAAAGATTAAAAATTAATATGATGTTTCACAATTTTTAATTTGTAGTTACTGTTGCATACAAGGCACAAAACGCTTTCTTCTTCATAATCGCAGCAGTGTCCGATTTATATGGTATACTACATACAGATAAAAAAATATATATAACCTTTCTTTTGACTTGTTAATTACTGATTGTAAAGAAGGTATATAAGCTTTCTGAATCGCTCAGACAAGTGATCAAAAGTTTTCTGTGCAAAAGAGTGATAATATGTATTATTTTCCCAGTATTTTATGACCCCACATCTGTAAGCATGTCAAGCATAGTACCATACCTGTTAACATTTTCCCTGGTTGCAGATGGATTCTGATTCATAATCATTTATATTCACATTTTTAATTAAGTGAGAGAGTAAGTAGACAAGACACTGAACTTGGTTTTTCCTGATTCCAGGCTAAAGCAGTCTCTTACTCCATATTACTGCATGCTTAGCAGAGAAGAAGCAAATACCTCTTTTATATAGTCTTTGATTTGACCCAACCAGAGCTCAAACCTACGATCTACTGCACTCGAGGAGAACACGCTATCCATTACACCACCGACACGGTTAATTCTTTTATTAACATACATTAATTCTTTTATTAACATACATGCATAACTGACTATGGTTAGAAAATCAAAACTTTTTATAATCAAACAAGATGAACTGTGAGCTAATGCTCACCTATGATACCCCCGCTCTTTGGCAAACAGTAAGTAGGAATCTGATGGGTCCAAAAACGCTTCCCACAATATGGGGTACCTATATGAAGCTTGTGACCAAACATCAGATTTCTGCCATCAATAGTTGCTGAGAAAAATGCGACGAAAAATGAGCATGTATGTTCAATGTGTATAAAAATCAACAGTCGGCAAACAGAAAGTAGGAATCCAATGGGTTCAAAAACGTTTCCCACGATATGGGGTACCTATATGAAGCTTGTGACCAAATATCAGATTTCTGCCATCAATAGTTGCTGAGAAAAATGTGACGAAAAATGTGCATATACGTTCAATGTGTATAAAAACCAACTAAGTCGGCAAACAGGAAGTAGGAATCTGATGGGTCCAAAAACGCTTCCCACGATATGAGGTACCTATATGAAGCTTGTGACCAAATATCAGATCTCTGTCATCAATAGTTGCTGAGAAAAATGTGCATATATGTTCAATGTGTATAACAACCAACTAAGTCGGCAAACAGGAAGTAGGAATCTGATGGGTCAAAAAACGCTTCCAACGATATGGGGTACCTATATGAAGCTTGTGACCAAATATCAGATCTCTGTCATCAATAGTTGCTGAAAAAAATGTGACGAAAAATGTGCATATATGTTCAATGTGTATAAAAACCAACTAAGTCGGCAAACAGGAAGTAGGAATCTGACGGGTCGAAAAACGCTACCCACAATATGGTATACCTATATGATGCTTGTGACCAAATATCAGATTTCTGCCATTAACAGTTACTGAGAAAAATGCGACGAAAAATATCTTGGACGGACGGACAGAGGTAAAACAGTATATCCCCCCCATCTTCGGGGAGCGGGGGTATAATAAATGTTGTTTTGACTTATTCTGGGAGATATCACGTGTGTGAAATGAAATAATAATCTAGTTTCATTCCCCATCCCCAACTCTTTCAACATCCCTTTTGTTTATTTTATGTAATCTTATCAATGCTTAAGGAAATATGTGTACACTTACCATCTGCCAAACTTGCATAATATTATCTTCAGATACAGAACAAATTACCCAGGGTTCATTTGGATTCCATGAGAAGTCTGAAATCTTTGCTGTGTGTCCTCCATGAATAAACTACAAAATACAGATGATTCATAACAATTGTTATTCACTTGCATACACCTCTGTCGCCCACAAAATGAAAAATAAATATCACAAAAAGTCGTGTAAAAAAGTGGATAAGCGACTACAATAATACAGGGGTTAGGGTTATGTTGTTTAATGCCACTTTCAAAAATATTTCAGTTATATCGTGGCAGTTCAATAATGCTACATGACCCTGGATGACATATACACAATATAATGTATGGTTGCTTAGAAACCAACAAAACACAATCTGTGCAGCCAGAAAAGAAGATACTTGTTGCTTGCTAATTTCACGAGCACGTGAAAAGCTTGACGAAACTCCAGTCTAGCTAAAAAAATTATTTTATATATGGTCAGTCCATAATCCTATAGGCACCTATGTTATACTATCTCCTGTGATAGTAGAGTTCTGCACTGACAGAGGCATCCACTTTTTAAATAGTAGGTTTAGTTTGGCTTCATACAAATTTTCAGTTCATAAGAAACTTCTTTTATACATTTTCCCATATGGTTCAAGCTAAAGATGGTCTACAGTGGGGGCCATCTTGAATATAACAAGAGTATAAACTTGGTAAAGACCCTATCATTTATGTATGTCTAATATGGGTTTAACAAGTGTATATGGTAATAATCATCTTGGATTTCATAGGAACATAATAAACATTTTTTTTGTTCAAGGAACACTCATGCTAACTTGATTTTCAAAGATTACAGAAGTGTAAAAAGCTATTGGACATTGCTAGACAAAACCCAACAGCTCTATGAGGTAATATTGACTTCTTTCTGTCTATCATACCAATAATTCTGGTGGTCCATCTTCTGCATCTTCAGCAGACTGTTCCTCTCCAATTTTACTACAAAAGAAAAACAACACATGATCATATAAAGTTGTATCAAGTACATGTCACAGGAGTCAAACTCACAACCTTTAAAGTGGCAATTGGCACTAATTTTATAGGAATATGAAAATAACTAGAGGCTCACAGGAGCCTGTAATCGCTCACCTGGTTTTCAATTTGACATCTAAAGTTGATAGAAAATGGGGGTGTTACACATAATTTTGAAAGTGGGCCACCCAAAGATCATTTCAACACAAATTTCTGAGCAAAAGATTTTGATGTGATTTTTTATCTCATAAACGGAATAAACTGGCTGAAAAAATCTCACAGAAAAACCCAGAATACCTGTTAAACTACTCAATGCCATATAGCTGCAGTTAAAATTTGAGTTCATTTTGATTTGTAATAAAGCGGAAATTGACAACTAAAGAAATTTCTATTTTTAGTAACAGCAGCCATTTTGAATGGAGGGCCGGGCTGTCGGACACAATATTGAAAGGGGACCACCCCAGCCAAATTTGCTTTAATTTGGTTCAGCGGTTTCAAAGGAGAAGATTTAAATGTGATCTTTTATCAAAATATGTCTAATTTGTATAATCAGTATAAATCGGTTGAAAAATCTCACAGAAAAACCCAGAATATATGTTAATCTACTCATTGTCATGTAGCTGCAGTTAAGATTTGAGCTCATTTTGATTTATAATAAAGCAGCAATGGACAATTGAAGAAATTTCTATTATTAGTAACAGCAGCCATCTTGAATGGAGGGCGGGGCAGTCAGACACAATTTTAAAAGGGACCCACCCTGCCAGGTTTAGTGTAATTTGGTTGAGCGGTTTCAGAGGAGAAGATTTAAATGTGATCTTTTATCAAAATATGCCTATAATTTGCATGATCGGTATAAATCGGCTGAAAGAAAAATTTCACAGAAAAACCTGGAATAAATGTTAAACTACTCCTTACCATGTAGTGCAGTTAAAATTTAAGCTCATTTTGACTTATGCTAAAGCAGCAATGGACAATTGAAGAAATTTCTATTTTTAGTAACAGCAGCCATCTTGAATGGAGGGCAGGGCTGTCGGACACAATTTTGAAAGGGACCCACCCAGGGACCATCCCTGTCAGGTTTGGTTTAATTTGGTTCTGCGGTTTCAGAGGAGAAGATTTAAATGTGATCTTTTATCAAAATATGCTTAATTTGCATAATCGGTATATATCGGCTGAAAGAAAAATTTCACAGAAAAACCCGGAATATATGTTAAACTACTCCTTGTCATGTAGCTGCAGTTAAAATTTGAGCTCATTTTGACTTATGCTAAAGCAGCAATGAACAATTAAAATTTCATCCCCCTTTTTTCTATTTTTAGCTTGGCGGCCATCTTGGTTGGAAGTCGGGATCACCAGACACAATTTTGGAAGGGGGCCATCCAAGGACCATTCCACCAAAGTTTGGTTTAAATTGGCCCAGTGGCTTCAGAGGAGTTGATTAAAATGTGAAAAGTTAACGGACGACAGACGACCCTTTGGGTCAGGTGAGCTAAAAACTACCATCATCGCTTCCCCCAACATTTATTTCTCCTAAGGTAACCCTTATTTCATTTTTAAAAACTCCTATGATATTTAATTTTTATTATTAAATGAACAGAAATCTTTGCAATTTTCAAAAATATTTTCTTTTGTAATACTAATTGCAACTTTGAAGAGAAAAACAGATGAATTACTTTCTAAACAATCCTGTCTTAAGAAATTTATACTTTTTTTGTAAAACAATTATTTTTCAATCAGTAGATAGAATAATTGTGCACGCATTAACATGTACATGTATTAATACAATACAAACCTGAGATCCCATACATGAAGTCGTCTATCTGTTCCACTAGAGGCCAGAATTGTCTCATTATGAGGCGACCATTGGACCTGTGTACATTAAAAAAATAATCAATGTGAGTGTAATCACTCCAAAGTGTGAATAACGTAAAATGTAAATTGTTACTCCAAAAACACATGCTACATAAACTGAAATTCATTTCTATAGCCACAATTTAAAAAATTAACTTAAGGATTTTAATGGAATAAAAAACTAGTTAACAAGACTACTGACAAAAATATATACATGAATCATGGAATTTTATCTGAAATCTTCATGTCAGATTTTCCCCCCTTAATATTTGGTATTTATAGAATCCAAGATATCCTTGTTAATAACATTATTTTAAGAAATGTTTAACTTAGCCATACAAATGTTTAAGTAATCAAGGATTTTTATAAACAGGAGATTAAACTGCAGAAATAACTAGTGATTTTTTTATCTCACCAAGTGGTCTATTAAATGCTACTGTTGTAATTTTCTATATCTATTTCTACATACCTGGAATATTTCATCTTTGTGTGATTCAAATGAGTGTAACTTCAACTTTAAGTTCCTCAAGTCCCATAATGCAACTGTCTGAAAACATCAGAAACAAAAATTAGAATTTTGAGTGTTTCAATACCACTTTCAACAACATTATAGGAATATAATGGCAATAAAAAATATTAATGGAGGGAACTTGAATACAATCAGAAACAGTTATAATTATACACTTGTTTCAAATATGCCTCACGATCCTAAGAGGCATCAATTGTTAAGGTAGATGAAATACCCAACTATATTTGTACTAGATTTGCATGGCCAATGTAATGAAATGATAATATTCAATTTTAATTAAATTGTTTGAAGTTTTCTTCATGTATTAGCATTGTTTAAGTTCAGTACAATTCTATGACCAATTTGTTCTTTTACACACAAACTACAAACTTTATATTGTGACGAACAGCTTTTATTTGAATTTATCTTTTGTCTCCTAACTGTATGATAATATTGTACACCATATCAATACAATTCAATATCTGATAAAAGGAGCCTTTGCAAAGCCTTTGATGCAAGGTAGAAAAAGAAGCCAAATTTGCCATTTGTTTTTAACTAAATTTTTGGAAAATAATGGTCGATACAGACAAGTGGAATGAAAACATTTCACCGCCAGACTATTGTGGCAAATCCTCCTTTGATATGTAATAACCTACTTTATCTGCAGAGCCTGTGGCAAGGATATATTCACTATAGGGATTAAATGACAGACAGTTGACTTCTGCAGTATGAGCATCCACTGTGTGACTTGGCTTAGATGTACTCTTAGATCGGGTATCCCATCTACAATATACAATAACAAATCATTATTGATACAACAAATCTATAATAATATCACAAAATATTTGCGATCAAATAAAAAGTATTGAGTCCACAATCAAAATTAGACTGCCTCTTATGCTCCCATTCTTTGTGCATAAATTTCAAAAGATTTGCTAAAAGCGAACTTAAATTATTGAATGAAAACAAATAGAACAGACATAAGCAAGTGAAACTTCATCACTTAAAAAGTATTCTTATATTTTAAGATTTTTATTCTGTGAGATTTAATATTTCTAGATCTGTAAACCACTTACATCAGTAATTTTTGGTCATCAGCCACAGAGCCAAATAAACTCTCATGTAACAGATGCCAGGCAACATCCTGTAAAAGAACAAATTAAAACTATATTAATTCTATTGAATATAATATAATGTTGTAAAATCTTCACTTGAATAGTCATTTATTTTGGGAATAACATGAACTAAAACTTCAACTCTAACCAAGGTTGACAAATTCAACGATCTGGTTTAAATACTGATATATTATTTTCAATTTGGATTTAACACTTACTTACATTAACATTGGTAAATTTGTAGAAAAATGTTTCAAAGTCAAACTACACTATTTGTCATACACTAATAAAATTTCCAGCTACTTTGCAAATAGCTACAATTTTTTCTCTGTTGCTTCCCAAAAATAACTAGGAAGAACTGTTTTAGATACCTAAAACTTATGTCTCCCCTTAATGTGGCCATCTGTACAACAACCTATCTCGAAAGACAAAAATGTTATGACCCGGACAAGAAAATACTATTTAAAAAACAATTATTTGACCTTGAGGTCAAAGGTCAAGGTCCCACGAAGGTCATTACGGTACGTGACACACCGCCTTATGGTCATGCACCCACATACCAAATATAATTGACCTATCTCGAAAGACAAAAATGTTATGGCCCGGACAAGAAAATACTATTTAAAAAACAATTATTTGACCTTGAGGTCAAAGGTCATTACGGTACGCGACACACTGCCTTATGGTCATGCACCCACATACCAAATATAATTGACCTATTTGGAAAGACAAAAAAGTTATGGTCCGGACAAGCTTCGCTGAGAAGAAGAAAAAATCAGACTAAAACAGTACAAACTCCTGTAACACATGCAAATCCCTTTTCAATGTTATATACCGTATAACCGGTAATTTCTGCGGTTTTCGTCTAAAAAGATGACATTTAATTTTTGCGGATTGAAAATCTCGGCACCGAAAAAAAAATTGTTTGTATTACAGGAAGCAACAACTGAAGCGATGTTGCGATAAACAACTGGTGCACATTACAGTGATCATTAGAAGTAAAAACATATTTAGTTCTTTAGAAAGTTTTCAAATGCTACAACTTCTGAATACGCATTTGGTTAACTTCAAATTTGTCTTAAGAAACTATTTGTTGACTGTTTTCGCGATCTATTTTGTTGACAGAAAATACGAAGTCAACAGTTGGATCGATATTGGTATAAACTTTGATATATTTCGGATGTATATTTTTAATGTCGAATTTTCATACTTTATCATATAACAATGTTTTTTTAAAGAATTATGATTAGAAGCAATTGTATTCAATTCTTTTAGTATAATGTAGACATAAAAACTCGGGTTAACCGGAATTCTACTACCAGTACATTTCTACTTGTTTGGTCTTTAGATGAATCCTGCGATCACGCAGTTTGATATTATTCAATCGAAGCTAGCTACTACAACAATTAAAAAAAATAATCTAATGTTAATTTATGAAATAACAATTTTAAATTTTGCTTTAATAAACTTTATTATGATTGTAAACATTTAATCAGGTGATTGTTTCAATTATATTGTCGGTGTCAGCTTGGTACAATCATATTTCTTGATCTGGAGTAATTGTAATTAACAGGTAAAAATCATCAAGCCACAGCTAAATAACCTTTAATTGTTGTGTAAACATTAATATCTGGATATAGTAATTACGACTAATTAAATATTTGACACTTACGGGGGAATCGGAGTTAGAGTTTGAAAACGTATTTTATACGGGACATTAAACATTTATTTTACATAATATTCTGCGATTTTAATTTCTGCGGTCCGGAGTTAACCGCAAAATACCGCAGAAATTAGACTGCTGTAGAAATTACCGGTTATACAGTATTACAACTACAGTTTGGAAAAGGAATGGTGAAATATGTATAATGTTTAATCAAAGGCAGTATACAAACCTCAACCACTGATGTGTGACCTGTAAAAATTGTCTGAGCATCCACCAACTTTGTTTCTCTAGGTGTAGCATTAATGTCCCATAAACAAATTGTCTGCAAAGTAAAAATAATGATTCAGAGGCTGAGTTATTACAGATCTTTTAGGAGGGTGGGAAGCCACTTTTTTGTTGATCCAGCATACATGGACTTTCAATGAACAATATTATGACATATTTATTGAACTGTCTTCTAATTACTTAATATAAATAGTTTCTCGGAAAATGAAACAGTTTTATTGGTGGAGGAAATCGGAGGATCCAGAGAAAACCACTGATTTGCTGCAAGTCACTGACATATTTTATCACATAATGTCAGGCCTCAAAGTAGGATTTTTGATCCAGGATCCAATTGGCTCCTAGGATAAAAAAATTAGGAGCCAAGAAGACATTCAACAGGCGAAGCGGGTTGATCCACTGGGCTAACAAAGTGGTTACTACAGCCAGGGGTATGGGGTAAATGATGCAAAATGCTGCATTCTGGCAATATCCAGAGACCTAATTTGACATCTTGAATATATTGTTTTATGAAGGTGCATTTTTAAAAAAAAAAAAAAAAATGTAAGAAAATTTTTCAACAGAGCTCAATGCAACAGTAAACAGTTTCATAGCCAGGTAAAAAAAATGCAGACAATCACTAATTATGTTGCCTGGCAGCCTGATATCACTCTGGTTTTATTGAGTTTGCATAGCTCCAGCTTGAGTTTTAAATGTAGTTTGTGTTGGTGTAATTTTTATGTCTTTATTTTATCTTGTAAGTTGTAGCATAAGATCTTGTGCTGTATATGACACTTTGATACTCTTCTAGTATTTCACCCTAAACCAACGTACATCTTTAGGAAAATAAAATCATTTATTCAAATGCGTTTTTATAAATATTTAAGTAAATATCATCATCATTATCACTGCAATCTGATAGCAGTGTGTGTAGTTCCCCATTTTCCTATTAGTGCTAAACCAATGATCTATTGAGTCACTTGGATCAAATTTCTCAACACTAGAGTCTTTACCACTAAGCCTGATCAGGGTCTCAACTGTGCTGGTGTTCAAAGCTGATTGGACATCACATTTTATCGTATTTTGTGCCGAAAATTGTTCGCTCACATTGTGCACTGGATATTGCAAAACTTGCAGAAATGCGGTTCCATTCCATCCAGTTTTAATATTATGACAATCATTTGTGTGTTTGAATCGATGTATCAATCAACTGTTATGAAAATGATCACGATTGAAGTCAAAATCGGATTTGCGTTTGAAAAAATGTACTAAATTAACAGTGAATAATGAAATGTTTCGTCTTGACTTTAATCGTGGTCACGACTTAGTTCAACGCGCCCTATGACAAAAGTTTGGTCGCCACTAGTCGCAAAATTGAGCCATGAATGATGTACACCTCACCCTGAGCGGGAGTCGAACCCACATCAGTGCTTATAAGCACACATTGCATAGGTACTTGTAAATCCAACTACCATACGATCACGGCCATGATGGCCGCTCAAAAAATAGGACAAGTATTTACACCTTTAATGTGTCAATAAATAGGACACATATCTACCATGTTCATTTAATATCTTACATTATACTTACATGATCGTCTGAAGCACTTAGTAAATGTCCATTTAAATTGGGATTCCATGATAAACCATAGCTAAAAAAACAAATTAATCAAACCAGATATTGAATTGTATGTAATATACATGTATATGCATTAACTTGAAATAAAAATATATTTCAATTATTTTGTCTAAATTTATTCATTCTCTAAGATTAAACTACAAAAAAAATTGAACACATTCAAGGAAATACGAGAATTTTTGGAAAATACCAAACTGGTCCACTCTAAATTTAAAATGAAGACAGACAGAATTTATCTAAGTAAACTTGATCTTTATGGAAACAATCATTTATTCAATGAACACCACCACTAGTTAAGTGAGTGAGTGAAAAATGCCAAATGAGCAATTTCCGATGAGATGATGTCCTCATTGCTTGGATATTTAGTGTTAACACAGTGAAACAACAGTTTGTGGGTAGACATGTCACTCCACCAGGGACACATTATTCAGATTCTGAACCAACCAGTTTTTGCTCTCACTTCTTCATGTCGTGTGCTTATAAAAAAAGCAGCAAATACCAATATTATAATCTGTAGTTTGACCAAACCAACGATCTAACGCACTCACAGCAAGCACTTTACACCACAGATGTAATCACTACATAGTAATTACAGGTTTCATTGTTTCAACAACAACAAAATAATAAAAATAAGAGTGTATTATCTACAAATAACATAAAAATATAACAATACCCTTCTTTTTGATGTCCTTTTAATCTAAGTTCTGGATTACATTCTCCACTGGGATCTGAAATTATTGTTGATAATGAAAATGCTTGCTCAAGAGGCTTTTAAACTTAATAATTCTAATAGGAAGGAATAAATACAATGTATATAAATACATTTACAATATCTAGTTTATATGTATGTTCTAATGCTACATTTATTTGATACAAACATTTTGGTCGAGATGTACATACGTAAATCAACGTTCGTATCCATGCCTACAACTAAATGATTTAAATGAGGTTTAGATATATCATCAATAAAAGTAATAAAACATTGTAAAAATATCAGATGGATTTAATTTTTTGTTCATTTTGTATTAATCTAAAGTGATGTCTTCTTGTAACTTACTAGGATAATAATAAGCATCAACAATACAAATATTAATACAGTACACAAGAAGTGTATTTCTGTATACTCAACAGCAAATAGTTGGAGTGATGAGATGATGATTATATCTACTCTGTATTAGACCAACACGCTGAAACTAACAGTCTGCTAGTAGACATGTCGCTCGACTCAGACATATTATTCATATACTGAGCTAACCAGTCTTTGCTCTTACTCCTTAATGCTGCATGCTTAGCGGAGAAGCAACTAATACCAATTTTATAGTCTTTGGTTTGACCCAACCAGGGCTCAAACTGACAATCTACCACACTTAAGGCAAGTATGCTAACCATTACACCACAGATGTGGTTCCAAATAGTTGGAAAAAGAAAAGAGAAGAAAAGAGAAAACCCCAAAATGTTTACAAAGAACATATATAGTGCAGGCAGAATTTTGTTATTTACAACACATTTATTTAAGAGAAATGTTTCTTTTAAAGTGCTACTTACCTGGTTTTGATGGATGTTTTGTGTAGTCAAATACTAATACATCACTAGATGGCGTCTTTGTTGCTATGATACAAGGATTCTGTGGCATATATCTTGCTCTGTTGACTTCTCCCTCATGATTTATTTTGATTTCTATTTCTATTTTACCACTTACAGAACCAAATCCTCCAAATTCTGAAAAGCATGGCATGAATAAATAGTCGAATTTACCCATGCTGTCATCTCTATTAAGCAGTCACCTGTATTAAAAGGTCACATTTTTTCTTGTCTTGTCATGGAAACTTTCATGTGAATTGAACTTAAGTTATAGTGATTAGCTGATATTGGCTATCCTGTTTAGGAACCTTTGGTTTTCTTAGCTCCCGAAGATTTTTTTCAAATTATTTGGCTTTCAAATATTTTGACTGAGTTTACTGATGAAGGTTTATTCAAGAAATGTGTCCTGTCCACTAAATTAGATACATACATCTACGTTTTTATAAAGATATATGGAAACACGAACAAAGTCCCGTTATTCTGGATGGCATAAGGCAAAATCTTCAAAATCAAAAGCAACTCCTATTCTATCACTCCATAAGATTTAGTTAAAATTTTATGAAACTCGATCAAAAGCAAACTTGAGTTATCGTCAACATGTGAAATGATTCCCACTTTATTTAAGGGTTAGGGTTATGGTATTTAACGCCACTTTCAACAATATTTCACCCACTTTATTTAACTAACCTCCTTTTTCACTATCATAATGTGAGGCGTCAAACTGTGCATTATCATTAGGTAATTGTACGCTTGCTATCAGAAGGTGGTTCTGTTCATCCGAGCTGTAAATAATAAAGGTCAAGGTACTTCCACACTTGATTGTTTTTTTTTTAAATAAATTTTGAATCAATTTGCCAAAACAACACAGAAAAGCATAACTTTTGTTATTAAAAAAAAACAAACAAAAAAATGAAAATTGCCTTCTAATTATTAACACATTTAACAGAAAAAGTTTGAAGCTTAATAAACAATAAATTAAGTGAAACAAATTAAATGGTAACAATTAAAACTCTTTCCATAATGGATCTTTTTCTCATTAATTTAAGTAGCTTTTTCAAGTGGAATTATTTTACCTTGTCCTTTATTAAGGAAAAAAAAAGAAGAAAAATAGACATGTTACTAATTATTATCAAGAATTATGTATTCAATCAACACGATGGTTAACGATCAAGTCATCTTTATCATGACAGTTTATTAACCACCAGTTTGTTAATATGCATGCAATTAGTTTTAAAATACAAGAAAATGTACCAACTTAGAACACAAATATTCTACCAGGAAGGAGTTTTCCAGAAACTGAAAAAAATCTAGATTCTAATATATAATATCTGTAAATAGAAAAACATGTAAATCAATTAAACAAAATCATATTTCTTTTCAGGTTCCAAGATAGACATTTGTGCAATTTTAAATATTTGCAGAATTTACATAAAATTTAGAAATTCTTCTAAAATGCGAACAAGTGTAATTTGAATATCACAAATGTCCATGAAGCACTACGCTTCAATGTACTGAGTATAAATAAATTATTTGTAGCATAGCAGCGTAAGAATAACAATCAATACATAATAAACTTAACATTAACATTCATCTTTCGGTACCATGGTAATCCTGTATAATATTTTCCCCTTCAAATAAGGTCTTAATATGACGAAATATAAAATGTTTTTTCATCAAATATTTCTCTCAAAAAGAGCAAAACTGTTGATCCGAGGAAAACTTTCATCTCTGATCCAACTTCCATACGATTGCAGACACAACAGTCAATTTTGTGTTTTATATGTAATATATTTGATTCATTTCCATCTTTTTTCTTAGCGACACATTTTTTTATTTTGACGACTTCATAAAAGATTTACAACAATAAGTCATATTCATGATATTCGTCTTTTTCTAACAATAATGATAGTGATTGTTGCTTAACGCAAACTCAGAAATTTTCCAGCTACATCACAGCGAGAACAAGTTAATTTTCAATGAGATGATGATGTCCTCTTTGTACTAGTTCACTGAAACAACAGTTCGTGGATAGAAATGCCACCTCACTCTATCACATTATCCTGATTGCAAGCCAACCAGACTTTTCCCTTTCTCCTTAATGCTGCGTGCTTAGCGAGGAAGCAACAAATACTAATTTCAGTCTTTGGTTTGACCTGATAAGGGCTCGAATCCTCAATCTACCACATTCGAAACGAGCACACTAACCATTACACCACAGATGTGTTTTTTTCTAACAATCAAATGTCAAAATTGCAACGGTATGTTGATAATTGTCTGTGCTAATATTTACTGTAATTAAATCCATCTATGTCTACCATCTAAATCCAGCAGAGGTAGATTCTCCGCTTGTCTACCTTTTTTTTTGGCTTAAGTGTCGTATTTTTACTCGTTTCATTGTTATTGATCATAATTATCTCCCTTGTTCTATTGTTATTCATTGTTTTCAATTGAGAGGTAAACATAACATATCTGTAGAAGAACAAGTATAAACTAATAGACTTACGTGTGTGTTCCTAAAATTAATCTGTGAAGAGAGTAATCTTTTCCTTCTGGCCTAAAAAATAGCAATACAACAAAATATGTATTAGGTATTTATAACAATTAAATTCAATGTTATGTTTGACTTGAAAAAAAAGAAAGTCATAAATAGTCATTTAATGTAGAAATTTCAGTAAATCACTGGCAAATATTCTATATAACAAGTTGCTCATGGTTTTATGTTCAGCGAGTTGATTTGAGAAATGGTTGTTTTGTTTTGTTGATATTGGTTCACCATCACTGTTAAACTTTCTTTTCATCTTTAATACCTAGATGTATGATTTTAAAGAAACAAAATTTCAATACTAAGTTTTATAAAGAAGGAATAAAAGTGTAATAAATATATCCATAATAGTCATAGTTCTTCTATATATTTAAAACCAAATGAATTTTTACATGCATCATCCATTAAAAATGATTATTGTAAATTGAACTGGCATATAGCAAGGTGAATTCAATACAATTATGTAACAAAGTTTACCAGTTAATGGCAGGTCAGTGGTTTTCTCGAGAAACATTGTTGAAAAAGGAATTAAACACTATTAAAATTCAAAAACCTGCATTTGACATTTCATTTCAAGATCTGAATGCTGCCTTCCATGTATTGAAACTATTGAGTCATTTAATACAATATAACAATTGTGTTACATGATTCACCATTTTTACTAAACAAGGAAGTAATAACATTATATGTAATGGGGGGTCTTTCTGTGTGTATACATGTACCTTGTAACATCAGGTAACCATTGAGCTGTTAAACTTGGCCATTCCAGAGCATGTGTCATCACTAAATCATACAGGAATGGTGTATTCTTTTTCCATATCTTATACTCTTCATTGATGACTCTCTCTTCAACAGCATCATCAAAACCTTCTGAAATAATATATGCAAAACAGCCATCAACATACATTCACACAAAAAATTAATAAACAAGTGAAAAATGAAAATCTAATTTTGTATATTCAGGGATTGGGAAGAATTTTTTGTCAAAGAAACTATGGCCCCTTACTTGACCACATCAAGGGGCCATTTTAGAGAATAATGTGCCATTTCAAATTAGCAACGGACCACAACTTTGGTTAGTTAAACTGCGTGCTAGCCTATGCATTGATAAATATCATTTTTTAGACTTGTATGGATTGTGTAACATGAAAAAGCAAAGTCAAACCAATTATTGTGACGTTATGACTAACACATTTATTCCTCATTTCTCATGTCGCATCACACCATCAGTTCTTAATCATAGAGCTTATACTACATCCTCGGCTGCAGCACGAAATTTATATGATAGCTAAAGATTAACATGGGGAAGCAGTGTTCTAGCTAGGATTTCAAAAGGGCAGGGTGCTACTTCTGAAAAGGGCACTTTTAGGCGTAAACGTTGGATGAAAAAGGGCACTTTAATGCACAAAGATTGACTTGAAAAGGGCACTTTTCTTCAGTAAATAAAAGTCAATAAGTAATGTTTTTTATTATTTAATTATGTATTTTCTATCTCTACTTCTTACAATTGCATATTTCCACAACTGTAATATAGTTATACTTCAAACTTTTTTTTTTAATATTGGTATAACTATAGGTAACTTTATTCAAAGACATTCATTTTAATATAATCTCCATCCAAACACTGTGGAAATGCATACTGCAAAGTATTTTTGGATTGTTTTTACAATTAAATTGAAAAGAAACAACCTTCGTCACGAGTTGAAAAAATATATATGTTAAAACGAGCTCTAATATCCCTTTAAATATTTCCATCCTTTGTGGGTGAAATTAAAAAAAAAAAAAAAAAAAAAATCATGTTAAATTATGGAGTTTTTTTACTTTCTTTCAACAGCTATTGTTATCTTAATTGTCATCGTAATCAGAATTAATCATTATGATTAGAAGAATGAAATTTCCTGACAAAACGTTAAAATTCAACTTCAATCACTCGCCGAAAGCTATAAATAGCCTAATCACACAATCAGCATGTGTTTCCTTGATCTGTTACCGCGCATTAAACGAATATTGACAGAAATATATGCTGGGAACCAGTACTTCATAATTCAATAATTTTCAAAATCACGATTATTTATTTATGAAATTGAAAGATTAAAACGGTATTTTCTATAGTAAGCAATTTTAAATATTTAATATAAATAAGAAATAACCCCCCCCCCCCCCCCCCCCACCAAAAAAAACCCCCAATAATAAATCATCACATGAACAACTTACCTGTAAAAAAAAATGGCGGTCTTACACAATAAAGCTAATTGAGACTTTATGCATTTAATATGAAAAATCTATTATTATGAACTAGTAACAGGTATGGAAAAAGACATCCACGTTAGTCACAAAGGGCAGGGCGCTGCTACAAATAGAGCAGGGCATCACTCGGACAAGGGCGGGTGCTGCGCCCTGTAAAAACGGGCTAGCGAGAACACTGGGAAGGAAACGAAAATATTGATGATAGAAAATGGCAGATTTTTTTTTCAGAACACCTCAATGCCGGTCATACTCAAATATGCCACACCTGCAGGAAAATAGAAGTGTACGTGCACGCCTGCCACTACAATATAATTTTATAATTCTATTCTTACTAGAATTTATCAAAATGTACCCAAAGAAAAAAAAAGTACGATCAAAAAAGTCTATTTCGGTTTACGATTTTTATTTATAGATACAACTTTCACTCAAATAAAAAGATCGGTGCGATATACTTGTACCAATTAATTGTAATTAGATTCTATTCAACCAGAAAGTAGAATACATTCCACCAAAACCGATCAATTATTCTGAAAGAGAACGAAACCCCAGGACAAATGTGTTTTAAATACGCTAAATTTAGAAGCAAAAGAGTGAATCCTTTTGTCTGATTGGTTGACACAAATAACGGTTCTAAACATAGAAAGGGAAAATCAAGGAATTGCCATTAAAGGGAAATTAACGACGAGTGAAGACAGTTACAAAATCATGACACAAAATAGAAAACGACTTTAATGGACACATGAAATAATAAAATAATTAATCAGAATTTACAGGGTGCACAGATAACAGACCTCAACGTGCCACAATCGACTTGGAAGTGCCAATTGCACATGGCGTGTGGCCTTCACAATCCCTGAAATTTTAAATTTGACCCCCTGGTGCATTCCGATGGATATTTTGGCATGGACGGATTGTGTCAGATCAAGTGCAGGTAAGATTTCATAAATAGACATATTTTCTAGTTCAAATCTGCAAAAATATTGATATTTCCTTACCCTTTACAGCATATATCCGACAAAATAATCCAAAATCTACTTTAAGCTGACCGTCATTTTATTGAACTCATGAACTACACCATGTGATCAAAATCGTCACAAATTTTGCTACAGCATGTTTCTAAATGAAAGGTCGATGTCAATTATATATTGTGTATATGCAAGCATATCCTTTATGGGCTGTTGATTGGTTTTAATAAAATATTTATAACAAAATTAAAAAATTTCAAGCCGTGTAAATGAGATTTTTAAATTATAATATAATATTTGACATCGACCTCTCGAACTACGAAACAGACTATACCAAAATAGGTCACGATTTTTGATCACGTGGTGTAGTTCTAGAGTTCAGTAAAATGGCGGTCAGCTTAAAATAGATTTTGGATTATTTTGTCGGATATATGCTGTAAAGGGTAAGGAAATATCAATATTTTTGCAGATTTGAACTAAAAAATATGTCTATTTATGAAATCTTACCTGCACTTGATCTGACACAATCTGTCCATGCCAAAATATCCATCGGAATGCACTGGGGGGGGGGGGGGTCAAATTTAAAATTTCCAGAATACCCTTAAAGGGCTTGAAAAGAGGGTACCGGGTCGTTACGCCCTCATTTATTAATAGTGCTTTAAAAAATGAAATATGGAAAATACCATTGCAATTATTCGTATTTTGGATGTTGTAAGGCTTGTTCATGGGTACTTTAATTTTGTCTTCCTCATAATTAACATGCTTTCTTGATGTGCTTAATATTATGTATTGCTTCACTCTTTGTTTGACATCTGATTAAATTTATACTATCTTAGCATTTGATGCATAATTCATTAAAAAAGAGGTTATTTGCACACTTGTACAGCATCTTAGTCATTTCATGCACTTTTGCGTTGGTACAAAAAAAAAACCACCTTTTTAATGTTCTTGTGTGTTGTTTTTGTAAATTTTGCAAGAAAAGTTTCACTTGAGATCTTTGACAAAAGTAGACCAAAATGAATGAATTATTATTTTTTTTGTATGTACAACTAATAAATAAATATTTAAAGTAGACCAAAATGAATGAATTATTATTTTTTTGGCATACAACTAATAAATAAATAATTTCCCAAAAATTGTCGAAAAAGACTTCATCTATTATAATATAATAGCGATTAAGTGGGGCGAATCGACTCACTTTCCGGGGCGAAACGACACAGGGCAAATCGACCCGGATTCGAAACGAGATTAGGATGAAGTACAGACAGAAAATTTCTTCAGAATCCTAATCTCAACGAGATTGGGCTGCGACATACTTTGTCAAAAGCTTTGCTGAAATCCATTATCAGGCAGTCAGTTTGTTTACCACTGTCAAGGTTTTTCTTTGTACAATAGCATATATATCGAGATTAGGGTCATTTTCGTGGAACGATTGTCGCCGACGTTCACGAGATTAAACGAGACAACAGGCTATGAAGCGAGATGGATGAAGAAAGGTTAAAATTCTTTTGAAGGTATTGCAGCAAATAATGAGGGTTGGGACATTTTCGAACGCTGTTTGCTAAATGTCCCTGTAACCTGTATCGATAAAACTTTTATTAAAAGCCACGCAAGTAGAGGAAACAATGAAATTGGAGACTTGATGACACGATTCCCATACACAATCTCCAGATTGAGTGGTTTGTTGTGGGGACCAACCATGCTAATTATGCTACAAATAACTGTTTTAAATGTAGAATATACAACGGATATATGCTTAATGAGATTGGCGTACCGCCGTCCTTTTCTGTCATTTTCTCTGTTGTGTTCTTCTTTTAGCACAAAGACACATGCGCATTACTCGCGCCAAATTTTTTAATCATTTACTGCGGGTCGATGTGATTGATCTATTTTTAAATATTTTTTACGATAGATATTTAAGAATTGTATTTTTCTAATCAAAATGATAAATATGCTACACAATAGATCTTGGGTTTTTAATAAGATTACAATTGACAAAGCTATAATTAAACCAAAAAAGTGTGTTTTACAATTTTGATGCACTACATGAATTTTTTTTTATTAAATGCACAAATAAATAAATTTTATTAATATTTTTGTCTTAAATATAATCTGTTGACCTCGAAACCCCGTTTTAAACTTGTCAATGACAAATTAAATTATTATTTTGTACTGTGCATCACATCTGTATAAATTTTCAACATGGTGGAATAATCGTTGAAGAACTTCCTGACAAGATATTTTTCACCACTGTTACAGTTACTGTAGCATTGATAGTGTACAGAATTATCTGAAAACATTTATGTGCTTATTTTTATCATGGAAGTGCTCAAGCTTAGCCAGCTAGAACAAAGAAATTACGAGGAATTATTTCAGCTGTGTGATGTTGATGGGACTGGAAAAATCACAGGAATTAAAGCATCAGAATTGTTTTTGTCGTCTGGTCTTGGGCAAGAAGCTTTGTTGCAAGTAAATAGCTTTAGAGAAAGTCTTTCTTCAGTAAAAAGTGGATGAATTATAACGTAGCCTTAATCTTAATAGTTAAAATTGTCATTTGTTTCAAGTCACTGACAACTGACACTGCCACTGGTAAGTCAGTGTCATCTTACTTAATATGTATATCAGGCCATCAGGGTCCTATTACTGTGGTAGTTAAATTTTTTAAAAATAAGATGTGAATACACGATATCATAGAAACTGTGGTACCATAGCCTAGGGTCGGACTATATATCTGGGTCCTATGGCTATGCGATGGTACTGTGTCTGTGGTAGTTAAGTTTAAAATAGCCTGGCCAGTGGCATAGCTAGACCTGTAATGATGTGGAAGCACAAAATTGGGGCGAACGGTCTGGGGGCTGCCTTAGGCGTCCAGTGGAGTGAAGCCCCCTGGAAGCTCTGCGATTTTAGGAAATAGACACTGAATTTGAAATAACAAAGTTGGTTGGATTTTGTTGGTAGGTTCAAAAGTTTTGCTTCAAACTGAAAAAAAAACCGTGTCATATTTTCATGTTACGAAGAGAATATATAGCCGGTCGAAAGTACAAATGCAATCAAAGTCGAGCCTGGACCTAAATCGCCATCAAATATGATGAAAATATAAAGTGCACAAATTCGATATATGTGTGCAGTAATTGTGCAAAGTTTGAATAATGAGGAATGAGAATTATTGGAGTTTAAGATTACACATATTATGTAACCGTAAGTGTTGTGAACGGACGAACAGACGGAGTGGGAAGGCCACTAGACTTGTTGCTTTTGCTGTTGGCGATGCAGGTAAAAAGAAAATTAACATACATATATGTCTTTATCTCAAACCAAACACACTTGATGTTTTCATTCTACTAATGCAGGGATAGAAATTAACGGTTGCCCACAGCGGGTAAAATTTCAGCTGGGCGATCAAATATTACTTTGCGGTCGCCCAGTTGGTGAATGAAATTTATTCATCACTCCAAGTTTCCACTGCCAACGGAGTTTATAGAAACGGCATTGCATTCCGTTTCAGTTTTATTAAAATGTCAGACAGAAACTTCAAATTTGTTTATTTATTCTGTCAGACCGGCACATTCCTATTTTTACTAAATAGAACGTCTCCTTCTTCTTCCTATGCGTATTGTAAACATCCTTTTAGTAGGAACGAGCACCTGCAATACATGGAGCCTTAAAACTGAAATATATTACTGAGCACAGAAATAAGTTGACTTCCACACTCCCAAAGTATCAAAGATTGTTTGTATTTAATTAAATTTGTTTTGAGATGCTTATATATTGAAGATGACAACAGATTCATGTTCTTAACTGAAATTAAAAATGTAGGTAAACCGAATGTTGAAATTGATGTAAAATATTCGGAACGGGATCGGACAGTGAGATACGGATTGTTGGCCATATCTGCCTTATCTTATACAGAAAAACATTTAATTGAAAAAATTATTTACATGGAAATTGATTGATACTTGTAATCCAAACTAAGGTGAATAACTTGTCTATTGCAATTGAACATTTTAGTGCATATTTATTTTCAATTGATATCCTAAAATTTTCCAAAAGAATAGATGTGTATTCGGGATACTTTTATACAGTTTATTTCATACCATACTATAGAATATATTTCAAATTTATAAACCTATGAAATAAAAATTATCTGCTACATTTTACTTGTTTACAAATAAAAAAAAACCAATATAAAATACAATATCTGTATGCACACATATAATAATATACAGCATACAGTAAAAGGAATAATTAAATACAGATATTTACGCTGTATTCATTACATCCACTGGATACTGTGCACTATATATGTATGCCGACTGACATAATTTAGCTCACAGTCACATAAAGACTGCTTACTAAATTGCCATCAAACGTCATTATAGACAAGTTTGACATCACAAAAAAATGCATTCTTAACAAAATTAGGATTTTTTTTTAGATCAGATCAGGACAAGACCTGATTAAATTTAATTATTGCTGGATCTATCACACAAATTAATTCAAAATATCTGGAAACCTTTTTTGCAGGCACATTCCTCTTTAAGAGTTAAAATTTTAAGTAGGTAGTTAATTCCTGTTTAGAAAATATGGGAGTTTATCAGTGGCAATGGCATAAAACCTCCACAAAAGAGGAAGACAGACGAAGATAAAAATTCATACTGCTACAAGTATTTAAAAAGCCTGTATTTCCTGATTAAATGGGTTTTTAAAATGAATAATTATTCATTTATGTCCAAATGTTTTTCTTTTTCTTTTTCATCGACTGAAAAATAAAATTGGGGCCCCTAAAAATTTAGCTGGGCCCCTAGAAATTAGAAGTCAGTAGCCCAGTTGGCTACTGGGAAAAAATAGTTAATTTCTGTCCCTGTAATGAATCGATTACTCCTGATCTTCGGTTTGTGTCGAGAATAAAAATGCAAGTCGATGCTTTTTCTTCAAAACAAAGCTGTCAATAATTTTCTCAGTATCTAAGTCCCAGTGTTTATATGCATGTAGTACGGACAAACTGGAAAGCCTTTCTGTTAGCATCGTGGCTGGGACATAAGTTTTAATTTGCGTCATTACACTGAAGCTTTTCTCAGCAGTAGCCATTGTGACTGGCATGGTAATCAAAATGACAAGACATATATAGATGTTTGGATACAGATCATAACTTGTTGCTTGAAGTGTTTCCGATAGATTAGACGGTTTTGGATCTAAGGCAATATCCCATTTAACAACCCATCTATCTATTTCCTGCCTAATTTCAGAAAGGACTTTTGCTATAAGATCTTCACTAAATGTCTCGTATAACTTCTCAGTAAGTTCTCGAGTCAAACCACTCAGCTTCTTTGGAATAAGATACTGCACACAAAAACAGTCCTCGTTGGTAATCAATCGGTTTGTTAACTCCTGAATGAGATGATCTAGAAACGGCAAGTACATTGCCCGTTTCCAGTTCTGGCTTGGATTTTCGGCAGGTACATTTACTCTGTGTCTTTGTTTAGTGGCTCCTCTTGAGATACTTGGAGCTTCCTCTATGGTATCAGCAACTTTTCTAGCCTTTTCAAACAGCTCATCCCATGCATGATTCATCGTTACTTCGTTTTCTGTTCAGTTGTTCAATTATGATTCTACTCTCTGAAATTGCTTCAATTAAATCAACGCCTTTCTGCTGTAACATATCCGAGAGTGGTACTAAAGGCTGTAGAACTGATTACAGCAACTAATGTGATGATAAAATCAAACTTCTTTTTAGAGCATGCAAAACTTCTAGCCTTGGCATCACCTTTTCGCTCGAGATCTTCTAAAGAGTCAACTACTACATTGTGCAATGTGACTCGTGTAAAACACAGTAACAATTAAGGGGGAAACGATTCACCGTATGGACTGAAATCGCGATTATTTTGAGGACGGTTCAGTTCACGATACGTGGAGACCGCTTACGATACAAACGATATGATGCTCATTTTTTGAAAAAAAAGTAGTGTTGAACTTCCGTTTTCTTCTTTTGGTGATCATTTAATTAATATTTTGAGAAAAGTGAATCGATTAATTTACTATTTTAAAATTGATTAATTAAATATCAAATATGTATAATTTCCGCTAGTACGTAAGCGACCTCATATTAAAAAAAACATGGCAGCACCCATGTCGACCAGCATGGACTTCAAGGAATAGTTACAGTTTCTTATAAAACGTATCATGATACGTATCGTAATACATATCAAATATCGTGATACTTATCGCTTGTGGAAAAAGTGTATCGTTACACCCCTAGTAACTACACAAACTATACACGATTCTTCTATATCTCTATTTATTCTCTGTTGTCGTCCTCTCTCTCTCTCTCTCTTTTTTTTGGTCAAAATGATGTGGAAGCATGTGCTTCCATGCCTCTGCATAGCTACGTGCCTGCTGGCATTGCCTAATTTTGATGACATAACTGCTTGCACTTAGTATTTTACTACATGCAGTAGGATTGTTAATATATTGATTGAGAATATTAAGCTTCGCTTTATTATGACTTTCGTGTACAAAGCTCAAAGAAAATTATCTAGTAATAAGTAGTAATAAAATCAAACTTGGTGATGTATTTTTTCCAGTTCAAAATGTATTCTACTTTTGATGGGGGATATTTTTCTCATGATTGGAGATTCCCTTTACAGTCTAATTTTAGAACAGTATTAATTGATATCAGACAACAATTTTTACGTTTTCCCTGGTGCTCATGTTCATTGTTCCATTGTAAAAAGGGGTAGTAAATGTTGAATACAAATTTATATTAGCATAATGGCGCCATTTTTTGGTTGATAGACGTGGCTGTCGTTACTGATGCTATAGGCTGAAAGATCTGAGTAATAACGTCACACAATTCCGAATGACAAACAAAAATACTGGAACTATCGAAATATGGACACTGCACAAAATTGATTAAAATAGCATGTGAATACACAGAACCATAGAACCTGCGGTACCATAGGTTCAGACTATGTATTTGATTATTTATAAAACTAAAGACTAAGAAGAGATACAGAAATAACAGAACACAAGAGAGGAAGAATGTTATGTTTTGCTGGTCAATTTGTTCTGATCTTGAAATTGATAATAATATTGTTGATATGTCAGACATTTTATAACAGTATTTGATTAATCTTGTTGAGATTTAGCTTTCAGAGCTATTGACTATTGTGATTCCTTGTCCAAATCTTGTCGCAGTCCCAAATATTTCTATTTTGGAAATCTAAAATCTGAAATCATTATAATCACTATATCAAATAACACACAAAGGCCTGGGTGGCTCAATGAGTTAGGTAGTTGGATTACCTAACAACTCATACAAGCCTATCACCAATACGGCGTGGGTTCGCACCCAGCTTTGTAAATTACAAAAAAGGGTGCAGCCGACTCGCAGCCGCAAGCGATAAAGCTTACCAGTTACTGGTCACCGTGATATAGCTGAAATATTGCTGAAAGTGGCATTAAATACCAAAATCAAATCAAAATCAAATAACACATCATATTGCACAAAATGAAGTGCTGTAATACGGTTGTTTCGAATCATTTCCATTCCGTCAAAATTTTGTTATTTTTGTCTGCCAGATCAAGTGATTTCGATGGAACTCCTGGCACTGAACTTCCGGTGTCAGTGTACACAACAAAATCTCCAATCGATATGTGCCATTGTAACGTTCGATCCTCAACTTAAAAAAATCTTAGCATTTTCTGTAAAAGACAGATATCAATTAAATTATTTTATTTGTATCAAAGACTTCAATGCAGAGACAAATACTTCTTTAAAATTAAATTTGTTTTCTTTCTTTATTTGCGGCTGTCAGCATCATCAAAGGAAAACGATCTGCCTTTATGTATATATTTCTGATATCAGACAGATAGTGGGGTACCGAACAGCAGTATTTATTCAGCGGTTTCCTTGGTGTCTCCATATTACAATTACTTATAATCTACCGCATCTACGACTATGATATGCTGACGTTGTCACAGTAATAACATAAACACCGGAAGTCGCCTGCTGATTTGTTCAGACGTCAAGACAAGAAAAAGACGGAATGTGGTCGGAATTGACCTGATTCGAAACAACCATATTGTGTTATTATATTTAACACTCCAAGTTTTTTTGTGTACCTGGATCAATTTTTAGGGATTGTTTGTTGTTTTTTTTCAAATTCAAAAGCACCTGAGCTAATTCATTTAATATCATAGAACACTTGTTATTATTCAGTGTGTACAAAGTCATATTTGGATTTTGCTCCATTTGACAATGATTTGTAAAACTTCTGTGCCACTTTCTGTTTGTGTTTGTGTGACATCATTGCAAAGGATGTAGATTGACTGGTAAATTTTGAAATTTAGCTAGAATTTCGCCCACCGCTAAAATAGATCAGATACCGTTGAATATGAAAACCTTTCGTGCAATATGATGATTAATCAGAAAAAACGAATTGTATGGTTTTATAATACTGTATAAAACTATAAATGTAATATATAAATTATCACTTTTTAAACCATTATATATTTATTGTTGTTTTTCTTTCTTCAGATATCTGAATTATGTGGAGCCAAGAGACTCGGCCACTTTGGAAGGAGTCAGTTTTATATTGCACTGAAATTGATTGCTGCTGCACAACTTGGACTTCCTTTAAAACTAGATAGCTTGAATTCAGGTTAGTTAAATGTACAGAGTTCTAGCTGAGACTAGTTTAAAACTTAATTTCAGGTTACATGTAGTTTAATATATGTCAAAGCTGTACACAGAATGATGATACGACTGGGCAAGTTGACAAAGGATTCCTCCTGTAACAGTTTCCCTGAAAATAATTATTGTCCAACAAAAGTCATAACTAGGTACATTCGTGTAGAATCCATTTAAAAAGTGCAAGAAAATTTTTTATGTGGAATTTAAAGAAAATAAGATCGTTCAAATTTTGGAATATTACACATTTTGGCCCTTTTGGAAATCATAAGAGATAAAGGACATGTATACTACTGTAAAGTCTTAACACAATCAATTAATTGAAAAAAAGACTGAAATATAAAAAAAAGTTTAAAAAATGATAATAGTATTTATTTTTCGAAGGGGATTATTTGAAGGAATTCATAAAAAAAGAAAGTCATCAAGAACAGATGAACAATAAGTTATTTAAACCTTTGGTCCTTACCAAACCTTTGGTAAAACTTGAAAAGATTCCATTACAATGTAAAAAATATTATCTGGAGATGAACTGTCTACAGACATGCATCTTGAGGTTGCCAGCATCATATAAAAAATAGACCAGGAATCGGGATAGTTGGAATTTAGGGAGTTTTCATGTGTTCATAATTAGACAAACAACTGGTTTCCATGCCAATGTGTCCCTGTGTCAAACTTTCTTCCTCTTATTGTAAGCTGATTCCCATTTAAAAAGGAGGCTGTCATGGTCGTTATCGTATGGTAGTTGGATTTACAACTACATGTGCAATCAGTGCCTATCACCACTAAAGTTGTGAGTTTGAATCCTGCTCATGGCAAGGTGTACTTGATACAACATTATATGATAAAGCTTGTCAGTGTCAGTTGGTGGTTATTTACGGGTACTCCTGTTTCCTCCACCAATAAAACTGACTGCCAGGATATAACTGAAATATTGTTGACAGTGACGTTTAACACTATAACCTTAACCCATTTAAAAAATGGCAATTGATGTAAAACAAACATAATTATCAACAGACAAACTAATAACAAATGTGAAAATGAAACAATCCAAGAAATGAACTAAAAATAAATACATCTACAATACTACTTGTGAGTTTTTAACATCCATGAGAGATGGAATGTGAGTAAACCATTTGCACATTTCCGACTTGGATCGAAAATTATATATGTTTTTATATGAGTTACTTCCCTTTCACGTGGACAAAATGTCCATTTAATGCGAAATTACAAAATATTTTCCCCATGCTCTGTATAAAAACTATAATATTTAAATGTTGTATTTTGTTATAAAATTATCCTCTGATTTTTTACATGGTTTGAATATCCATAAATTTATGAAAATTATACTAAAATTCTTTTTCCTTTAATTTTCCTTGCTCTTGTATAATGATTGGCTTTATCTTTTAATTGGTTTATTATCAGTAAGATATTCATGTGGAAGGGTAATAAGTTATCAGTTTCTAAGATATACCAATATTAAAGGGACAATATAGTAGGACTACAGTATAGGTTAACACTGATTATCAGTTAATATATAGAGCTCTGATTGTGAAATGTCTTAACTGTATTACACTTGGTAATTGATACACAATGTACCGGTAATGCAAAATTGTATATTAAACATAATATACCCGTAATTAGCACTCTGTGCCAAAAACATTTTGACAAATTAGCCTGAACAGCATTTTAGAAAATTTGTTTCTATTTTGGTTAGGCAAATTTTATGCAATTTTTACTAGACTGGGGCATAGCCATAGGGCTAGTGGTTTTTGGCGCAGACTGAATTAGAAACATAGAAGAAGAATTTGCATTTTAATAAATCAGGGGGTTTTGGAGCATTTTGGCAAAGCATAATTTTATCATTAATTATGAGGAATAAAATTATAAGCCATCTTTTATTTATTTTGTATTGTTAATGTCTTATATATCAATCATATTTTGGGGGGCAGTCATGGCCATGATCGTATGGTAGGTGGATTTACAACTAGATATGCAATCAGTGCCTGTCACCACTGATGTTGTGAGTTTGAATCTCAATCAGGGAGAGGTGTACAACATTATGTGATAAAGTTTGTCAGTGACTTGCAACAGGTCGGTGGTTTTCTCCAGATCCTCCGGTTTCCTCCACCAATAAAACTGCCCGTGATATAACTGAAATATTGTTGAAAGTGGCATTAAACACCTTCAAACAAACAAACAAACAAATGAACAATCATATTTTTGTATTTTAATTTACTATTGGAGAAACTGTAGTAATAGCATGCACAGATAATCACCAATCTTCTGACTTGCTAGAAACAGCTGACAACTATTATCATTTAATCATCAATTTGTATCAAGTACAACTAGCAAGGCTTTGGAACCAAAGTCACAAACTTTAGTGGTGATTGGCCATTACCTTAGTTGTATTTGATATACCGGGTATCCTGAAATTTTAACAAAATGATCCTTGGTACATGTACATAGACATTTTGTACATGATAAAGGTGTAGAGTGATTTTAAGGATTCTAGTCCTACTTGTTTTCAAACAAGAGGCCCAAAGGTGCCCCAAAAAAGTTGTTTCACAATTGACTTAATTTCTTAGCAACTTAAGTTCTATATGTATTTGATGGAGGATCATGCTTACATTTTAACACAATGATCCTTGACACAGAATAAAGGTTCTTATTGATTCTGGGGTTCTAGTCCTACCTGTTTCCAAACAAGAGACCCAATGCCAGAGGTACTAAAAATGGTCCTTGATTCCATGTGTTAATATGCTGCTTGGGGTTGCCCTTGATTTTAAAGTGTTAAGTGATAATTTTATTCAAAAGTATGCATGGTTTGATGCAGTTCCTTTCATTAACTACTGCGAGGTTAATTCATTAAACAAGAGGCTCAACTGGACCTGTATTTCTCACTTAATTTTTCGTGTACTGGTACTGTTGTATCAATAAATGAATTGAAACCTTTTGTACACAGTTCTTATAAGGAACATTCATACAATGTATGATGTAACATTTTCTTGATAATATGTGATTTCTGAGTAGAAGAAATTTGATTGATTGATTGAGGTTTAATGCCAACTTAGCATTATTTCAGCTATATAAGAAATTTGAAAATTTCAGCTAATCAGAAATGTGATGAAAATACTTCACATTGACCTTTAGTCCAGTTAAACTAACAAAATATTAGATTATTTACTATAGGGGTAATTGTTGCTGTATGGTAGTATTTTTTATCTCCTACCACTCACTAATAAGGTCTGTGAGATTATTTACTATAGGGGTAATTGTTGCTGTATGGTAGTATTTTTTATCTCCTACCACTCACTAATAAGGTCTGTGAGTTTATTTACTATAGGGGTAATTGTTGCTGTATGGTAGTATTTTTTATCTCCTACCACTCACTAATAAGGTCTGTGAGTTTATTTACTATAGGGGTAATTGTTGCTGTATGGTAGTATTTTTTATCTCCTACCACTCACTAATAAGGTCTGTGAGTTTATTTACTATAGGGGTAATTGTTGCTGTATGGTAGTATTTTTTATCTCCTACCACTCACTAATAAGGTCTGTGAGTTTATTTACTATAGGGGTAATTGTTGCTGTATGGTAGTATTTTTTATCTCCTACCACTCACTAATAAGGTCTGTGAGTTTATTTACTATAGGGGTAATTGTTGCTGTATGGTAGTATTTTTTATCTCCTACCACTCACTAATAAGGTCTGTGAGTTTATTTACTATAGGGGTAATTGTTGCTGTATGGTAGTATTTTTTATTTCCTACCACTTACTAATAAGGTCTGTGAGTTTATTTACTATAGGGGTAATTGTTGCTGTATTGTAGTATTTTTTATTTCCTACCACTCATTATAAGGTCTGTGAAATTATTTTACTATAGGGGTAATTGTTGCTGTATGGTAGTATTTTTTATTTTCTACCACTCACTAATAAGGTCTGTGAGTTTATTTACTATAGGGGTAATTGTTGCTGTATGTTAGTATTTTTTATTTCCTACCACTCACTAATAAGGTCTGTGAGTTTATTTACTATAGGGGTAATTGTTGCTGTATGGTAGTATTTTTTATCTCCTACCACTCACTAATAAGGTCTGTGAGTTTATTTACTATAGGGGTAATTGTTGCTGTATGGTAGTATTTTTTATTCCTACCACTCACTAATAAGGTCTGTGAGTTTATTTACTATAGGGGTAATTGTTGCTGTATGGTAGTATTTTTTATCTCCTACCACTCACTAATAAGGTCTGTGAGTTTATTTACTATAGGGGTAATTGTTGCTGTATGGTAGTATTTTTTATCTCCTACCACTCACTAATAAGGTCTGTGAGTTTATTTACTATAGGGGTAATTGTTGCTGTATGGTAGTATTTTTTATCTCCTACCACTCACTAATAAGGTCTGTGAGATTATTTACTATAGGGGTAATTGTTGCTGTATGGTAGTATTTTTTATCTCCTACCACTCACTAATAAGGTCTGTGAGTTTATTTACTATAGGGGTAATTGTTGCTGTATGGTAATATTTTTTATCTCCTACCACTCACTAATAAGGTCTGTGAGTTTATTTACTATAGGGGTAATTGTTGCTGTATGGTAGTATTTTTTATTTCCTACCACTCACTAATAAGGTCTGTGAGTTTATTTACTATAGGGGTAATTGTTGCTGTATGGTAGTATTTTTTATCTCCTACCACTCACTAATAAGGTCTGTGAGTTTATTTACTATAGGGGTAATTGTTGCTGTATGGTAGTATTTTTTATTTCCTACCACTCACTAATAAGGTCTGTGAGTTTATTTACTATAGGGGTAATTGTTGCTGTATGGTAGTATTTTTTATCTCCTACCACTCACTAATAAGGTCTGTGAGTTTATTTACTATAGGGGTAATTGTTGCTGTATGGTAGTATTTTTTATCTCCTACCACTCACTAATAAGGTCTGTGAGTTTATTTACTATAGGGGTAATTGTTGCTGTATGGTAGTATTTTTTATC
The DNA here is from genome assembly GCA_963383655.1 of Bathymodiolus septemdierum. Classification (NCBI taxonomy): domain Eukaryota; kingdom Metazoa; phylum Mollusca; class Bivalvia; order Mytilida; family Modiolidae; genus Bathymodiolus; species Bathymodiolus septemdierum. The sequence continues at coordinate 87,855,877 of OY726517.1, read as the reverse complement.
TCCTACCACTCACTAATAAGGTCTGTGAGTTTATTTACTATAGGGGTAATTGTTGCTGTATGGTAGTATTTTTTATCTCCTACCACTCACTAATAAGGTCTGTGAGTTTATTTACTATAGGGGTAATTGTTGCTGTATGGTAGTATTTTTTATTTCCTACCACTCACTAATAAGGTCTGTGAGTTTATTTACTATAGGGGTAATTGTTGCTGTATGGTAGTATTTTTTATCTCCTACCACTCACTAATAAGGTCTGTGAGTTATTTACTATAGGGGTAATTGTTGCTGTATGGTAGTATTTTTTATTTCCTACCACTCACTAATAAGGTCTGTGAGTTTATTTACTATAGGGGTAATTGTTGCTGTATGGTAGTATTTTTTTATCTCCTACCACTCACTAATAAGGTCTGTGAGTTTATTTACTATAGGGGTAATTGTTGCTGTATGGTAGTATTTTTATCTCCTACCACTCACTAATAAGGTCTGTGAGTTTGTTTACTGTAGGGTAATTGTTGTTGTATGGTAGTATTTTTTATCTCCTACCACTCACTAATAAGGTCTGTGAGTTTATTTACTATAGGGGTAATTGTTGTTGTATGGTAGTATTTTTTATCTCCTACCACTCACTAATAAGGTCTGTGAGTTTATTTACTATAGGGGTAATTGTTGCTGTATGGTAGTATTTTTATCTCCTACCACTCACTAATAAGGTCTGTGAGTTTATTACTATAGGGGTAATTGTTGCTGTATGGTAGTATTTTTATCTCCTACCACTCACTAATAAGGTCTGTGAGTTTATTTACTATAGGGGTAATTGTTGCTGTATGGTAGTATTTTTTATCTCCTACCACTCACTAATAAGGTCTGTGAGTTTATTTACTATAGGGGTAATTGTTGCTGTATGGTAGTATTTTTTATCTCCTACCACTCACTAATAAGGTCTGTGAGTTTATTTACTATAGGGGTAATTGTTGCTGTATGGTAGTATTTTTTATCTCCTACCACTCACTAATAAGGTCTGTGAGTTTATTTACTATAGGGGTAATTGTTGCTGTATGGTAGTATTTTTTATTTCCTACCACTCACTAATAAGGTCTGTGAGTTTATTTACTATAGGGGTAATTGTTGCTGTATGGTAGTATTTTTTATTTCCTACCACTCACTAATAAGGTCTGTGAGTTTATTTACTATAGGGGTAATTGTTGCTGTATGGTAGTATTTTTTATCTCCTACCACTCACTAATAAGGTCTGTGAGTTTATTTACTATAGGGGTAATTGTTGCTGTATGGTAGTATTTTTTATCTCCTACCACTCACTAATAAGGTCTGTGAGTTTATTTACTATAGGGGTAATTGTTGCTGTATGGTAGTATTTTTTATCTCCTACCACTCACTAATAAGGTTTGTGAGTTTATTTACTATAGGGGTAATTGTTGCTGTATGGTAGTATTTTTTATTTCCTACCACTCACTAATAAGGTCTGTGAGTTTATTTACTATAGGGGTAATTGTTGCTGTATGGTAGTATTTTTATCTCCTACCACTCACTAATAAGGTCTGTGAGTTTATTTACTATAGGGGTAATTGTTGCTGTATGGTAGTATTTTTTATCTCCTACCACTCACTAATAAGGTCTGTGAGATTATTTACTATAGGGGTAATTGTTGCTGTATGGTAGTATTTTTTATCTCCTACCACTCACTAATAAGGTCTGTGAGTTTATTTACTATAGGGGTAATTGTTGCTGTATGGTAGTATTTTTTATCTCCTACCACTCACTAATAAGGTCTGTGAGTTTATTTACTATAGGGGTAATTGTTGCTGTATGGTAGTATTTTTTATCTCCTACCACTCACTAATAAGGTCTGTGAGTTTATTTACTATAGGGGTAATTGTTGCTGTATGGTAGTATTTTTTATTTCCTACCACTCACTAATAAGGTCTGTGAGTTTATTTACTATAGGGGTAATTGTTGCTGTATGGTAGTATTTTTTATCTCCTACCACTCACTAATAAGGTCTGTGAGATTATTTACTATAGGGGTAATTGTTGCTGTATGGTAGTATTTTTTATCTCCTACCACTCACTAATAAGGTCTGTGAGTTTATTTACTATAGGGGTAATTGTTGCTGTATGGTAATATTTTTTTATCTCCTACCACTCACTAATAAGGTCTGTGAGTTTATTTACTATAGGGGTAATTGTTGCTGTATGGTAGTATTTTTTATTTCCTACCACTCACTAATAAGGTCTGTGAGTTTATTTACTATAGGGGTAATTGTTGCTGTATGGTAGTATTTTTTATCTCCTACCACTCACTAATAAGGTCTGTGAGTTTATTTACTATAGGGGTAATTGTTGCTGTATGGTAGTATTTTTTATTTCCTACCACTCACTAATAAGGTCTGTGAGTTTATTTACTATAGGGGTAATTGTTGCTGTATGGTAGTATTTTTTATCTCCTACCACTCACTAATAAGGTCTGTGAGTTTATTTACTATAGGGGTAATTGTTGCTGTATGGTAGTATTTTTTATCTCCTACCACTCACTAATAAGGTCTGTGAGTTTATTTACTATAGGGGTAATTGTTGCTGTATGGTAGTATTTTTTATCTCCTACCACTCACTAATAAGGTCTGTGAGTTTATTTACTATAGGGGTAATTGTTGCTGTATGGTAGTATTTTTTATCTCCTACCACTCACTAATAAGGTCTGTGAGTTTATTTACTATAGGGGTAATTGTTGCTGTATGGTAGTATTTTTTATTTCCTACCACTCACTAATAAGGTCTGTGAGTTTATTTACTATAGGGGTAATTGTTGCTGTATGGTAGTATTTTTTATCTCCTACCACTCACTAATAAGGTCTGTGAGTTTATTTACTATAGGGGTAATTGTTGCTGTATGGTAGTATTTTTTATTTCCTACCACTCACTAATAAGGTCTGTGAGTTTATTTACTATAGGGGTAATTGTTGCTGTATGGTAGTATTTTTTTTATCTCCTACCACTCACTAATAAGGTCTGTGAGTTTATTTACTATAGGGGTAATTGTTGCTGTATGGTAGTATTTTTTATCTCCTACCACTCACTAATAAGGTCTGTGAGTTTATTTACTATAGGGGTAATTGTTGCTGTATGGTAGTATTTTTTATCTCCTACCACTCACTAATAAGGTCTGTGAGTTTATTTACTATAGGGGTAATTGTTGCTGTATGGTAGTATTTTTTATCTCCTACCACTCACTAATAAGGTCTGTGAGTTTATTTACTATAGGGGTAATTGTTGCTGTATGGTAGTATTTTTTATCTCCTACCACTCACTAATAAGGTCTGTGAGTTTATTTACTATAGGGGTAATTGTTGCTGTATGGTAGTATTTTTTATCTCCTACCACTCACTAATAAGGTCTGTGAGTTTATTTACTATAGGGGTAATTGTTGCTGTATGGTAGTATTTTTTATCTCCTACCACTCACTAATAAGGTCTGTGAGTTTATTTACTATAGGGGTAATTGTTGCTGTATGGTAGTATTTTTTATTTCCTACCACTCACTAATAAGGTCTGTGAGTTTATTTACTATAGGGGTAATTGTTGCTGTATGGTAGTATTTTTTATCTCCTACCACTCACTAATAAGGTTTGTGAGTTTATTTACTATAGGGGTAATTGTTGTTGTATGGTAGTATTTTTTATCTCCTACCACTCACTAATAAGGTCTGTGAGTTTATTTACTATAGGGGTAATTGTTGCTGTATGGTAGTATTTTTTATCTCCTACCACTCACTAATAAGGTCTGTGAGTTTATTTACTATAGGGGTAATTGTTGCTGTATGGTAGTATTTTTTATTTCCTACCACTCACTAATAAGGTCTGTGAGTTTATTTACTATAGGGGTAATTGTTGCTGTATGGTAGTATTTTTTATTTCCTACCACTCACTAATAAGGTCTGTGAGTTTATTTACTATAGGGGTAATTGTTGCTGTATGGTAGTATTTTTTATCTCCTACCACTCACTAATAAGGTCTGTGAGTTTATTTACTATAGGGGTAATTGTTGCTGTATGGTAGTATTTTTTATCTCCTACCACTCACTAATAAGGTCTGTGAGTTTATTTACTATAGGGGTAATTGTTGCTGTATGGTAGTATTTTTTATCTCCTACCACTCACTAATAAGGTTTGTGAGTTTATTTACTATAGGGGTAATTGTTGCTGTATGGTAGTATTTTTTATTTCCTACCACTCACTAATAAGGTCTGTGAGTTTATTTACTATAGGGGTAATTGTTGCTGTATGGTAGTATTTTTTATCTCCTACCACTCACTAATAAGGTCTGTGAGTTTATTTACTATAGGGGTAATTGTTGCTGTATGGTAGTATTTTTTATCTCCTACCACTCACTAATAAGGTCTGTGAGATTATTTACTATAGGGGTAATTGTTGCTGTATGGTAGTATTTTTTATCTCCTACCACTCACTAATAAGGTCTGTGAGTTTATTTACTATAGGGGTAATTGTTGCTGTATGGTAGTATTTTTTATCTCCTACCACTCACTAATAAGGTCTGTGAGTTTATTTACTATAGGGGTAATTGTTGCTGTATGGTAGTATTTTTTATCTCCTACCACTCACTAATAAGGTCTGTGAGTTTATTTACTATAGGGGTAATTGTTGCTGTATGGTAGTATTTTTTATCTCCTACCACTCACTAATAAGGTCTGTGAGTTTATTTACTATAGGGGTTATTGTTGCTGTATGGTAGTATTTTTTATTTCCTACCACTCACTAATAAGGTCTGTGAGTTTATTTACTATAGGGGTAATTGTTGCTGTATGGTAGTATTTTTTTATCTCCTACCACTCACTAATAAGGTCTGTGAGTTTATTTACTATAGGGGTAATTGTTGCTGTATGGTAGTATTTTTTATTTCCTACCACTCACTAATAAGGTCTGTGAGTTTATTTACTATAGGGGTAATTGTTGCTGTATGGTAGTATTTTTTATCTCCTACCACTCACTAATAAGGTCTGTGAGTTTATTTACTATAGGGGTAATTGTTGCTGTATGGTAGTATTTTTTATCTCCTACCACTCACTAATAAGGTCTGTGAGTTTATTTACTATAGGGGTAATTGTTGCTGTATGGTAGTATTTTTTATTTCCTACCACTCACTAATAAGGTCTGTGAGTTTATTTACTATAGGGGTAATTGTTGCTGTATGGTAGTATTTTTTATTTCCTACCACTCACTAATAAGGTCTGTGAGTTTATTTACTATAGGGGTAATTGTTGCTGTATGGTAGTATTTTTTATCTCCTACCACTCACTAATAAGGTCTGTGAGTTTATTTACTATAGGGGTAATTGTTGCTGTATGGTAGTATTTTTTTATCTCCTACCACTCACTAATAAGGTCTGTGAGTTTATTTACTATAGGGGTAATTGTTGCTGTATGGTAGTATTTTTTATCTCCTACCACTCACTAATAAGGTCTGTGAGTTTATTTACTATAGGGGTAATTGTTGCTGTATGGTAGTATTTTTTATCTCCTACCACTCACTAATAAGGTCTGTGAGTTTATTTACTATAGGGGTAATTGTTGCTGTATGGTAGTATTTTTTTATCTCCTACCACTCACTAATAAGGTCTGTGAGTTTATTTACTATAGGGGTAATTGTTGCTGTATGGTAGTATTTTTTATCTCCTACCACTCACTAATAAGGTCTGTGAGTTTATTTACTATAGGGGTAATTGTTGCTGTATGGTAGTATTTTTTATTTCCTACCACTCACTAATAAGGTCTGTGAGTTTATTTACTATAGGGGTAATTGTTGCTGTATGGTAGTATTTTTTATCTCCTACCACTCACTAATAAGGTCTGTGAGTTTATTTACTATAGGGGTAATTGTTGCTGTATGCAGGGATTTCAAAGTGGGCCGGTACCCGGTATTTTTACCCGCCTGAGATCGTGTATAGTACCGGCAGAAATTACTGAACCCCCCAAAATTAGCGGTGGTCAAAACCACAAGTACGATGGTCGATAGGCTTGTGGTATATTTTTCATAAAAAATTAATGATCACGTCAATTGCTGAATTCTCGCATTCAAATCGAACAACTGCGTCACGACCAAGTTGATGGGATATTCCCTGTTTTAAAAATAACTTTACCTTAGAATCGTAAATAGCAGTTTGCGCATGCGGTAAATAGATATGTTTTCGCCCCAATATCTTTTCATCCTTGTGTAAAACTCGGACCGGAACAAAGCTGACATCATTTCAAAATAAAAGAATGACCCATTACAAATTATGTTCAAACACAATTTAGTGTAATCTCCAGTAATATAAGTATGATCATTATGTATTATGAATATATGACTACACAATATTTTGGGCGATTTTTTTTATCCAGGGTCGAATCATTCTGGGGCGTACTGTCTTGTTGCTTAACTCCGTCCATATTGTTTAACTTCCGGTATAAAAAAATTATTAACATATTTTGACGGGGCCCTACCGCGGTTGTTCACAGAAATGAAAGTGTGCTGAAAAACATTTTTAAAAGGGGGTACGAGGAGATAAGGGATAGAAAATTACTAGAATTCTTGAAAAAGGACCGGACATGGCTCAAATACGAATTACATTGTAATGTTAAAACGCCGGCCCCCCTTTTTTTCCCAAAATAATTTAACTTTTGTGATTCAAATGTTAATAAATGTCTTCCCGCGAATCGTTTTTGTTCGAACATTTTTTTTTGCACATAAGTCGTGAAAGTAACTATATATATTGTTTTTGTTTAATTATATTTCTATTGATCTATTAAAAAATTAAAAATTTTAATTTAAAGATTGATGATTGCAAATTAAATTTATATGTTTCATCAAGGACGTATTCTATATACGTCCTTGGTTTCATTAATTATGACACTTATATGTCTTGATCCTGCCAACGGTCTTTGATGAGTTTAATTACTGGTAATAAAGTAAAAAAAACACACAAGCCAAGGTATTGTGAAAAAGAAAAGGACAAAGCCAACAAAAGAATTTTGAGAAGTTTAAGCTTTGATAACAATGGCTTGGTCAAGCCTAGCTACGGAACCGTAGCTCTTTATGGTCCTTTTGGTTTTTTTAAGATATGGCAGATTATCTATGAATAATCTTGGCTGAAGTCTGTAAACTGAAATATTCAATAAAGAAATTGGGGGAAAAAAATCCAGGCATTATGCATGGTCTTCACTCTTGGTGAAATCTGAACTCTAAATGGGATTTTTCTTTCAAAAACACTTAATGTTTTGCAGTCTCTGAAGTACATTTTTTGGTCCACAAAATGCTAGATTTCAGGAGCTTCCGCCCCCTGGACCCCTTACGGCCCTCAGCCTAATTTTTTAGGTACCTCCTAAAATTTAAGAAGTACCTCCTATTATAAAAAACTTTGAAACCACTGTGTATGGTAGTATTTTTTATTTCCTACCACTCACTAATAAGGTCTGTGAGTTTATTTACTATAGGGGTAATTGTTGCTGTATGGTAGTATTTTTTATCTCCTACCACTCACTAATAAGGTCTGTGAGTTTATTTACTATAGGGGTAATTGTTGCTGTATGGTAGTATTTTTTATCTCCTACCACTCACTAATAAGGTCTGTGAGTTTATTTACTATAGGGGTAATTGTTGCTGTATGGTAGTATTTTTTATTTCCTACCACTCACTAATAAGGTCTGTGAGTTTATTTACTATAGGGGTAATTGTTGCTGTATGGTAGTATTTTTTATCTCCTACCACTCACTAATAAGGTCTGTGAGTTTATTTACTATAGGGGTAATTGTTGCTGTATGGTAGTATTTTTTATCTCCTACCACTCACTAATAAGGTCTGTGAGTTTATTTACTATAGGGGTAATTGTTGCTGTATGGTAGTATTTTTTATCTCCTACCACTCACTAATAAGGTCTGTGAGTTTATTTACTATAGGGGTAATTGTTGTTGTATGGTAGTATTTTTTATTTCCTACCACTCACTAATAAGGTCTGTGAGTTTATTTACTATAGGGGTAATTGTTGTTGTATTGTAGTATTTTTTATCTCCTACCACTCACTAATAAGGTCTGTGAGTTTATTTACTATAGGGGTAATTGTTGCTGTATGGTAGTATTTTTTATCTCCTACCACTCACTAATAAGGTCTGTGAGTTTATTTACTATAGGGGTAATTGTTGCTGTATGGTAGTATTTTTTATTTCCTACCACTCACTAATAAGGTCTGTGAGTTTATTTACTATAGGGGTAATTGTTGCTGTATGGTAGTATTTTTTATCTCCTACCACTCACTAATAAGGTCTGTGAGTTTATTTACTATAGGGGTAATTGTTGCTGTATGGTAGTATTTTTTATCTCCTACCACTCACTAATAAGGTCTGTGAGTTTATTTACTATAGGGGTAATTGTTGCTGTATGGTAGTATTTTTTATCTCCTACCACTCACTAATAAGGTTTGTGAGTTTATTTACTATAGGGGTAATTGTTGCTGTATGGTAGTATTTTTTATTTCCTACCACTCACTAATAAGGTCTGTGAGTTTATTTACTATAGGGGTAATTGTTGCTGTATGGTAGTATTTTTTATCTCCTACCACTCACTAATAAGGTTTGTGAGTTTATTTACTATAGGGGTAATTGTTGCTGTATGGTAGTATTTTTTATCTCCTACCACTCACTAATAAGGTCTGTGAGTTTATTTACTATAGGGGTAATTGTTGCTGTATGGTAGTATTTTTTATCTCCTACCACTCACTAATAAGGTCTGTGAGTTTATTTACTATAGGGGTAATTGTTGCTGTATGGTAGTATTTTTTATCTCCTACCACTCACTAATAAGGTCTGTGAGTTTATTTACTATAGGGGTAATTGTTGCTGTATGGTAGTATTTTTTATCTCCTACCACTCACTAATAAGGTCTGTGAGTTTATTTACTATAGGGGTAATTGTTGCTGTATGGTAGTATTTTTTATCTCCTACCACTCACTAATAAGGTCTGTGAGATTATTTACTATAGGGGTAATTGTTGCTGTATGGTAGTATTTTTTATCTCCTACCACTCACTAATAAGGTCTGTGAGTTTATTTACTATAGGGGTAATTGTTGCTGTATGGTAGTATTTTTTATCTCCTACCACTCACTAATAAGGTCTGTGAGTTTATTTACTATAGGGGTAATTGTTGCTGTATGGTAGTATTTTTTATCTCCTACCACTCACTAATAAGGTCTGTGAGTTTATTTACTATAGGGGTAATTGTTGCTGTATGGTAGTATTTTTTATCTCCTACCACTCACTAATAAGGTCTGTGAGTTTATTTACTATAGGGGTAATTGTTGCTGTATGGTAGTATTTTTTATCTCCTACCACTCACTAATAAGGTCTGTGAGTTTATTTACTATAGGGGTAATTGTTGCTGTATGGTAGTATTTTTTATTTCCTACCACTCACTAATAAGGTCTGTGAGTTTATTTACTATAGGGGTAATTGTTGCTGTATGGTAGTATTTTTTATTTCCTACCACTCACTAATAAGGTCTGTGAGTTTATTTACTATAGGGGTAATTGTTGCTGTATGGTAGTATTTTTTATCTCCTACCACTCACTAATAAGGTCTGTGAGTTTATTTACTATAGGGGTAATTGTTGCTGTATGGTAGTATTTTTTATTTCCTACCACTCACTAATAAGGTCTGTGAGTTTATTTACTATAGGGGTAATTGTTGCTGTATGGTAGTATTTTTTATTTCCTACCACTCACTAATAAGGTCTGTGAGTTTATTTACTATAGGGGTAATTGTTGCTGTATGGTAGTATTTTTTATCTCCTACCACTCACTAATAAGGTCTGTGAGTTTATTTACTATAGGGGTAATTGTTGCTGTATGGTAGTATTTTTTATTTCCTACCACTCACTAATAAGGTCTGTGAGTTTATTTACTATAGGGGTAATTGTTGCTGTATGGTAGTATTTTTTATCTCCTACCACTCACTAATAAGGTCTGTGAGTTTATTTACTATAGGGGTAATTGTTGCTGTATGGTAGTATTTTTTATTTCCTACCACTCACTAATAAGGTCTGTGAGTTTATTTACTATAGGGGTAATTGTTGTTGTATGGTAGTATTTTTTATTTCCTACCACTCACTAATAAGGTCTGTGAGTTTATTTACTATAGGGGTAATTGTTGCTGTATGGTAGTATTTTTTATTTCCTACCACTCACTAATAAGGTCTGTGAGTTTATTTACTATAGGGGTAATTGTTGCTGTATGGTAGTATTTTTTATCTCCTACCACTCACTAATAAGGTCTGTGAGTTTATTTACTATAGGGGTAATTGTTGCTGTATGGTAGTATTTTTTATCTCCTACCACTCACTAATAAGGTCTGTGAGTTTATTTACTATAGGGGTAATTGTTGCTGTATGGTAGTATTTTTTATCTCCTACCACTCACTAATAAGGTCTGTGAGTTTATTTACTATAGGGGTAATTGTTGCTGTATGGTAGTATTTTTTATCTCCTACCACTCACTAATAAGGTCTGTGAGTTTATTTACTATAGGGGTAATTGTTGCTGTATGGTAGTATTTTTTATCTCCTACCACTCACTAATAAGGTCTGTGAGTTTATTTACTATAGGGGTAATTGTTGCTGTATGGTAGTATTTTTTATCTCCTACCACTCACTAATAAGGTCTGTGAGTTTATTTACTATAGGGGTAATTGTTGCTGTATGGTAGTATTTTTTATCTCCTACCACTCACTAATAAGGTCTGTGAGTTTATTTACTATAGGGGTAATTGTTGCTGTATGGTAGTATTTTTTATCTCCTACCACTCACTAATAAGGTCTGTGAGTTTATTTACTATAGGGGTAATTGTTGCTGTATGGTAGTATTTTTTATTTCCTACCACTCACTAATAAGGTCTGTGAGTTTATTTACTATAGGGGTAATTGTTGCTGTATGGTAGTATTTTTTATCTCCTACCACTCACTAATAAGGTCTGTGAGTTTATTTACCATAGGGGTAATTGTTGTTGTATGGTAGTATTTTTTATTTCCTACCACTCACTAATAAGGTCTGTGAGTTTATTTACTATAGGGGTAATTGTTGCTGTATGGTAGTATTTTTTATTTCCTACCACTCACTAATAAGGTCTGTGAGTTTATTTACTATAGGGGTAATTGTTGTTGTATGGTAGTATTTTTTATTTCCTACCACTCACTAATAAGGTCTGTGAGTTTGGCTCATGCACATGGGGAGTTGTATTCCAATGTTCTCACCATGGTAACTGAAATATTGTTAAAGGTTGTGGTCAACACCCATAATAGCTAGTCCTACATGTAAAATTACCATATAATATATTTATACAGTTAATCAATTACAGTATGTTGGCACAATGATGTAGCTTATATAGTGTGTGTTGAAATGGAGATCTCAATAAATAACACATTGCTGTCTACATCAACCATTAAACAAATCAATAAAAATCTGGAATAATAAAATAATATAACTATATTTTTTTCAATACATATATGTTGTCATTTGTTTTACGAAAATTGAAATCTTCAACATGATATTGTGTCAATTTACTGTCAAATTCAAAGTTGGAGATTAGACATCATGCTGGGAATTCAATTTAGAAAACAAATCACTAAAACATGTAGTATTTTTGTTCATATTTTATTTTAATACTCTATAGGAAATGAAGATGATTTTTACATTGTAAAGCTGGTAGACTAGGCATTAGTTGTGTATAGAGTCATTTTAGAAAATGACTGTTGTCAGTTTATGAAAATAACTGCTATGAAAGGAACATATTGTCGATTTTTTGGCAATAATGGGAATAAAGGAAATTTAAGCAAAATTCTTGAAGAAAATCTTCCTCTCTGAAACTAATTACCTAATTTGAACCAAAATTGTCATAATTAGTCCTTGTAGGTCTCTGTTCTAAAATGTACCTTTTTGGTCCGAATTCCATCCAAGATGTCCATCGATACTGAAAATAGAAAGTTCTTAGATATAGATTGGCCAGAACCGCCTTATTAGAATCCATAATCTGCTCAAATTTTAATCGACGTTAGCTCTTTACCATATTTTCTGGGATTTTTCATTAAATTTACATTTTGTTGATTTTGTCTGCTTATGGAAATAAGGCATTTTTAAGCAAAAAATCATTATAAAATCTTAATTATTGAAAGTATTCAGCTAATTTGAACCTAACTTGGTAGTTTGACTGTTACTGTCTAACAAGTTCTAAAGTACGGTTAAGCTTATTCATGTATTGACTTCATACTTTTTGTATGATTTATTAGGCAGTGGAGCTTCCTTTTGTTTTTCAAATTTCAACATCTGCACAATACTGTACAGCTAGCTCTACTGCCGAACAGTGTTGACAGTGCTTTCATTCAGAGTACAGAGGAAAATTGTAGACTGTATGTTTACAATAAAAATTCCTTAGGAATAATTACCAGAAAATCTTTTGAATAAAATGCTGCTATAATAGTCAATATGTTGGTAAATATCTATTTTGTTTTGATGTTTGACTCTTACTAAACAACACTATATGACATCAATGACTAAATACCAGCTGAGAAAATCAATGCATTCACCAAATGATTCTGTATGGTCAAATGGTTTTTATAATCAATTGTGGTATTTGATGTTTAGAGGAGAGATTTCCATAGTTCTGACTTCTATCAGTCTAGATACATTAATAGAAATTGATTAGATGTTTTCTTGTTAAGGGTACGTACATGTATAGGTACTAATTTGTATACACTTCTGATAAGTTACTAAAATTGTATATTTATTTAAATGAGAGAATAAAAAATATTTTCAGTTTGCCATTTTAGAAGTTAATTTTCTTCTTTAGAACTACATCACATCAACATTTGAATTAGCTTAACACTAGTATTGGTTGGTGTTTAAATGTTGACAGTATTTTCAATAAAAACGTAAATATCAAATTTAGTGTGCACGATGCTGTTCTGGAATAACTTTCATCAGGTACATTATGTATGCTGAAAGTCAAATAAGTGTTTGGCAACATGGCAACCAAAGGTTGTGTAATGAAGAGTGAATATTAAATGTAATATTTATCTTTATTACATAAGGCTCTATTTTACTGTTTTTCTATTGGCCAGAAGCAATACACGTGACATTCCATTTTCTAACATATTGATTAGCAAAAAGCAATTTCTGTGCAATAAATAATCATATTGCACTCTCGTGCAAAATCAATGAATGAAATTACGTGGCACGAGAGTGCAATATGGTTTTTTATTGCACACAAATTGCTTTTTGCTAATCAATATGTTAGAAAATTTCATAAAATTTGAAAATTTTCAAAAAATTTGAAAATCATAAAATTAAAAAAAAGAAAAATTTAAAGTTCAATTATTTTTAACAAATTTGAAAATTTCATTTTTTTTTTAAAATTCAAAATTTTCATAAAATTTCAAAACTTTCAAAAATTTCATACTATTTAAAAAAAAAATCAAAATGATAAAATTTTCAAAAACTTTCAAAAATTTCATAGTTTTCATAAAATTTCAAAATTAAGAGTAAAATAGAGCCGTATGTAATAAAACAATTACTACACTTGAACTTGATCAATATGAGGTTTTATGGAGCAGAGTACAACAATATTGAACTCGGCATTCGCCTCGTTCAATATTGTTGTATAGTCCGTTTGACCAGCCTAAAACAGGACTAAAAAATTAATTAAAAATCAACAGTTCAACTTATTGATTTTTTTTCTTCACACATTTACTCATATATCATCTATCTACTCTGACAAATAATTTCAGAATTTTGACACTATTTTCCAAAAAGTTGCCCATTAGGTCTCTATGTTAAATATTTGTACCAAATGTGGATATGTGCAGAGGGAGTTAGTATGCTTGTTGCTACCAACTTCCAGTGTAAACAGTAACAGCAACACATGTGATTTTATTTACATTTCACTGTCATGTGATTACCTAATTTGAATATGTCACCAGAACCCAAGCATGCATGAGATGTTCATTTCACTTTCACCAAGTGACAATTTTGATTCGGCTTCAAAATAATCAAACACTTTTAGTATTAAATCCTGTTTTTCATCTGAAGTTTTGAGAGGCATGACTATCCTTTCTATATAAGTATTGGTAGAGTTCTAAATAAGGGCAGATCATTTTTAATTTGTAAATATTAATTTATGAAAAGACAAAAAAAATGATGTTTTTTTTCTACCTTTATTTTATATTTTTTCTATTATATTTAAAAAAAATATATATTAATTACTTGTTTTTTTTATTATGCTTAAATAAACATACATAAAACTTGTTTTCATTTTCTAAAAGTATACACAAAGCATGGGCTATTTACATGGTATATCTGGTCAATACACATAGGCTTACTTTACATTCAAATTAGGTAATCACATGACAGTGAAATGTAAATAAAATCACACGTGTTGTTGTTATTGTTTACACTGGAAGTTGATAACAACAAACATACTAACTCCCTCTGCACATATCCACATTTGGTACAAATATTTAACATAGAGACCTAATGGGTAACTTTTTGGAAAATAGTGTCAAAATTCTGAAATTATTTGTCAGAGTAGGTAGATGATATATGAGTAAATGTGTGAAGAAAAAAAATCAATAAGTTGAACTGTTGATTTTTAATTATGTTTTTAGTCCTGTTTTAGGCTGGTCAAACGGACTTTACTCTGCTCCATAAAACCTCATATTGATCTCGTTCAAGTGCAGTAATTGTATAGTAAATTTCCATTTTTAAGAGAATTTCAAAGAAATAACACAAAACATATTAAAAGAAATAATTAGTTATTTTGTGTATCATATTTAACATATACCACTATTCTTTGACATTATTGAACACATAATTTTAAGCTCCATCCTTTTGGTTGTATTCCTTGATCTCTGTACTAATTGGGGACCGCCGTGGTCGTGATCGTATGGTGGTTGGGTTTCTAACTACCTATGCAATCT
The DNA here is from genome assembly GCA_963383655.1 of Bathymodiolus septemdierum. Lineage (NCBI taxonomy): Eukaryota > Metazoa > Mollusca > Bivalvia > Mytilida > Modiolidae > Bathymodiolus > Bathymodiolus septemdierum. The sequence goes on along the minus strand of OY726517.1, from coordinate 87,840,862 downwards.
GTGCCTATCACTATTAACATTGTGAATTCGAACCCTGCTCAGGCGAGGCGTACTTGATACAATATTATGTGATAACGTTTGTCAGTGACTTGCGGCAGGTGGGTGGTTTTCTCCGGGTACTCCGGTATCCTCCACCTATAAAACTGACCGCAATGATATAAATGAAATATTGTTGAAAGTGGCGTTAAACACTATAACCATAACCCCTATAATTTTATTCTCCTTCCTTTTTGGTAGTCTCTCTTGACCTCTGTACTAATTGTGTACTAAAGAATCCCTTTCATGAATCAAACCGTGCATTCTTCCTCTAAATTAAACTACAATATATCTTTTATACCATCAAAGACTTGTCCTATGGCTACAATCTGTCATTGTTTACTAAATATTACTTGATCAACATCTTACAGCTGACTGTGACACTTAGTATAATTACATTGTATCTCTTAATTTATTTCATGTTTTTCAAACTTTTTTTCCTGCTCAATCTTGCTATAACTAAGGTTGTATTTGAAATACCTTCAATAAGAAAAATAAATGTAAAACCAGTAATATACATGTATAGACGGTGATGAAAAAGAGGATAGGGGATATGGGGGGGTATAAATATGTCCTTTATCAGCAGATACCATTTACATACAACTAACAGTACAAATCATATAACATCAAGTTACGTGTTAGATTGGTTTATGAGTGTTCAATGACACATTCAACCATACTGTTTCACCTGCATTAATGTGGCTGTCGAGTATATGTCAGTTACACCATACCATTGACAAACTTACAAACTTATGTAGTGACTGTCACTGATTGCATAAGTGTATATAAATATAATGTACTACGATCTCAACCACAGAGCATACTCCCTCTCCACTTCATAATCATAAATACCAGTCTGTGTGCCCATGGCACTCCTCCCCTCACCTTCCATCTCTTTATAATATACCAATTTGTAAATTAAGGTTTGACTTTACAAAGTATTCTTTTGAGCAGTTACATATTTAACATACCCCCCTCCTCCCCTCAACCTCCTTCCACTTCTTTATAATATACCAGTCTGTAAATCCAGGACCCTCCTCCCCTTCACCTCTATATAATATACCAGTATGTAAATTAAGGGTTGACTTTACAAAGTACTGTATTCTTTTGAGCAGTTACATATTTAACATACCCCCCTCCTCCCCTCAACCTCCTTCCACTTCTTTATAATATACCAGTCTGTAAATCCAGGACCCTCCTCCCCTTCACCTCTATATAATATACCAGTATGTAAATTAAGGGTTGACTTGACAAAGTACCGTATTCTTTTGAGCAGTTACATATTTAACATACCCCCCTCCTCCCCTCAACCTCCTTCCACTTCTTTATAATATACCAGTCTGTAAATCCAGGACCCTCCTCCCTTTTACCTCTTTATAATATATCAGTATGTAAATTAAACTTTGACTTTACAAAGTATTTCTTTTGAGCAGTTACATATTTAACATACCAGTTTTTACCACCTCTTCACCCTCCCCTCCCCTCGTCTCCTAGACTTCTTTTTAATATATCAGTATGTAAATTAAGCTTTGACTTTACAAAGAACAATATATTTATAATTGTATGTTGTTGATATAAAACGTATAAAACTACATTGATATTCTCATCATGGCTGATACAATTTAATTTATACTTATTTATCTTTTTAGTTTTGCCTGACGTTTTCAGTGCATTAATTCTCCTCATTATATATATATACCTGTACCTTCAAGGAAAACATCTGTTTTACACCAGTTGATGAATTAATGTTCATTATGATCACCATAGATTTTCTACATTTAACAGGTCAAAGTTCACATAAACCTTTTGTGTCTGTCTCTAATTAATTCACCTGGACCAAAGGTCCATGTGAACTATTGCCATCACTTGGCGTCCGTCGTCTGTTGTCTGTCGTCTGTAAACTTTTCACATTTCAAGCTTCTTCTCCGAAACCACTTGGCCGATTGGAACCGAACTTAGCAGGAATGTTCCTTGGATGGTCCTCTACAAAGTTACTGTTTTTCGTTCCAATCGGATATTCAATATGGCTGCCAGGGCCAATAATATGCTCTGATTGGCTGAAATTTCAAAAATCTTCTTCTCTGAAACTAATGAACTGACTGAACCCAAACTGTAAAGGAATGATCATTGGAATGTCCTTTACCAAGTTACTGTTTTTTATGCCAATCGGAAATCCAAGATGGCCACCATCGCAGGACATAGATTAACATTGGACCCTATGGGAAAATGTTCAAATGCCTTCTTCTCAGAAACTACAAATATGATTAAAGCCAAACTGTACATGAATGTTCATTGGATGGTCCTCTACAATCTTAAGGTTTTTTGTTCCGATATGAAATTCAAAATGGCGACTACGGCAGGACTTAGTTTAACATTGGACCCTATGGGAAAAATGTTTCAAAATGCTTCTTCTCTGAAACCACTTGGACAGTTGAAACCAAACTGCCCAGGAATGATCATTGGAAGGTCCTCTACAAAGTTTCTGTTTTTTATGCCGATCGGAAATCCAAGATGGCCGCCACCGCAGGACATAGATTAACATTGGACCCTATGAGAAAATGTTCAAATGCCTTCTTCTCAGAAACTACAAATATGATTAAAGCCAAACTGTACATGAATGTTCATTAGATGATCCTCTACAAACTGTACGTTTTTTGTTCCGGTATGAAATTCAAAATGGCGGCTACGGCAGGACTTAGTTTAACATTGGACCCATATATATGGGAAAAATGTTTCAAAACGCTTCTTCTCTGAAACCACTTGGATAATTGAAACCAAGCTGCCCAGGAATGATCATTGGAAGGTCCTCTACAAGGTGTGTGTTTTTTATGCCGATCGGAAATCCAAGATGGCCACCACCGCAGGACATAGATTAACATTGGACCCTATGGGAAAATGTTCAAATGCCTTCTTCTCAGAAACTACAAATATGATTAAAGCCAAACTGTACATGAATATTCATTGGATGGTCCTCTACAAACTGTACGTTTTTTGTTCTGATATGAAATTCAAAATGGCGGCTACGGCAGGACTTAGTTTAACATTGAACCCTATGGGAAAAATGTTTCAAAATGCTTCTTCTCTGAAACCACTTGAACAGTTGAAACCAAACTGCCCAGGAATGATCATTGGAAGGTCCTCTGTTTTTTATGCCGATCGGAAATCCAAGATGGCTGCCACCACAGGTCATAGTATTAACACAGAACCATATGGGGAAAATACAGAAATATATTCTTCTCTGAAGCTATTGCACTGATTGAACCTAAACTGTGCATCAATCATTGGAATGTCCTTTACAAACTTTGTGTTTTTTATGTTGATCGTAATTCCAAGATGACTACCACTGCAGGACATAGTTTTTACATAGGACCAATTGGTTTTTTTTATTAACAGGTGAACGATACAGGCTCTTGAGAGCCTCTGGTTTATTATTACACCCAATTATAATGGTTTTATTTTATCTTCATCTGTACTCCCTCAAAAAAAAAACATGTTAGATTTAGTATCTATGTATGGATGGGGCATGTAAGTAAAATGGTCCTTAAAAATGACACCCCTTTTGCCATTTCCTTTGCCCCAATTCCTATTCTGGGTATAGCAATATATGATATACAGTCAAACATGCTTAAGTGACCACCTCTATTAAGCAATAACCTGTATTATGTGACCTTAATTTTTATTTCCCTTCACAGTGCATTTCATATCAATTAAACCTGTATAAGTGACCACCTGTCTTATGTGACCATATTTCACTTTTCCATTGGAAGGTCACATAAGTCAGGTTTGACTGTAGGTAATTTTTGTTCTCCTTCAGTTGTTTTATATGGCTGAAATTAGTCACTTGACTTGTCAGATATTGATCCTGCAGTTTTCCTTTGACCACAGACTGAAAAAAATAATTAAAATGACGGAACTGTTTTTTTTTATTTGCAGGAAAAGATATGCCATTACCAAAGTTCTCCAGATTACCAGAACAAGGTAAATGTATTGAGATGGTTAACATAATACCTAAAAGAACATTGAAATTCTGCAGTACATTTATACATGTATATATTTTCACCTTTTATAATTTTTATGAAAGAAGGGCTGGGAGTGATAATGCTCTATTAAGTCTATTGCTTGTCGGCTATTAAAAAAAAAAGAATTAAGAAGAACGAATTTTGGACAACAATCTCTGTATTTGATAAATCCTGTATCTGCCATGGAGGATGTTTTGATGAGGATAAAATGTTGATATAGGGATAGGGGGTATAAAAAAAAATGAAAATAAGGATATAATGTTGACCAAGAAATATAGAGTTAGTGAGCAATTGTTGTTTAATGCCAATTCAGCAATTATTCAGCTATATCATGGTGAGAACAAGTTAATTTTCAATGAGATGATGAGGACCACTTTGTACTAGACCAACACGCTTGGTTGGATTTTAATAGTGCTAGCTCACTGAAACAACAGTTCGCAGTTAGACATGCCGCCCCACTCAGACACATTATCCTGATTCAATTAGTTATTGCTGTTTCTATTTGATAATAATATTGTGTGATTAACGGAGAAGCAATAATTACCAATTTTATAGTCTTTGGTTTGACACGACCGGGGCCTTGAACCCACGATTTACCACACTCGAGGAGAGTACGCTAACCATTACACCACAAACAAACTTCAAAATATCAAAAATGTATATATATATATATATATATATATATATATATATATATATATATATATATTTTTATACATATATATTCCTGAAATTTGAATTTATGTATTGAAGCAGTGAAGATGGTATGTTTGTTACACATTTATAATTATACAGATTTATTTTTGCAAATCCAGGCTGAGTTTTTTTTACATAACAAATCGGTTTAATCAGTAAAGGTTCTGATATACACATGTACTCCTAATTTTGACTTTCCCCTTATCTTTGTTTCGAGGAATTAAAACCTAGACTATGTAGGTCAATCATTTCTCCAGCATAGGCCATAGACTATTCTAGGAAAACAATATATAATTTTGTTTAGTACCAATTTTTTTCTTTTTCTAAATTAATTAGTTAAATGTTAAAAGGTCGTGTAAACTGGTTGATTAAAGCACGATTCTTTGTGTTGTTACTATCTTTGTGTTCTCTAATGATACATCTATATAAGATCAATATATCTTTCCTCAAGAAAGTATTATTATCTTTGTGATGAAATGGCCCATCTACAATATAATCTTATAAGCATTGAGCCAATGAGGCATATGAATTTGACATGACATTTAGATTTACTTGTGATAAGAATAGACTTATTCAGTTCTTCAAAGCATTTATTGATAAACGTATGTAAGTATCATTAGTTGTGAATTCCTTCGTTTAATGTGCACGTTCTGGGTATTTTTAGATTCTAACTACCATTAAATGTACACGTTAATGTTATTATCCAATGGAAAAAAAGATAATTTAGAACATAGTCTCCCCAACTGATGCTGATGTCAGCAAAACTGATTATAGGAAATTGTGGTAATTACTCTGTCATTTCAAAATCAAATTTTGTAGTACTGGCTCACGTGACGCCAGTACTACAAAAATTGACACATACCACAATTAGTTACTCTTTCATCATTATCCAAACATCAGGGTTGGGAGTTGTGGGACAAGAATAATGTTTTTAAAACTAGGTCATCTTGCCCTGACATGAGATTGAACTGATCAGATACAACCAGGGAATATGGTAAAATATCTGTCCAATCTATCATCATTCTAACATAAGGCCAAACAGAACCTTCAAACTGAAACTGAAAAAAACCCTCAATAATCGATTACGTTTTATATAAATCTTGAAATACAAATATAATATACACACTATCAGTTAAATATAATATACACACTATCAGTTAAATATAATATACACACTATCAGTTAAATATAATATACACACTATCAGTTAAATATAATATACACACTATCAGTTAAATATAATATACACACTATCAGTTAAATATAATATACACACTATCAGTTAAATATAATATACACACTATCAGTTAAATATAATATACACACTATCAGTTAAATATAATATACACACTATCAGTTAAATATAATATACACACTATCAGTTAAATATAATATACACACTATCAGTTAAATATAATATACACACTATCAGTTAAATATAATATACACACTATCAGTTAAATATAATATACACACTATCAGTTAAATATAATATACACACTATCAGTTAAATATAATATACACACTATCAGTTAAATATAATATACACACTATCAGTTAAATATAATATACACACTATCAGTTAAATATAATATACACACTATCAGTTAAATATAATATACACACTATCAGTTAAATATAATATACACACTATCAGTTAAATATAATATACACACTATCAGTTAAATATAATATACACACTATCAGTTAAATATAATATACACACTATCAGTTAAATATAATATACACACTATCAGTTAAATATAATATACACACTATCAGTTAAATATAATATACACACTATCAGTTAAATATAATATACACACTATCAGTTAAATATAATATACACACTATCAGTTAAATATAATATACACACTATCAGTTAAATATAATATACACACTATCAGTTAAATATAATATACACACTATCAGTTAAATATAATATACACACTATCAGTTAAATATAATATACACACTATCAGTTAAATATAATATACACACTATCAGTTAAATATAATATACACACTATCAGTTAAATATAATATACACACTATCAGTTAAATATAATATACACACTATCAGTTAAATATAATATACACACTATCAGTTAAATATAATATACACACTATCAGTTAAATATAATATACACACTATCAGTTAAATATAATATACACACTATCAGTTAAATATAATATACACACTATCAGTTAAATATAATATACACACTATCAGTTAAATATAATATACACACTATCAGTTAAATATAATATACACACTATCAGTTAAATATAATATACACACTATCAGTTAAATATAATATACACACTATCAGTTAAATATAATATACACACTATCAGTTAAATATAATATACACACTATCAGTTAAATATAATATACACACTATCAGTTAAATATAATATACACACTATCAGTTAAATATAATATACACACTATCAGTTAAATATAATATACACACTATCAGTTAAATATAATATACACACTATCAGTTAAATATAATATACACACTATCAGTTAAATATAATATACACACTATCAGTTAAATATAATATACACACTATCAGTTAAATATAATATACACACTATCAGTTAAATATAATATACACACTATCAGTTAAATATAATATACACACTATCAGTTAAATATAATATACACACTATCAGTTAAATATAATATACACACTATCAGTTAAATATAATATACACACTATCAGTTAAATATAATATACACACTATCAGTTAAATATAATATACACACTATCAGTTAAATATAATATACACACTATCAGTTAAATATAATATACACACTATCAGTTAAATATAATATACACACTATCAGTTAAATATAATATACACACTATCAGTTAAATATAATATACACACTATCAGTTAAATATAATATACACACTATCAGTTAAATATAATATACACACTATCAGTTAAATATAATATACACACTATCAGTTAAATATAATATACACACTATCAGTTAAATATAATATACACACTATCAGTTAAATATAATATACACACTATCAGTTAAATATAATATACACACTATCAGTTAAATATAATATACACACTATCAGTTAAATATAATATACACACTATCAGTTAAATATAATATACACACTATCAGTTAAATATAATATACACACTATCAGTTAAATATAATATACACACTATCAGTTAAATATAATATACACACTATCAGTTAAATATAATATACACACTATCAGTTAAATATAATATACACACTATCAGTTAAATATAATATACACACTATCAGTTAAATATAATATACACACTATCAGTTAAATATAATATACACACTATCAGTTAAATATAATATACACACTATCAGTTAAATATAATATACACACTATCAGTTAAATATAATATACACACTATCAGTTAAATATAATATACACACTATCAGTTAAATATAATATACACACTATCAGTTAAATATAATATACACACTATCAGTTAAATATAATATACACACTATCAGTTAAATATAATATACACACTATCAGTTAAATATAATATACACACTATCAGTTAAATATAATATACACACTATCAGTTAAATATAATATACACACTATCAGTTAAATATAATATACACACTATCAGTTAAATATAATATACACACTATCAGTTAAATATAATATACACACTATCAGTTAAATATAATATACACACTATCAGTTAAATATAATATACACACTATCAGTTAAATATAATATACACACTATCAGTTAAATATAATATACACACTATCAGTTAAATATAATATACACACTATCAGTTAAATATAATATACACACTATCAGTTAAATATAATATACACACTATCAGTTAAATATAATATACACACTATCAGTTAAATATAATATACACACTATCAGTTAAATTTTGAAGTTAATTGCAGATAAGGTCTTAATACACAACTGTATGATGAGGCTTGAATTGAAATGTATGGTGATAACAAAAATATCTCTACCCATATAAAATTGTTGGAAGTTTTCAAATGAATTAGTAAGTAATGTTGTAATATATCATGAAACCCATGTTAATAAACTGATCTTTATTATCTATATTATAGCTATTACTTGAGTTGGGGTTGAACTTAAAAGACTATTTAAGTTTTGATATTGACTCCTGACCTCAAAACCATGTCACATCATGAGTATATCGAACTCCCCTTGAAACATCCTTGAAATATTGTTGAAAGTGGCATTAAACACCATAACCCTAACCCTTGAAACATCCTGGCTATGGGCCTGCAGTACATGTACAGTAGATATCATGTTTGTTTAGAACCTCATTGTGATCGTATGGTAGGTGAATTTACAACTACCTATGCAATCAGTACCTATCACCACAGATGTTATGAGTTCAAATCTCGATCAGGGCGAGGTGCACAACATTATGTGATAAAGTTTGTCAGTGACTTCAGGGGTTGAAAATAGCACTAGCTCGAAGCCCAGGGCTACCATGTTTAACTGCAGGACTACCAAGATTTGTCACAAGAAAAACCCAACGGACTGGCGCTTATAAAATCTACCCACCAATCAATTTTACGTACATTGATGAAATGATGACATTCCTGCATGAATCGAAATTCCCCATGATAAATATAGTTATCATTATAACAATAACATATCAAAATTGTTTCCTGCTATGGTCAGACTTTTATTTTTGGAACAATTCATTATGTCGGCAAAGGGATATCGGTATTGATCAATTGTGCTATACCCATTCTGGTTTCCGATACTTCGATCTCCTACAGCCTCAGGGCTCATGTTGTAGGGCCATTCGGGTGAAGAAGTCGCCTTGTGGAGCTTGTCTTCGCTTTCTCGTTTGTCAAAAGCGAAGTCCAAGTCGCCTTATAATTTTGAAGAGTCCCCCGTGTATTTTCGCCACGTTTCATTTAAGAAAATGCTGATATCGTGTTTATTGATATCTATCGTATCCATTAAGTATTTTGGAAGTAATTTTCTTGAAAAGTAATCCATTTCGGTTTAAAGAAACTTTAATTTCGTTCAATAACAAATAATAATGGCTCCATGAGTCCATCCATCGGAAAGGTGACGCAATCAGGCACTGTGTAATTATGGGAAATGTTGACCGAAGCTACTTTTAACCAAACAAACTTTTGATTTTCTTTTTCTCATTTCTATGACATAAAATCTTTGTTCTCATATTTAATATGTTCTTTTATGCAAAGGTTGGCCATTCAAAATTGGTTGAAATGCATGGGGACACTTCATATTTTTATCGATCCGCATCCCAGTTCGATTGGTATTTCATACTCGCAACCTGGTTAAAATTGCGATCTATTTATAGAACTATTACACACAGACAGGTGTAAACGCGAATACCTTTGCAATTAAAAAATAGACTTTGGGAAATTGAACTACCGTATTTTATTCCATTGTTGCAATCTGATCAATGTTAGCCTTTACCTGCTTCAGTTTTTGGCTGTCAGTGCCAATATACGTTTGTGCTACAATTTCATTCCCAAGCTATATATAGATGAAACGTTGAGCAAATTGGCATAGACATCTCTCTTCTGCTGAAGACTACACAAATATGACTTGTTACAATTTGTGTAGCATTAAATCAAAGCACAGTAATATTAAAAAAAAAAAAAAAGTGGGGGATACATATAAAAAAGCATAGGTGTACAAGACTCCAATAGTCAAGGTAGACAGAAATATTTTACATGGAATATATGTCTCTTAGGCAATTGTGAATGATAGACCCAGAATAAATCAGATCAGGCAGCTTTAATACTGCCCCTGTACTCTATATTTCCATAAGGTAACAGTAAAAAAAGGCAGTTACACCCGAAAATATTGAAGGTCGACTGATCGTGAGTCAGCCAAGTCTGACACAATTTTTCAAGTCAACAAGAACAAATGAAAACTGGAAGGACCTGATGGTGATCACGAAACAACTGTAACAAAAATTATGCAAAATATGAAACGTAATTTTCCAAGGTGAACACAGATAATTTTCTCCAGGCTTGGACTAGTACTTGAATCTGTCGGGATAGCAAAAAATCATCTCCAAATAGGTGTGAAAGAAAATTTCAACCCCTGGACTTGCGACAGGTCAATGGTTTTCTCCGGGTCCCCTGGTTTCCTCCACCAATAAAACTGACCGCCACGATATAGCTGAAATATTGTTGAAAGTGGCATTAAACACCATCAAGCAAACAAACAAATGAAATATTAACTAAGTTTGTATTATAATGGTACCAATTGTATGCTGTATAGATATTATCCATTGAAAATTCTTAGTTAATTTGAAGCCATTTTTAGCTGTGTGAGTAATTACAGGCTCCTGGGAGCTTTAGGATGATTTGCTAATCACATTGTACTGAACATTTATTGTTTAAAGTTCTCAAACAAACAAATTGTTTAGAATAAGTTTGTAGCTCTGACGAATATTAATCAGAATTGGATATTGATTTAATGTAATGAAGCAATATGTAATACTATAAGCAACACAGTGGGTAATCGGTAGAATTATTTTATGAAGTTATAGGAATTATTTTAAAAAATATTGGTGTTTGAGATATAGGTTTTTGATACACTCTCAGACTGTTATACAATTATAACCAAGCTGGCATTAAATTGGATTTGTTCAGTTGCTTGTTTCTGCAGTTTTTTCTCTGATGAGAGTGCATTATACAATAAGAGATTGACTTTTAAATGTTCAGTTGTAAAAGTGTTCTCTTATTAGAATTCCTTCTGCATTATTTATTTCATTAACTTTTTTTCCTTCCATGCACAAAAAATTAAATGACATCATTGGTCATTATATCATGGATGAGGTCTGTTATGAGAATAGATAATTCAAGTTGAATCCAGAAAGAGTTTCAAAATAACAAATCTAATGTGACATCATTTTGCAGTTGTTGAATCATCCTTGTTTGTGAACTAGGGCTAATTAGGTCAAAGGTCAAGGTGACTCACTAAAAGTACAAATTAAATTGTTAGATCACTGATACTAGAATATAATTTTTATTTTTGTTCATTATACATGTATGCTTATTGGATCAAAGATCAAGGTTACATACTAAAAATAGAATTGTCAAGATCACTCAGATATTAGAAATAGAATTTGTATTTTTGATCAATTATGAAGTATTTTGTATCATGTTTTACCAGTGTAAATATGCAACATGATGTATAACAAACATGACAAATATATAAAATATATATAACATACGTGTAGGATATATTTCTCAACTTATTTGCATCTTCACTAGTGTGTCTCCAGTGGAATTGTTTTGTGTTCTATAAACTTGTTTGATAGTTTGTAAATTATACAGGTACAGACCAATGGGTAGGTAAAATTTATTCCTATTATGTTATAAAATTTGAAAAATTATTTAACTCCAGATGTTTTTTTACAGAAAATATGGTAGCCTCATACAATTCTCAACAAGATGGTATTCAAATTCAAATTGAAAGGTAATTGTGAATTATAAATGACTGCTCTTTCACTATTTATATTTATATAGTTGATTATTTAGCATTCACAAACTTTGATTATAGAAACATAAAAATACAGTCAAACGATGTAATTAAGCTATACTAAAATCAGCAAAAAAAGTGATATTTTAGCTGGCATAGCCAACGGCCATGTGAGCTTTTGTCATGTTTTTTATTAATTTGGTGTCTGTTGCCCTTAAGCTTTCGTCAACTGTATGTCATACACTTTCCAATTCTCTCCAGAAACCACTGCAGAATAAACAAAATTTGGCTGTGTTGGTCCTTGGGTGGTCCAATTTCAAAATTGTGTTAGACAACCCCACCCTACATTCAAGATGACTGCTGTTACTAAAAAATAGAAATTTCTTAAATTACTGTTTCAATTTTTTGTTCAGCCTATTTTATACAGATTATGTAAATAAGGCTTATTTAATTCTTCTGTTTAGGAACCATTGATCAAAATGAAACGACATTGGACTGGGAGGGTATTTGGGTGGGCCACTTATAAAATTGTCTTCTATCAAAGATTGCAGCCATTTTCTTTAATTGACCATTACTGCTTTCTTGTAAGTCAAGATGATCTCAAATTTAAACTACAGTTGCATGTCAATGAGTGTTTTCAATATTTTGTTTGACAGAATTACCCTTGATCCAGAATGGCCAGTGTTACTAAAAAACATTTTTTGATTGACTGCTGCTTAATTTTCATCAGTTAATTGTTATGAGGATAACTGTCTAAAGAGAAGATTTAGACCAGAAACCACTCAGATCATTTTTGTAATCTTAATTTCTCAGGACAAACTTTAATGTTAAGATTTATAAAAAGATTTTTTACTAGAAATTGCTCAAACTGTACATTGATATTAGACAATTTTTTACATGGACCTAAAATGCAAAATACATGTTTGTCACTACCATATCAAGTAAGATATAAGACCATATATGCAGGGCCGGATTTAGACTTAGTGACGTCCCTACGATTTTACACATGTAATTTTCAACTGTTTAAATGTGTAATGTCAAGCATGTCATTGTGCATCTCAAAACTTATAGACAAATTTGACTGCTGCAGCCAAACTAATGAACACTGTAGACTGTACCCCAAGCTTTGGGGCCCTTGGACCTACACATGAATCTGGCCCTGCCTATATGGGATGAATGTTTTAATTTTGCTGTTAAAAATTAGAATATAGCATGATTACTCTAATCTTAGGGATGTATGTACAGAGCTCCAGATAAGCTGCGTATTTGCATTTTTTACGCTATGAAAACGAGTAAAAACGCATGTATTATCAGATCAGAGTGTACATTTACCCATACATATTGCTGTGTAAGCAAACTTTCCAAATTCGGAGCGTACTTGTACGCTGTTGACGATAATACATCGTGTACATAAACAATACATTTTTGACTTTGAGAAATTCCCCGTAATTACTTCTCTTTATACTTTTTGAAAGAGAAAGTGTATACATCTGAGGGGTACCGAATGTTTGCCTTTCTAAGCATCGATGTCAAAAAGATGTGATCTGATTGGATGTTTAGGATAAATCATCCAATCGCGGTCAATATTACAAATAAATGCGGTTTAGTTAAGAACTAAAACGAAAGTGAATTTGGGAACACGTTGTTCGTTGAAAATGAGCAAGAACATGAATAAGCGCGCTACGGAAAATTACATACTTTTTTTAAAGTTCCTGACAGTTTCATCTGTGTCTAGTGACAGTATAGTTAAAGGAATCATTGATGACATTATCAACACGGCTGTGAAAACTGCCGAAGTCGACGAGCAAAAACAAAATATTTACAACATTTTATTAATAAACATGACACAATCGTGTCAAATTAAACAGAGATATACATTTCACTTGCATCCTATGTTTATTGAATAACACTTGTGTCAAACATAATTTTAAAAGTGTACATGTAAGCAATCTTTTCTGAAGTAGAGAGTACAACAGTGCAAAGGAAATATGCAAATACGCATCATTTTCAAAAGTAGGGGGTAATTACCCTTTGGACTTGAAAATTATCTGGAGCTCTGTATGTAGATCAAGATATGTGTGGAAATTTTCTCCACTAGACATTAAACAATATTCAATTACCTTCACTCCTTCACCATGTTTATTGTAAAAGAGTATGATACATCTATTAATTTGGCAGAAAATTGTCAACAAATAACTTGATATATAATTTATTCTCCATTAGGCAGTGATTTGACATACCATTGATAAGGTATCAATATCCATGCATGTATATAGATGTTAATTTAGTCTATCACATATCCTTAACTCATTATCTTGACAGTAAAGTTATGTAAAGTTAATGGAATGCCGAAATGATACATGTTGACAGTTGTTAGGAATATATTAAATTATTTTGTTAATATTGGTGGAATAGTTGACCATCACTGTTTAGAGGTGATTGTTTGTTTTGTCGATATTGGTGGAATTGATGACTATCACTGTTTAAACTTTCTTTTCATAGCATCATAGCTTTCAGACAATGCTATATATGAATTAAAATGGAGCTTTTGTGTATGATAATTATGTGCAAGCTTCAATTTTTTGTGTCTTCTTCATTCCTCGAAATGAAAATTTTGAATTTACTGGTCTGAATCAAATTCTTGTATTTATTTTTATATACCGTAGTTTTAAATAAAACTTGAAAAATTTACTGGTCCGAACAAAGTTTTACTTATCTGGGCCCGGAGGACCGGTGCTCATCGTGAGGACTGTTCCTTAATGGCATATAGCCCACATGGGAATCACATATTCACAATGCATTGAAAGTACACCCTTATTAACCTACAATTTCAATCCTCTCACAACATTTGTTGTAACATTACCAAGAGGTATGCATTCTATTTTTTTTTTCTCCTTAAAATTGATTTTTTTATGTTTTTGAACACATCTTTTGTGTAAGACCCATAAATTTTAGAGGAATACCTTATAATCAGTTGTACAATGTAATTCGTAATTTAATTTAATGAGATAATTTTATTTGTTATAGGGTAGGTCAAGCTGTACCTCTACAACAACACCCACCTGCTGGTCAGTTACCTCCCCCTCCTGTCATACGGAAGACTCACTTACGAAGGGACTCTGGTCAACAAAGGGCATTGGTGGATAGAGATTCAGGAGGACCTGCTTCAGTGCCTGTCCAACAGCAACAACAACCAACATCTCAGGTAAGTACCTAGTAGACAGGGAACTATAATAGAAATAGAAATTCCCCTACTGCTACTAGTGGGTTACGATATTTCTCCACTCAAAAAAATAAATTAGAAAATTTAGCTGTCTCTAGTGGAGAAATATCATAATCCACTGGTAGCAGAAAGAGAATGTCAAAAATGTAAAGTTAATTTCCATCATTAATACCATCGAAAGGAAATTGGTGAGAATTCTCATGTAAAAATTATAACCACCTTGCCATACCATTAAAAATATTATGAAAATTAAACCAATTGGTTTAACCTACAATTTCAACATGCTATAAATAAGAGAATTATACTATAACTAATTGAGGAGTTTCATTATCAAAAATATGTCACAAATGACCAAATAACGCAGTAACTCATGAATGCGCACAGCGCATGAGTGAGTTACAACATTATTTGGTCATGAGTGACATATTTTTGATAATGAAACTTGTCAATTAGTTATAGTATTTATTATATAGATAAAAAAAATGTTTCGAATCAAATTTAATATAAAATGAGTTTAATTGCACTATATTACGTGTGTAGCGTAGGGATATACTATAATGTGTATCGCTTCAAAAAACATGGTGACACCCACGACAATAAAATAATTAAAATGCTTACCTTCAAGGCTTGAAATATTATTTTAGTTAAATTTGATCAAAATTGAAGCGTACACGAAGCCAACTAACGTTTAATCTTTACGTTTCAAACTGGAAGTTTTCATATGACGTCGACAACGAAATGGCGCTAAATATAGCGAGAGTGAAATTAAAAAGGATAATTTCACTGTGAAATTATCATTTTTATTTAACTCGGAAAATTCAGTAATTCACAGCTATCTATATAATAAACAGTTATATTTTACTCTTATTCAAGTACGTTTTTGAAACGTTAGATGCAAAGTGTTTTAATATTTGAAATATTGAAATTCTGTTATTGCTCGTAGAGAAAAAAATTAACGACCATTTGAAGTATGAAATCTTGACATGTAATCTAAAGTCTATACAAAATTAGAATTTTGAACTTTAAAGTTGTCGTATTAACGAATAAGTTAGGTAAAAGTATAATTTTGTAGATGACGTCTTATATATTTGGCCTTGATATTATCATAGACTTGGAAGATGATTACTTCAATGTCTGAAATTTTTGTTAATTTAACCTGTATAAACCATATTCTGAAACATTTAGCTGGTCAAGTAGGTTTGGTTTCACTATATATTTGTAATATTGAAGATATTGTATTTTTGCAATTTCTTTTTACAGACTCAAACCAGAGAAGAATCTCCTTTAAATGTCATATCACCAAGTAATACAACATCTCCCCCTCCCCCTTCATCCCCACCCATACAACAACAGCCAAGTCAACCAAGCATTCCTACTGTATCAGTGTCCAGTCAGGGCAATCCACAGAAACCAACACAGGGCACAGCTCCTCATCACGGAAGTTTTAACTCTTTAAATTCTACTCATGATGTTGGTTGGGCCTCGTTTGAAGACGAGGAAAGTCATGGTAAGAGATTAAGCTGGAAAAACTAATAAAGTTATGTCTGGCCATACCTGTGTCTGTTATCCATTCAGATATGTAACTGTGTCATATACATGTATATCTTTTGAACTGCATAGGTGGTGTAATTGTTAGCATGCTCGCCTCGAGTGCGATAGATCGTGGGTTCGAGCCCCGATCGTTTCAAACCAAAGACTATAGAATTGGTATTTGTTGCCTCTCCGCTAAGCACACAGCATTAAGGAGAAAGAGCAAAAACTGGTGGACTCGAAATCAGAATAATGCATCCGAGTGGGGCAACATGTCTATCAGCGGACTGTTTTTTCAGTTATCTAGCACCATAAAAATCCAACTAAGTGTTGGTCTAGTACAAAGTGGACCTCATCATCATCTCGTTAAAAAGTAACTTGTTCTCGCCATGATATAGCTGAAAGATTGCAGAGTTAGCATTAAACAACAATCACTCACTCACTTCTATATATCTTTTGTATGATCATATTGGTCAGATTTATTGCCATAAATATATTGTATGCATATTTTGATTTGTGTCGGCAAGACCTATCTTTTTATGTCATCTGCCTTCACTGTAGATATACAGGGATTAATATCATCCATGCCGTCAAACGTTCGTTGATCAGGAACTCTTACCACAACTCTTAACCAATATTTAGGCCAAGAAAAAAAGAACTTGTCTTTCCTGTAATAGGTAGACAAAACTTTTTTTTAGCCTAGGTTTTACAGCACAAGGATCTGGGTTTTAAATTGTTCTTGTCCAAAAATAGCAATAAAAACTCTTGGGTTGTCACCATAAATTATGTAATTTAGGGTCTATGCTCTATAGGGGTTAGCAGAAACAAAGAATTTTTTTTTGGCCTTATCATTTTTCTAACTTGATGGAATTTAGGCATACTTTACCACATTTACACTTCCAGTTTCTACATGGCCGATGGAATTCTGTAGTTACATGTAAATGGACAACGACACATATGTAACTTGTATTCTATTGAAACATTATAAATTTTGTAGGTCTATTGGGGACTGGTCCTAAGAAATTTAACTTAGAGCCACCAGGAATTGATACTTCATCAGTAAGTTCTGATCCTGAGAGTGTAGATGATGTCTGGGCTATAACTGATGAACAAAAAGATTATTATATTAAACAGTTTCAGACTATGCTGCCAGATTTAAATGGTGTGATCATTGGTAAGTTTTTAGGATAGCTAACAGAGGTACTGTAATAAGAACAAACACTCATTCTTTTAAACAGAAGTAAAGAAAACAAGCTTTATTTCCAAATCAGACTTATCTCCCTTTTATCAAAGTATAATGTTTTAATGTTTACTTAATCAGCAACATAAATTTGACAAGAAAGGATAAGGATGTAAATAAACAGGAAAGAATTTCTTCTTGAATTGAAAGAATTTCTTCTAATATTAAAAGAATTCTTTTTAGAACTTAAAAGAATTCTTTTTAGAACTTAAAAAGAATTCCTTCAGGAACTTAAAAGAATTCCTAAAACTAGAAAGAATTCCTTCTGGAACTTGAGTGAAAAACATAATTATAGCTGTAATAAAAATCACAGTTAATTGTCCTGATTAGTGTACAAAATAGGTACATCATTGTTCAGATATGCTGTTATACTTATGTAAAGGGATAACATATTGATTGTACTTCTCATAGTCCTATCTTAATGTTAGTATGAAACAGACTCTCCTCATCTCAGTCAGTTGGGTCTTCAATGCTAAGCTTAATTCATAACTTAATGCGAATGTGAACTGCAGTGTGGGAAACGACTGCTCGCCAAAGGCGTGTGGAAATTTCGAGTGGCGAGTAAGATCCACTTTATACTCGCCGGTCTGGCGAGTAGGAACTTGAAAACGCTTGCCACGATAACTGGTTACAGCTTTAAAATATCATAGCTCCCAAACAGTTAAATTTTCTGTTAACTGTGTTATTTATCCAACATTTTATTAATCATTGTACTCGATAAGAAAACATTCCGCCATGAGTCATGACACTTCATTTCTGTCAACAGAAAAATTAAGTATACAATGTCGACCCCACATACTTTTGCCAAGGTTGATTTCACGATTAAATGAAATATTGTTTCATTACAAATAGATGTGATGACTTTTAAAATTAATGCAAATAAAATAATTTGGTTTTGAAATATTTCAAACGAATTCGTAGCGAAAACCTACGCGAAAACATAAAGTTAAATATGTGTCGGAACCGGGTTTGACATACATGTTTTATACCGCACATTAAAACTTAAAAGATGAAGACAACGAAATTGAGGAAGAAAAGGTCAACGCAGCTCTTAAGAGAGTTGATCCTTCTTGACCAAGTTAATGACTTGTCAAAATCTGCAAAATAAATTGTTGAATATTATTGTATTGTTTATTTGGTATTTGTTGGTGAGTTTTAAAAAAATGTCGCTCTATTTCATTTTGGCAAGTACTTGTTTCAGTCCTCTCGCCATTTTGGCGAGTGTTTGAAAAAAATGGTTTCCCACACTGGAACTGTCCTCTATTCTTTTTACAGTTGAGTAAAAGTGTACATTATTTTTATAGAGTCACACACTAGAAAAGGATAATCTTTATTATTTTAAAGATATTATTACTGTGTATATTTCAGGTGGTGTAGCCAAAGAATTTTTCGAAAAGTCAAAATTACCTGTGAGAGAATTATCACAAATATGGCAAGTATTATTTGATTAATTAAATTAATTATTTTATATTTATTAGTATGAGTATGAACAGTGTAATTAAATGAAAAACACAAAATACCACATTGTCTGAATAGTTCCAAAATCTAACTGAAAATATTTAGATACAGATACAAAATCGATACTCCTAACGTACTATGTTAGAAGACTTTGAAAATTTGAGACAATATGATTGACATTTATCCTGCATTGTGTGATTAGAGTACTAATAAAGGGGGTCAAATAAAGTTATTTAGTCATGGACCTAATAAAGCTTTTCTGGTATCTGATTCCTGTAGGGCAACAGTACCAGTATAAGCACGGACTTCACAGAGAACACGATTGAAAACTATTATGACAACGCTTGTTTCAACTATTTTCATACAATTTGGCACTAGTTTTGGACTTCTTGACATTGAAGGATAAACACAATAAACATACATTGTCAGTAAATATAAAATTATTTTGTACTCTCTGCGAAACAGGCCAGAAAAGCTCACTTTTCCACCTGTTTCTAAAGTTCATACAAATAAATTTTAACATTTTCCGACAATGTACATATATTGTATATTTTTTTATGCTATCCCACCAAAAAATCAAGGGAGTGTGTAATTGTTGTTTATTTTTCTTCTACAACTGACAGGTTTTCAAGAAAAAGAATGGGAATAAAGCTAGTTATATTTTATAGATTATTTTTTATGATTGAATTCCATGAGTTAATATGGTGGATCACTTAAGAACAGTTTGTTCACCCTCTCATGCAAATTGTTTCTGGAACAGTTCAAACAAGCTTTGAAATAGTTTATTGTTATATGTTTAAAGTTGACCTGTTTACAATACATATAGAATAATGGCAGTTATGAATGTCGAGACAGGCATTATTGGTAATATCTCAGCAAGTCCAATAGGACGAACTGTGATACTAGCGATAATGTATGTCAAGACTTTCAACAATGACACTATCTTTTTTAATTGGTAACGTCATAGTATATTTGGCATCAGTATCAGAGCAGTTTGGTGATGCTGATAATATAACTTGGTGACATCAAAGGAGAAATGTCCTAATTACTTATAGTATCTGTTATTGTCTGTAATAAACTTTACATATTTTTATAACTTGGTGACATCAAAGGAGAAATGTCCTAATTACTTATAGTATCTGTTATTGTCTGTAATAAACTTTACATATTTTTATAACTTGGTGACATCAAAGGAGAAATGTCCTAATTACTTATAGTATCTGTTATTGTCTGTAATAAACTTTACATATTTTTATAACTTGGTGACATCAAAGGAGAAATGTCCTAATTACTTATAGTATCTGTTATTGTCTGTAATAAACTTTACATATTTTTATAACTTGGTGACATCAAAGGAGAAATGTCCTAATTACTTATAGTATCTGTTATTGTCTATAATAAACTTTACATATTTTTATAACTTGGTGACATCAAAGGAGAAATGTCCTAATTACTTATAGTATTTGTTATTGTCTGTAATAAACTTTACATATTTTTATAACTTGGTGACATCAAAGGAGAAATGTCCTAATTACTTATAGTATCTGTTATTGTCTGTAAACTTTACATATTTTTATAACTTGGTGACATCAAAGGAGAAATGTCCTAATTACTTATAGTATCTGTTATTGTCTGAAAACTTTACATATTTTTATAACTTGGTGACATCAAAGGAGAAATGTCCTAATTACTTATAGTATCTGTTATTGTCTGTAATAAACTTTACATATTTTTATAACTTGGTGACATCAAAGGAGAAATGTCCTAATTACTTATAGTATCTGTTATTGTCTGTAATAAACTTTACATATTTTTATAACTTGGTGACATCAAAGGAGAAATGTCCTAATTACTTATAGTATCTGTTATTGTCTGTAAACTTTACATATTTTTATAACTTGGTGACATCAAAGGAGAAATGTCCTAATTACTTATAGTATCTGTTATTGTCTGTAATAAACTTTACATATTTTTATAACTTGGTGACATCAAAGGAGAAATGTCCTAATTACTTATAGTATCTGTTATTGTCTATAATAAACTTTACATATTTTTATAACTTGGTGACATCAAAGGAGAAATGTCCTAATTACTTATAGTATTTGTTATTGTCTGTAATAAACTTTACATATTTTTATAACTTGGTGACATCAAAGGAGAAATGTCCTAATTACTTATAGTATCTGTTATTGTCTGTAAACTTTACATATTTTTATAACTTGGTGACATCAAAGGAGAAATGTCCTAATTACTTATAGTATCTGTTATTGTCTGAAAACTTTACATATTTTTATAACTTGGTGACATCAAAGGAGAAATGTCCTAATTACTTATAGTATCTGTTATTGTCTGTAATAAACTTTACATATTTTTATAACTTGGTGACATCAAAGGAGAAATGTCCTAATTACTTATAGTATCTGTTATTGTCTGTAATAAACTTTACATATTTTTATAACTTGGTGACATCAAAGGAGAAATGTCCTAATTACTTATAGTATCTGTTATTGTCTGTAAACTTTACATATTTTTATAACTTGGTGACATCAAAGGAGAAATGTCCTAATTACTTATAGTATCTGTTATTGTCTGTAATAAACTTTACATATTTTTATAACTTGGTGACATCAAAGGAGAAATGTCCTAATTACTTATAGTATCTGTTATTGTCTGTAATAAACTTTACATATTTTTATAACTTGGTGACATCAAAGGAGAAATGTCCTAATTACTTATAGTATCTGTTATTGTCTGTAATAAACTTTACATATTT
This sequence comes from Bathymodiolus septemdierum, assembly GCA_963383655.1. Lineage (NCBI taxonomy): Eukaryota > Metazoa > Mollusca > Bivalvia > Mytilida > Modiolidae > Bathymodiolus > Bathymodiolus septemdierum. The sequence goes on along the minus strand of OY726517.1, from coordinate 87,818,373 downwards.
TTATAACTTGGTGACATCAAAGGAGAAATGTCCTAATTACTTATAGTATCTGTTATTGTCTGTAATAAACTTTACATATTTTTATAACTTGGTGACATCAAAGGAGAAATGTCCTAATTACTTATAGTATCTGTTATTGTCTGTAATAAACTTTACATATTTTTATAACTTGGTGACATCAAAGGAGAAATGTCCTAATTACTTATAGTATCTGTTATTGTCTGTAAACTTTACATATTTTTATAACTTGGTGACATCAAAGGAGAAATGTCCTAATTACTTATAGTATCTGTTATTTTCTGTAAACTTTACATATTTTTATAACTTGGTGACATCAAAGGAGAAATGTCCTAATTACTTATAGTATCTGTTATTTTCTGTAAACTTTACATATTTTTATAACTTGGTGACATCAAAGGAGAAATGTCCTAATTACTTATAGTATCTGTTATTTTCTGTAAACTTTACATATTTTTATAACTTGGTGACATCAAAGGAGAAATGTCCTAATTACTTATAGTATCTGTTATTGTCTGAAAACTTTACATATTTTTATAACTTGGTGACATCAAAGGAGAAATGTCCTAATTACTTATAGTATCTGTTATTTTCTGTAAACTTTACATATTTTTATAACTTGGTGACATCAAAGGAGAAATGTCCTAATTACTTATAGTATCTGTTATTGTCTGTAATAAACTTTACATATTTTTATAACTTGGTGACATCAAAGGAGAAATGTCCTAATTACTTATAGTATCTGTTATTGTCTGTAATAAACTTTACATATTTTTATAACTTGGTGACATCAAAGGAGAAATGTCCTAATTACTTATAGTATCTGTTATTGTCTGTAATAAACTGTCCATATTTTAATCTTCTTATCTCATGTATTAAATCACTAGATATTGAACTCTTATTTATACCTAATTTGTTGAGTGGCAGGTCGGTGTTTTTCTCTGGGTACTCTGATTTCCTCCACAAATAAAACTGACTGCCACGATATAACTGCAATATTGTTGAAAGTGGCATTAAACACCATAACCCTAACCCCTAATTTGTTGACATCAATAATAATACAGTGAATCCTGTCTAAACCAGCTGTAATGTTGGCAATAGACAGGTGTTCAGTGTATACAGGTAAAATGAACAAAGATTTCCTACATTGGAAAGTTCAATTTATACGGGTTTCCATTTTACTATGGTTCGGTTTAGACTGGTTTCACTATTTAAACAATGATTCTCACATTTTTAAAATGCTACTCAACAATATATACAAATTTGGTTTTTTTAGGAATTTGGCAGATATAAATAAAGATGGGGCATTATCCTTAGAAGAATTTTGTATTGCTATGCACCTGGTGGTGTTGCGTCGACATGATGTAGAACTTCCAGAACGACTACCTTTATCTTTAATGCCATACACAGCATTTACTGATGGTAACTTAGATATATTTAAGAAATAATAACCGGTGGCTATCGCTCGTGGTAAAATATTCGGCATAAAGTGCCAACCTGTGGTAAAAACAATATAAATATATGGCTAAGATAAAATTTCAAATCGAAGTGGTCTAGGTCTTCCAGTGTTTTTGACTGTTCCGTTAATTGACCTGACTGAAATGTTACAATAATATTCTGTTTTTTTCCAAAGATTTTTGAAATGACAACCAAAATGGTGTTTCAATGCCAATGATAAATATGTTTTGAGGTTACTAAATGTTGTCATTCATGAACATCAATTCAAAAGAAAGGGAAAATACTGCAAATTCCACTTTGACGAGGAAGTGTGAACGAAGCCAAAAAACGTCTGATCTGTGTACGTTTTGAGCTGGAAGTCTTCTTATGACGTCATGTTGTGTATGTGCCAAAATCGTCAAAAACATTTCGCTGAATTTTAATTTATGTGAATTTTAGACCCAGAGATATGCAAGACAGACATAAATGCTAGTATAACAGTGAGTCTGATAGGACGAGCTGCGATACTATTGATAATGTACGTCAGACATTCAAAACTGACTTTATTGTTTTTATCGATAACATCATTATGTGTTTGATGTCACACTGACCTTTAATTTTCAGTATCACAATCAGTTCCTTGATACTGACACTATCACTCATTAAAATCAATGGAAAAATGTCCAAATTACAGATAGAATATTAGTAAACTCTTGCTATAAATCAGTTTACTTTCATGTGGAGATTATATTTGCAATGTATTTCAATTTTTTTTATTTATATATTACAGAGAGTATTTACGAGGGGAAATGTTTGCACATTTCTGTCCAATATGAAATGAAGGAAGACATTTGTATTTACAGTTAGTCATTGATTCCATGAATTAATTGTTTATTTTTGTTTTTACAGAGGAGCCATTCAACGCAGACCTTCCTAAGGGGAGCACATTAAAGAGAGCCACACCTCCACAATCCACATCACCACAGAGCCAGCCACAACCTAGTCAGTGGGCACAGTCCTTAATCCAGGAATCTCCTCAAGTTCCAAGTGATGTGTCATCTCCAAACCAGCCTCCTGTACAGTTTGATTTCTCCAAGCCAGTCCCTTCTGATCCTGTAAGTGGTAATAATACACCTGGTCAAAATATTGTATATCAAGATGAGTCCTTTCTGATTTAATTAATAACTGTTATTCATTTTATCTCTCTAATTATGATCAGCTTTTTATACAGTACAAATTCTCAAAATCTGTTCCTATGATCCTTTCAAGCATAACCTGAAAATTCATATGAAAATGTCTTTCAAATGTCTTTCAATGTTAGAGTCTTGGTTTGGGACCTGTATTTTTTTTGTATCATATGGACCTTTGTTTGTGAAATAGATAGACAATGTATATGTTCTATTTATTTTTCAGGAAGCTGTAATTGTCCATCCTGTTCCAATGAGAGCTTCACCAGAAACTGTGAAGAAAGATGGTAGGGAAAGGGTTAGGGCTTTCTCAGGTAGTGCTAATAGCATGGTTACTAACGTTTCTATCTAGAACATCCTGGGAAACATAAACATTATTGATAGTTTTTCGATACCTTTTTTCTTTAAATAAGGTAAAAGATTGGTATAAAAAAAAGAAGTTATGCAGTCTTCGCGCTAACCCACTCGACAAAGCTGGGACAAGTAAAACTGGATTCAGTCAAGTGTGCTAACCCACTCGACGAAGCTGGGACAAATAAAACTGGATTCAGTCAAGTGAAAATTATGAAAGAATTTGTTTGAATAAATAGAAATTTTTTGTAAATTTGGCTTTCAGGCAAGTAGGTGAGAAAAATTAAGGCAAAAACTGTAAACAATATTGGTAGTTTTTCGATACCTTTTTCTTTAAATAAGGTAAAAAGATTGGTATAAAAAAAGAAGTTATGTATAGAAATCAAACATTCTTTATATTTATACAGTAAGGGGAGGTAAACGGTACTTGCAAGGAATGCAAAGAGAATAAATCAAAATAAAAAATCATATATGATGTATTTAACTAAGCATTTCCCAGGATTTCAAGATTCTTTTTGGTAAAGGTGTTTGAAAAAATTGGTGGAGGTTCTTATTTCTTCACAGAAATTATTGACATGTGTATCTCCACCCTTGTGAATTTTTTATTTCTGAAAATGACAAACTGTGTTATGATCAATTGTCTATACCCAAAAAATTCATTCTAACTTACATTTCGATGTAAAATATATGCCAAGAGTAGGTTAATTAAATATACCATGAATAAATAAAAAGAAACACAAATATTGATATGGTAAAGATAATAACAAATTGTTTTTCAAATTGTTCCTCATTATTTGAGGTTCTGGTCATATTTTTTGTGTAGGGGTGGTGCAGGGAGGTATTAAGTGACATATTTCCTTAAGTACAACAGCAGAACAGGTTTAAATATATCTTTTCTGTTAATAATATGATTTTATTGATCTGGATAATAGTTTTTAGGAAAAAGATGAGATATATATTTGATTAAGAGGAACATAATGTTGTACAATAACTGACTGATCGTTGAATGTAGCTTGTAGATCTGCACGATTGAAGCATGTTTATACCATAGATAATGTATATTCATAGACATAATATCTTGATTATCTTACCTGTCTATTATTATAATAAAAACATTATACAGTGAAACCTGTCTAATGCGAACCTCCTTAGGACCAGCTGTTGTGTTTGGTCTATACAGGTTAAAATAACAAAGATTTCCTGTATTAGGACTTTATTTAAAGTTCAGTTTATACAGGATTCCGGTTTATTCAGGGTTTGGTTTAGACATGTTTCACTGTAATTCAGTTTCCTTAAGTTTATAACTTCAATCATCAAAATTGTGATTGTGCATGCTCAGCATGGTTGTAAAATTTGAATTGACCAATCACAAACGTCACAAGATAAATTGTCTTATTAGTTTTGATAATGATAATCTTTTGAAGGGAGAAAACAGTAGTGGGTTATCTCCCTGTAACAAGAAAATAGAAAGCAATTGTGGGTTATCTCCCTTTAACAAGTTAGGTACCAATATCGTCCACATAGCTCTACAAATAGATGGGGAAATTATTATTATGATACAATTGAATACACCATCATGAAAAATATCATGAGCAAATTTTGCACAGCTAAGTACAGCTAGGTGTTATCAGAGATGTAGTTAATCGTTCGTGAGTGTGAGAAAATTCCATCTTTTCTCAAATGGAACATAACAGAACAAGTGTTAAAGATGTAGAATATTATACACAATTCATTAAGTGCAGCTGTCTTCTGTGTGCTGTCTTACGTTGAAAAGTTCCATTAACGGAAGACATAAGGATCTTATATCATATAAAGTAAATAAGTTACAAATGTTTTCTATTGCTAAACAATCAAGATAATAGTTAAATGAAGTCTTTATTTAAAATCAGATAATAATAAAAATATTCTTAAAAAGTAGTCATGGACGAAAGAATGAAATGAATAAATGCGGTAGTCCTTCTGTTATAAGGCTACTCCCATCGAAGACCAACCCTGTTTATAAGGCCTTATTTTCATTGCAGAATGAGTTGCCTTACAAGAAGGGTGACTACTGTACTCAAATAAGACATGACTATTGATAACTCAGACAAAATTTTACATAGCGATGATGCAAATTATTTGGATTGGAAGTTATTTAGAGCTATTAGTTAGATGACATTAGCATGTAGTGAAATATGTATAGTAATTAAAAGCCTCACAGTACCAGATATATCTATAATATGTTGACTGATATATCTATAATATATTGACTGATATTGTGTAGATATATCTATAATATATTGACTGATATTGTGTAGACATATCTATAATATATTGACTGATACTGTGTAGATATATCTATAATATATTGACTGATACTGTGTAGATATATCTATAATATATTGACTGATATTGTGTAGACATATCTATAATATATTGACTGATATTGTGTAGATATATCTATATGATATGATATATTTTATTTTTAAAGTGCAGCCTGATATAGTTATACAATACAATATACAGTTTTGCATATTCAAAATATTTGTCAACTAGTATAATTATCTCAGCCAGCCTTTAAAGGCTTATGATGCACTATCTTACAACAATTCTATAAAATTCTGATAATTAAATTTCTACAAACCTTATGTACAGATTTAATGAGGCAGTTTTGTACTTTAATACTATAAGACATGTTGTGTAAAAATTATTAAAAAAGAATATTAAAGAATCAAATAGACACTGTCTTTTGTTACAATTTTGATATAATATATTGACTAATATATCTATAATATATTGACTGATATTGTGTAGATATATCTATAATATATTGACTAATATATCTATAATATATTGACTAATATATTGACTGATATATCTATAATATATTGACTAATATATCTATCATATATTGACTAATATATCTATAATATATTGACTAATATTGTGTAGATATATCTATCATATATTGACTAATATATCTATAATATATTGACTGATATTGTGTAGATATATCTATAATATATTGACTAATATATCTATAATATATTGACTAATATATCTATAATATATTGACTGATATATCTATAATATATTGACTAATATATCTATAATATATTGACTAATATTGTGTAGATATATCTATCATATATTGACTAATATATCTATAATATATTGACTGATATATCTATGATATATTGACTGATATATCTATAATATATTGACTGATATTGTTTATGTTTACTCATTACAATGTACAGGGAAACCTGTCTATTAACTGAACCTTCTCAGGACCAACTTTTGTGGTTGTTATGGACAGGTGTTCTGTTTTCACAGGTTAAGTTAAAAAGAATTTCTTACATTAGGACTTTTATTTAAAGTTAGTTTTATACAGAATTCTGGTTTATTGAGATTTTGGTTTAATCATGTTTAACTGTACATGTATGTTATGGTCATGTCTACAAATAAGAAGAAAAATAACAGATCATTATTGACTGTTTTCAAATATCATTGTATAGATGTTTAAATCTTATCTCAGATATTCAGCATGCAAGACTCAGGTGGCATGGATTCATTTACTAGTACATTTTGTATATGAAAATGATTATATTAAAAATGTATGAAAATAGATGAAATATGTTCAATTATTTTACTTCTTTATCATGATTTGTATTTATAGAATTATTTTTATCAGAATAACCTGCATTGCTTTTTGATAAGAATTTAAATATCAGGACACCTCAGATATAAATTTGTTTAATATAGATAAAATAGGAAGAAATTTAGTGCATGCCACATTTCTGAAATAACCTTCATCAGATATGCTCAAAATCAAAAGATTGAAAAGCCAAATAAATTTTAAGATCTCTGGGAGCATTAAAACCAAAAGGCCTAAACAGGATAGCTAAAATCAGCCACGGTCACGGTGTCGGTCACCTAACCAAGGGCCTAATCAGGATAACTAAAATCGGCTACGGTCACCTATGTCTGAGGGAGGAGAACTTGAGTTTTAATGATAATTGCATTATTATGGAACTGTAAATTAGTACAATTGCTGAAATCATGGAATTATGTTAACATAAATCAGGTTTTGGGTTAGGTTTTATTTACTACTACAATGTGGTGTAGCTTTAAGAAGAATATTTAATGGCTGGTATATATGTAGAAGCTTTGCAGGTTATTTATAGTATTATATAGTCCTGGCTGTGCACCTATATGTCGCTTTGTTTACAGAACCTGCACCTTTAGTTGATACCTCTATACCTGAGCATTCCTCACCTGGACCTCCAGAGGAAACCAGAAATACAGGTTCATCACCTATAGCAAATAGACCCGGACCAGGTACATTTGTGTGATTCCCTTCATTTAACATTCCTGTAATATAAAAATCCATCATTAATACCAAATAGACCTATATCAGATATATCTATGTGAAACAGTGTGATCCCTTCATTTAACATTCCTGTAATATAAAATGCCCATCGTTGATACCAAATAGACCTATATCAGATATATCTATGTGAAACAGTGTGATCCCTTCATTTAACATTCCTGTAATATAAAATGTCCATCGTTGATACCAAACAGACCTTTATCAGATATACGTATATCTGTGTGAAACTGTGTGCTTCCTTAAACTTCATTTAACATTCCTGTAAAATAAAAGTCCATAATTTAAACTGAATAGACTTATATTTGTATGAAATAGTGTGTCACCTATTTAACACTCAAAAAACAAAAAGTATTTTTTTGTTATTCCGGTATACAATCAAAACCTGCTTTAGTGACCACCTATATTAAAGGAAAAGGCCACGGTCTGAACAAGTTAGCGTGAAAATTTAAATGACAGTAAATAAAAGACATTTGTGCTAATGAATGTTAAAAATAGTTTACCGTAAGGTAGAATTTGGTGATTGAAGTTGCCTGTAGCACCAAATAATGGGGATCGCCACTTTTCAAAACTCTTTAACGTGGAGGAAACAAAAGACATAATCCATTCTCGGATTTATCCTGCCCGTGACGTCATACAATCGGTATGGTATAATATATCAGGTGCAATTTTATCATTAAAAATTATGTAAATCGTAAAATAACGTCGTATATTTATCTTTTGGTATTTACAATATCATTATGGATTCATTTCAAGCATTTTATTGCACTAACGAAAAGGGAAAGTGTGAGAAGAATTTTTTTTTTGTAATTACGGGTCAGAACTATCCTTGTCAACACATCAACCAGTGACCACGAAAAACACGGGAAAGTACGATAGCATTGGCGACAAAAAAGAAAAAAGCATGTGTACGCATAAAATAAGTTAAAACTGACAGCTATTTAACCTACGGACATTCACATAAAACATGAAATTATACGTAGATACCCCCCCCCCCCCCCCCCCCCCCCCAACTACAAATAAACAATAAACTCATTTGTTTTATGAAAATGTAACATGGGATGGGAGTATTAAGAAAAAAATTAGGACGATATACAATTGTAAACATTGTATTGCAGTTGATCTGATATTAAAACATAACCAAAAGGACACGATGTTGGGAAGAGTAAAAATTTATTTATTTATTCAACTAACATGATCTGACTGTGTGACGACACATGAAGAGGTGTCATGGCCGCTTACACTACGACAGGAAATTCAAATATTCATATTTTTAATTGGGCATATTAATGTTAATAAAGGTGTTTTTTGTTTAATAATTAGTTATTTACAAATAAAAAGTTACAATGTATTGAATTATAACAATTGTTCAACTGACTGGCCTTTTCCTTTAAGCAATAACTTATATTATGTGACATTAATTTTAATTTCCCTTCACCGTGTAATTCCTATTACAATGTAATTAAACCTGTATTTAGGTTCCACCTGTTCTAGGTGACCGAATATCAATGTTCCGTTGGAAGGTCACATAAGACAGGTTTGATTTTATATGAACAGTTCAGGCCTCAACATTTGATATGTAATAGACACAAGAAACGTTTTTGATGTTCAAATCATAAATTATTGGAATTTTCTAACAAAAAAAACCCCCAAAAATAATGTAATATAAAGTTTTCTCATTCATAAATAATGTTTAAAATGTCACAATTTACATTGATTAAAAAGGTCTGTTGATGTTTACAAGGGAGGTAACTTAATTAACTGGGTTATGCATGTAGTTGTGGCATGTTAAGACTGTACCATAGTAGTATACAGAAACTAGACAGCCTAGTATAAGCATGGGTAATGACATTCACTTCACCACTATTTACACTGAGAACTATTATTATGCTATAAATATTGAATCTATTTTCCTACAGGTTTTGTTATTTACACTATGAAGCTTTGATAAGACAAAAATTTTAATTTATTAATCACCAAAATGAAGTGTATTTTCAATGTTTGTAATATTATGGTTGTGATGTATCATTTAAATTGTCATGGTCCATGTGAACTATTGCCATCACTTGGTGTCCGTCGTCTGTTGTCTGTCGTCTGTAAACTTTTCACATTTCAAGCTTCTTCTCCGAAACCACTGGGCCAATTGGAACCAAACTTAGCAGGAATGTTCCTTGGATGATCCTCTACAAAGTTACTGTTTTTCGTTCCAGTCGGATATTCAACATGGCTGCCAGGGCCAATAATATGCTCTGATTGGCTGAAATTTCAAAGATCTTCTTCTCTGAAACTAATGAACTGACTGAACCCAAACTGTAAATGAATGATCATTGGAATGTCCTTTACCAAGTTGCTGTTTTTTATGCCGATTGGAAATCCAAGATGGCCACCACCGCAGGACATAGTTTAACATTGGACCCTATGGGAAAATGTTCAAATGCCTTCTTCTCAGAAACTACAAATATGATTAAAGCCAAACTGTACATGAATGTTCATTGGACGGTCCTCTACAAACTTAAGGTTTTTTGTTCCGATATGAAATTCAAAATGGCGGCTACGGCAGGACTTAGTTTAACATTGGACCCTATGGGAAAAATGTTTCAAAATGCTTCTTCTCTGAAACCATTTGGACAATTGAAACCAAACTGCCCAGGAATGATCATTGGAAGGTCCTCTACAAAGTTTCTGTTTTTTATGCCAATCGGAAATCCAAGATGGCCACCACCGCAGGACATAGATTAACATTGGACCCTATGGGAAAATGTTCAAATGCCTTCTTCTCAGAAACTACAAATATGATTAAAGCCAAACTATACATGAATGTTCATTGGATGGTCCTCTACAAACTTTACGTTTTTTCTTCTGATATGAAATTCAAAATGGCGGCTACGGCGGGATTTTGTTTAACATTGGACCCTATGGGAAAAATGTTTTAAAACGCTTCTTCTCTGAAACCACTTGGACAATTGAAACCAAACTGCCCAGGAATGATCATTGGAAGGTCCTCTACAAAGTTTCTGTTTTTTATGCCGATCGGAAATCCAAGATGGCTGCCACCACAGGTCATAGTATTAACACAGAACCATATGGGGAAAATACAGAAATATATTCTCTGAAGCTATTGCACTGATTGAACCTAAACTGTGCATCAATCATTGGAAGGTCCTTTACAAACTTTGTGTTTTTTATGTTGATCGTAATTCCAAGATGACTACCACTGCAGGACATACATGTAGTTTTTACATAGAACCAATTGGTTCTTTTTATAACCAGGTGAATGATACAGGCTCTTGTTTTTTATGCTTTTACACATTTGATGTAGCATTTTGGATCTGTCATTATGTCTTTCCCCTTTTTTGGAGAGGTATATTGTTTTTTACCTTTTCGTTCGTCCATCCGTCTGTCACAAAAGTTTGTAGGTGTAACTCCCCCTTCAATGTGAATTGGAAAATTCCTTGAAACTTTGCCTGACTGCTTATTACCAAATGAAGATTCACATATCTTAACAGAAGTTTGATCGGAGTACAGGGGGGGGGGTATTCTTGATGGAGTTATTGCCCTTTTTGACTTAGAATATTTCATCAAAAATTCTGATGGAGTTATTGCCCCTTTTTTACTTAGAATATTTCATCAAAAAGCCTATTAAATGCAACTCCTCCTACATTTTAAATATGAATTCCTCCAAGCATAGCATGCTTACTTATTTCCATATGAAGATTCACATATCTTCACAGCAGTTTGGTCTGTACACTTCTGAAGGAGTTTTTTACTTTGAATATTTGAGCAAAAAGTTTGTGAATGAAAATCCATCCACAATTTAATTCGGAATTCTTTTTTAAAAGATTTTTAATAATTATTTTCTATTTACCTGATCAGACATTTTCCAAATTCCAAGACAAACTTATCGGTATTGTATCATTTTCGGGTAATTTTTGTAGATAAAATGTTTGTCTTCAAGATTACATAATTACATTTCACAGAAAATTATGTAAATGTGAGAATGTTTTAGTCTACTTTATTTTTGCATGAATACATTACCAGTTTGTTAGGGTAATGTGGTGCAATCTTGTGTTTCTTGTGCTATGAAAATCACATGACAATATTAATTAGTTCCAGGAACTGTGACAGGACTATTGATACCTGTACCAGCATCTAGTCAGCCTGAGGTAACCGGCCTTGAGGAACCCCCAGCCCCTCCTCCACGACCCCCACAGCAACACAGTCGAAGTCTTTCTGTTGATCTCCAAGGTGCCATTAATTATTTTGTTTAAACATATTTTATTTATTTATTATTTAGTGAATGTATTTGTGATTTTATTGATTGTCTGAATTCTTGTAGCATCACAGCAATTTGTCACATTCAGTGTAACAAGAAAATAGTTTTTCTTTAATTAGACAATATATGTACATTGTCCGCAAATATAAAATTATTTGTGCATGCTTTCGAAGCAGGAAGAAAAGTTAGCATTTGGCAAAAAAAAAATTGGTTTTGATGCAAGTAATAATAAATTTCCTGACAATGTACATATATTGTGTTTACATTGCAATGACTTGTATTGACAATGTTTTTAAATTTACACACAAAAATGGAAAAAAAATTGACATTTTGCTTGAATTTCCATTTTGGTGTCTACTGTGCATTCCCTGTTCTATCAGTGTCTATTGCACTTTGCTTTACTTAGGACACCAGGCCCCCATTTCACAAAAGGTCGTAAATCGTACGATTTCCGACCTATCTTACGACCACTTACCGACTAAGTTTGCGACTGTTTCACAAAACTTGTCGAAATGTTTTTACGACTTGTGGTTATGACGTCTTCTTTGTGCGGAGGTACGAAAATCGATCAATTTACCAGGATCGCGCACCTATCAGATAAATTCATATATTCATTTAAACAAAATATTAAATATTAAATATAGTTATTTTATTGGTCTATGTAGATACAAAATATTAAATATAGTTATTTTATTGGTCTTTGTAGATACAAATCACGCGACATCCTAAGAAAGTAGAAGACAACTGTTTCAAAGTGGAGACTGCTTTCTCAGGGAAAGCTCCGCGGTGGAATAAGGAGAAAATATCCCCCTTGATAAGGCTGATGACAGAAAAGTCAACAATAATAAGGAGAAAGTTCACTCCATCCCTCACCAGCAATGATATAAATATTTCCCAATGACTGTCATTGGTGATTTTTGCAAAATTCTAGTCCACCCACCTTTTTTTTTGAAGCCCTTTGCCCCACATCAGGCACCATATATTTAACCTTATAATAGATCAGATTTAGCTATGATTTATCTAAGAAGGACATTTTATAGCGGATTCAAATGTTTAAGTTTATCCTGCAATCAGTACATTTGCTGTACAAATATGCTATATGAATAAATTTTTGCTTTATTCGTACTATACGAATAAACTTTTCAGCCTACGAATAAACTTTCCTGGTACCCTGTAGCTATGTACTGCGGAGGGTGCAGACAAGTATGAAACTGGTACTAATGTATCGTGGACCACGAAGAAGAAGACACCCTTGACAACTTTTATGAAAGGCGAGGAATGACGCTTGTTTCTGTCCTTTTTGTCTAAATCTGACAATTTTTCCGACTTTTTTGACATTGCAGGATAAACACAATATACGTACATTGTCGGTAAATATAAAATTCATTTTTACTCGCTGCGCAACAGGCATGAAAAGCTCGCCACAGGCTCGCTATTCTGCCTATTTCTAAAGCTCGTACAAATAAATTTTATATTTACCGACAATGTACGTATATTGTATATATACATGTACATTTGTACAGATGCATGTATTTAGCACCAGTTAATTTACATGACTCTTTGAATAAAATTGATTGCAGGTCTTTAATATATGGCAAAACGTTGACTTGAACAAAATAGCTATAGCTATAGCATATAAGCAATTTTTTTTATATTTTCCTATATCAATAGGTTTCAAAAATTGAAACCACCATATTGGGTCATATCGCAGAGCCAATTTTAATACTTAGTGAATACATGTAGTTATTAGCTTTACGTAACTTCTAGTTGAGACGAATATACTTGACGGGTACTATTCCTATGCAGCAAGAACTGGGGGTGGTTGCCCCCAAGCTTTTGAGATAACAATGGAAAAAATACTTTGTTGTCCCCTACATTTGGAGGTAAAATATATGTTGTACCCCCACTTTCAAAATACTCGTGAGTAAGCACGATACATTTCAGTAGATCATTTTCTGGTGGACATTTATTTCACATCTCAGTATTTTCCATGAATATAACGTCTATAAGTAGTTCCAACTTAAACTAATGGAACAGCCCGTTAAAATTTGATGATATATCGACTTTTCGCTTTAAATTTGGATTTCTTGGACTTTTTGTAGTTTTGATGTCAAATACTGTCAAGAAATTGAAAATTGAACATTGTAGCACGAATTCAGTGTGGTTTTTTTCTTGGTCAGTCTACATGCATGTAGTTGCATGCGTGCCAAAAAGTATCATGTCACTGAGATTTTTCCTTGTATAATATTTCATAATTACGTTTTATGAAGTGCACATTTCTGCCGTTTTTATGCTTGTTTGTTTGTTTGATGGTGTTTAAAATGCCAGTTTCAACAATAATTCAGTTATATCGTGGCGGTTCCGTTTTTTTTATCTGGATAGATTTCCTTGCAATAAAGAGAAAAAGAGATAAATTTTTTTTGTTTATTTAGAAAGATTCTTATAACCAATACTAGTTTCTTTTTAGCAACGACATAAACACAAAAGAAATATCCCTTTTGTAAATATGACTTATGCGGAAATTGCAATACATGAATCGATATGAAAATTATACACAACGTAAAGGGAGATAAATTTTATTTTGGGTATGATATTTACAAGTTGTTAACCTGCAGAAGTGATGGAATAGCATAATTCCTCATTGTAATGATGTACATTCAACGTTTGCGAATTTACGATTTACGACTGCTCCAACCCAGTCGGTAATTTGCGACCAAAAAATGTTGTATATCGGAAATCGGTAAGTTTTGTGAAAGGGTCGTAAATCGTAGACAGTTGTACGACCAACTTTACAATTTACGACCTTTTATGAAGCGGGGCCCAGGTACCAGGAGACTTTATGCATCTAGTAATTGTATAAAGCAAAGGTACACCTTTATATAGTCAATAATTGTACTAATTGCAGTTTAATGAAAAAAAAAGAAAAGAATGAGTCTTGATCAATTAACTACCTCCGTCAAAGATGTATATGTTATCAAACAATTTCATTTGTACAGTAGTCAAAGAAAAAAACTTTTCTGCATGAGCAAAATTCTCTTTTCCAGATTTTAATTTTGTTAGTAACATTAGACAGGCAGCATTGTCATTTTAATGTTTTATTTACTGTATATAGTTTTCTAATTTGTGTCTATATTTTTAGGTCTTTCAGCACCCCCTGCTGTCCCTCCTCGTGCATCTCCTAAAGATGTAAGTATATATCAATGTAAAAGCAATATATCATAACAGGATCTCATTTGTATCTGTCGCACCTAAAGATTGCCCAGTCACCTACCAATACTACATTTCAATGAGATCATAATCTCAGCTTTGTACTAGACTAACACACTTAGTTGTATTTTTGTAGTACTAGCTCTCAGAAACAGCAGTCCATAGATGGATACATTATCAGGTCTTTGCTCTTACACCTGAATGCTGTGTGCTTAGCGGAGAAGCAACAAATTACAATTGTATTGTCAGGTTTGACCTGACCTGGGCTTGAATCAATGATCTACCACATTCAAGGCGAGCAAACTAACCAATATACCACCACTGTGGTAAAAAAAAAAAATCAAAAATATACATCAGTTTTCATTAGATACTCCTTTATAATGATTTTCTTGAACAGTGAAAGCTGTCTATATCAAATTCTGAATAAACTGGAATCCTTTATAAACTTATCTGTAAATAAAGTCCCAATGTAGGAAATCTTTGTTAATTTAAAGGGGCATTATCTGCCAAATCGTAAATTTTTGTTACCTGTAAAAACTATCGGATATGATTGATGCGTTAATAAAATGTGTTTCTGTAACTTATAAATGTTATGAAATGTATGCGCATCGGGGAAAAATCGTGCAACTGCTCATGTTTTGAGATCGATCAAGAGATGGACGCCATCTTATTAATTATTGACATTGTTTACGGAGTTTGTCGAATCGTCATTAAATCATTACAACAATGCACTTATTTCTTATTTTTTGTGAATCTGCTTTTAGTCTGTGTTAATTACGGACAAAGAACCATGCAAGTTTGCCGTTAATAAGCGACAAAATACAAATTATTTGTTTTTACCTGTCGCTAGTAAGGTCAGTTGCATACGGAAAAAGCGAGGTCAAATTATTTGCTTGCAAGGAAATGACTAATCGATGGTAATTTTCATTCTGAAAAGGCGAAAAGTGGTTCGATAAGCTGTTTAATGTGAAATATTTACCTTTATTTCATCATTTTAAAGCTATTTACCAATTTCCAAAACATATAATTTTTTTTGGTCAAAATCGTAGCTAATGCCCCTTTAACCTGTATATGATTTTCTTAACAGTGAAACCTATCTATACCAAACTGAACAGAATCCTGTATCAACTAAACTTTAAAGTCCTTATGTAACCAAAGTCTTTGTTAATTTAACCTTTATAAACCAAACTATTTTGAACACAAATGTTGGTTCCAAGGAACTTCAGTTTAGACAGGTTGTACTGTAATCATAAAACCTTGATGTCCTCCACCGTATGAAAAAAGATTAATTTATAATTTTAAGAGAAATTAGTAAAGTAAAAAACCTACAAACTGGGAATTTTATAAGATGGTGAAGTGTGCTCTTTGAAAGAATTCTTCTCAAATAGTAGGAATAAATGACAGTCATATTGACACTGTCTAATTAATAAAAAGAAAGGAAACATTTGATAATTTTACTAAAATTTCTAAGAAAAGATGACTCCGAGTTCTATGTCTTAAAATTGCTTATAATATATCAGTTTCATACTGCAGCAACACATTTTCATCGTACTATATATTAAATAATATATGACTTCATATGATAATGTATTTTCTAATTGGCTGACGTCCCTAATAACATTCTTTGATAAAACGTTATATTCACCTTGCGCTACGTAGCACATGGTGAAATATAACATTCTAACGTCTTGCACCAAGCTAAAGGAAAGAAAACGTTATGATAAAAACTTATTTTAAGGGTAAAAGCAATATATAAAAATGTGTCATATAATAAAACACTGACTTTCAATTCGATGGATACCAGGTTTTTAATAACCCATGATTAATATATTTACCTCAGCGTCTGGCCTCAGTAAATATTATATTCTTGTGTTAATAAATCCTTGTATCCACCTCATTAAAAGTCATTAATTGTATAATATTTACCTGGACATGAATGTAAATCTACAATAATCACGTCAAGCTTTGAATACTGATCTAAACCTCTTCTTTTTTTTACAGAGCCCAGCTGTCAAGAGAGGAGATATGTCTTTTAGTGTAACAAGTTCAGAAAAAATTCACAAACATGCTGAATTTAAAAAATTTGAACCAATTCCTTCACAGGAAGCTCTCGATACAATGGTTCCTGCTGAAGTTAGTAGTAGATTACCACAAAGTGATGGCTTAGATACACCTAGAAGAACTCTGTCATTAGATTATACTATAATGGTAAGTTGGGTAGATTATGGAATGCGTTTTAGTTTTTAGCTCACCTTGCCAAAGGCAAAGTGAGCTTTTGCCATCACTTGACATCCATTAACTTTTCACATTTTAATCTTCTCCTCTGAAACCTCTCAGCCAAATGAACTGAAACTTGGTAGGAAGCATCTATGGAAGGTCCTCTCTAGAACTTAATCATTTCATCCCGATCCGTTAACAAACATGGCCACCACAGGCAATTCTTGTTTTTGATTGGTTCATTTCTAAAAACTTATCCATTGTAGTAAACTGTTAAAAGAGAGATAACTCTTGCCATTATCTCCCTTATAAATTAACTCTTGCTGATATAGTGTAACATGTTTATTCTATACATTATATGTAGGTATTCACATTTTAATATTCTTTTTAGCTCACCTTGCCAAAGACAATGTGAGTTTTTACCATCACTTGGCGTCCGGCGTCCGTTAACTTTTCGCATTTTAATCTTCTCCTCTGAAACCTCTCAGCCAAATGAACTGAAACTTGGTAGAAAGCATCTAAAGTTGCTCATTTTGTCCCGATCTATTAACAAACATGGCTGCCACAAGCGGCTTGGCCATATGAACCGAAACTTGGTAGGAAGCATCTATGGAAGGTCCTCTATAACGATCCGTTAACAAACATGGCCGCCACAGGCAATTCTTGTTTCTGATTGGCCGATTTTTTAAAATCTTCTCCTCCAAAACCGCTTGGCCAATTGAACCGAACCTTGGTAAGAAGTATCTATGGAAGGTCCTCTATAAAAATTGCTCATTTTATCCCGATCCGTTATAACAAACATGGCCACCACAGGCTATTCTTGTTTCTGCTTGGTTCTTTTCTAAAAAAAAACTTCTCCATTGTAGTAAACTGTTAAAAGGGAGATAACTCTTGCATTAAACTGTTAAAAGAAAGATAAATCTTGCCATTATCTCCCTTAGAAATTAACTAATGCTGATATAGTGTAACATGTTTATACTATACATTACATGTAAATATTCATATTTTAATATTCTTTTTAGCTCACCTTGCCAAAGGCAATGTGGGCTTTTGGCGTCCGTCGTTTGTTGTCTGTCATCTGTTAACTTTTCACATTTTAATCTTCTCTGAAACCCATCAGACAAATGAACTGAAACTTAGTAGGAAGCATCTATGGAAGGTCCTCTCTAAAGAGTGCACATTTTGTTATGATCCATTACCAAACACGGCCACCACAGGCAATTCTTGTTTCTGATTGGCCAATTTTTTTTAATCTTCTCCTCGGAAACCCATCAACCAAATTAACTAAAACTTGGTAGGAAGCATCTATGGAATGTCCTCTATGAAGAATGCTCATTTCGTCCCGATCGGTTAACAGACATGGCCACCACAGCCCACAGGCAATTCTTGTTTCTGATTGGTCGATATCTAAAAAAATCTTCTCCTCTGAAACTGCCTAGCCAAATGAACCGAAACTTGGTAGGAAGCATCTACATGTATGGAAGGTTCTGTATTAAGTTTCCTCAAAGCAGAATGAAAGGTGAGCGACACAGGCTCAGCCTACTGAGCCTCTAGTTAGCTTAAGCTATCCCTGATAACTTCAATACTTCTATATTTCATAGTAAAATTATCTGTTGCTTTAACATGGACACAGCAAGGTTGGACTATAAAAACATACTAGATGAAAGTATTTTTACTGTAGCATAGCTGACACACGTTTCTGACTGAAAATTATGTTTGTTCTTCATTATTTTGCACTTCAAGCAGCGAAGACAAAAAAGCGTGATTGTTATCCTTATAAGTCTTTATTATCAAGCTGTACATGTATAATTCAAGTGCACAAATGTTAAATCTGTAAACCGAGGTGATCAGATTCAGATAGAAAATGTTTTGTTCTCTTGTAATATAGCTATAGTCTGCCTTTCACTCATGTGGATCATTGCATGTGTAAAGGTCAGTGTGTAGCAGTTTCTAATTTAATGGTGTGTGATAAGACTTATGGGAGGTTATAGAACTTTATTTGTTAGTGGTGTAATGTTGACTCACCTCATATCCATTATTTTATCTGTACCTCAGAGTCTCACTGTATTCTAGAAATACAAGTATAAAAAGTTTCAGTGAGGTATATTTCATGCTGAAAGATGTTTTGTTGGAAATCAGATTATGAAATAATTAAGGAACTGCTTACCCTTCCAGAGCACCCTCATAATTTAGTGGGGTCTGTGTTGCTCAATCTTTAAAGTTTTCTTTGTAATATTTTTATTGACCATTGTTTGTCTTTACAACATTTTTCTATTGACCATTGTATATTGTATTGTCTGTCTGTCTTTGATTTACGACTTCTTATTACCTCCTTGTTATCTTATTACCTCCTTATCTTATTACCTCTGTTATCTGATTACCTCCTTGTTATCTTATTATTTCCTTGTTATCTTATTACCTCCTTGTTATCCTATTACCTCCTTGTTATCTTATTACTTCCTTGTTATCCTATTACCTCCTTGTTATCTTATTACTTCCTTGTTATCGTATTACCTCCTTATCTTATTACCTCCTTGTTATCGTATTACCTCCTTATCTTATTACCTCCTTGTTATCTTATTACCTCCTTGTTATCTTATTTCCTCCTTGTTATCTTATTACCTCCTTGTTATCTTATTACCTCTTCCTTATCTTATTACCTCCTCGTTATCTGATTACCTCCTTGTTATCTTATTACCTCTTTGTTATCTTATTACCTCTTTGTTATCTTATTACCTCCTTGTTATCTTATTACCTCCTTATCTTATTACCTCCTTGTTATCATATTACCTCCTTGTTATCTTATTTCCTCCTTGTTATCTTATTACCTCCTTGTTATCTTATTACCTCCTCCTTATCTTATTACCTCCTCCTTATCTGATTACCTCCTCATTATCTGATTACCTCCTTGTTATCTGATTACCTCCTTGTTATCTTATTACCTCTTTGTTATCTTATTACCTCTGTTATCTTATTACCTCCTTGTTATCTTATTACCTCTTTGTTATCTTATTACCTTCTTGTTATCTTATTACCTCCTTGTTATCTTATTACCTCCTTGTTATCTTATTACCTACTTGTTATCTTATTACCTCCTTGTTATCATATTACCTCTTTGTTATCTTATTACCTCCTTGTTATCTTATTACCTCCTTGTTATCATCAAACTTTTCTAACATTAATAACTTGTGATAATTTAAAGTAAGGTGTTATTATCAATGTAATGGGGTTTGATATAATAAAAGAATAGAATATTTGAAATATTTGGTTTTTTTCTGCAGGGACCAAATAGAGTTGTAACTGGTGCTGAAGGAGGAGGTAACTATTGTAATGTTTATATATTGGCTTCCTCTACATACATTTGTATAAATTGATGTGATGAAAAAAAAGTTAAAACAGTGACGGTCAACGATTCCACCAATATCAACAAAATGAACAATTGCCTCTTACCTCAAATTATTGAACACAAAAGACCACAACATATTACGTTGGAAATCCAGGTCCTTGCTTGGGACAGACAGAAAATGTGTCTGGATTTAAACAGGTGAATGGGATCGCAACACTCCTCCTCGTGATAATTGGATCTTCAAGGACAATACAGATATAAACAAACAATAATAAACGTGAACAGATTCTCTTCCATTAAATTAAATCCCATTATTTTTTTTGGTAAAATAATGTATGAATTACTGGTATAATACTACATTATGAGTTAAACAGTGGTATACAGTTGTATGGGTTTAGGTTAGGGTTACAGTGGTATACAGTTGTATGGGTTTAGGTTAGGATTACAGTGGTATACAGTTGTATGGGTTTAGGTTAGGGTTACGGTGGTATACAGTTGTATGGGTTTAGGTTAGGGTTACAGTGGTATACAGTTGTATGGGTTTAGGTTAGGGTTACAGTGGTATACAGTTGTATGGGTTTAGGTTAGGGTTACAGTGGTATACAGTTGTATGGGTTTAGGTTAGGGTTACAATGGTATGCAGTTGTATGGGTTTAGGTTAGGGTTACGGTGGTATGCAGTTGTATGGGTTTAGGTTAGGGTTACGGTGGTATACAGTTGTATGGGTTTAGGTTAGGGTTACAGTGGTATACAGTTGTATGGGTTTAGGTTAGGGTTACAGTGGTATACAGTTGTATGGGTTTAGGTTAGGGTTACAGTGGTATGCAGTTGTATGGGTTTAGGTTAGGGTTACAGTGGTATACAGTTGTATGGGTTTAGGTTAGGGTTACAGTGGTATACAGTTGTATGGGTTTAGGTTAGGGTTACAGTGGTATACAGTTGTATGGGTTTAGGTTAGGGTTACGGTGGTATACAGTTGTATGGGTTTAGGTTAGGGTTACAGTGGTATACAGTTGTATGGGTTTAGGTTAGGGTTACAGTGGTATACAGTTGTATGGGTTTAGGTTAGGGTTACAGTGGTATACAGTTGTATGGGTTTAAGTTAGGGTTACAGTGGTATGCAGTTGTATGGGTTTAGGTTAGGGTTACGGTGGTATGCAGTTGTATGGGTTTAGGTTAGGGTTACGGTGGTATACAGTTGTATGGGTTTAGGTTAGGGTTACGGTGGTATACAGTTGTATGGGTTTAGGTTAGGGTTACAGTGGTATACAGTTGTATGGGTTTAGGTTAGGGTTACAGTGGTATACAGTTGTATGGGTTTAGGTTAGGGTTACGGTGGTATACAGTTGTATGGGTTTAGGTTAGGGTTACGGTGGTATACAGTTGTATGGGTTTAGGTTAGGGTTACAGTGGTATACAGTTGTATGGGTTTAGGTTAGGGTTACAGTGGTATACAGTTGTATGGGTTTAGGTTAGGGTTACAGTGGTATACAGTTGTATGGGTTTAGGTTAGGGTTACAATGGTATACAGTTGTATGGGTTTAGGTTAGGGTTACAGTGGTATACAGTTGTATGGGTTTAGGTTAGGGTTACAGTGGTATACAGTTGTATGGGTTTAGGTTAGGGTTACGGTGGTATACAGTTGTATGGGTTTAGGTTAGGGTTACAGTGGTATACAGTTGTATGGGTTTAGGTTAGGATTACAGTGGTATACAGTTGTATGGGTTTAGGTTAGGGTTACAGTGGTATACAGTTGTATGGGTTTAGGTTAGGGTTACGGTGGTATACAGTTGTATGGGTTTAGGTTAGGGTTACGGTGGTATACAGTTGTATGGGTTTAGGTTAGGGATACAGTTGTATGGGTTTAGGTTAGGGTTACAGTGGTATACAGTTGTATGGGTTTAGGTTAGGGTTACAGTGGTATACAGTTGTATGGGTTTAGGTTAGGGTTACAGTGGTATACAGTTGTATGGGTTTAGGTTAGGGTTACGGTGGTATACAGTTGTATGGGTTTAGGTTAGGGTTACGGTGGTATACAGTTGTATGGGTTTAGGTTAGGGTTACAGTGGTATACAGTTGTATGGGTTTAGGTTAGGGTTACAGTGGTATACAGTTGTATGGGTTTAGGTTAGGGTTACGGTGGTATACAGTTTTATGGGTTTAGGTTAGGATTACAGTGGTATACAGTTGTATGGGTTTAGGTTAGGGTTACGGTGGTATACAGTTGTATGGGTTTAGGTTAGGGTTACGGTGGTATACAGTTGTATGGGTTTAGGTTAGGGTTACAGTGGTATGCAGTTGTATGGGTTTAGGTTAGGGTTACAGTGGTATACAGTTGTATGGGTTTAGGTTAGGGTTACAGTGGTATGCAGTTGTATGGGTTTAGGTTAGGGTTACAGTGGTATACAGTTGTATGGGTTTAGGTTAGGGTTACAGTGGTATACAGTTGTATGGGTTTAGGTTAGGGTTACAGTGGTATACAGTTGTATGGGTTTAGGTTAGGGTTACAGTGGTATACAGTTGTATGGGTTTAGGTTAGGGTTACAGTGGTATACAGTTGTATGGGTTTAGGTTAGGGTTACAGTGGTATACAGTTGTATGGGTTTTGGTTAGGGTTACAGTGGTATACAGTTGTATGGGTTTAGGTTAGGGTTACAGTGGTATACAGTTGTATGGGTTTAGGTTAGGGTTACAGTGGTATACAGTTGTATGGGTTTAGGTTAGGGTTACAGTGGTATACAGTTGTATGGGTTTAGGTTAGGGTTACAGTGGTATACAGTTGTATGGGTTTAGGTTAGGGTTACAGTGGTATACAGTTGTATGGGTTTAGGTTAGGGTTACAGTGGTATACAGTTGTATGGGTTTAGGTTAGGGTTACAGTGGTATACAGTTGTATGGGTTTAGGTTAGGGTTATGGTGTTTGATGTCTCTTTCAACAATATTTCAGTTATATTGTAGCAGTCAGATTTAGTGATGGAGGAAACTGGAGTACCCGGAGAAAACCACAGACAAGCCCCAAGTCACTGACAAACTTGATCACATAATGTTGTATCGAGTACACCTTGCCTGAGCGAGATTCGAACTCACAACATTAGTTGTATAAGCACCGATTGCCTAGGTTAAGGTAGTTGTAAATCCAACTACCACACGACCATGATGGCTCCTATTCAGTTGTAAGTTACATGTTTCCATTATAGATATATTATTATATTAATTGTATTGCTCAATATTTACAATTCAAATTTTTTTTCTTTTCTTTTTAACAGATTCTAGTCTTGTTTTATCTGGATCCACAAATACACAGGTTTGTAAACAAACAAAAAATAGATTATCAAATGTTACTTCTTGATTTTCAAGCAGAAATATTTGTTAATCAAATTTCGTCAAACATTATAACATTTAGAAAAATGATGAAATTACAGACTGAATTAATGAATCACTACACTGCTTAAGTTAGTTCTACAAAGGGAATGTATTGTTGTACAAATGTATTAAATTCAGTTTTAATCCTGCATTGTTTCTATATCATGATTGTTTAGATCATTAAGGTACTATGAAAAGAAAGTTTAAACAGTGTTTGTCAACAATTCCACCAATATCAACAAAATGAACAATTACCTCTCACCTGAAATCATTGAACATAAAAAAGATTTCTTATATTGTTGGAAATCCAGGTCTTGTTTTTTTATATTGGTACATTTGGTTGGTAATGGAGAGATATTTTGTCCCGAACAATATGAAAACTTGAATAATATTGGCTTAATAATGTTAAATTTGACACGGGCATAGCTTGGGGTCAAATATTGCCGAGGCAAGGGGTCCCTCCCCCCCCCCCCCCCCCCCCCCCCCCCCCCCAGAAACCACTGTCATTTTAAGTAAGGAAAATACTTTTTTTTCTTTTTAAAACAAGTAGTCATGGCCTATTAGAATCAAATTTGTATTGTATTGATTCCATTACCACCAAGCATGTCAAAAAAAATTTAAAACGAAAAATGAAACACCTTTGAACAGATGACTTGAAACGACGTATCTTAAAGGAGTGCCGAGTTATTGAATGCCACGTCAAAAATAGTGATAAACCATTTTGGTGGTCTCATGTTTATTGAATATATTTTATCTTCACATGTTATAATACTCCTGTGCCAATTCCTATCATTTTAACAGGATTCATTGGTCACTGGTCAGCCACAACATTACATTGTTATACTTATTAAGTAATAAAGATGTTATTAGAGCAATTTTCATTATTAGCTCGACTTTTCGAAGAAAAAAGTCGAGCTATTGTCGTCACTCCGGTGTCAGCATCTGGGTCGGTTAAGTTTTTGTCAGTCCATTTCTCAAAAACTATCAAAGGTATCCATTTGAAACTTGGAATACTTGTTCACTATCAAAAGAGGAACCAACTACAACAAGGCAGATGACCCTGTGATTTGTATATCCAGATTTATCTGCCCTTGTTTCGACATAGTACATGGAAATTACAGATATTTTTTTAGTATAATTAAAATTTCTCAATAACTTTCAAAGCTATTAACCTGAAACTCAATACACTTGTAGAAAGTGTTGACCCCAATCTGTTGACAAGAGAAGACAACTCCATCCAGCATTTTATTTGAGTTATTCCCCCTTTTTGACTTAGAATTTCTTCAAAATAGGCAATGAAATGAAACTCGACATACCTGTTCATTATCAAATTGCTTAGAATTTCTTCAAAAAATGAAATTTCTCAATAATTATGATAGGCAGTGAAATGAAACTCGACATACCTGTTCATTATCAAATGGGGAACCCATTACAACAAGGCAGGTGACCCTGTGATTTGTATATCCAGAGTTATCTGCCCTTGTTTCGGCATAGTACATAGAAATTTGGGATATTGTTTTAGTGTAATTAAAATTTCTCAATAACTATCAAAGCTATTAACTTGAAACTTAATACACTTGTAGAAAGTGTTGACCCCGTTCTGTTGACAAGAGAAGACAATTCTTTTTTTATTTTTTTTTTTTATTTCATTGCTTGCAGTTTAATATCAGATACGAAAAAGTCGAGCGTCCAGCACCCGTGGGCGGTGCTCTTGTTTATTTATGCAGTTATTTTTTTTTACCGAGGCAACTGCCTCGGTTGCCTCAATGGAAGCTATGCCACTGTTTGATATCGTTCATTTGAAGAATGAACTGTGAGGTAGTCAGGGCAGTTCAACTTAACATGATGCTGTATACCAGGAAATATTTGCGGCCGTTTTATTTTGGCTATTTTCACACTTGAATGTCATCCATGAAAATAAAATTTCTTTACCAATACAGAAGATTCAATGTATTTTCTCCCACATAAACTCAGACTACATGACGACTACAGACATCATACCATAATGTGTTTATTATGGACGACAAATCCATATCATTGATACTACCATAATTATTGTATTGCACAAGATGAAAATTAAAAATAAATAAAAGTTTATTTCAGAATCAACACAATTAAAAGCATTTTACACATCTAAAATTGTTATGCAAACACTGTTGTTAAATCAATCAGGATAATCCGATAAAACACCTGGATAAACCTGTCAATTACAGAGGTCAATCAGGTCATGATCACTTGATTGTAACCGTGACAGTTATTTTACAACTTAATTCCTGCAGCATCAAGGGCACTCTTAATGAGGTCGGTCGGTTTTAGTTGCTAATTATTTGTGTGTTTTTACTTTAAAAGTACTCACATGATTTAAAAGTACTCACATGATTCATTTACAAGATTTCTTTATATTAATTATCAAATCAATTCAATAATGAAAGACAAGATGATAACAGTTCAACGTAAAATTAACACACTACAAGTTTTGGTTCATAAATTATTATTTTTTTATCTCGGACATTGCGAAATTAAAACTGCAAAATTAGATCGAGGAAATAACAACAACATGCACATTTCCCGGTATACAGTAAAACATTTTAAAATCTATAATTATGAAAAGAAAGTTTAAACAGTGATGGTCAACAGTTCCACCAATATCAACAAAATGAATAAACCCCTTTCATTTCAGACTACTGAACACAAAAGAGGATCATGACATAACACTGGTACTTTTAACTCTTGAACCAGAAATAATTTATGGCTAGGATTATAGTGTTTTAAAGCCACTTTCAACAATATTTCAGAAATATCATGGAGGTCAGTTTTATTGGTGGAGGATACTGTAGCATTCGGAGAAAACTACAGACCTGGTGCAAACTTTATCACGTAATGTGGTATCTAGTACACCTCACCGTGAGCAGGATTCAAACTCACAATTTTAGTGAGCCAGAAATATGATGTATTTTCTACCATCTGTTTTTTCACTACATTTTAAAGTGGAACATTTCCTATTTACATTATGAAACTTTGACGTCATATTCAATATATTAAACTTTGATACCATATTCAATATATTTGATATTTCTTGTTTTCTAGACAATATCCCCGTCTGTGACGTTTGATGTTCCAGAAGAACAAGAGGAAATTTCTGTAGAAAAACATAAATTACCTTACAGGTAGATTATACTTCATTTATGGTTTTTTATTCCTTCTACCAAATCAGTGAGGAAAACTATATTTAGTGCTTGCCTCAAGTTTGTTAGATTGTGGGTCAGAGCCCTGGTCAGGTCAAATCAAAAACTATAAAACTGGTATTTGCTGCTTCTCCAATAAGCACGTAGCATTAAGGAGTAAGAGCAAAGACTGGTTGTCTTGGAATCAGATTAATGTCAGTGTAGCTATATGTCTACCCACAGATTGTTGTTTCAATGAACTCCAACTAAACCATATTCGTCTAGTAGGAATCAGATATCATCATCTCACTTCATGATACAGCTGAAAAATGGCTTATTGGGTGTTAAACAACAATCACTCACTCACTTACTATATTTATTTGTTTGCCCATCTGTCCAGCATTAGGTTTCTAGTTAATCTCTGTTTATATGTATGTTATGTTTGATATTTGTGGTGTAATGGTTAGCATGCTCACCTCGAGTGTGGTAGATCGTGGGTTCGAGCCCCGATTGGGTCAAGTGAAAGACTATAAAATTGCTATTTGTTGCTTTTCCGCTAAGCATGTAGTATTAAGGAGACAGATCAAATACTGGTTGGCTTGGAATCAGGAAAATTTGTCCGAGTGGAGCGACAAGTCTATCCGTGGACTGTTGTTTCAGTGAGCTAGCACTAAAAAAATCCAACTAAGCGTACCTCATCATCATCTCGTTGAAAATTAACTTGTTCTCACCATGATATAGCTAAAAAAATTGCTGAGTTGATGTTAAACAACAATCGCCCACAATATTAAAGTAACAAGATCCATATTTTCCACTTACTTTCTTACTTTTGTATTTATTTTTGTTGGCATAAAATGAAAAACAAGATATACCACACATCAGAACAGGACCAAAATACATTAGATAAATCGTAGAATGATGCAAAATTGATACACCCAAGCACACAAATACATGACCACTGACTTTTCTGACTTGTGACATGCACTTCAATAATATTTGAATACTTTTGATTGTATGTTTATACTAATAAATAAATATTTCAGACAAGTGAGCAGAGATAAAAAAGATTTACAGATGGCAATACGAACTCATAAAGAACGAAATTGTATGTTAGAACGATTAAGTAGTGAATTAAATCAGGAGTTACAGGAAGTGATGGAACAGCGTATAGCATTAGAGATTCAATTAGAACACTTAAAGCCAGTCTACAGCTAACATTGTGTAAACTGGTGCTATAATGTGATATCTAAACAGCGACATGTAACCCCCCCCCCATCATCATCATCAGCAAAACTTGACCTGAAGCTTTCTTTTTACATCTATGGTGTGGTGTGTATAGAAGAAATGCCTGATTTAATATCTAGTGATAATTCAAGACAATATTTAGAATTGTTCATTTTGATCAATTTGTGTGTTTATCTAGGAGAATCTTTGTTTGGAATACTATGCTAATATTACACAGGTTGACAACATTACAAGTCAAATTCTGTAAAGGAAGAGAAATGTTTTAGAGTAGAAGACATTTGTCCATATTTTATTTCATCGAATTCCAAACATCCACGCTATTTCAACAGAACAGATACAACTTATGCATCCTCAATCCACAGATAGCTTATACATCCACATCCATGTTATTAAAATAATATTTATTCATACATCCACATCCAGGTTATAAGAATAATATTTATTCATACATCGACGATCAACGATATAAATATAATATTTATACATCATTCCTAATACATTGTAGTACTAAAGAAGTTTTTTCCCTTCAATTGTAATATCAGATATATATTTTGAGTTTTCAGTTTTGTAATAGAGTGTTAAATGAAGGCATATATATTATATTAATTCCTTTAAAATTGATTTTTTAATAGAAATATTTTGTTAAGAAAAGTTAAAAGAGTTTTAGATTTTTGTTCATTGTAGTAGATTTTTATTTTCTGTACTTTATGCATTACTATTATGTTTGCAAACAGTTAAATTTTTCACATTGTTATACAAGAACAGATTTCCTTTGTATATCATTTATCAACATTAGTGTCATTGCACTATAAAAATGGAGGTGCAATCAGGATACAGGGTATATAATTTTATTGAGGGGGGTATTTTGGTACATGATATTAAATTCTATGTGTCCGTATGAGTCTGGTCAGAATAGACAGTCTGTTTGCTCCTCACAAAGAAGTATTGGGGAATGTATTGTTGTTGATGTCGTCTGTTGATCCTCTGGAACAAATAAAATTAAGGAATAAAAACTTAAGATATTTTTGTGATACTAATTTCTTATACTGTATTATTTACTTATGATACCTTGTTTGATTTTGACTGTGATGCCTTGCTATGCCCCTTAAAAATGTACTCAAATATTTAAATTTCTGCAAGATATGTAGATACCTATTATATACAGCATATTTATATTGTTTGATTACATATTGTAGCATAAAAAGATGCTTAATTGGAATTTGATCTGATTTATCCTACCGATCCAAAGTTATGCCCCTTAAAAATGTTAAAATTAATAATATACTACTCGTAACATTATACACCAGAAAAATGTTAATATTAATAATATACCACTCTAAACATTATACCCCTTAAAATGTTAAAATTAATAATATACCACTCTAACATTATACACCAGAAAAATGTTAATATTAATAATATACCACTCTAAACATTATACCCCTTAAAATGTTAAAATTAATAATATACCACTCTAACATTATGCCCCTTGAAAATGTTAAATTTAGTAATATACCACTCTAAAATGTTAATATTAGTAATATTCTTTTGTTTCTGGTCAAGTTTGTTTTTTGACTTATTTCTTGTACAATTCTAGAATTATGTACCTTGAAAATGTTAAAAATATCCAAAGACTATATTTTCTGGATAATAGATTCATTTATGTGTGACGTACATAAATCTAAATTGATACTATACTTATTATAAAAGATTATATGTGGTTTAAGTAATTTAATATACAACCAATTATCAAAATACATGTCAAGTTTTTTTACTCGTAACATGCAGCATTACAGAGTAAGAACTAATAATTTTTTTGCTGAGAGTCAAGATTATGTGTTCAAGTGGAGTAGCATGTATGCAATGAGAACTGTTGGTTCAATTATGGTATGGCCAATTTTATAATAATTAACAAATTATTTGAAATTTTGTAAGTGTACACTTAGCTGATTAAAGCCTGTTTTTGAACATTGTTTCAAAATAACATGTATCCATGGTGATAGCATTTAATATTTAGAAAAGTTAAAGAAAAAAACATTAAGATTCCTCATATTCATATATAGGTAGGCAAGATATATATATCTACACTATGATAAAACAAAATATTGCTTTCTATAAGAATAATTTTATAAACTTTTCATAGAACTTACCTAACAGTTGTTTTCTTTTAAGAATTATAAGATTATACAGTGAAACCTGTCTAAACTGAACCTCCTGGGGACTAACTTTTTTGTTCTGAATAGACAGGTGTTCGGTTTATACAGCTTAAATTAACAAATATTTCTTAAATTGGCATTTTATTTAATATTCAGTTTATAGAGAATTTCTATATATTCAGGTTTCGGTTTACACATAATTCACTGTTCCTGTATTTCAAATAAAGTCTAGTAATAATTAGGGCATTATATTATTTTCTTTTTTAATATTTCATACTAAAGTATGATTTTTCTGCATGCCATTTCAATGCAATATTGTAAATATGAATTTATATTAGTATTAATACATTAAATGAAAACTATTTTCTCTTATATTGTAAAATAACGTTGTTGCTCAGTTTTGAATAGATACTCTACAGTCATGGAATACAATCTGGTTCCTGCAGTTTTACAACAGTGAAGTTAAATACTGTATAATATCTGGGACATATAATTTTCATGTTATTAAGGGTTTTATTTTAAAAAAAAGTATTTAATTTAGCTGTATAAAAGATTGGGGTTATTTTTTATTTTTTTTGCGACCTAAATATTTTAGGTGGGAATATAACTCCAAATGGACCGTTTCTCAATTTATTTCGTAAAAACATCACCCTATACTTGTTCTGTAATCACAGCAATATCTAATCCATATTTGTGACATGACTTTCAATTGCACAGACGTACAGTCATTGATTTAGAGAGAGGGGAAATGACATAACAGATGAAAGATCGCATTAAAAATTTAACAAATTTGACTAGAAAAGGGAATAGAAAACAAGTTGTTTCAAGATATAATAAAACAAGAATCAAAATAGGACACCAGCATGAACGTTGCTTGGAGTTAAAGAACATTCTTAGGTTTCTTTGATCAAGAGTTCTAAACAAATAACATTGTTCTTTATGGCTTTCTATTTTGGTATTTGTTTGTAGAAACTTTCCTAAATAACGTCGTCAGTAATTATCTCAGTCAATAACCACATTGATCGTGCCTAATTTGTGATAATAGCATTATTTTCAACCAATAAATAAAGTAAAATGTTTTTTATGTTTTCGATGTTTAACCTCTTGTTTTACTGCAAAAAATGGCATAATAAAATATAAAAAAATTGCAGACACTATCTCCTTAATGGGAGCTGTCATGGTCATAATCGTATGGTAGTTGGATTTACAACTACCCTTGCAGTTAGTACCTGTCAACACTAAAGTTGTGAGTTCGAATTCTGCTCATGTTGAGGTGTACTCTATACAATTTTAAGTGATCAAGTGTGTCAGTGACTTATGGCAGGTTAATGTGTGGTTTTTTTTTCAGGTACTCTGCCAATAAAACTGACTGCCACGATATAATTGAAATATTTTTGAAAGTTGCGTTAAAACACCATAACCCTAACCCTATTCCCTATTAGGGAGATTCAGCAGAAAAACTGTTATTTTGGTTCCCTAGAACAAAATTCATATATAAATTATACAAATTACAATTTTTTTTTACAACAAATGTATTCACAAATATTTTGCTTTAGAATTATAAAATAAAATAAGATAATGAATAGAAAGACATTATTAATGCTTAAGTTTTCTAATTAAAAAAATTCAGATTAAAAAAATATCATATTTAGTTGTATTTAATAAAGGAGCAATTTAATTGTCAAAATCATATGTTTTAAAGCTGTAGAAAGAGCTGTGGATTTTAATGTGAAAATGGCAGGATGTTTATAACTACATATCTATCAACAGTGATTTATTATGTTGATTATGTACCACTAACATTGTAGTTTGAATCGTGTTCATGGTGAGGTGTACTCGATACAACATTTAGTGATAAAGTTTGTCAGTTACTTACAGTAGGTCGATGGTTTTCACTGGTTTTAGCTGAAAATTTTTTGTTATACACCATAACCCTAACCCTATTGTTGATGATGAAATAACATTTGATAATTAAAAGTACAGTTGTACCTTGTTAAAGTACAGTTGAACCTTGTTAACTGATAAGTTGTTTGCATGGATTGATTGATTGATTGATTGATTGGTGTTTAATGTCCAGCGAGTTTGCATGGAGAACTAGAAGTAAATTATAGACCTTTAGTAATAGTTGATTGTATAATTGATCTTGTATAACTCAAATACTCTGTTAATTCATAATAAAAATTGTTTTTCCATTTAATTTTCAACACAGCAAGGTTTCGAATGTAAAATGTTGAGGATATTTATTGATGTTCATTACTTTTCCTATTGATTGTTGCCTGTGATGTTTGAAATCACGAAACAATAACCCATGGATCAATGCATTTTGTAGAAACGACAAAAATTGGTGCAATCGAATAAAATGACTTTCACAGTATATTAAGTAGGATTGATTTGTCAGGCAACAGGGTATTACATCATTTCTAATAATATCCTATTTACTCATTATTATTCTGTGTTACTCAATTGTAAGTACATGTATTATTTATTGATAACATACACATGTAAATATATTACCAAATATAGTCATTCAGTCCATTTAACTTATTGGTATATTCTGAATAAATTAAAATATTTCAACATAAGACAGTAGTCCCCCCTCTCTGTTGTAAAAAAAAAACATATTGTTTTCATGTATGCAATAAAAAATGTGATAAATTTCATAATTTCCATAAAAATATACTTAGAGCTAGACTGTTTCTATTTTTTATTGTACCATTATCTAGGTAATAAATGTATAGAGCTATACATGAACCATTTTACTTTGTATGATTACAAGATTTCCAAAATGTAGAGAGCTCTTCCATTTTACTTTTATATGATACCAAGACTTTCAGATACAAAATGTTCTTTGAGATGCACCATTTTTAAATACCAATGGAAAATGTAAAAAAGAGTTCCCTATAATAATGAGTGAGTGATTGTTGCTGAACATCAGTGGGCAATATTTCAGCTTATATCGTGGCAAGAACAAGTTACATTTCTATGAGATGATGATGATGTCAACTTTGTACTAGATCAGTGCTCTTAGTTAGAATGTATAGTTGTAGCTCACTGAAACAACAGTCTATGACATGTTGCTGCAGTCAGACACATTATTCCTGATTCAAAGCCAACCAGTCTTTGCTCTTACTCCTAAATGCTGCCTGCTTAGTGGAGAAGCAGCAACTACCAGTTTTATTCAATATTGTCTTTAGTTTGACCTGATCTGGGCTTGAACCGTCAATCTACCGCATGTGAGGGGAGCACGCTAACCATTACACCACTGATGTAGTTAACCATGTTTTCAAATACATTAAAAACACCTGCACACATCACTGTCTATAAAGGGCAGTTTCATTTTCTCCATTTAATGAATAGTGCATATAATTTTAACCTGTATATAAAGGACACATTTCAGGTTCCCTTTAGGCCCTTTATATACAGGTTTAAAATAAAAGTATATTTAGATTTTTTTAATCTGCTTCTACCCTAGCATTTGTCAAAAATGTGGGTTTATGTAGAAAAAAATTGAATTCCTCTTAACAGTAGCGACAGACTTGGTCTCGTGTATGTTCAATGGAATAGCTCATTTTGTTTATAAAGGGCATTACTGTATGTTATTGTCAAATCTTGACCTGTGTCTGTCTGTATATGACCATGTAACATCTGGAGGTTTTTAAAAAAGAGAAATAGGTGAATGTGATGGTTTAGCTTTTATTTTTGCTGAGTCGTCATTTAATATTCACAGGGACCATGAATGATATAAACAGAACAGTAAATAAGTACATGTATAACTAATTTAGAAATGCCTGTACCAAGTCAGGGTCATTACGGTTTTCACAGTTTTCCGTTTGTTGACTGATTTTGTCTGTTTATATACTTATGAGTTTTGACTTTCCCTTTGTAAGATTGTTCGGAGTTCGATAATTTTGTTATTACCCTTATTTCTTCAAAATCATGTAATGGTAAAAACAACTTTTTTTTTGCTGAAAAAAAATAGAAGACAGTCTGTAAAAAAATGCTAATAATTACTTAACTGATATTTTTTAAAAATGTAAATCATTACTTATTTCATATTATTGAGAATGATTAACTAGTATGTACTGTGATAATATTTTGCCCAAATTTGCCCAAGCAACATGAACCCCGTATATATAGCATGTTCTAATGCAGTAGAAAAATCTAGCTTAGATATTTTAAATAAATAAACAGAACAACACAGTATATGAATATGTCTTCTGTCTTAAAATGGATTAACTATAGTCCTCACAATGAACACTGGTCCTCCGGCCCAAGACCAGTAAAACTTTGTTCGGACCAGTAAATTTTTCAGTTTTTATTTTTTTATTTTTTTATATATAATATAAATTCAAGAATTTTATTTGGACCAGTAAATTCAAATTTTCATTTGGAGGACTGAACTATGTCCTATTATTTGACCAAAAAGACTTAATGAATGATTGGGGATCTTCGATATGCTCTGATGAAAGCAACTGCTCTGATGATTTAAGAAAGTAAAGAATAGATGTTAGAAAATCTTTTGGTTTTACAGAAGTCGGTAAAGCAATATAATAGTTTAAATTCTTTATCAGTAGAATACTGTTACCAACGATAAGTTCTGTTATGTTTTATGTATTTTAAAACATGGCCAATATGACGGATCAAAACAAGGACCTGATTGGCATGGATCATAGTATCCATATGTTTTGTTTTGAATCTGTTCAATTCAAGTTATTCAATGTTTTATGAGTTATCTCCCTTTGTTGTCATCTGGAGTGTAATAATAATATTTTACAGTCTATTTTTTTAAGAAGATTACTCTCCTCTGTATTGAGTGTATTATGTAGATTATTTCAGTTGAGTGGTTCTGTGTGTGATGTCATTATATAGAACAATATTTTATTTTATTAACTGTACTAGTTCATTGCTTTTTTACTCATACTATTCTTAAAGGTTATTTATAAAGGTTTGAAAAAAACTGCCTACATTTGTATTTTTCTTTGCTATCTTTCAAATAAATATGAAATAATAATTGTATTGGTATACACTATGATATGAAATAAAAATGTTATAGTGTTTTTATTTACACATACAAAAAAAAAGTATTTTTAAAACTTACTTTGGTGTGTATTTGTAAACAACATTACAAAACAAATTAATTGATACAGTGACCAACTTTTGTGTTCAGAATAGACAGGTGTTCAATTTGTACAGGTTCTTCTAACAGATTTCTTATAGTGGGACTTTGTCTAAAGTTTTGTTTTCACAGAATTCCAGTTTATATCAGGGATTGGTATAGACAGATTTCACTGTATCAGTTTGTTACAATAAATGTCCTATATCTTCAAAACTATGATCTTGTCTAGAGGCGGACTGGCTGTACATGCATTTCGGGCAATGCCCGGTGGACTGCTCAGATAAACAACATATTAATGAACAATGGTTCTGACTTGAGAGGTAACAGATGCCCAGGCCTGTTTTAAGACCCAGTCCACATTTGAACTCATCAATAATATTTTTTTTTCTTGATAACTTTGAAGATATAGCTGTTAATAAGAAAGTGTAATTGTGTATATTTAAATGAATTTACAAAAAAAAATGTATATACATTTATATACTATCATTGATTGGCTTTGCGAGAATATATTTCTCATAACAAAATTACATGGAAAAATTCCATTTCGAGCAAAACATATCAAAGAGAAAATTTACAAATAAGAAAGTTTATTGATGATTTGAAAATTTCTCCTTTGATCTTAGCTCACAACAATATCTATAGTCAAGCAACAAACATGATACAAACATTATCGTTGATTTCTGTGTATGTTAATGTGATGTTGTATTGACATCACGCTGTGACAAATCCTTGATAAACATACTATTGTTGATATGTTTAGCTTGAAATGGACTTCTCATCGCATCTTATATTTTAAGCTTCAGCTTCTATGTGATGTTGCTCTAAGAAATCCATTCTTGCAAAGAAATGAACAATAGTATATATATGTAATTGTGTAAATTTAAATGAATATTGTACCTTACAAATTATCAAATACACTTGTAAGCTTTTGCAATATAATAATCTTCTTATGACTTTACATTATCCGCTTTGATGGTGTAATGGTTAGTGTGCAGTAGATCGTGGATTCAAGCCCCTGTCGGGTCAAACCAAAGATTATAAATTTGATATTTGTTGCTTCTCTGCTGAATATGTAGCATTAAAGAAAAAAGAGCAAAATCTTATTGGCCCGGAATCAGGATAATGTGTCTTGAGTGAAGCAACATGTCTACCCTTCACAGGCTGTTGTTTCAGTGAGCTAGCACTATAAAATCCAACTAAGTATGTTGGTCTAGTACAAAGTGTACATCATTATCATCTTATTAAATGTAACTTGTTCTCGCCATGGTATGGCTGAGAAAAATTTCATTTGATGTTAAAACAACAATCTCATGGAATTATTCCTACAAGGGGTCATAATGAGGTCAGAAAGGAAATGTTTTTGTTCCATTACATATTATTTATAGTAATATCAAACCCAAGCTGGCATGTAATGATGATTGGGTTGTTAAGTTAGGTTATCATATCTAAGTTCAGCATAATTATTTGGTGGGAGGGACATTTTATCTGGCCATATTGATTTACATGCATGCTGAAATGTTATACAACAGTTATCATGGTCAACAATAAAATATGCTTATATTCTGTATTGTTTCTTGTTTTTTTACACTGCCAAAATAGTTCCTGATTGTATTGTTATTTTTATGCACTACCAAAATAGTTCCAAAATAGTACTGGAGCCACCAGATTTTGCTTTCTTCTGTAGAATGTTCTACTTGATTATCAATGATACAGTTAGTAAAACATTGTAATACATATTCATATTCAGGAAACAGCAAACCCTATCAATTTTAGATAAATGTAGTTTGATATTTGACCATCAGTGTCATTATCGCTTACATTCTGTCAGACATTAATATTTCACATTTTTGTTTTATCTCTATGAAACACCACAGTAGGGTTATCAATACAGTCAAACCCGCTTTAGTGACCACCTCTATTAAGCAATAACTTTATTATGTGACCTTAATTTTTAGCTCACCTGACCCGAAGGGTCACGTGAGCTATTGCCATCACTTGTCGTCTGTCCGTAAACATTTCGATCTTCTTCTAGAGAACCACTGAAGCAAATGGGACCAAACGTGGCAGGAATGTTCATTTGCATGGTCTAACCAAGTGTTGTTACTTTGGTTACGATCGGTTATCCAACATGGCTGCCAGGGGCCATAAAAGCCTCTGATTGGCTGAAATTTTTAATGATCTTCTTTTCCGATACTACATGGAGGATGGAATTGAAAATTGTCATGAATGATCATTGCAAGCTGCTAACCAAGTGTTGTTACTTTTTGGACCGATTGAAAATCCAAGATGGCTACCAACGGGGGACATAATTTAACATAGTGACCCTATGGGAAATATGTAAAACAAACTTCTTCTCAAGAACCACTGGATGGATTGGAACCATGCTTGGCAGAAATGTTCCTGACAAGGTTCTGATCAATTGTTGTTACTTTTTGTTCCGATCGGTTATCCAATATGGCTGCCAGGGGCCATAATAGCCTCTGATTGGCTGAAATTTCAAATATCTTCTCCGATACTACATGGAGGATGGAATTGAAAATTGTCACGAATGATCATTGCAAGCTGCTAACCAAGTGTTGTTACTTTTTGGACCGATTGAAAATCCAAGATGGCCACCAGCGGGGGACATAATTTAACATAGCGACCCTATGGGAAATATGTAAAACAAACTTCTTCTCAAGAACCACTGGATGGATTGGAACCATACTTGGCAGAAATGTTCCTTGCAAGGTCCTTATCAAGTGTTGTTACTTTTTGTACTGATTGACCTCCGTTCAAGATGGCTGCTGTTACTAAAAATAGAAATTTCTTCAATTGTCCATTGCTGCTTTAGTATAAGTCAAATTGAGCTCAAATTTTAGCTGCAGCTATATAACAAGGAGTAGTTTAACATATATATTCCAGGGGTTTTCTGTGAAATTTTTCTTTCAGACGATTTATACCGAGTATGCAAATTGGGCATATTTTGATAAAAGATCACATTTAAATCTTCTCCTCAGAAACCGCTGAACCAAATTAAACCAAACCTGGCAGGGATGGTCCCTGGGTGGGTTCCTTTCAAAATTGTGTCTGACAGCCCCGCCCTCCATTGAAGATGGCTGCTGTTACTAAAAATAGAAATTTCTTCAATTGTCCATTGCTGCTTTAGTATAAGTCAAAATGAGCTCAAATTTTAACTGCAGCTACATGGCAAGGAGTAGTTTAACATACGTTCCAGGTTTTTCTGTGAAATTTTTCTTTCAGCCGATTTATACCGATTATGCAAATTAGGCATATTTTGATAAAAGATCACATTTAAATCTTCTCCTCTGAAACCGCTGAACCAAATTAGAGCAAATTTGGCTGGGATGGTCCTTGGGTGGTCCCTTTTCAATACTGTGTCTGACAGCGCCGCTCTCTATTCAAAATGGCTGATGTTATCAAAAATAGAAATTTCTTTAGTTGTCAATTTCTGCTTTATTACAAATCAAAATGAACTTAAATTTTAACTGCAGCTACATGGCAATGAGTAGTTTAACATATACATGTATTCTGGGTTTTTCTGTGAGATTTTTTCAGCCAGTTTATTCCGTTTAGGAATATTATGAGATAAAAAATCACATCAAAATCTTTTGCTCAGAAATTTGAGTAGAAATGATCTTTGGGTGGCCCACTTTCAAAATTATGTGTAACACCCCCATTTTCTATCAACTTTCGATGTCAAATTGAAAACCAGGTGAGCGATTACAGGCTCCTGGGAGTCTCTAGTTATTTCCCTTCACAGTGCATTCCATCTCAATTAAACCTGTATTAAGCAAACACCTGTCTTGCGTGACCATATTTCACTTGTTCCCTTGGAAGATCACATAAGACGGGTTTGACTGTACCTCACTTGAATACTTAATGGCATGTCCTGTAGGAAAAGTTTGAAGACACCAAAGGGGTAATCAGATGCCCTAAATCAAAGACAGACAGACAACACAATGGACAAAAGAAAAAGACGAAGGGACAAACAATGATCTACAAAGCACTACACAGAAAACTAAAGATTAAGCAACACGAACCCCACTTAAAACCAGGGATAAACACAGGTGCCCCGGAATTGGTAAAAATAGTCTTATTCTTCCAGTGCAAATACATGTCCATCAGAGGCATTGCTTGTGTCTAATAGGTTAAATTTTATGTATCTCCCATCTCTTAAAACCTCTTGGCCAATTGAGCTGAGACTCTGCATGATACAAGATACGAGCATTGTATTGTCCAATCATGGTCTGACAAAGGGCATATAAATTAAAGATCACTAATCAAGAAAGAGAATTATGATGGTGGTGTTTAATGCCACTTTCAACAATATTTCAGTTATTTCATGGCGGACATTGGTGGGGGGAAACCAGAGAAAACTACTGACCTGTCGCAAGTCATTGACAAACTTTATCACATAATGTTGTATGGAATACACCTCGCCATGAGCGGGATTCGAACTCACAACGTTGGTGATAGGCACTGCTTGCATAGCAAATTGTACATCCAACAACCATACGATCAGGATCACGTCAGTCCCTTCACGAGAAAGAAAAATGTAAGAAGTTTGAGAAAAATTTGAAGATACCAAAAGGGATTGCTTAGTATATAAAGTTGATGCTATTATATAAACATTACAAAGTGAACCATGAACAAGAATGAAGATTTATAATATGTACATATATATTATATTTAATGGGTGTTAGTTTAAACTATACTGTGAGTAAATTCTAATTACATCATTATAAGATAATCATATTTGTAATGTTTATTAAGAGTCAATATTTCCATTTTGATGCCAGAATCGAATAATTAAGTAATGATTTATCCTTGTTTTCTCCTATACGTTAGTTATGTTTGAGCACATATTTTTCGGATCAACGGAGAGTATTTTATGGTTGAACGGATACAAATCCTGAATAATGAAAGGTGAACAAACATATCTTGTTTATCTACAAATAGATGTTGATCTAAAGGAATATTGTAACACTTGTACCTTTAAAGTGTTGTTTGAACTTGTCACAATATTCTTTATTTATGTGTAATATTAAAATGTGTATCACTGTGTATACTGTGATATTAAAACTGGGGATCATCATATAACAATGACATCGTTTTGCGGATCATTGAATTTCCTTGTTACGGAGGTTAATTAATAATTTTTGCTGATTTGTAAAATGCCCTAACTATTGATCCTGCATAGACTGAATATCCATGGTGTATCGTGTTCCCTACTGAGAAAAAAAGTAATTAATATTTTAAAGATAATTATAACAACTGATCGTTGGTTGTTTGTGATACGGTCCTTTGATATTGATGGATATCTAACTTGTGCTGTTTAATATACAACAAAGGTTTGTAATCTTTTTATCATGTTTATATATTTATTACTTATGCCATAGTTTCGTCTGTTTTATATTGGTTATAGTTTTCAACGTAAGCTACAAGACCTACATTTTGTAATTCGAATTAAAATGAAATAAAACATGACAAAAACAATAATTTGAATATTAAAAATAAATGTCATTATTCGTCATCTTTTTATTAAAAGTCACTTTGACTTCCTGTCAAGACTTCACAAAATAAATGATATAAACTTGGATTAATAATGCGTTAATAAAACTGATTCTATTTAATAGTACTCCACAGATAAGGCAAATATTTTCTTTCCCACCTAACCTTGAAAGATTTTAACTTGATTTGAGTAGGTTTTCTTTGTATACCTTTAAATTTATTAAAAGCATTGAATAATTGTTTAAATTTCTGATTTGTATATACGCCTCACATCTATATCAGTATATTAGATCAAAATATATCCTGTCTGTGCAGATTTAGAATACATTGTGCATAAGGGTGGAAAAGTCAAACTTAACTTATCTACAGACTTATATTATAATATTGACGGATATTTATTTCATGAATAAATAACGAGCGTGGAATCTAAGGTTAGTGCATGAAATTACACTATGAATAATTAACAAAATAACTATTGTTTTACCATTTTCAGAAAATAATGAATGTTGTGTTTGTTTTGTCGTTTTAATGGCGCAGTTAAATATTAATATTTCTTCAGTGTCAGATCGACAATTCTAACAAAAATGAGAGAAAAAAAGATAAATTTGGATGTTGAACGAAATTGACACATATTTACAGCAAAGTCATGTATTTGTATGACATTAGTAAACCAAGAGGACGTGCAAATGACACAGTTCAATTTTCAAGAGATTGTTTTTAATATTCATGATTTCAAAACAGGATTTGTTCACTTTTAACCAAGTTGCATTATTTGACGATTTTTATACCTTGAAATCATCTCAAACAGTAGTATTATGAATATTTTGATTGTCGATTCTCCAAATATTTTAGAACTACTTTTTATACACCATTGTCCAAATGTCCATCTGTATAAGATTTTTTGGACGATAACTTAAGAAGCCATTTCGTAGCACACCTGTTTTTTAAATGATAAAGAGTAAGACCTCTCTCGGTCTTTTTTTCGTTTTGAACAGAGTTATTTCTCTTTGTCGTATGGGCAAGTTCCATATACAAATATCATTTCAGAGTTTTTGTGTCATTAATTTGAATTTTGTTATTCGAAGATTATTTTATCTGTTAATTTGTTTTCCTCGTGTCACAATTTTTGTGTTTTTCTTCTTTTTTGTTGTTGTTGGTCATTTCCCCCTTTTTATGTGTTTTTGCCA
This sequence comes from Bathymodiolus septemdierum, assembly GCA_963383655.1. NCBI lineage: Eukaryota > Metazoa > Mollusca > Bivalvia > Mytilida > Modiolidae > Bathymodiolus > Bathymodiolus septemdierum. The sequence continues at coordinate 87,776,223 of OY726517.1, read as the reverse complement.
CATAAAATACAATTTTGCCTCTTCTTAGTAAGCTATTGACGGCCTTCGTAGATATGTCGTTTTTCAAAGAAGCAGTTTATATCACTTAATACATTCCTCAAGTTATTTATGAAATGGCCTACGATTTTAATTCATTCAATAAAAGATAAGTTAAAAGAATAATTCAACTCGTGTCATAGTATCCTGCCTTATCTAATCCTTATCAACGTTACATTTTTGGCAACCTCTCGAAAAAAAGGAAACATCAAATTTAAATAGCAATGGAGTCAATATATTGTTTGCTTTCAACTGGTATACCTTAATGCATACAAATATTCGTATTATTTACATGGTTTGCAGTTGAAGATTAAACAGGCAGGTATGTATTTACATTTCCTTGACAATTTACATTCAAAACTTGTATTTGTTTTTAACTTGAATGTGTTTATTATAGACAGAGACAAAAGTTGGTCGTTTTTATTTGAGGCTGTATTTAGAGGTTATTTATTTATTTGTGTACTTGTTTGCCAAGGTAATAAATCTCACGGCATCGCTTCAAAAGAGTATTTTACCATGGCATCGGTCTCATATTTAATACTCCAGGTAGCTCACCTGCCAACATAAAATATTAAGACTGATAGAAATGAGAGAAAGATGACAAATAGTCTGGCGTTAAACAACAATCCCTTACTGACTATATAAATGGTTCACATGTGTAATCTGATCCACAGACTGATCCTGGGTTCACTGAAAATAATAATAAAACCGGGCGCATAAGGGGAGGACTGGGGATACAAGGGGGCACTTGTTGAATTGTTAGCATGCAAGGTAACAAACAAATTATCACTTTTGTTTATTTGCTTGTCAGTATTTTATTTTTTGCTTGGTCTCCTCACTTCCAGTCCATTCTTGTAGCTTCCCCACCTCCGATCACACATTCAGGTCCACTCCAATAGGTCGCCTCCTACTTTTCGGTCCCTTCCTAAAGCTTCACCTACTTTCCAGTCGATTCCTACGCCTCTGTAAAACAAATTATATATACAACGAACAGCAATGTACAAAAATAGTTTAGAAAGTCCGCATGAGTTATACTGTAAACCAAAACAAGACATAACAATGGGATAAAAAAAAACAAAGAAGAGAGTCTGTAACCCTGCCAAAGGACAATTCAGTATTATCACTATATATTGAACTCTGCTCTTATCTGGTTGTCAAGTATTTTATCAATTATTAAATTCCATAATTATAACCAACTGTGACTGGCCGATCTGATCTAGCACGGGATTACAGTGGATCTAGATATCTCACATTATATGGAGGACCAAAAGCGTCACAGTTAAATCTGTCGTTCTTAGTAATTATTGAAATCATAGAACCGTGGAATTTGTAAATATAAATGTAAATCTAAAAGGTTTATATGAATGGGTAATAAAAATCCATGAATTGTGTAACACAAAATCTGAACGTTTTAAAACCCAATTCTTTATATGAAAATAGAACTGATTTTAATTCAATACAATATTACTTTTAATTTATTTGAACTAAAAATCAATAATAGCAGAGCTATGTAAACAATTTTAAAATATATTCAGATATTTGTTTTACATGCACAAATAGCGTAGCTTTGTCTAGATTTTGAGGAACCTTCTTTAAGCGGACATAATCATGGTGCCGATATGCACAAATGGCATTTGGATGTTTGTTTTGACGGGTTATTAGTGATAATGGAATTTTGACATGTTTAAGATTGGATTTGTTGACAGAATATTGTCTATAGATATTATTGCATGCGTCATTAGAATTTACCCGTGAACATTCAAGATGTAATTTGATGTGCTTTGGCATATATTGAAGCATAATAGAGCCTCATTAAAAAATGGTTTATATATGTTTCTGACCATATAAACAAACTATATTGAGGATTACATTACAATGTCAATTACCTGGAATCGATTTGATCATCTCCTTGTGAATTAATGATTACTTTCATGAAAATGGCGGCTGCAGTGTCAGGTATGGTTCTTGTATAAGAAATGGATGGCAACAATAAACAACAAAAATGATGTTTTGTTGCACAGTTGCACCCTTTATCAATCTAACTCCATTCAAGAACTATAGCAGTTTTTGTATTGGATTACACAGAGTCATGCAATAGTATGCTTCTACCTTATTTACACATTTTGAACAGTTCCGGGGGGTATTCTCCATTCCGGAACTGTATTAATTACCTTATAGTTACATAATTTACATTGTTATGCAGTGTGCATAGTTTAAAGCTCTCTGAAGAAATTAAATGTCACCGGTTCTTTCAACTTAATGGGTCGAATAATAAGAAATCACCCTTGCATGCATGCCTTAGCTACAATAATTTGTCCTAATTGATTCTTATATTTGTACATATTATGGTACAATTATGGTACAATTTTTTAAATCTATTAAAATTCTTGGCGGTTGTGACACATACTGAACTTATTTGTTATTTATATAAAGAAATTCCATGCATTACAATTTAAAAAAAAATCAATGAATGCACATTTGATTAGAGTGTAGAAAACAATAAGTTACCTGAGAAATTACAGGTACGTGTATCTACATGAATGAACTATTGTGTGATAATAATAAGTCTTTTAAGGATTTATGTGTTATGGTTTGATCAATTTCTGTTTCGTGCAAAGCACATTATTTAAATTGGTTTCTAATCAAGGAAATTAATTGAAATTTTCTAAATTTTCCGAGATCGGATCGATGGACGATCACACAACAGGTAAGCCATTATGTTAGATGTGAAATATTGATAACATTATATTTGATCGTTGATTTTTTTCAAGTGCCGTAAATAAGACACCATATATGTAAACTTGCAACATTGCCATACAAAATGGTTGATATGTTATTGCCATTCAAACAAATGTCTTTGATCAAGTAAAGACATCGCAGAGCAATGAATATTTTAAAATGTGTATATTCTATGATTTATCAATGATTTCTAAATTAGTTCATAATTTGTTCTAATTTTGTCATTCAACTCCGACACAATAAACTAATCAGAAATGTCAATATGAATGAATATTTGATTAATGTTCAATAATATAATAATAATATATTGGAATAACAGTTTTGAATTAGGAAAGAAAGTTTTAACAGCGATGGTTAAACATGTCCACCAATATCAACAAAACCAATAACTACCTCTTATCCAGGACCGGCCTTAAGCCAATTGGACCAATTGCTTCCAATTGGGTCAGAGCTTAAGGGACCATGCGCTGGAGTTATCTACTATCGGCTGGTCAAGTACACAAAACTCTCTGCAGGTTTTACAGAGAACAACATTGGGTCCCGCACCTCATAAAGCCGGCCCTGTCTTACCTGAAGCCACTGAACATAAAAAAGACCACGGCATATGCAGTTGGAAATCCAGGTCCTGGCTTGGGGTCCGCACAAAAATGTGGCGGCGTTCAACCGGTTAATTGAAGACTGATATGAAAATGTACAATTCATTCTCCCTTTAAAGTGTAAAGTAAAATATGTCTATGTTCCAAATAAAGGTCCACAGTGTCAAGGGAGCATCTTCTATTTATATTTATTCTATTATCGCGTCTTAACTTAAATCTTAAATTGTTATCGGGCGGATATTTACTGTAATGACTATCCAAGATAGGACACAAATCGTAATCAGTCGATAAGTTGGACGGATGCATGGTTGCTGGAGGTAACACATTATGGAATAAACTATGTACATGTAGATTATATTGACTTGCATGGTATACTATCTTAAATTGAAAATTGTTATGCTAAGAATTCATGTTTTCTTTTGAGTAGGTTCGTCAGAGACGAACGGAGAAGTTGAGCTGGCAACGCCAACCAAAGATGAGCAAACTTTGTCAGAAAATGGACAAAATTCAAAGGAATATCAACAAGATTTGATATCAGATATCACTCGAGAGAACGTGTCTCCAGAGGACAATATTATAGAATCATCAGTGGACCCCGAGCAAGACGTTTTGGATGCACTAGCCAATAGTGAAAAACTTCTCAGTTCCACGGAAACTCTCGACGAAAGGGACGGGAGCAATTCGATCTCGCCAGAAACGGATAAAACTTTCGAAATTTCAGAAGAATCTGAAAATTATAGTCCAAAGCCAAAAGACGCAGATTTAGATTTGAATGAAAATGAAAAATGTGAAAGTGAAACAAGTGAAATAATCTTTAGTGACAATTTATGGGATGATAGTGAAATAACCGAAAAGAAATCCCACGAAGATGAAAACACACGTGATAGCTTAACTTCTGTTTCACCACAAGAGGAGGTCAGCATTTCTATAACACAAGACGTCTCAAAGGAGGAAGAGGGTGCTATAGAAGATATTGTTCCTCAACAGGATACTGCAAAGGAAGAAAAGAGTGCTAAGGAAATTCACACGCAAGATACCTTAAAGGAGGAAGGTGTTGTTACAGAAATAATGCCTGAAAAACGAGAGGATGAGGTTGTCTCGCCATCTTTACGAAGAGCTAATCTTCGATTTCGTTGGGCAAAAACACTCCCCGCCATATCCAATGATGTTATATTTTTCTCATCACACAAGAGAGTAAGTATTTTGTTTATTAACATCACCAATATTTTTTATTCACATCCCCAAGGCCATTCTTTGTTTCCTGTGTCATAGCTTCGGGAGCCAAATTAAAGTAGCCTGTCATTTGACACATACTATGTAATACTCCTTTTGCACCAAGGTTAAAACATAAGTAGTATAGATCACAACCTGGGACCGTTTCCGTAATATTAAGTTCCGTATTAATTGCAGTTTTGCTTTTACTTTAAAGACTTCGGTTACTTATTACTGCTGTTTGTCATATCTATTTCCGCTATGTTTGTTGGTCGAGCATGTAACACTTAAGATTTTCAGGATTCAACCCAGCAGACAGGATCGGCCTTAGGCCAATTGGATCAATTGCTTACAATTAGGCCACACGTTTATATGGTCCCGCACTTGTAGTCCCTTGTAGAGTTATCTTTTCTCGGCTGTTCCTAATCTCGTTGAGATCCTAGATACAGACAGAAAATTTCTTCGGAATCCTAATCTCAACGAGATTAGGCTGTTCCAAGAACACACAACACACTACAGCATATTCCGAGATTCCTCTGCCGTCCGACGGTTTTTATGGACTTGCTGTAGCCGTATGCTACAGCAAGTCCATAAATGCCGTCGGACGGCAGAGTAATTGAGTACGGCTATAGCAAGTCCATAAAAGCCTTCGGACGGCAGAAGAATCTCGGATTAACTGCATCAGTGCATGTTTTACAGAGAAACGGTCCAGTCAGCAGGGAGTACTTGTTGATAATTGAATAATATTTGGGGTACGTAATATTTGTGGACGACAGGCATTTCTAAAAGTAAAAGATAAATAAACATAAACACACAAAAAATAGAATCCTGGATTATTTCAGTATTTGCAACAAAATAATACCCTGTTCCATATTCTGCCATATAAACAAGACATAGTTGTAGAGAGAAAAATAATCTAAAGCAGACAAAAACAGTTTTATTTGAAAATAACCCATGTTTTGTGTAAGATCAAACCACAGTCTTTATGCATTAGAAAACGACCCTGTTCTAGAGACTAGACAATGATCAAGAAACAATGAGTATGACACTTATTATATTATTAGTTCAATAAAATACAACCCTTTGTTGTGGTAACTATACAGGGCCATCTTAACAGCATTATAAGCCCCGGACAAACCAGTGCACTGTTGCCCCTATCTCACAACCACTCGCAGGAATAAAAATGTAAATGGTCAATAAAATTAACATATATTTGTTGTATTGTTACTTCCAACAAAATCAGTGTTTAAACATTAAAAATCATGATGTACTTAGTATACAACATACATAGATTAGCATGGGGCCCTATGCTCGTGGGGCAACTGCCCAGTGTGTCCATGCGTTAAGACAGCACTGACTATTACAGGTACCACCAAAGCCATTGTTTCTTATTCCAATGTTGATGTCTTGTTCACCAGCTGTCAATGTTTTTGTTTCATTTACTAGTACAGTGTATGTCATTGTCCACTTTTCCATTAATGACAGGAAATAATCCTGGAAACTCGTCCAGCTTCTCATTTTATTTCATGCCTTTCATGCAATATTCTGTTTATCCTCCATACTGTATAACAACAATAGCACAGTAGTAGCCCAATATATGGATATCATTTAGATTTAAAAACTAATTCTATTCAATTCAATATTTTATTAGCTCTCACCTTATGTATACATATACAAAAATTAACAAATAACATATAAAATAAAATTGCTTGAGGGAACTATAACCAGCTTAATCTTTTAAACTCCATAAGCAATATATAAATAGCCACTTTCAAAATTCCAACAAACAAACAATCACCCTAAACTGTTATCTTTCTGACACAAATATAAACTTTTTGTATAATTTTTTCCAGGAACAGCCATTAAAGTTAACATGGTCAGAAGCAGCAGATTGTTACTACTCTCAGGACATGGAGATACCTACAGGGGTATACAAAGGAACGTTAGTAGTCGACCAGAAACCATACCCTGTAGAAGAGGTTACTGTTAAACATTACACGTTTGAAGCTGATCTATATATAAAAGAAGGTAATTAACAGTGATTTGTTTACCATCAACAGCCAATTCTTTAAGATGATAATAATTTTTATTGTCTTGCCTATTTTTAGAATAAGGGGTGTCGTGGTCGTGGTTGTATGGTAGTTGGATTTACAACTACATGTACCTGTGCAATCAGTGCCTATCACCACTAAAGTCGTGAGTTTGAATCCCGTTCATGGCAATATGTACTTGATAAAACATTATGTGATATAGTTTGCCAGTAACTTACGGCAGGTCAGTGGTTTTCTCCAGTACTCCGGTTTCCTCTACCAATAAAACTGACCGCCACGATATACCGGTGAGCTGAAATATTGTTGAAAAAAGCCTTAATCACCATAACCATAACCCTATTTTTAGAATAATAGATGGGTTGACAAAGTATATTTATTTAACTTTATAAGTAGGATAATTGTTTGGTTGCCTTGACTAAATAAAAACAAGGTAATCATGCAGAATTTGGTTGCCCTGGTTATACTTTTGTAAAATTTCTAGTCGCCCATAAGAAATTCTTGGCATCTGAGACAACTTATTCTTGCCAATAACTAGTATTACATTTAATATGCTGTTTGTCTATCAGTATTAGTATAAACAGAATATCCTTTGGCAGAAATTGCATGTTGTCATTTTCTAAGTTTATTATCGCTTGTCAAAAAGAAATGCTCAATAGTCAAGAAGCTTAGGGCTCTAATGTGTTATTTTATTGCATATCAAGTTATGGATAAGCAGATACTCTGAGTGTTTCCTTGTTAAACCCTTATTCAACTTAAAAAAATAAAACAAATAAATCTCTTTAATTTAGGTTTATAATTGGCATGTGTTCATACAAATTTAGAGATCAATACTTATTGGTCATTCAACTATAATTGAGATAATGTTTTTAAAAGGGTGGGGTGGGGATTGTTGAGTGGTGTTGACTTCTGACCACACCTAGCACAACTAAGGTGGGTTTGCATCCTAATATCAGTTTACTTAATTAGGTAAATTTTGGGTACAGTAGTGAAACCCTCTGTTCCTCAGCATCAAAGACATACATGTACCAATTGACATATTTTCCAAATACGAAAACCATACCCATTCAGATATTCAGTGCCAAATTTAGATAAAGAGAGGTTCTAGACTAATCCATTTGTGAGGCCCCTCCCAATTCCCCACCTTCACGACTGGAGGAAGATGGAAGTGTGTTTAATCAATTTCAATAAAGGCAAAGATGATGAGGGGTGTTTAAAATTCTGCAATATTCTGAAATTGGGTGCAACTGTGTAAGGAAAATTACTGAAGGGTTGTTTAGAAAGTACAGTATCTTATGACAACATAAGTGTAAAAGACCAATAACAGTGTTAAAAACATTATACACTTTGGCCGGAGGCCCCCTAAATGTTGAGGCCCTAGGCTTCAGCCTATCGAGTCTATAGGTAAATCCGGCACTGCAGATATTAGGCTGTTATTCTTGACTCATTCTTATATAAGTCTAAAATCCAAAATAAACGCACATATAATAGTTTTGCACCTTATCATGTTAAAATATAACACAATTATAGAAGAATTTGTCTTGGCAATAAAGAAGCTGCATGGACTTGTAGCAATTGGTATATCATAGCTGAAATATCCTACCCATTGATCTGTTGAAGTAGAAAAAATACAACCCAATCCTATATTTGTTAGCTGAAAAAGTCAAAGTGGCACGTCCGTATATAGGAAGTCACCCCTCCCCCATTCTTAAGGGTAGATATTCATTTCAGCTAATAAGCTTTAAAAAAAAAAAAAACAAACTCAGTTTCTGAATTCAACAAAAAACCTCATAGTTTCTGAATTCAACAAAAAACCTCATAGTTTCTGAATTCAACAAAAAACTTCATAGTTTCTGAATTCAACAAAAAACCTCATAGTTTCTGAATTCAACAAAAAACTTCAGTTTCTGAATGCAACAAAAAACCTCATAGTTTCTGAATTCAACAAAAAACCTCATAGTTTCTGAATTCAACAAAAAACCTCATAGTTTCTGAATTCAACCAGGCAAACTGACAAAAACCTAACAATTGCAAATTATCAAAATATTGAAAGGTCTGGTATTTTTAAATTATATAGTATTATATATATATACTACTTGAACCTGTTTAAACCTGTGTATATATCAATTATCTGTTGTTGTTTCACCTGTTTACCTGTAAACTTTAAAAACACTTTCACCTAATCTATTTAATTCATGTTGATCAAAAGTTATAAGGTCACATTTTTAAACAGATTTGACCAGTTCATGAAAGAATATAAATTCTTTGCTTTTAAAACATTACGCAATTCTATTCTTCTGAATTTTATAATATTGTGGTGTTATTATTTTTATCTTTATTGTTATGTTTGACAGTGATGTCTAATATATTATATAAATATGAAATTAGGTAAATAAACCTTTGAATTTAGAAATATAATAAAATTACAGTTAAATTACTCTTTAATTCTGCTTGAAAGTCCTCAAACTATAAAATATTCCCAAGGGCCATAAAAGGGTCGTTATCACTGATGTCCTTTTAAATGTTAACTGCTTTAACCTAGGTACTTATAAGACTTTACCCCGATAGGTACCCAAGTTTCTAGATAAAAATAATCTAAACATTTCCTTAACCATTGACTGAAGTCAAAAGTAAATTAGACAAGTCATTGAAAGGTAGATTTTATACAAATATCACTCTATTTTATACTCAGCAAAAGCTGTAGTAAATTTCAATTACCGGTATAACTCTCCTTATGTCGATGATAAACTCGTTCAAATGTTGTGAAAGTGAATTTTGTGTTTAGACTGAAGATATTTTGTGCTTTACTTCAAGTGCACATTTTATTATAAGAAACGGAATAGTTTTGTCATGGATTACGGTAAGACATGCTTAGTAATTCATAATACATTTAAGTTTGATGCTTGGTGGTTGCTAGGGGGGTCATCTTTATAACTGGTAACGTCTTACTAATTTCCTCGTTTTGTTAAATCTACCAACTGAAAATGAAAGCAAACAAACAGTAAAACTGACTTTAAAAAATGCCCCAAAATTGAGAGACCTGCAATCTTTACATATTTATAATTAAGCAAATATATAAAATGTTGTTTTAATAAACAGAGATTGCCATTGTACAAATAGCAAGCATATTACTATGTACTATTACATATATACAGTCAAACCTGTATTAAGAGGTCATATTTGGGGCAAAGAAAAAGTGGCCTTCTAAAACAGGTGACCTCTTTATAGAGGATAAATTCATATGAAATTTTCTATGACAGGACAAGGAAAATGTGACATTGCCATTGTACAAATATATGAAGGAAACATATACTATTTGTACAGTATTACATATATAGGATAAAATTAATTCCTGTGTTATAATGCACAGTGAATTAGAGGCATGGAACTGAACCCAGACAATTGCCTAGAATATACTGAAATTATGCACATTCATATGCTCGATTAAAATCAATAAAGAAATAAATAATAAGAAAAAATTATTCTTCCTCCCCCCACCCAATATCTTGACTTCACACACCTATAGGTGAGGGGTTCAGAGGTTTGTACCCCCCCCCCCCCTGAAAACCAAGAAGAACTATATGTAGACTCTGGATTTTGGTTGAACTAAGACTATTGAAGACCAGACAAAATACAATCATCTCACCTGTCCCCCTTGAAATATCCTGGCTATGCATGTCTGCTTCATTATACATTTTGGTTATAAGTTAAATTTTGTATAAGATTTTTAACTGTTTATTCATAAAGCAGATCTATATGGGTTCTAAATTATAATAATTAAATATGTTCTTGACTTCTTTAACAACATGCATTTCTTGTAATACTTTGATGTAGATCAACAAATTGGACCAGTATTTAGGTAATTAATATTATTATCTATTATATAAATAGTTCAGTTAAAAGATATATATAACAGTAATAAGGCCAGTATTGATCCATACCTAGATCTAATTATTGTATTGAATGACTAACCAATTTTAAATTGATTTCTCATAATTAAGTTTATTCTTGGCACATATTAGAACACCGCTATAATGTGTTGACAAGTCTAGACTTTCCTATACCTATACCCCTCAAGGATTTTGTCCGTGGTGCAAAAATATATTAAATTATTGTTTTGTCTATTTGTGAACTTCTAATTTGAATGAATGATTTGATTAAATCGTTTTAGATATTTTAATTCACAAACAAAGAAATTTCAAAGATTAAAATGTTAAATACACAAAAACTTGTTAAATATCAACACCCTGATCCCTGTACACTTTAATGCTCTTATTGAGGAGCTAAATCAGTATTTTACTGAGTTTTTGGAGCGGGTAAAAAGAAGACAATTCTGTCATAGTAATCTTCTTGGCCATCAGTTGTTCACACATTTTCTTGATGTGTCACATAGTAGTGCTAAACACAGGTGTAAATTGACCATTTTTGCATTACTGCTTGAAGATTTGAAAATTTAATATTTATATGACATTTCAAAAATTTTCCTGACATTTTATGTGATATTTATACTTCACTTTAGTATTTCTAGTCACTAAATATTTTGTTCTCATAATAGTAGATATTAGCTGGATATTAAATTTCATATTGTGAGATCAGATTATGCTGACTTTGTAATAATTAGTGGAATTTTTTACAAATGAAATGATTTAACTTTTGTGTGTATTCCATGATATGGATATTTTCCTGAGTTTTACATGCATACGATTGAAGTCTTTTTTCAAGATAACGGTGGTATGGAATTTACAAAAGGAACATTTTACATTCATGTTTATTTTGTTTGCACACATATTTAATTAGAAATTTGGAGAAAACAGATGTATGTGCATCAGACAATTATAACCATTGATCTAGAAATTTAATCGCCTGTTATTAGTTTCTCAAGTATCATGCCACGGACAAAAATAGAATATATTTTAGATTCTCGTATACCGTGTGCTATTATAGACACATGTAGTGACAGTGACAGTGATAGTGATAGTGATTATGATGTACTTTCAGATATTATCGAGGATAATTTGGACACAGGAAGATCGACAACTTCAGACGACGTGGATAAGTACACAGATCCCATTAAATCATCTGACGATCCAAAAGGTTTGCAATACTCTGGAATAATTGAAGATGTTATTCGACAGCAGATGTACTCTGTTGATCCAGATCAGGAATACTCTGTTAAGTCTGACCATGGGTCTGGTCATGGATCTGGAAGGCATACTCCAATTGGAGATGTGGGATTGGAAACGTACCAAGATAGTTTGAGCAATTTATTTAGCAAAAATGTGAATGTATCTGTAGTAGAAGATGAAATGGAACAAAGTTTTAACCAATCACAGCATTCGTCAGTACCTCATACACCTCAACCAACTGTTGAAGAGATAATTGAAAACACATTGAGAGAGTCACGAAGTCAAGAGCGGACAACTCCTCAACCTGATATGTTGGCAGATATTATCAGTAATGAAGACAGGAAAACACCTGTTGATAATGTTATAAATGGTTATCATGGAGATGAAGCAAGGGAAGTAACTGAATTTCAATCTCCGTCACTCTCTCAGTCACTTCATAGCTCTACTAGACAAACACCACAGAGAGTTTATATAGACGATATTTTAGGTTCCGAACAACCAAAGTCAGCAGAAGGTTCAGTTCATAGTTTTGACCACCACAGATCCCCTATCAGATCTACAGATGGCTCTTTACATGGTTCAGCAAGACAAACACCGCTAGAAAATATCTTAGGACAGACTTCATCCCCACGTGGTAGTTATCCTGGATCAGGTTACGGATCAGGTAGACAAACTCCTCAGCAGACATCCACTCATTCCTCAGGTCACCACACACCTCAACAACTTTCTGAATCATTTCGTACAAGTCAGGAAAAATTGTATGGCTCACATAGCTCTATGCCACGACATGGTGGAAGCAGACCACAAAGCTTAACCAGTGAACAAGAACTGACACAATATTATGAGGAATGCAGTAAGAGAGTCAGTGAACCAGTGTCAACAGTTCCTACTAAAATCCCTACACCACAGCAGTACACGTCTCCTTCACAGAATACTGGCAGTAGACCTCATAGCACAGTTAGTTTACCAGTAATCACAACTCAACAACGGTTACAGGCAGAAAAACGTAGCATGACACCAGACAATTATATCAGGATTCCTGGTAAACCATCATCTCCTGCTGCTGTGGCAAGATCTTCATCAGCAACACGAGTGCCTACACCCGGGTCTCATACCAGTAGTAGGACAATAACACCAGCTAATGAAGTTGAACGACAATTTTCAATGGTAAGTTCAAAAATTAAAAAACCCTTCAAGCTCTAATATGTGTTGATCCAAATAATGTAAGCTTTATCATGCATATATTATACCAGACTTTGAGCTTGAGTTGAACATGGAATTGGATCTCAAACCCGTGGTAGCTTCCTCAGGGTACTATGGTTTCCTCCAACAATAAAACTGACTACCATGTTATAACTGAGATATTGTTGAAAGTGGCATTAAACACCCACAATCTTTACCTGTATTAAAAACAACATATAAAGGAAAAAAGTATGAATTACAGTAGTCGCTCTCTTATAAGGCGGCTTTAAGGCCACGTCCACCTCTCTTATCAGGCCAGATTTCAGATGCAACTAGATAGTAAAATATTACTATATTGCCCCCCCCCCCCCCCTTTCAAGTGAAGTCACCCCTCTTATAAGGCCACTTTTTCATTGCAGAACGGGTGGGGGTCTAGTAAAAAAGGGGACTACTGAACCTATTAATAGTCTCAATTGCATTGTAAATTTTATTATGAAATCTATCGCATGAGTTATAAGTTGTTATTGTACAAACATAAGTATAAATGTGTCGTGTAAATGCCTCCATTTTATGAACCCTGTTTAGACATGTACTCCACTAGATTAGTATGGTACAGTTATAAACATTAAGATAATTGTAAAAATAAGTGTAGACATTTAAATTATTGATCACATAGGTAAATTAACATGTAGACAATTAAAAGGCCAGGTAAAACATGTTTAAATTTCACACTTCAGGTCACTCAATGTTAATCTTTGTTTATGTTGTTGTTCCAGTGTCATGGAGGTCTGTATAATATTTTTCATATGAATTTATATTTTATTATTTATAAAGCAACCAGTCTATAGGAGTCTATAAAAAAATGAGCCTCGATGAAAATGATTTTTTAAATTAAAATATTTCTGTCATGTATATAATCATGGTTAGCCATTAAAATGAGAAAGTAAAAACACATTTTGTACTTGATATCAAGCTAAAATCAATAACTCTTATTGTCAAACAAAATGATTTATTTTGGATGTTTTAATACAGAGCCCTTATAACTTTTATGGTTTGAAAAGATTATGACAACCTTGTTGGCTTTTTGTAACCTCATCTAAAAAAATATATGTAGAGTGGGTGTAGCACTACAGCAAGTTTTTACACACAAAAAATACAATGTTTGAGATGGGATTTGATCACACGATCCTCTATCATTACAAGCCAATGCTCTACCAAATGATTTTTTAGGAGTCCTCTATCATTACAGCAGAGTTAGTAGAGGGTAGTTATTAACCTATTTCCTGTGGCAGGGGAGTTTACTCATTAATTACAGGAGTATGGAAAGTAAATATAAAAAAACAAGTCTCATCTTGCTCTATTTCATTGTTGAGAACAACATCACACATTTTTTTAGTATTTTTCGTCAGATTTAAATGAATGAAAAAAATCAAGCTCAATTTTAGCACAATATTTTTTTGAAGCACATTCCTCATATCTATTATATTTTATGTTACTCTTATCAAATACAAATCGTTCCTCCACTTTTCCCACCATACTCAAGATTTGTGAGCTACAAACTATAGTTAGACATTTCTTTCACAGTGAAATCTCTGTATTTCACTGGCATATATGTAATAAATTGAAATGGCTTTTCAGATTGTCAAATCTATGTCATCACTTAGACATAAGGTTAAGTCAAGTTGTGTAAGATATTAATGGAGAGTAGTGAATTAGGTATGATTTTAATCTGATTATGAAATTTTCCTAAATACAATGTACAAATTGCATGTATGCACATATGCAACTATTAAGATCTGAAACTATGCCAAGGAAAATCTCATGCTTAGTATCAAGATCTGAAACTATGCCAAGGAAAATCTCATGCTTAGTATCAAGATCTGAAACTATGCCAAGGAAAATCTCATGCTTAGTATCAAGATCTGAAACTATGCCAAGGAAAATCTCATGCTTAGTATCAAGTATCAATTGTTTACATGCTTTGTCCTTACTGTATACATAGATATTCAGTTACAGCAGTTCCTCCTCGTATAAGGCCACTCACACCAAAGGCCATCCCTCTTATCAGACCTGATATCAGACTACTAAAATGTCCACATCAAAAGAGGCCACCATTCTCACAAGGTCTCCTTTCATTGCAGAAGGGTTGGCATTATAAGAGGTGATTTCTCTACCTTATTGCTTAAATTACATTTACAAAACAATATCTACCTGTATGTTTATTTTTTTTAGGATCATGCCACTGAGAAGAGGATAGATGATTTAGAGGATACTGTCAGAAACCTCCGTAAATTATTAAGTGCTAGAGAACAAGAGGTCCACGAACTGACAGACCAACTCAATGATATTAAAGACATAAACAGAACCTTACAAAATGACCTACAACATAGCAGAGAAAAACTGTCTGGTGCACCTAAACATGGCAACTACCAAGAGGTAGGTCACTAAGTCTGGTTTGGTTATGTTACTTATCCTGAATGTGAATGTGATAGACCATTCTGCCATTTATACAGAGAAAATTTCTTTGTGAATACCAAAGTTAATGTATCATGTTTGAAAAAAATCATTTTCTTTGCCTCGTCATTGAAACCACTGATGTCCTCCCTTTTTATAGGAAATATGTTAAACAAATTCAGTTCATTGACCAATTTGACAGACTGTCATTAAATTATACTTCACAGACAATATTTTATTTTGGTTTAAGATTTATATACATATTATAGATATAGCATACACTTTTACTTCTCTTTTGAACTTACCTTGATACACCTGTGTAAAGGTGTTAAAACATGCCATCCAGGTCATTATGGTAAATCTACTCTTTTATATTATCTCCTAAATCTAGATATTGAATCATATTATCACTATTTATGACTGATTTTAAATAAGAAAACTTAAATGTTATAATGTTTCCCAGTTACTCTATAGGTGAAAACAATTTTTATTACAATGTCTTGTAGTACCAATAATATATTACTGTTGTGGATGATCCTTAATATAGGCTTACAGCCTTCAGTAAGATATCGTTAAAGTTAAAGCAAATTACAATGCATCCTCTGAACAAACTGTTTCATAATTGGTAGTTGTTTAATTTGTATTTTAGTTTAAGCTTATTTTATTGACATAACTAGCGACAAATGGATTAGACAGAAGTTTTAAAAACTTACCATGTCTTCTCCAAATCATGCTGTTGTACAATTAGAATTCTCATTAACAGTTAATCTGAAATAATGACTATATTTCCCATTGTTCATTGTTTGTAATATTTTTGTGGCCATCTTTGTTTTAACCTATATGATATGATTGCCATAATTATTGCAACGAATGTCCCTCAGTTGTAAAATATTTGGTACAAAATGTTTGTGGTTCTTTCATTGTGTTACTTTATGTTTACAGTTGGAAAGACGTTACAGTTTGTTGTCTAACGAGAAGGAAATCTTAGCACAGGAAGTAGTTAAATTACAAGATTCCATAGAAGATTTACGTAGACAGAGCAGTAGGAATGAAAAACTAGACGGAGACATGCATCCTAGACTTAGTAGTTTCGATCCCAACAATCCTAATGCTCTTCAAAGAAAAATAGGTAAATATATATATGGTACACCTGTGTAAAAGTGATTTTTTTAAGTCTTATTTGATGCTAATTTACTGTATTGTATATGTTGTAATATATTGTGATGTTTTTTCATTATTTGTACTTTTTTGTAGAAAGCAAAATAATATAGAATAACCTTCATGTGTAACTTCCACGTTACTAGTATCATTACATATATAAATATTACCTTACGCAAGTTTTAAGGGGTCATCGTGATCATGATTGTATGCTAGTTGATCTATGCAATCAGTGCCTATCACCACTAACATTGTGAGTTTGAATCCCGCTCGTGGCGAGGTGTACTCAAAACAACATTATGTACATTATGTGATAAAGTTTGTCATTAACTTACGGCAGATCGGTGGTTTTCTCCGGGTACTCTGGTTTCCTCCACCAATAAAACTGACCGTCACAATATTACTGAGAGTGGCATTAAACATCATAACCCTAACCTATACAAGTTATATAACAGGCAAAATAAACGTAAACAAGTTTTACAGTCACATCTATAAGGAATGATACTTTGAAAACTAAAAAAAAACATTTTATAAAGGAACATGTTTAAGCTAGAGCACTCTTGGGACCATCTTTTTCTGTTGAAATATACAGGTGATTGAAATAAACAGGTTAAATTATCATTACTAATAGTTGGGACTAAATTTACACATGTAGAGTAATTAGGTATAGTGAGTTTTTATTAAATAAAAATGAGCTTCGTGTGGTTTTTCATCCACAATGGTTCAGTATTGTGACATGATTGGAAAGTTTGCTGACATCTCATGACCTTGCATTGTCTTGTCAAAATTTAATAAAGGGAGGTAAACCATTACTGTTTCCCATTAGAAATGGTTTTGGTGTACATACAAGACAATACAATGCTTATTTTTACATTTGTTCCTCAGCCGATCTTCAAAGTCATGTCCAAGATTTACAAGAAGCCAATGAATCAGCTGTATCAGAATTAAATACTGCTGAAAGAAAAATAAACAGTTTGATGAAGCAAAATGAGGGCTTACAGACAGCACAAAATGTAAATCACCAAGACCTTCAGGTTGAGAATAGGAGACTACATGATAAGGTAAAATGGTGTCAAGAAAATAAATGTAGCAAATAAATATTCATAATTGATAAGTCATCAGGTAAAAATATATATTTTTTTTAAATATGACGAACATCAAAAATATTCCATCAATTTTGTGATAATGAAATATGTGATAATGATAATGATAATGTGATAACAGCCAATGAAAAAAAAAACGGTTACTAAATCAGGATTTGAGGAATGTGTTGTTAGGTATCTGTAGGACACGACAACAATTGGAAAACATTGATATCTGGATTATAAATTTCCATGTATGCATCTTATGTAAACTACATATATATTTTTAGATGTGCATTGATTAAGATCATGTAGTTACTCATTTTATCCTGTAATCATGTGACTAATAAAGGGAGGCAAATAAACTTTAGTGTTACTGAGTCATGGACCTAGTAAAGCTTTTCTGATACCTGATCATGTAGATCGATGGTAAGAAATGGTAACAATATATGCACAGACATGATAGAGGACATCCTTGAAAACAATTAGGAAGACGCTAGTTTTGTTGGGTTTTTTTTAAGCTTTTTTTAGATTACAGGATAAAAACATTGTCAGTAAAAATCAAATTTTACTTACACTCGCTGTGAAACAGGCTAGAAAAACTCACCAAAGTCTTGACTTTCTACCTATTTCTAAAACTCATACAAATGAATTAGATATTTTCGGACAATATACATGTATTTTATATATATTCTGTAGGTGGCCAAGCTGTGGGAGCAGGGATATGGTGACAGCGACCATAAATCACGGGTAGAGAATCAACAACTGAAGGATGACAACCGGGCAATTAGAGAGAGGAATTATAAACTACATGAGGAGAACATCAAGTTGAAGGAGGAGCTTACAGAAATCAGGAGGGTACTGGAGAGGCAGACGACAGATACAAAGATGACCAGGATTAGTGCTACATCATTAGGTTGGTATTATGTTTGTTTATGACCACGTCGCTAGGAACAGTTTTACTCATGTCCATACGTCTTTTGATACATCCCTCCTGTATTTGGTTTCCGCATGCGAACATAATCTTCAGTGAAGCATATAATTTCAAATTTATGCAAAAGGTCATGGACCATAGAAGGAAGGCTTAGTTTGATTTCAGACTTTAACACCACTTTTCCTGTTCTGAAGTTATGTCTTTGTTTACCTATGGACACATTTTTCCATTTTTGTTTTATTTTGATGTTTTCACTCTATCACTATTTATACATTTTCATCTTTGCTCATCATTTTGAAGATAGAATTAAAATTAAATGTTTGAACATCTTAATTTAAAAAGTTTTGTCATAAAAAGGTACTAGTGATATCATAATCTCACAATGATTGTTTATAATAATCATCAATGTTGCATTTGATTTCAAAATATGCTTGTTGTATTTACAAGTTGAAAAGTTTAAATCTACTTTCAAAGTTGTTGGTTTGTGGTGTTTAGCGTCATTTTCAACAAAATTTCAGCTATATCGTGGCAGTACAAAGTGAAACAGAATAGTATTTTTAATAACTGGCTACTTAATTGGAGTGCAAAGGCTGTTTATCACTCACTTTTGGGGGCATGACTATTGACGACCCTGTTATAACTGAGGCATGAAGAACAACAATAATAATATTATTCTTTAATTTGATTTTAAGTAGAAAATGTGATTTTCTTTCACATAAATTTATTTAAAAGTATAATATTTTCATCTTCTGTAATTTAGTGATATTTTTTTTTACTCTTCAGAGCGGGATCATTATTCTGAAAGATCCAAATTGCCATCAGTCAGTGTTGACAAACCACCAAAGACATCTTTAACTGTATTAAACGGACAAACCGATTATAGGTCAAGTGTAGAAAAAGATGGCCATCATTATAGTTATAGACAAAATAAAGATGAAAAGTTATATACAGGACTTGTAGAGAGAGAAAATATGCATACATTACCGGTAGCTACTCAAAAAGAAGATTCTAGATATGTACCAGGTATTGATAAATCTGAGCCTCATTTTAGAAGTAGTCTGCCAAAAGATGATTATAGTTTCAAGAGTTCATATGACCGAGATTTAAGAAAATCTAGAGACATTGACACTAAAGATGAAAGCAGATTTAGAAGTAGTTTAGACAGAGCTGAAGCTAAATTAAGGAGTAGTTTAGAGAAAAATTCATATTTGGATAGAATTACAAGGTACGATACGAAAAACACTGATAAATTACAAAATGACCATAGCTTGGACAGAAGTTATGAAAATAAACCACCAGAACGACCAAAATCAGAAAGTTATAGATCTATGCCAGATGGAATTAGTGAAAAAGATGAACGATCTACGAGTCAGCGATATGATACTACCCCTGAACGTCTCCGTAGCAAAACATTGGAACATAAATCAGATTTCGAAAAAAGGACAGATTACAGTATGGAATCTAGAAGTCTTGCCAATATGGATAGGGAATATAAAGCATTAACTGCCTCATATCCAGAATTGACCTTGATGACCCCTAAATCAGAAAGAGCTAGAGGTAATTATATGATTAATTCATACAACTAATGCTAGATGTTTGTCATTTGATTTTCTTGTATCTAGAGTTTAGCTTGATATTGCCAACTTTGATTTGAATTTAAAAGAAATTAAGCCATAGTGAATTTGGCTGAAGAAATGTGTTACTCAAATTTAACATGTGAGATAATATAAAATATTATGATGTTGAGTGAAGAAATTTCCAACTTTTATGAACAGATTGTATTACCTGTTGATAACTAGTTATTGAGATACCTATTTAATGTATTGGGTACCTAAATCCCATTTTGTGAAATTTTATTATTAGGCTAATTTACAAAGAAAAACTTAAATTGTGTTCGTTACAGCCATCTATGTCATAGCATTAGTACATCTTTGCTAGGTTTTGATGCCAGTATTGTACATAATGAAGATTTTTGCTCAATTAACTTAATGCACTAGATTTGCATGGCCTGTTTGTCACTTTTAATATGAACAAATTGTAGAATTGTCACGATCAGAAGTTGATCTTCGTCCTAAACGAAGCCGTTCCAGAACACCAGAGCGGCATGTCTATTGCCCTCACAGATCTCGTAGTCCGAACCCTGGACTTCCACCTCAGCCTGCCTTTCGCTTTAGGAATATCACCAAACGGCGCATGCCAAATCAGGTCTATGCAAGGGACGGTAGGTTTGCATGCGCTCATTGTGGAAGCCATTTACTAAAGCATTTAATAGGTAACCAATAATCAAATAGATGTGGCTTATTGACCAGGTCAGTGGTGTTGTGACACTCAGCTTTCTCAAAATTTATAGCAAAAACAAATACTGGAATATCTTTAGATCTAGGTCTAAAATTTAAAAATAAAAAATACTTTATTTATGGTTGACCCAGATTACTTAGGCACGTTGTGTTAAAGAACTTTGGTCTTTTGAATGAGGCATACAGATGTAGAATAAAATAATGCAGGCTGTAAATTGAAGACATGATTAGGAAGGGTACATTGTATATTCAAAAAATGTGTCATACGTTTCTAAAAAAACTTGTGATTTTGACATTTTTGGGTCAGAATATTAAATTTTTTGAAATGCACCAATCCTTCTATTTTATCTATCTGTATGTTTTGTTTCACATTGACCAAATTTAAATGAGGTGTGAATCCAACATCCGTATAACAAAAATCCTCAAATCTTTTTAGGACTTATAAAATTTTGAGAAGCTGATATTTTCGTGGTGACAGTTTGTCATATTGTGTCAACATGTATTGAGCCATGCATGTGTATTGTGTACACATAACACCCATCACTATATATATTGTAATATTACAGACGCACATATATAAAGGATACACTTGTGTGTAAAAAGTTATGCTTCTTGCTTTTTTTATTGTAATTTTTCTAGCCTCGGAAACAAGTTCAGTATTAATGTATTTCATGCATTCTTTACAAAAAAATCGCTGCAAAATTGTCCTAATTTCTAAATCTTTTACTTCCTAATTACATACATTTAGCTTTACCAATGTACTCCTCTAGTTATACTTCATCAACATGCCAAGTTTTCTCTACACTCCGTGTGCTGCTCATGCTATCCTCCTTCCACAAAAACTATAGTTAAATAAATTATGTTAGTTTTTCATATTTTAATGTTGTAACAACTTATGCAATTATGATTTTCTATTTGCTATAAAGTTATCCTCTGATTATTTACAAGGTTCAAATATCTACAAATTATACTCAAATTCTTTATCGTTTTTGTAGCTCTTGCTAGAACGGGTACCATTTTGCCCACCGTAAGGGAAGTAACTCTTATTAAAAGTATATACAGTAATTGTAGAATCAAGTCAGGAATGTGCTAAAGGTCTATTAATATCTGATTGATTGATTGTTGTTTTAAGGTCAAAGATTGGTTGTTGTTTTAAGGTCAAACGAGCTATGTTTCATGTATATTAATGACACAAGCAAAAAAGTCGGAATCAAAGGAAATAGGTGTCTCTGGGATGTGCTTATGGAATGAATTTTTATTGCCATAGGTAAAAGAGAATATTATCTACTGGTATATGGTTAGAAATCTTTGTCTTGTAATAGACTACAGTTGACCACTCTCATAGCAAACACATTTTAACTTGTTAGGAGCATGGCATCACAATTTATTGTGCCATTAGGATGTTAGTTATGTATTTTGTCATTCCACACAACTAATGAATGCTCCTGTAGAAGAGGTCATACCCAACATGTTCATACATAGATACATGTTTTGTAGTTACATGTAGATAGTCAACAAGACCCTGTGCCTTGAGTTTTTCCCTCAAAATGCCCCTTATCCTGACTACTTGATTAGATGTTGTTTTAGCCTAGTAGGGTATGAAGAACACCATGTCAAAGGGTACAAAATTATGCAGTAAATTGTTGATTAAATATAAATACTGGTAATGTGTTTCTATATTTTATATAATTAAAACTAACATATAACTAAATGGTTTATATTTTAAGGGTCAAGGGAGATAATCAATCATCTATTTAAAATGGAGTGTTTTTGTTTTGGTACTTGGGATACATGCAGTCAAACCTGCCTTAAAGGACACCTCTATATAACAAATCACTGTCTATAAAGGGACATCTCATTGTTCCCATTAATGAATAATGCATATAATTTTAACCTGTATATAAAGGACAACTGCTCATAAAGGCCCCTGAGTGGCCTTTATATACAGGTTTGAATGTATTTACTATATTATAATGTACATGTATATTTTAAAATTAACAGGTCAGAACCATAACATGGTGAATGGAAAATTTAAATTGATCCATTGTTATATTTTTAGAAATAAAATACACTATTAATTCTTTTATGATATA
This sequence comes from Bathymodiolus septemdierum, assembly GCA_963383655.1. NCBI lineage: Eukaryota > Metazoa > Mollusca > Bivalvia > Mytilida > Modiolidae > Bathymodiolus > Bathymodiolus septemdierum. The sequence continues at coordinate 87,753,266 of OY726517.1, read as the reverse complement.
CAAGAATGAATTCAATACACATTATTTCAATTTATATTAGAGATTTAAAATTCTTATCAAACTTGTATGTCCAGGTGACTTGGCAAACGTTGCACATGCAAAAACTTACCGTAAGACAGAATGGTTTTTTATTTACATTAATTTTAAACTATAAAATCATATGTTATTTTTTTTTATGGAAATGTACATTTTAAACATTATTTGCAAATCATATGTTTAATAGAAATGTACTTGATCATTGTGTTGTAAATTACTTGTAAATTTCTTTGGGAATCATTTTAAGGCTTTTGAAAACTACTGGTAATATGTGTACCTATTCAAAGTTTTGTAAATTCTATGAAATTCTTTTTATAAGCTACATAAAATTATCTAATAAAAAGAAAAACTGGGAAATTATTATTATTAAAAAGAAATGAATTATGATATAAATGTGTGGAACATTTACATTTTAGGCCTGAACAGGACTGAAGGCTATGTAAGGGATCAAGGTACCGTTATGTCAAGTTACGCATCAAATCGTCCTAGAATTGGCAGTCGTACGTCTTATCCAACACAAGACTATTATAACAGGGATTATGATAATTATAGTATGTTTTATCATGATTTTTCCCCACATAGATGTGTGTCCCTAAATTTTACTTAAAATCACTCTACATTTTGTATTTCCCTTTACTAAGCAAAAAATCACATTCATTTTCTTAATATTTGCTGACTGAAAGTTTTTGCACTATCTAAAGTGTGTATTTAGGAGATCTGAATGTTATGTTTAAAACTGCAGTCCTACTGTTTTTAAACTATATTTCTAATATAAATAAGTTGTGTGTTCAATATTGGAATATATGTTGAGAGTGTTGTGTATCCATTCAATACAAATATTGTTTACAGTACTACAGTCAAACCTGTCTAAATGGAATCCTGAATAAACCAAAATCCTGTAAAAACCAAACTCTGAATAAATCGAAATCTTTCATCAATCAAAATCTAAATAAAGTCCCAATGTAGGAAATCTATGTTAGTTTAACCTGTATATTCCAAACACCTGTCTATACCAAACACAAAAGTTGGTCCCAAGGAGATTCAGTTTAGACAGGTTTCTCTGTGTAAAGCATGAAAAACATATCTATATATATACATATATATAGGTACATTTGTATACTAATTATGATTCTTTCATAAGTGTATTAATATTCATTGATTTAAAGCAGTTTTCTTTGTAATCAAGTTTTGTTTGTTTATAGACTACCTATATACAGTACAGTCAGAGACATACCATGATAAATCACTGTGATATCACTCTTCTTAGTGATACTGATATATCTTTTGTTCTGTTTAATATATCTTCAAAATTTCTTTTGTATTTAGAGTGTTACTTGCTATCACCCAAAATGCACAAGAAAGTAAGTAAATAGATTAAACAGACTAAAAAATATATCAGTATCAGTGAGAAGAGTGATACGTCTATCACAGTGATTTATCATGGTACATGTATGTCTCTGTCTGTACTGTATCAGTATCACTAAGAAGAGTGATATGTCTATCACAGTGATTTATCATGGTATGTCTCTGACTGTACTGTACATATATAGTGCACACTTTATAAAGTTGTGTATACATAATAACATAAATCAGTCTATAACAACCATATAAAATGTGTGGTTGTAAAATAATGTTTCATTTACAGGTTCAAATTATTTTATTTAAAAAACTTTTTTTAATGAAAATATTGCATTGACTCCAGAGATATATAGGGTCTAACACCGGGAGAGGTGCAAGACCATTATTTTTTAAGTAATTCTTATTTTTAGTGGAATTAGGATAATTAAGTTGTATTGATATCAAACGAAAGCAGCTTTGACCTGTGATAGTCATATTGACTTCACAAATTTCCATCACATCTTTTAAATATCCTTTTTCACATGGAGGAGATATAAGTAGAGCACCTATTCTTATTATTTCTCAATTTTCAATAATCTCATATCTTTTATCAATGATACTTTTATATATAATTAGATTTCATTCTTTTTTTAAATATTAACTGCTATTTTCTTTTTCTAAACACAAAGAATGTTATAGAATGTTTATCACATCTATTCTCACTGTTATTTTTACAGGATTCTTTTGATTTTCTGTATAGCAAATTGCATATATTTTGCATTCAAAATGCAAGTATTTTTTTTAATATTTTGATGTATGCCCCGGTAAATATGATATTCTCATACATTTTTTACTTCAAATACAATAATGAACTAGAATATAATTTTTACAATGTGTTTCTATAGGTTACGACAGGAAATACCCCTCCTACCAAAGTGACGGGAATGACAGTGACACAGCTACTGATATCTTAGTGTCGGCTCAGCCATACGAACAAAGAGTGTCACCAACGTTGTCTCCTGTCAATACACCAGATCACAGAATTCATCCAAAATACCATCGCCGTAGTTACAGTCAAAGACGAGACTCGCTAGGGTCAGATAGTTCATCAGTGGAGGACGTTGAAGAAACATACAACAGACAACGACTACACAATAGGTCTAAGTCAGCTGATGGGCGAGGTTAGTTAAGTTTCTTAACATATACTTACCAAATTATGTGTAAAAGAATAGGACAACTCTGATATTTACTGATGAATGCCTTGAACATTTAACAAGTTGGTGATTATTATTTTTTCAAATGGATCTACAGGTGTGTTTTGATTATATATGATTATAATACACCTTCCTATATCAAGAGTAAAAGTGTGTTTACTTGGTCCAATTTTTCTTTCTAATTCACTTCAAGCTTTACCTGTGCACATGTTTTAAGCACAAATTTACAGTCTGAACACTTATTCAAAATCCTTCCAACATTTGATTGACCCATCAAACATGTAAGACAGTCAAATCTACCATTGGGCCTGATTTTATATTTTATTTTCAATAGAGTTATCTCCCATGCAAATTTCTATTACTAAATAATATCTAAAGTTATGTCCCCATATTCTTCACTTTAAAATTAAACAAGGACATGTCAATGCCATACATGAAATACATATATCTGATTGAACCACTTAAACTAAATATAACCAATAGCAATGTAAATTTGTTTTGATATTTTATGTTTGTACAGTTACCTGTATTGATTTTTTATGTTTGTACAGTTACCTGTATTGATTTTTTATGTTTGTACAGTTACCTGTATTGATTTTTTATGTTTGTACAGTTACCTGTATTGATTTTTTATTGTATGTAATGTATTTGTTGTTTCAACAGAAATACCAAGACGTACAGAACCAATGGGTGGCTCAGGTAGATCTACTGACAGATTTGGACTAACCACTGGAGACCCAGGCTTCCGTACTGTTACACCCAATATATTACCTACACAACACAACAGAACACTAACTACAGGGTTAGTATAATGAGTTCTTTTTTTCTGCGGGTACGTAATTTTCGCTTTATTCGCGATAGTCATCGATCATAGAAAAAAAACCTGCATAAATTTACAACCTTTACTACATAAATATCTTTATATTTCTTGAATAATTGTACAACAGCTACCCCCCCCCATTGTATGACTGAATATACAACAATTTTATGGTCAGTGTCATTCTTAAAGTTGTTGAAATGACGCTTTTACAATATCTAAAAAAAGGTCCAGGTGAACTATTGCCATCACTTGGCGTCTGTCGTCTGTAAACTTTTCACATTTCAAGCTTCTTCTCCGAAACCATTGGGCCAATTGGAACCAAACTTAGAAGGAATGTTCCTTGGATGGTCCTCTACAAAGTTTCTGTTTTTCGTTCCAGTCGGATATTCAACATGGCTGCCAGGGCCAATAATATGCTCCGATTGGCTGAAATTTCAAAGATCTTCTTCTCTGAAACTAATGAACTGACTGAACCCAAACTGTAAATGAATGATCATTGGAATGTCCTTTACCAAGTTTCTGTTTTTTATGCCGATCGGAAATCCAATATGGCCACCACCGCAGGACATAGATTAACATTGGAGCCTATGGGAAAATGTTCAAATGCCTTCTTTTCAGAAATTACAAATATGATTAAAGCCAAACTGTACATGAATGTTCATTGGATGGTCCTCTACAAACTTTATGTTTTTTGTTCCGATATGAAATTAAAAATGGCGGCTACGGCAGGACTTAGTTTAACATTGGACCCTATGGGAAAAATGTTTCAAAACGCTTCTTCTCTGAAACCACTTGGACAATTGAAACCAAACTGCCCAGGAATGATAATTGGAAGGTCCTCTACAAAGTTTGGCTTTGTTACACCGATCAGAAATCCAAGATGGCCACCACCACAGGAAATAGATTAACATTGGACCCTATGGGAAAATGTTCAAATGCCTTCTTCTCAGAAACTACAAATATGATTAAAGCCAAACTGTACATGAATGTTCATTGGATGGTCCTCTACAAACTGTACGTTTTTTGTTCCGATATGAAATTCAAAATGGCGGCTACGGCAGGACTTAGTTTAACATTGGACCCTATGGGGAAAATGTTTCAAAACGCTTCTTCTCTGAAACCACTTGGACAATTGAAACCAGACTGCCCAGGAATGATCATTGGAAGGTCCTCTACAAAATTCAGGTTTTTTATGCCGATCGGAAATCCAAGATGGCCGCCACCACAGGAAATAGATTAACATTGGACCCTATGGGAAAATGTTCAAATGCCTTCTTCTCAGAAACTACAAATATGATTAAAGCCAAACTGTACATGAATGTTCATTGGATGGTCCTCAACAAACTAGGTTTTTTGTTCCGATATGAAATTCAAAATTGCGGCTACGGCAGGACTTAGTTTAACATTGGACCCTATGGGAAAAATGTTTCAAAACGCTTCTTCTCTGAAACCACTTGGACAATTGAAACCAAACTGCCCAGGAATGATCATTAGAAGGTTCTCTACAAAATTTATGTTTTTTATGCCGATTGGAAATCCAAGATGGCTGCCACTGCAGGAAATAGATTAACATTGGACCCTATGGGAAAATGCTCAAATGCCTTCTTCTCCGAAACTACAAATATGATTAAAGCCAAACTGTACATGAATGTTCATTGGATGGTCCTCTACAAACTTAAGTTTTTTTGTTCCGATATGAAATTCAAAATGGCGGCTATGGCAAGACTTAGTTTAACATTGGACCCTATGAGAAAAATGTTTCAAAACGCTTATTCTCTTAAACCACTTGGACAATTGAAACCAAACTGCCCAGGAATAATCATTTGAAGGTCCTCTACAAAGTTTTTGTTTTTTATGCCGATCCGAAATCCAAGATGGCTGCCACCACAAGTCATAGTATTAACACAGGACCATATGGGAAAATACAGAAATATTTTTTTCTCTGAAGCTATTGCACTGATTGAACCTAAGCTGTGCATCAATCATTGGAAAGTCCTTTACAAACTTCGTGTTTTTTATGTTGATCGGAATTCCAAGATGACTACCACTGCAGAACATAGTTTTTACATAGGACCAATTGGTTCTTTTTATAACCAGGTGAACGATATAGGCTCTTGAGAGCCTCTGGTTTAATTAATACTAACATTTCCATTGAAATTTACCTGTACATTTGTAAGTTGACATTTTTTAATGTTAATTAATTAATCTCATTTTTCTTTGAAGTCTGTTAATGAGACTATCTGTTTTTAATTTTTGTAAATGTTTTGTAATAATACATGCATACATACACAATTTTCAATTAATGAACATGTGTACAATTTTAAAATACCGCCAATCACATGTACAAAAAACTCTTACTCAATTTATTTAAAAACATTTCCTATTTTGAATTGTTGATCAAACAATTCAGATAATGTTATTCTAATATAGCGGTCATGTTGATCAAACAATTCAGATAATGTTATTCTAATATAGCGGTCAATTCGATAAAATTAGATTTTTTTGTTAGATCTCAGAATCGTGAAAATTAAATACCGCTAAAAAAAATCCACCAATCACGAAATTTGGCTAACACGAAAAAAACCCACTTATATGGTATTATCGTTCAATGTGTTTGCCCTTTTTATTTAACATGTTTTTTCGTGTTTCAGGTCCATTATTTACCGTGTTTCATGCACACAGACGAATATACTCCGTACAAGAATAAAAATTATTTTTCGTTCATAGTGAAATTCAGTTTTATTTCACATTCTTCTGTGCCAATACTCCCTCTTTACCACCCTCTATAATGTCATTATACATTGTACATTGAAACCTGTCTACACCGAACCTCCTTGTGACAAGTGGTTGTGTTCTGAATAGACAGGTATTTGTTTTATACGGGTTAAATTAACAAAGATTTCCTACTAAAGGACTTTATTTAAAGTTAGGTTTATACAGGATTCTATTTTATTCAGTGTTCTGTTTGGACAGGTTTCACTATACTTTGCTTGCAATATTTGGTTTTTTACAACCACAAAATTTACAGTCATATTATGGTATGAGTCTGTAGTTCTCTTCATCATTGCCATTTTTATCGCCATCTGTCTGTAGACACAATGGTCCACACAATAACGATTTCTTTTGAAATTTTATACATTGACCCTTGGCACAGAATAAAGGTTTGAATTAATTAACACAATGATTCTTGGCACAAGATAAAGATATTGACATTGATTAGGGGGGTTCTAGCCCTTCCCGTTTTCAAACAAGTGGCATATTCTATCAACAAAGCCTTTTAATTATGAGATGTTTCAAAAAACTTGCCTCCAACAATGTTAGAGTGATCCATCATCTATAATTACCATCCTCCTCAATGAGGTAGAGGCTTGCTTCTAGCTCATCGTGGAGGGTATTGGAATTGTCAACACTCAATAGTTTTCAATGTAGAGTAACATACATGTACATGTATATTTAAAAAAAATTATGAGATCTATTGCCATGTTAATCCTTAAAATATACATTGAAAATTATGTCTAGTGTGTAAAAATATGTCATTAATATATCAGTATTGTATTAAACAGCATACTATGACTGCTGATTCTACAGATCCCATTTTATTATATCATTGAAGATGGTGTCAAATGTATATTAATGTCAGCTTTATATTTCTATGTTTTAATCAAATTAAACAGTTGTATCAGATCGTTTTCTTAGTGAATCTCTGCTGGCATTTGCACATTTGTATTAAACATGTAGTCAACTACATATATATTTATTTTGTGTATTTATTTTTCAGTGCTTTAATAAATTTAACGACTGGAATGAGACCATTTGCTCCACGGACACCAGGTGACATTAACATTGAAGATGTTGTCAAATTTTCAAGACAAGGTGGTAAACTGAGTCAAGGGAAGGTTAAATTTGTAGGACACCTTCCTGGCAGAAGTGATGTATACCTAGGAGTTGAACTTGACAAAGAAGGTACAGTTTTATTCAGTAACAACAGGGATGGGGGATGGGTTGACTGTCAATTTTTATATGAGTTACATGTGATGAGTGATTGTTGTTTAAAGCCAAATGAACAATTTTTCAGCCATATCATGACGAGAACAAGTTGTATTTTGATGAGATGATATCCACTTTATTCTAGACCAACATGCTTAGTTGGATTTTTATATTTTGATAGCTCACTGAAACAAGTCAGTGGGTAGACAAGTTGACTTGAAATATTAAATTTCGCTTTAGATCTTGAAATACAGGTCAAGGTCGAATTTTGGTGTTATGATTTTTGTTATTCATGAGTTATGTACCTTTTTTATTTAAAAAAATACATTATTCAGTTGTTTGGAACCAATTTCTTAATTTTCATACTGGTATTTTCAATTGATTTTATATTTTATGTGATTCAGATAAATAAAATACCAGTGCTTTTTGAACAGAGCTTTTGTTGGTTTTCTACATTTCACTGTCACAGTATGGTCTTCAATGTTGTGCACAACTTATATGCTAAAACATTGTGAAATGGTCCCTAGCCTGCAGTTTAACTGTACTCATTTGACTTCTGTTGATAAACACTACATTTATTATGATTTAATGCAGACAGTTATTAAAGTTAGTTGGGTAATATTATACAATGGTAGGAATTTGACATTATGATTTGTCTATCATAGGAGTACAATATCACAATAAGGCTTGTCAACCTCCCCCCCCCCCCCCCCCCCCCCCACCCCTAATGTTAACATTGAATTTTTGGATTAAATTATATTCTTAAAGATATGACAAAGAATAATATGTATATCTAAGTCAATGTTAATATAGTTATTCTTTTCTTACAGATGGTAAACATGATGGTAAATTTGAAGGTGTCAGATATTATAAATGGTAGGTACACGTAATAGTTCTAGTATTGTAAGAGTTATCTCCCTTGTACTGATAAAGTGAGGTAAGAAACTTGGCAATGAAATTATCAGAGAATAAAAGAATAGTAATTGAAAACATTAAACAAGTTTTAAGTGTTTTATATAAAGTAGGCAGACATTTTTTAAAACATTTTCAATTGTTCTTGGTTGTTTTTGGCATTTTTTAAAGTAATGTTAGAGGATACCGAAGGAACAATCAAAAAAGGACAATCCAAAGAAACTGACAACAAGACGAAGAAAAATAAAACAAAAACACAACACAATATGTGTTGGACACCACTATGCACTACACACATACAAAATGTAAATAAGACATGTGCCTTCCTACAAACAACTGGAAGTAAAGACGAACCGAACATATTTAATGTGATTCCTTTTTAAATTGTCTTGTAAAAGTACAATAACAGTCTTATGAAATATTTCAATATACTTTAACAACAATTTTTTTAAATGTCCTTTTTCGATATTTTTAATGTTTTGAACCTTAATATGAAAATTTCAAATCTTTCTTGTATAAAAACTATATAGTATGTAATCATAAAAACATAACACAGGAATTAAACAACAAATGAAGAATGTAAAGGTATTATACATATATAAGTATTCTTGATATGTGACTCAAAATGGACCCGTAATCAACCAATAAATAAAGTCAATAGCATATTACACATCTACAGCAACAACAACAAAAAGAAACACATGAAGTAAATATACATGGACATCACAAGTTATTCTATATTACTGACATTTTTTGTTTTGGGACAATATATTACCACATTTTTTACATAGGAAACAAAGTATCATGTCCCCCATATAAATAACTACAGTAGAAACAAAGTATCCTGTCCCCCATATAAATAACTACAGTAGAAACAAAGTATCATGTCCCCCATATAAATAACTACAGTAGAAACAAAGTATCATGTCCCCCATATAAATAACTACAGTAGAAACAAAGTATCATGTCCCCCATATAAATAACTACAGTAAAAGCAAAGTATCATGTCCCCCATATAAATAACTACAGTAGAAACAAAGTATCATGTCCCCCATATAAATAACTACAGTAGAAACAAAGTATCATGTCCCCCATATAAATAACTACAGTAGAAACAAAGTATCAGTATCATGTCCCCCATATAAATAACTACAGTAGAAACAAAGTATCATGTCCCCCATATAAATAACTACAGTAGAAACAAAGTATCCTGTCCCCCATATAGATAACTACAGTAGAAACAAAGTATCATGCCCCCCATATAAATAACTACAGTAGAAACAAAGTATCATGTCCCCCATATAAATAACTACAGTAGAAACAAAGTATCCTGTCCCCCATATAGATAACTACAGTAGAAACAAATTATTATGTCCCCCATATAAATAACTACAGTAGAAACAAAGTATCATGTCCCCCATATAAATAACTACAGTAGAAACAAAGTATCATGTCCCCCATATAAATAACTACAGTAGAAACAAAGTATCCTGTCCCCCATATAGATAACTACAGTAGAAACAAATTATTATGTCCCCCATATAAATAACTACAGTAGAAACAAAGTATCCTGTCCCCCATATAGATAACTACAGTAGAAACAAAGTATCATGCCCCCCATATAAATAACTACAGTAGAAACAAAGTATCATGTCCCCCATATAAATAACTACAGTAGAAACAAAGTATCCTGTCCCCCATATCGATAACTACAGTAGAAACAAAGTATCCTGTCCCCCATATAAATAACTACAGTAGAAACAAAGTATCATGTCCCCCATATAAATAACTACAGTAGAAACAAATTATTATGTCCCCCATATAAATAACTACAGTAGAAACAAAGTATCATGTCCCCCATATAAATAACTACAGTAGAAACAAAGTATCATGTCCCCCATATAAATAACTACAGTAGAAACAAAGTATCCTGTCCCCCATATAGATAACTACAGTAGAAACAAATTATCATGTCCCCCATATAGATAACTACAGTAGAAACAAATTATTATGTCCCCCATATAAATAACTACAGTAGAAACAAAGTATCCTGTCCCCCATATAAATAACTACAGTAGAAACAAAGTATCATGTCCCCCATATAGATAACTACAGTAGAAACAAATTACCTTTAGTGAGAAAAAGATATAAGTTCAAGCAAACATAAAAGAAAAACCAGTGTTCGAAATTCCCGGTCATCCGATCATCAATGACGACCAAAAACGATTACAGACGTTCTGAATTTGTAACAAAATTGTCCGAGTGACGACCTGAAATTTTCTTTTACCCAGATTCTGAAATTTATTCTTTTCAAGTTTTGTGAGTAGATTTTCCTAAATTACCCCTTAAAATGGCTATAGATATAAAACTCTTCAAATAAACGATCATCGGAACTTGGCATTGTTGATATTTGACCGAAATCTAATACTGATGCTGTTTCCGGTTATTACTTGTATTTGATCAATTTTCGTTTCTCAAACATGTGGAAGTTTGTTACCACAGCGAAAGAGCCTCTGGCAAAAAAAATCTAAAAAAGATTGCCAAAAGGAGTACGAGCTCCATAGAAAACTGCGGAAATGGCCAGATTGCATATTTTTGCACCTTTTAATCCAGAGCTTCTGGGTGCCTTGTGACTTGTCAAGCAAAAATTTCAGTAAAAAAAACCTACTATTTGAAGCTGAGATTTATGTGCCAGGATATGCCCAGAATGCAGGATTTTGCACCATTTACCCCAGAGCTTCTGGGGGCCTTGAGCATAAGGACCACCTGCCATAAGGACCACCTCGCAAGCGAGGTGGTTAAGTCCGCTTCGCGGGCTTGATTGAACAACCAAGCAATTTTTTGGACAATCTAATTTTTTATTTAGGTTGTCTAAATGACTACTAAATATTTTTGGGAGTTTCTAACACTGAAAAACTGACTAAAATGTGGGGGAATATAAAAAATGAGGGCAGAGCATTTTTGTTGTTCTTCATCTGACACCCTACAAGGGCTAGAGAGGTATGGTGTTTAATGCCACTTTTAACAATATTTCAGTTATATCGTGGTGGTCAGTTTTATTGGTGGAGGAAACCGGGGTACCCAGAGAAAACCATAGACCTGCAGCAAGTCACTAACAAACTTTATCACATAATGTTGTATCGCCTGAGTGGGATTCAAACTCACAACTTTAGTGGTGATAGGTACTGATTGCATAGGTAGTTGTAGATGCATACTACCATAGGATCACAACCACAACGGCCAGACACCCTACAATGTCATGTTCATTATGTCCTTATATAATTAAAGAAGTTAATTAATATTATATTTCTCTTCTATTTCAGCAAGCCTAGTAAAGGAGTATTTGTAGCATTTAACAAAATAGTGATGGCGTGGGCTCCTAACATATAAAGAAAGAAAACTGTTTACAGACAATATCAAGAAAAACAGTAGTGGACATTAAATATTAATAATAATGTGAACCCGTTTATCAATATTGGACAGACAGAAATGATAGGTGCTGTGTGACACCTCTATAGTGTTGCTCATTAGGACACATCAAAGTTAATAGCTAGTTCTTTGGATTTTTGGAAGGAAATTAGAGAGAGTATTGTTGAGTGAAATTTTGATTTATTTATTTATGATAACCAATATTACAGAGAAAGATGTAACAAAATAGTGTTAGATTCATAGTTGTTTTTTTTTTTTAAATTTCTCCTTAAGTGCTAAGAAAAACCTTTCAGAATCAATAAGAAAACCAAGGAGCCTTTTTTTTTTATTTTAATTTTTCAAAAAGCATTGAATTGGAATGGAATTTAGGTATTTTTGTTACATTTGTGTTACTAAATTTGTGTCTGAAAAATCTCAAAAACTAGAAATTAGCTTGATGTTGCATATAGTTTTGTAGTTAAAAATTCTTTTATTTCTGACAAGGATAAACCTATACTGTGTCATTTGATAAGAGTAATAACAAAATTAGTTTCAGGACAAATATTATTTCTTTTTTTGTCTTGGAAAGATAAATAATAGCTGACATTTAGCTCATTTTCTTCTTGTAACTCTCAGCTTGAACATTTTTTTCTATTACATAATCTCTGTACAATGGATCGGTTAGTGTCTGATGATATATTTTATGGCGTTTTAATAATCTTTGAACATGAAATTTATCGACAATAAAAAAAATACATGAAGAAATTTCAAGGGAACAGTGAAATATGGTCACATAAGACAGATTGTTGCTTAATACAGGTTTAATTGATATGAAATGCACTGTGAAGGGAAATAAAAATTAAGGTCGCATATACAAGATATTGCTTAATAGAAGTGGTCACTAAAGCAGGTTTGACTGTACTTTAAGGTTTGACTGTACTTTAATGACAGCAGCAATATTTCCTGTTACAGATATTATAGTGCTTCAGTACTTAAATACATAGACTAGGTCCATTTGTCATATGTCTTAAATACATAGACTGTAGGCCCATTTGTCATATGTCTTAAATACAAGACTGTAGGCCCATTTGTCAAATCTCTTCAGAATTAAGCACCACATATTCATAGTTGTTTGGTACGATGTGTATTTATTTATAAGTGCTGTTTAACATTACCTGTCTCATTTGTATTCATATTTTAAGGTCATTGTTATAGGTTATACTGTATAATGTCACTTGCAACAATATTTCAGTTATATCGTTTTTTATTGGTGGAAGAAGTCAGTGTACTGGGGGAAAACCACCAACCTGTCCCAAGTCACTGACAAACTTGATCGTGTAAAGTTGTATTGAGTACACCTCAGGATTCAAACTCACAATTTTAGTGGTGATAGGCACTGATTGCATACATAGGTAGTTGTAAATCCAACTACCATACGATCATCTTCCCCGATGACCCCGTAATTAATTAAAAAGTAAAAATTGAAAAAAAAATTGTGAAAAAATATATTTTATGTTGAAATTATGTACAAGTGAGAACTGTGATATATTATATACAAAAATGTATATGATCAGGATTATTTTGATCATCTTTATTTATTAATTCATACTACAAGTATGTAAATATACATGTATTTTATTTATTTATAGTGTGATATTTTTAACTAGTTAATGATGAACTTTTTTGATATTTTTTTACATTAATCCGTCCATTCAAAATAAGCTTTTGCTTCTTCTTTTGTAGTCATTATTTTTACAGTGAATAAATTAGAAAGTTGTAATTTTGTTTTATTTGTGCAATCGATCAATGAGTTTTGGTGTTTGACGCTACTTTCAACAATATTTCAGTTATATCACAGAGCTCCAGATAAGGTGCGTATTTGCGTTTTTTACGCTATAAAAACGAGTAAAAACACATGTATTATCAGATCAGAGTGTACACATTACGCATACATATTGCTGTGTAAGCAAACTTTCCAAATTCGGAGCTTACTTGTACACTGATAATACAGTCGTGCATTAACAATGCATTTTTGTCTTTGAGAAATTCCCCGTAATTACTTCTCTTTATACTTTTCGAAGGAGAGAGCGTATACACCCGAGGGGTACCGAATGCTTGCCTTTCTAAGCATCGATGTCAAAAGAGATCTGATCTGATTGGATGTTTACGATAGATCATCCAATCGCAGTCAATAAATGCGGTGCTCCTTCTAAGGAGTGGTTTACGTAATAAGTAAGAACTAAAACGAAAGTAAATTTGAGAACACGTTGTTCGTTGAAAATGAGCAAGAACATGAATAAGCGCGCTAGTAAGCGCGAAAGCGCTCCGAAAATTCTATACTAAAGTTCCTGACAGTTTCATCTATTTCTAGTGACAGTATAGTTAAAGGAATCATTGATGACATTATCAAAACGGCTGTGAAAACTGCCGAAGTCGACGAGCAAAAGAGAGAAAAGAAAACATGAAAAAGTTATCAGTCAGTTATATAAAGTAAACACAGAACAAAATATTAACAACATTTTATTAATAAACATGACACAATAGTGTCAAATTAAACATTTCACTTGCATCCTGCATTTATTGAATAACACTTGTGTCAAACATAATTTTAAAAGTGTACATGTAAGCAATCTTTTCTGAAGTAGAGGGTACAACAGTGCAAAGGAAATATGCAAATACCCATCATTTTCAAAAGTAGGGGGTAATTACCCTTTGGACTTGAAAATTATCTGGAGCTCTGTATCATGGTGGTAAAAATATTGTAACAATACTTTCCTCTACCTAAGGTTTTAGAAACCATACTACGATACTAGGTTCATAACCATCTTCTGCTTACTGTGTTGGTAGAGATCTCCTTTAACTCAATTGGTAAAGTTTTGGCTTACAATGTGAGAGTTCCTGGCATCAAATCCCATCAGGGACATTACATTTTTTTGAGATAAAATATGCTCTACCATTACAATATATTTTAAATATTATTAACCAAGCACTTGGCTGTGTTATTTGTCATTATAACATGGAGAAAAGAAGGTATTATAAGGAAAAGTTGTTTTCCTGACACATTTTTAAAAAAGTACTATAAAATTTTATATTTAAATAAATTATCTCCCTTTGGCCAAAACTGAAATAGGTTCAACTGACAATAATCACCTTCGATATGTTCTTTCTGTTTGACTCAATTTGAAGACAAGTTATCTCCCTTCTTTAAGAATCATTACATGTACTATTTAATTAAGAAAAATGAGTCTACTTTAAAATGGACCACGTTAGATTATTTAACAAAAATGAATATTTGTAGAATAACATTTGAGAATTACCATACATTGTTCTTGCAACAACTTCTAAAATATTTATCTTGCAATAATTAACAATTACTTCAGAAGATGTTGAACACAACTCAGAACTGATGTTACATTTTTTTTTAAACCAAATTGCTTTTATATAAATATTTGTAGTTGGTTTCAGATCTATTTTATTACCTCATCTGACCCAAAAGGTCATTTGAGATATCGCCAAAAAAAAATTGCCATCCATATTTGTCATTAACAATTTACATTTAGATCATCTCGTCAGACACTACTTGTCCAATTGGAATCAAATTGACAGGAATAATATTGCAAGGTCTACAAAAATTCCTCATTTCGCATTGATACGACAAAAAATGGCTGCCATAGACAATTCTTGTTTGTGATTGGATGAAACTTTAAAAATCTCTCCTATGAAACTGTCATAGACAATTCTTGTTTGTGATTGGATGAAATTTTAAAAATCTCCCCTATGAAACTAAAAGTCTAAATGATATGTTAGTTGGTACTAATAATGTGTGCGAGCTTCTCCACATAAATTCGTGATTTGATATGGATCTGGCTAAAAACATGACAGTCATGGGCATTCCATATTTCTGATTAGTGGAAATTTCAAAAGTCATCACTCAAACTGCTAGTCAAAATGATTTGTAACTTAGTACAAGTGAATGAAGTTTGCAAGGCCCTGTATATATTGATTCATCATTTTGTCTTGATTCGGCAGAAATCATGTCCGCTATGGGTAATTTTTATACGCCCGTCTCGAGACGGGCCGTATTATGTGATTGGGTATGGTGGGCGGGCGGACGTCCACATAGGTTTCCGCACAACTTTAGTTCTGTATATTAGATCTTTACCAAACTTGGCCACATGATTCCCCTGTGGAAGGGGAAGAACCCTATTTATTTTGGAGTCATTAGGTCAACGGTCAAGGTCACCATTACTATGAATATAATTTTTTACAACAGGGTCGTTTCCGCACGATAACTTTAGTTATGTATATTGGATCTTTAACAAACTTGGCCACATGATTCTCCTGTGGAAAGGGAAGAACCCTATTAATTTGGGGGTCATTAGGTCAAAGGTCAAGGTCACCGTTACTATAAATATAATTTTTGACAACAGGATCGTTTCCGCACGATAATTTTAGTTCTGTATATTAGATCTTGACCAAACTTGGCCACATGATTCCCCTGTGGAAGGGGAAGAACCCTATTTTGGAGTCATTACCATTAAACCGTTTGATAATTTATATAGACGGGCGTATTTTGTGATGCACACATTTCTTGTTCATTCTGGTTTGCTTAAAATTAGGAAAGCGGTTTCTCTGAAAGTACAAGTTAAAATGATAAATTTGAGGACCTCTTGCAAAGATTCTTGATCTGGCAAAAACATAGTCTACAATTTTTTTTCCTGAAAGAAACTTTAAACTACAGATCTAAATGATCTTAAGCTCAGTACAAATGATTGAAGTACTCTACAAAGATCTCTCATTTAATTTTAACAATACAATCCTAAAAATAACATGTAGTAGATGGGCAATTTTTATCTCAGAAACTACAAATTGTTTAAACCAAACATTGCATGTATCGTCAGGTACGTCATTCAGGCTGAGGTGAGTCTGTAATAAAAAAAAATGATCCTGAACTGTCTCAAGTTCTGTGATCTTATAGTTCAAGAGCATGTTATTTTTTTTTCTTCGTCTTTTCCTCAACTATCAGAAATCCATGGAACATACTTAAAAAAATACTACTGTTAAGAGAAATACATTTAATAATTATCTTACATGTAGAAATCACAGGTGATGTCAAAAGTTTTTGGATTGTTCTCAATGGAGTTTTGTTTTTATAGAATTCCAAGATTGCAGCCACCATGTGTCACATTTATAAAAGTTGAATATTTTAAAATCCCGCTTACAGAACACACTGAGCTGGCTTAACAAAATTATTATAATGATTGGATGGTTGGTAGTTTTTGCTGTTGACTGATAATCTAAAATGGTGACCATCGTTGGATGAACTTTTGAAAAATGACATCACTGAAATCATTCAACCTAGAGTGCAAGATGACAATTACAAGATGCTCCTTTACTAAATTTGTGTTTTATGCCAATTCAATATGTTTGTCATTCAGTTTGACAATTTATTTTTATTATGAAAGATCCCATTGTACAAGGAAGATATTTGAATTTGAAAAAAATAAGTAATATTGATGATCTCGCTCACAATTTTTTATAGGGTTATTTTGGTATCCTTGATTTATGTTTATGGATTGTCTGTTTACTCAATATCTTGTTGGACTTTGGTACTCTTGTCTTTTGTGTATAGGTGGTTGACAAGGAAAGTTCAACTCTAAAGTTACATGTGGTGTGTAGTGGTTAACTCATAAGCTAGTTATTCAAAAGATGTAAAAACTTTCAACAAAAAAGTTTCACACAAGCACAACATCCAATATTTTCATATAACTATTAGAAGGCTGCCAACTTCTTTTGACACTTTAGAATTAAGAAATAAGGGTAATAACAAAATTACCGAACTCTGAGCAATCTTACAAAGTCAAAACTCGTAAGTATATAAACAGACAAAATCAGTCAACAACCGGAAAACTGTGAAAACCGTAATGACCCTGACTTGGTACAGGCATTTCTAAAGAAATGGTGGGTTGAATCAGATTTTAAAGCGCCAAACCTCCCGCTTTCATTATGGCTCAAAGGTTATACATGCAACTGGAAACATTGGTCTGGTCTACATTGCAAAGAAAATGCAACCAACTTTTCAACTTTTTTTTATTAACAGTTTGTTGTCATACCACTAACTTAAAAAATGAAAATAGATAAATCTTATTTGGGATGATACAATTATGGCAGTAAATATTAAAAAGAACTGCCAATTAAACAAATCTCCATCTGCCATTCAATTTCAACATGTCTATACAGGTCAATATTAAAAGAATTGAAGAGTAACCATTATTAGCTTATGAAAATTTATGCAAATCAACTATACTACTAGAGAATTATATACATATCACACCAGGATTGTATTAAAAAAACCAATTCTAGCCCACCTAGTCCAAGGGATAAATGTGAACTATTGTATCTTTGCTTTCTGGGTTTTGTCTTGTACTGTCATCAGTAGCATACATGATCATACTCTATTAAACTACTTGGCCAAATAGAAAGAAAAAAAAACTTTACAGGAATGTTCCCTGTTGATCCTCACCAGAATTTGTGATTTTGGAGCTGATCAAATATTCAACTTTGTCGACATCCAATAACGCAATTTGATTGACTGAGCTTTAAGCTTTATTTTTCAAAAAGTACACAGTATCTGTATGTTAACGTTGTTGATACTAATAACACAACGAGAGAGAGAGAGAGCGAGCGCGGTCGATTTATTGAAGGGGTGCGCGAGAGTAGATTTGATGCTTGGTGTTTGTTAGGCCAATTATGTATTTTAGATGATTGCAATCAATCCATATTTTTACGAAAAAAAAAAAGATTTTGATTATTGCTGTGTTTTGCTAGGTGGTATATTAAAACACTGCATTGTTCCTCAGCTATTTTTTAACAAGGTTAGTAGACTGACAGTTCTTAAATTTCTTTCTTCGGTCGAATGTTATCATATACATGTAAGTTTTTGGTTGGTAAGTCTTGTCTGGAGGTCTTGAGTTCTAGGTTGTTCGGAATGTTTGAGATGTATCCATCGTTTGATTCGTAGTTAATAGTTATAATCTCGCTGCTTGTCGTTGGATTCTTTCAGATTTGTTGATATTGGTAGGTAGCCGTGTAGGGGTTCCATACTATTGCACCATAGGCCATTGTTGATCGTAAATGTACTTGCAAAATACATGTCTTCTTCCGTGCAAGATCGCAGGTTTCTTCAGGAAACCTCATTTTGAGTTTGCTTTTTATATATGGATGGTTCATTTAAGATCTCATGAAATTTGGTGCATTATTTTGGACTTGTAGTATTTGTCCATTTAAATTGTAAAATTACTGGCTCTTGTTTTTGATGTAACATTGTTTGTCATTGAAACCATAGCCCTATCGTTTGCCTATGCTTCTAGGTTATTGGGATTTTCTTGGAGAATTTCATGATCTTTTGTTGATTTGTTTGGTCTGTAGAGAAGGCAGTCATCTGCAAATAGTCTTACTGAATATTTCACTGCATCTGGGAAAGTCATTTATGTGACAAAGAAAGAATAACGGACCAGGAACTGTTATCTCTGATTATTCAGCTGCTGCGTTAATCGTCCTATTCAACAGGAATGTATTTTTGGTCAATTGTTAATTGGTCCGCGAATTTCATAGTCGCCATTTTTTTTATAGTAGTTTCTTGTGGATAACTGTTTAACAAGCTTTTTTTCTAAGAAACTTATAAATACATGATTGATTCAATTCTGCACATGAATGTTCATACGATGGTCACATACAAAGATAGTATATTATGTTGATCTGAAATCAAAAATGCCTTGCCACCACCGCAGGACAAAGTTCATAGGATCAAATCGGAGAAATATTATCTATTTCTCTTAATTGAATCACTGAAACTATATGTCTTTGTTTAAGTAATTCATTGGTCTCGATCTGAATATTGTGTTTCTAATTTTGGGGTATGAAATTATCGTGGATATGAATTGTATAATTATTGTGGATTTAGTAAGAAATGTCCAATAATTTGTTGATTAGGAGAGAGGATGTGTTTGTTCATCATTGAGCCCCAAAAATATGAACAAAGTTTCATCATCAAAGACTCCATTTGTTTCTGTATGTTACATTTTTATAAAGAGAAAGATAAGATTTTCTCTCTGCTAGTCAGTCTATCTTCCGTGCTGTTTGAAACTCGGAGGCTGACTTGGCCATACGGGCATTTGGACAATGCCCGGTGGGTCTCTCAGGTACCCAACATACATGTATCTATGAACAATGGACCATGTGATGTACATGTATGTCCAAGAAGGTTTTAAGACCCATATCGCTTCTTGACTGGAAATATACCCCTATTTTAAGGTTTTAATGATTAAGGGTGTTTATCTTAATGTGACAGAACTACTCGTTCTCCACGTTCATCCTGCTGGTGTCGGCTTCTGAAAGCATCTAATTCAACACCATTTCAACAAAGTATTCTGTTATCCACATAAGGCATCGTCGTGGTCATGATCGTATGGTAGTTGGATTTACAACTGCCTGTGCAATCAGTGCCTATAACCACTGAAGTCATGAGTTCGAACCCCGTTCATGGCGAGGTGTACTCGATACAACATTATGTGATAAAGTTTGTCAGTGACTTGCGACAGGTCGGTGGTTTTCTCCTGGTACTCCGGTTCTCCCCACCAATATAACTAACCGCCACGAAATAACTGAAATATTGTTGAAAGTGGCGTTAAACTCCATAAACCATCATATCCACATAACATTTTTGCGATCAAATTCTCAAAAAATAAAATTAACACCGTTTAGGTATATATACCGTTTCTTTGTACCGTTTCGTTTGCCTTAATCAGTTATTATCGTGGTAAACAATCTTTAAGATTCAATGTAATTCTGATACTATTGCGAAATGTCTTTTACATGAAACAGAAATGACCACAAACCAAGCAACCACGGGTAATATGAACATGTTTGTCGAATCAGACTAAATTATTACTATTGACTTTTGAAAGTTCTTAAATTGACAAATTTACCTTGATAAATTAAATCACGTGGGCTATCACAAAGCTCGGTTTGGTTAATATAGACTTGTGAAGAATAAATACTTTTATTATGGTTTTTAATTCAACTTGATAAATTTCTATGGATAAACTTTTTAGGAGACAAACTTAATGATGAATTTCAAATATGAATGAGTGATTCCAATATATTATTTTTGCAACATGTCTCTAAGAGTTGTGGTACTTGGAGCAGAAAACGTAGGGAAATCTGGTAAGTTTGGTATTAAAATTGATTTTTATTTGATATTAAACTTAATGGAAAACATATGTACTCTATATGTATATATGTCGTAAACATGACAACTTTGTAATGTTATCTGAAAAGTTTCTATTTTGTAAAACTATCACCTTTCTTTTTCTATAAATAAATGTTCAATTCTTGCATTATATTGATTATCATAAAAACGCGCACATAAATTTCAACCCAACGATAACTTTGATAAAAAACAAACTTTAACTAGAGATGCCTTTAAAAAAACATACAGGTTCTTTATGGCATGTATATATTAAAAGAATTGCAAGTGTGATAGTGATAGTCAATAATAAATATGAAAACGGCTGGCCATTTTCTCTCACTTTTAAATACAATTCGATGATTAAAAACATAGAATGCATTTTGTTGCTCTTAAAATGAATGTAAAATCAATCAATATACATTTTGTAATTTGTTTATTTTTCCAGCAGTTACAGTTCGATTCCTGACAAAAAGATTCATTGGTGAATACAATTCTAAAATGGGTAAATATAATCATTGTTATTTCTAAGGTTAGATCACAGGCGCTTGTGTAGAGTCAAACATATGCTCTTCTCCGGGCACTCCGGTTTCCTCCACCGATAAAACTGACCGCCACGATATAACTGAAATATTGTTAAACGTGGCGTTAAACACCATAATCCTAAACATTTCTTATTTTAATAGTTTGGAACACATTTTTCATCCCCCGTAGGTATCCGATTGGGTCATCTGGAATGACTTTAAAGGTAATTGAAAGTACAGATTATTTCATGTTATTTCTGATTAAACATACTTTTTTTTTATTTGCTGCAAATAACGACCCCCCCCACACACACACACACACGTGTTCGTCGCATGGATGAACTTTTGCTGTCATTCCATTGTCATCGTGTCATCTTGCTTGTCAAAAACTTTAAATACTTGGAAGGTACCTAAGATCAGAAGATCTATCTCCGACAGTTTTAAGTTAGCATAATAACTTAATCTTTATTTTAATTTGATATTAAACTACTATTATATACTGTCAATTAATTTTGTAAACAAAACGGACGCTTGACTTTTGTTTGTAGACGTTAGGTAAGAAATTCTGAAATTTCTTAAATTGTTAAAAATGTATCAAAATGACCATGAAAACAGACGAAAGCATGGTTATTTAACAAGGTGTAACATTTAACACCCGAGGTGTCAAGGTGATTAAAGAATTTAATAGACGTCACTTGTAGTCGTGTTTATAAAAATGTAAATCTAATATAAATCCTATGTAAGACACTGTCAGTTCAATGTCCATGTCGTGACCCAAGGAAATGAACTTTCTTTAATTATGAGTTGGAAGCAAGCAAAAATATAATATTTTTTGATAGCTGTCTACCATTACAAATTATTATAACATGCATTTCAGATTGTGAACCCGATATTAGATTTTCAAAAGAGTGATTGATTCTTGTGAAAAACAAGGGGATCCATCAATTTTTTTCGGGATAATTTTTCACTTTGTGCAGTAATGTGCAAAATTTGCGTAGAAATGTGCAGTTTGTATCGCGACTCACTAATGGTTCGAAATGCGTAATCCTCCAGGGATATGTAGTGCGCAAGTTGTACATAAATATCGCGGAAAATAAAATATTTGAGAAAAAAAACAAATTGCAATATGCAAGGTGCAAGAGACATGCAGTACACCATCTCTCGGAGAGGGACGTGTGCGGGTTGTAACCCTTGGTTGGCGAAGACGACAGTGCACAACTAGTACAGAAATATAATACGCAAATAATACACAAATCAATGAATACAGTTAGCAGTGCTACGGTCTACAGAATAAAAAAAAAAAAAAAGAAAAAAAAAAGGGCAATATACCTTAAATAACGTATACAAGTTACTTATATGTATCTAATAATGTTTGTGATTCCCCCCACCCCCCTCCCGATAGTATTTCAGATAAGCCTGCTTGTTATATTCATTCTTTTCATGTTTATCATAATCATTCAAATTAATATTACATGTATATTACAGATTTGATCTACAAGTCTAGCATCAAACAAGAAGACTACATCACAGACATAGAAATCCTAGATACATGTGCTAAAAAGGTACATATTACCAGAATAATACAGGCCGTTTACATTAATATATTTACAAGATCATGTCTTGCGGTCATTCAACGCCACGATATAGCTGAAATACTGCTAAAGTTGGTCATTAAACACCAAACAACTAAGCAATCAATCAATCATAAAACGTTTGAGTACCATTTTTGTACTCGTAACAAACAGCCAGTCAGAGTGATGTATCAAACATCTACAGTGTTCTGGTTCGACGGTTTTATGACGTAAAACCAGACAATGCATTCTGAATGAAAAGGCCCGGGTGGCTCAGTGAGTTAGGTAGTTGGATTACCTAACAACTCATACAAGTCTATCACCAATATGGCGTGGGTTCGCGCCCGGCTTTGTATACTACAAAAAGAGTGCATTCGACTCGCAGCGCAAGTGATAAAGCTTACCAGTTGCTTGTCAATGGTCGGTGGTTCTCTCCGGATATTCCGGCTTCTTCCTCCTTTAAAACTGGTCGCCATGATATAGCTGAAATATTGCTGAAAGTGGCGTTAAACACAATAAATCAATCAATCAATCAATCATTCTGAATGAATCGGTCTCATTTGTATCTGTGTGTCTGGTTTCTATTAAGCCCTCTTTTTATTACAGCGAATGTAGAAGTGATTTATGGGGACCAAAAATATGCACTAATATGAATTCAATGATGCCCGATCAATGCATATCTTGAAATTTTGCGGCTTTACAATTTAATAAACTCAAATTAATGCTAACCTTTAATTTTGAGAGCTAAATTGACAAAACAAATTAGAACCAAATAAATATACATGTATATAGTAACGATACCAAATATGTATCTCGAAAAAATATACCTAGAAGTTAAGAAAATTGGGAACGGTAGTGATTTCTTGATTTTCCATTTTCAAGCAAATATGTTTAACCGTGTCATTCTACGCTTAAGTAGGGTGCAAAAAGTACTTGAAATGGGGGTTTAAAAGTAAATGACCTGCTATTCAAATCTGACATAATAGGGAACACATGTCAGGTCATCATATCCTATAACGTGTGATCTTATCCTTAAATTAACTGGTTTTATCAATATTTATTGATTCCCTAAAAGAAGATGAAAGAAATTAGAAATTTAAATTGGTCAATTAAAAATCCCCCATGAAACGTAAGTCAAAATGTTTGTAAATAACAATAAAGAGGTTTTTAGGTCGAAATGATTGTAAATAAAAATAAAGAGGTCATACCTCAAATTCAAAACAAATAACAAAAGCCAGTGTTTGTTTCTTCTTCCATCCTAATTTTTGACTTTTAAAATACAAATTGGATTCGAAAAAAATCCGATTCAATTTGTCTTGCAATATAGGGAGGTTATGGTGTTCAACGTTACTTTCAACAATATTTCAGTTATATCGTGGCGGTCAGTTTTATTGGTGGAGAAAGCAGGAGTACACGGAGAAAACCACGGTGACCGAAAACCACCGACCTGTGGCAAGAAACTGGATGGGAACCACTTCACTCTCGTCGAAGAAGAAGAAAATTAAATATGTTTTACAAAATTCGAAATAACAATGCACTTTCGTATTTATGCGACTGTCTATTACCCTTTGAGCGAAACGTAAATGCTTACAATTTGCGTAATCAAACAGATTATAGTAACCCAATTTACTAGGTTACAATTGTATCGCCACTCATTTTTTCCTTCTTCGATCAAACTTTGGAACAATTTGACACCAGAGATAAGAAGTGCCCCGACAGTTAGTAGTTTTAAAAAGTCACTAATAAATGATGTTAATTTATTGAAACCATGTAGTTACTATTCATATGGTTGTAGAGTGTTAAATGTCCTACACACTAGACTAAGACATAGATCTAGTAACTTGAATGCCGACCTTTTTAGGATAAATTTAATTAATGACCCAGGCTGTGTCTGTGGATGGGTAATAGAGGATGCGATTCACTTTTTTCGAGAGTGTTGTTTATATGTTGAAGCTCGTGAACAGTTGACAAATAATCTGCAATTTCTTGACAGTTTACTTATTGAAACTTTACTATTTGGCGATGATAGCTTATCTGAGGAACAAAATGCACAAATATTCAAATCAGTGCAGTTGTACATCAAACAAACGAAACGTTTTACCTCACAGTGATCACACTACATATATTGAATTTAATTATTTTCTTTTGTGAACATTTTCTCCATTGTTGATTTACCCCCACGAATATGACAATTCTGTACTGTTATAACTCAATATATTATATAATTTCAATAATCCTTTTTTTCTTTTTTTTCTCAATGTTGTTATAAAATGTAATTGTTATTTATACATTATTACTTGCTGGTGCATGGAATATAAAATTGTATGTAAATATGTGGAGAGGACCTTTGTAAGTTGGAATAACTTGTGTCCGATCCAAATGTTATATAGTTAACAATAAAATACGTTTAATCTAATCTAGTCACTGACAAACTTTATCACATAATGTTGTATCGAGTATACCTCGCCTGATTTTTATGTCGATGATTGTTTCTTAATAAAATCTTGACGTCACGTAGTTGTTTCATAACACATCATATAAATGAGAAAACATGGTTTAATAAGACTTTATGAATTTATTTACACTGGTGTTAGAGAATCAACAATTTTAATACCACTTCAATCTAATTAAAATTGGAAGTTTGACTTTTGTTTATTTTTGTATCAGGCAATACACAAATTTAAAGTGGATGGGGTCCCCTGGTAAAAAAGATGAAGCAAACATCCAATTTTTAAATAGATTAGGTTTATGGTGTTTAATGCCACTTTAATACTACTTTGGATTTCTTAAAACACATAAACTTTTTACATTAGAAAAAAACATTGCACGTAATACCTCTATCATCGTCGGTAATCACAGCTGATCACGTTTCGATATCTTTGGAGAGTAACCGAAGCGTGATCAGCTGTGGGTTGCCGACGATGTGCCTTTATCGACTGACAACAGTTGTCAATTTTATTTTCAGAACACGTCTGTTTCACCTGGAGAAAGTTTGTCGGCATGGACAGATTCCTTTGTGATAGTTTATGATATATGTAACTATTCTTCATTTGAACAAGCCAGAACTATTCTAGATATCTTGAACAAGACTCGAACTAGTGTGTATACTCCAGCATTGTTACTGGGAAATAAAACTGACTTGGAGCATCGCCGAGTGGTTGGTGTAGATAAGGGCCATCAGCTAGCACTAGAACATAGTTGTCAATATTACGAAGTGTCAGCAGCTGACGATTATGTGACAATAAGCATTGCTTTTCAAGCACTTTTACGAGAAACCAAAATCATACAACAAAACAAATCTCTTTTGAAAAGACGGAAAAGTTCTCTCGTGAATGTGTCGAAAAAATTAGGCGCCATGTTTGGCAAAAAAGAGAGTGAAATGGACAAGAAAAAATCAACCTGTGATATAGCATACCCTAAAACTATTCCTGAAAAAACGTAATAAATGTTATCTGCAACTGCATGTGTTTAGTTTATTCAAGGTTAAGGTTAGGGATTATGGTGTTTAACGCCACTTTCAACAATATTTCCGTTATATCGTGGCGGTCAGTTTATTGGTGGAGGAAACGGGAGTACCCTGTACAAACCACCGACCTGCCATAAGTAACTGACAAACTTTATCAACTAACATTGATTTCAATTTATTATAATATTTATATCACATCAACCAACTTGTCAGATTGTAAGAAAAGTTTGAAAATGCTGAATGGGTAGGTAATCTGAAGCCGTAAATCTAAGATACCGGATGGGTAGGTAATCTGAAGCCGTAAATCTATGCGTAGGTAATCTGAAGCCGTAAATCTAAGATACCGGATGGGTAGGTAATCTGAAGCCGTAAATCTAAGATACTGGATGTGTAGGTAATCTGAAGCCGTAAATCTAAGATACCGAATGGGTAGGTAATCTGAAGCCGTAAATCTAAGATACCAAATGGGTAGGTAATCTGAAGCCGTAAATCTAAGATACCGGATGGGTAGGTAATCTGAAGCCGTAAACCTAAGATACCGAATGGGTAGGTAATCTGAAGCCGTAAATCTAAGATACCGGATGGGTAGGTAATCTGAAGCCGTAAATCTAAAATACCGGATGGGTAGGTAATCTGAAGCCGTAAATCTAAGATACCGGATGGGTAGGTAATCTGAAGCCGTAAATCTAAGATACCGGATGGGTAGGTAATCTGAAGCCGTAAATCTAAGATACTGGATGGGTAGGTAATCTGAAGCCGTAAACCTAAGATACCGGATGGGTAGGTAATCTGAAGCCGTAAATCTAAGATACCGGATGGGTAGGTAATCTGAAGCCGTAAATCTAAGATACCGGATGGGTAGGTAATCTGAAGCCGTAAATCTAAGATACCGGATGGGTAGGTAATCTGAAGCCGTAAACCTAAGATACCGGATGGGTAGGTAATCTGAAGCCGTAAACCTAAGATACCGGATGGATAGGTAATCTGAAGCCGTAAATCTAAGATACCGGATGGGTAGGTAATCTGAAGCTGTAAATCTAAGATACCGGATGGGTAGATAATCTGAAGGCGTAAATCTAAGATACCGGATGGGTAGGTAATCTGAAGCCGTAAATCTAAGATACCGGATGGGTAGGTAATCTGAAGCTGTAAATCTAAGGACGGACAAATGGGTAGATAATCTGAAGCCATAAATTGAAGGACAGACAATATAATGACCGAAGGAAAATGGACAAACAATGATCTACTGAACACTACATGGAAAACTAAAGATCGGGCAACACGAACCCAACTAAAACTCGGGGTGAACTCGGGTGATTCGGAATGGTGATTAGTTAGTGGCACACGGTGTATTACTCTTGTTATACACCAGGTGATAAGTCATGAATAAGGAAAGGACCTGATTACGGTAAACGGAACATATACATGGTCATTTGTGACACAGATATTACGTAATAGTTAGCTAAGTCAAGAAAGGATGTATATATATATGTAAATGAACATAGGTTATCCAAATTGTTCTTAACCACACATTAAAGTAAAGGAACAGGCTTTTATTGGTGCTCTAGAAACAAGAAGAATGAAACAATCTTGAACTTTTTGACGGTGCTCAGTATTTAGCCCTCTCATACCGAATACTATTTTTAGTTCACATATCCCAATGCAATGGTCTGCTGTTCCCAACATGTATCTTTCGTTCGTATTCAGGTAAGACCAACTTTGTACAATCGATTTACTCAGTATTAAAATGTTATAATTTATTTTATCTATTCTGGTGATACCTGAAGGTTAGTTTGTCACCTCTAACGGTAATCCATCCAGGGACAAGTTGGCAATTTTAATAACAAAATCAAATTTACTTTTACTCCATTGTGTGCTTTATCTCCTACTTTGAGTTTAAAGTAAACAAAAATTACAAAATCATCGAGATGAAAACAAAAGTTCTTTTAAGATGGACGGTAATAATGTGACAGAAGTTTATTTATCTCTTCACATCAAATGTCTCTTTCAACAGTGTTTGATCATTATAATAAAGTATCATTTAAAGCAGTAAGATGTCAGTAAATCTCAATGTCAACATAATTTAGAGGTATTTTTTAGAAAATAGTTTATATTAACAGCCTTTCCATAGGACTAGAAATGTTATTATAACCGAGAAATGAACTTTCTAAAACGCAATGCTGGCTTTAATATTGAGCAGACTTTAAAAAGGCAATCAATGAGTTGGTATAAAATGAGATTTAGATTTCAAATTTTTGGTGTTTAATGCCACCTTTTATTTCAGCACTGTTTATATTACATCTTGGAGATACACTTACATCTAACAATATCCCGTGTGGGTCATGTCAGGGTTCATGTTATCAACCAACCAATCAGCGACGAGCCTACCTTTTAAACCAGAGTACACACCAAGAGCAGTTGTACGATTGGTCACTATTTTTAACTGTTCGTATACAGTCAAAGATGAACGAAATGTTACCTCAAACAAGAAGTTGTTAGATGTGACGAATGTAAAAGGCACACCAAACAGCTAATCGCTAAAGAAATAAAATAATCATAAGACGCAACAAATATCTACCTTTTATAAAATTGACATCTTCGCGGATTACTTTATTTGTGAAGGTTTACCGACGTCAATAACAAACTTTTATAGCACACAACAGTGTATCAAGTACAACTCTCCTGCGGTCAAAAGTCGAATACTCCGTTACATTTGTCGTGATGGGGCATCTGAATCGGTAATGATTGTGTGGACAGATAAAGGTGCAAACATGCTTTTATGAAATAGTTTCTACTTCGAATGTAAAGATTTTTCTCTTACTCCTTAATGCTGCGTGCTTAATAGTGAAGCAACAAATATGAATTTGATAGTTTTTGGTTTACCCGGGGCTCGAACCTACGATCTGTTACAATCGAGGAGATAACGCTAATTAACCATTACACCACCGATTCGATTTACATGATTGTGAAATGTTACAAAATACAAATATAGAAATCTCTCGATTTAAACTAATACTACAAATGGACATTACCAAACAACCGAGTGAATTATGATGTATCTTGCGGACGAGGGTATAATCTACAGACCTATCGCACATCTCAGAGTGATTGTGACAAACTCGAATTTGATGTCTAGATACGACTACTTAATAGGAAAAAAGATTGACTGATGGCTTTCCATCCCGACAAATACAATCTTATCATTTACTCAACACAAATCCTTTCTATCACAACCTTATACTATAAAATCACCCAAACGAATCTGTATCTCAGTATCACCAGGGCCTTCCCTAGGACCCAATGCTGTTTTCTTATTAAACCTGCAGTGCGTTGTGTGTACAGTTATTCTAGACAAATCCTTTCTACCACAACCTTATACTATATAATATAATCACCCACCAAAATCTGTATTTTAGTATCACCAGGGACGGACTTAGGTGGTGCGGGGCCTAATGCTGTTCTCTGTAAAACATACAGTGTGTTATTGTGTGTACTTGAACAGCCAAGAGTAGATAACTCCAGTCCGGGGCCCCTTAAGGCCGGGTCCAATTGGGAGATATTTGTCCAATTGGCTTAATGTCGGACCTGAGTATCACTGTGCAAATTTGAAATGGGAGAAACATTAGCGACATCACTCCAAACTGGGATTGGTTTGTTTTATGGTGTTTAACACCACTTTCAACAATATATCATTTATGGCGTGGCGGTCAGTTTTATTGGTCGAGGAAACCGGAGTACCCGGAGAAAACTATCGACCTGTCGCAAGTCACTGACAAACTTTATCACATAATATTGTACACCTCGTCCTGATCGAGATTCGAACTCACAATTAACATCAGTGGTGATATGCACTGATTGCATAGGTAGTTGTAAATCCAACTACCATACGATCACGGCCACGACGGCCCCTCAATCCAAAGGGAAATAAAGCACTACAAGCTTACACTTTCTGATAGGAAGCATAACAGCTGTTAAATTTCGATTTCAATAAAGTTATCTGACCTTAAAACATACATTACAAGGGTCAGTCCAGTTGGCTCTAATCGACTGCACGTTAATTCTGTTTGCTTTCAGTGTCAATGGCTTCAACAAAATTTGAATTACTTTCGGCCTTTAACAAAGCCTAAAAAAAATTCAATTTGTATAATATCCGTGTAGAATTTAGACGGACATTTGTCACACAGTAAGTAGTATAATTGTATATAGAGTGTTTTATTACTTGGTAAACAGTTCATAGATTTTCTTTTTTGCGTTTGTTAAGTAAACTTTATAAATGACATGTATACATTAAAGTAATGTTTATCTTGTAAATTATAGCAAGTTGTTTAAATTGCTTGAATATTTTTTTCTAAAATAAAAACCGGTTGAGATCAAGGCTTTGGTGGATATTCGTCGATCTCAGATTGATGTTCACACAACAATAGATCTTGTACAAAGAAACATCTAATTCCTTGACTGGTGTTGCAAAATAATATGGATGAGATTATTGGAGTAAGTGAGTGATTGATTGTTGTTTAACGCCAAACGAGCAATTTTTTCAACTATATCATGGCGAGAATAAATTACAAATGTACATTCAATGAAATGATGATCTCTTTGTTCTAGACCAACACGCTCAATTGGATCTTTATAGTGCTAACTTACTGAAACAACAATCCGTGGTAGACACGTCACTCAACTCAGAAACATTATCATCATTCCGAGCCAACCGGTCTTTGCTCTTACTGCTTAATCAAGTTAATGCTGCGTGCTTAGTGGAGAAGCAACAAAAATCAAATTTATAAGTCTTTGGTTTTATCACCGGGGCTCGAACACTCCTGATCTACTGCACTCTAGGCGAGACGGGGCTTGAACACGCCTGATCTACTGCACTCTAGGCGAGACCGGGGCTCGAACTCCTGATCTACTGCACTCTAGGCGAGACCGGGGCTCGAACTCCTGATCTACTGCACTCTAGGCGAGCAAGCTAACCATTACATCGATGTGGTTGTGATTATTTGATTTTAATACTAATAAAACTTCATGATCAAACGCTTTCTATTGTTTATTGAAGTCAGCTGCTATTAAGAAGACCATCGTCGTTCTAATTATTCATATAGAATTAAAACATTACAAAAACACTCCTCTAGAAGAAGATTGAACACACAATAAAACAGATTCTGTCTGCAGTAAAAGAGGGACAACAGAAATATTGTGAAACTGTTTACTCGCGTAGTGGCAAAAATCACATGTGGATTTTGAAAAACTCTAAAGATCTTTTGGATAACCTTCAATCAAGATCTTTCTCTCAGGTATCCTCCATCAAAGCTTTTGATTTTTCAACTCTATATACCATCCTACCGCATGATAAATTAAAAACCCGCTTAAAAGAAACAATTCACAAAGCTTTCAGTCATAGAAACTATGGCTCAAAATTTGTTGTGTTAGGCTACAATTCCACATATTTTTCAAACAAAATTCAAAAAGGTAAAACATGTTACTCCGGGGAACAAGTGATCAGTATGCTGGAGTTCCTCATCGATAACATATTTGTCTCCTTTGGAGGGACACTGATTCAGCGGGTCGTCGGCATACCAATGGGTACGAATTGTGCCCCTCTTCTAGCCGATTTATTTTTATACTCATATGAGTCGGAATTTCTTCAAAAGCTTGTAAAAGATAAGAAGATTCATGAGGCTAGAGCCTTTAATTTCACATACAGATATATTGATGACGTTTTATCTATCAATAATTCTAGATTTGCAGAATTTCTTTCATTGATATATCCTCCAGAACTGGAAGTTAAAGAGACCACAGATACAGCTTCGTCCGCATCATTTTTGGACTTATACCTCGAATTTATGATAAACGGGACGACTTCAATTTTAAAATCATAAAATTTTCCAAATATGTGCAGCAATATACCAGCTTCTCCTGCATGTGGTGTTTACATCTCGCAATTGATTCGTTATGCAAGGGTCAGTAGCAATTATTATGATTTCCTGAAACGTCATCTTCATCTGAGAAACAGGCTACGGGACCAGGGCTATTAAAAGATTCGCCTTATTCGATCTCTTAAAAAGTTTATATTCCGATACCAGGATCTTGTCGAACTATATTCCGTCTCTGCAGAGACGATAATAAATTATGCATTTTCATATAGTGAAAATGTATAAAGATAAGGAATGCAACAAAAATGTCAAAAATATTTTTTTATCAATGTGTGACGTAAAAGTGTTTTTGACATTTACTTCACTGAATTTGGTACTGGTTTGACAACTATTTTACCTATTTTGTTCCAGTATTGTTATAAATACCGTTATAGTGACAGCCGGAACCTTTGAGCCGTAATGAAAGCGGGAGGTTTGGCGCTTTAAAATCTGATTCAACCAACCATTTTTTTAGAAATGCCTGTACCAAGTCAGGGTCATTACGATTTTCACAGTTTTCCGGTTGTTGACTGATTTTGTCTGTTTATATACTTATGAGTTTTGACTTTCCCTTTGTAAGATTGCTCGGAGTTCGGTAATTTTGTTATCACCCTTACCCTTACTGCCTGGAAAATATTTCTATTGTTTTCTAAATGTTCATGAGTTGCATGTTCTTATAATACCCAGCAGCGTGGCGAGAGCTGGTGGATCGCCCCGAGCGATACTTTGATGTGGGAGACACTTTTGTTCTTTGAATGTCACAGTACCGCTGTGAGTGGGAGATTCTATCTTGTTTGTTATATAAATTTCAGTTATTTTCCTTGATAGAAGTTCGTTTGAGGATATGTGTGTTTTTTCGTTTTTTGGGCCTGGCCCTTACTGTCCAGACGAATTTTGAACGTGGTTAGGTTATTTTTGTGATTTGGTCCATTGTTTTGGTCGCACCCTAGTCAGCTCCCGAAACATTATATGTTTAATATGTAAATTAATTGAAAACTTAATGACTGCTAGAGATAATGTATTGAAAGGTTTTTGATAAATGTATCACCTTATTTTATTTAATTGATTACATATGTATACAAGTTCTGGTACTAGTATATACTGTTATTGAAAGATTACTGAACTAATATTTTATCTATCGAATATCGTTGTCTTCAGGACGGCCTTAAGGCAATTGGACCAATCTCATATTGGGTTCCACACTGGAGTTGTCTACTCTCGCGATCGGCTGGTCAAGTACACCCAACAATTCTTCTTCTTCTTCTTCCCGTAAGGAGTGTACTCAAGGCTGAGTGTAATTACTCCGTGCATGTCCGGACTGTACAGTTAAAATCAGTATTATTTACAGTTAAAAACAGGGTGGAGTACTATTTACACCTGGGACTGCACCGTAAGGGTAATAGACCCTAGCCCTGCCTGGAACTGGCCGATAGTACTGGTCTGACGTACATCTGGTGGTATGCTGTTCCAGATGATGATGGTACGAGGGAAGAAGGAAAAGCGATATACATCTGCTAGTGTATATATAGCCCTGAAGGCTGCAATCCCTCTAGTTCTACTATCAGCTGGTATGAGTAGATGTTCTGCATGGATTTCAACTAAATTATGTACGATCTTATACATCAAAACAGATCTTGCCTTTGCACGCCTTTGTTCAAGTGATTCCCATTTTAAGTTGGAGATTATAGATGTAACTGCTCCTGGTTCTCGGTCTTGAAAGTTGTTTGAAACAAATCGTGCAGCTCTTCGTTGTACAGAGTCTAGTTGGGATATCTGGTTTTTGTTGAATGGGTCCCATACAGCACTTGCATATTCAATGGATGGTCTTACTAGTGTTGTGTATGCAACTTCTTTAACTTCTCTCGGACATGCATGTATGTTTACGCCTGAGGAAGCCGATGGTACGATTGGCTTTAGCTGTGATATTACTGATGTGATTTTCCCAGCTCAGATCGTTGCTAATGGCTACACCTAGATATTTACTGTCCTTTGTTACTTCAAGCACTTGGTTATGCAGTAAATAGTTGTATTCTGTTGGTTTCCGTTTCTTTGAAATATGGAGTGTAAAGCATTTATCTGTATTGAATGACATTTGCCAAGTTTTTTCCCCCATTTCTCAAGTTGGTGTAGGTCTTCTTGGAGCTGCAACTGATCGGCGTTGGTGTTGACTACACGATACAGTAGGCAGCCATCAGCAAATAGTCGAGCGTTGGATGTAACTGAATCCGGTAGATCGTTGATAAATGCAAGAAAAAGTAAAGGTCCACCAGCACTGTTCCTTGGGGTACGCCTGAATCAACGACACAAGTTGATGAGTGTGTGCCTTCTAGAAGTACCTTCTGTGTGCGGTCTGCAAGAAAGTGGCGTATCCATTGCAGAGTAATTCCACGAATCCCGTAGTGGTCAAGTTTTAGTAGAAGTCTATTGTGTGAAACTTTGTCAAAAGCTTTTGAGAAATCTAACAGTATAGCATCAATTTGTTTCCCCTCAGATTGTGTTTTTGCTAATTCTTGTATTGTGACAACGAGCTGTGTTTCACAAGATCTCCGTGCTCTGAATCCGTGTTGACTGTCGGAAATTATGTTGTAATATGTCAGATGGTCCATGACATTACTGTGGATAATGTGTTCAAGCATTTTGTTGCAGATGGCTGTGAGAGAAACGGGTCTGTAATTTGATGCTTTTGACTTGTCACCTTTTTTGAAGATTGGTACTATATTGGCAGTTCTCCAATCTGTTGGAACTGTTCCTGTGTCAAGGGATGCTTGGTATATACGGGTAAGTGCTGGTGCTATGATGTCAGCTACTTCTCTTAGGAGTTGTGGTTAGATTGAATCAGGTCCTGCTGCTTTATGTATCTTGAGTTTTGAGAGTAGTTTATGGACGCCTTTAAAAGATATGCTATTGTCTGGCATTGATGGTGTAGAACTTTGTCCAAGGTTAGGGAAACTACTTTGATCTTCCTGTGTGTATGCTGATTTAAACTGTGTATTGAGTATATCAGCCTTATTGATGTCACTATATATCAAGCCATCATTATCTCTTAGTGGTGCAACTCCTGAATTATCTTGTTTTTTCGATTTGATAAATGACCAGAATCGTTTTGGGTTTTCGGTTTGTTCTGGGCTAATGATATCATGAACATAGTTGTTATATGCTTGTCTTGATGTTCTTTGAGCTTGTGCTTTGAGTTTTCGATATCGCCCTCTGTCTTTTGGTTTCTTTGTTTTACGAACTTTCCTACCAGCTTTGTTTTTCCTCTTTTTGCCTCTTCGGACTGCTGTTGTTATCCATGGGTAAGTAGGTCTTGAACTAGTCAGCTTGCATGGAACATGTTTTCCCATGGCATTCAATAAGATGTTCTTGAAGTTAGACCACATGTCATCAATTGAATAGAAAGTTGACAACATGAACTTATCTGTCTGGTGTTTTACATCTTTGCTTAATTCATCAGTGTTAGCAGACTTCCAGATATATATTGTATGTCGTGGTGTCTTTGATCTAGTGACTTCAATGCTCGTGTCTATAATCATGGTTCCCGATTCCAGGAAGTGGCTTACACTTATTCACAAGACTTGGATGTGTGGTAA
Organism: Bathymodiolus septemdierum; assembly: GCA_963383655.1. Classification (NCBI taxonomy): domain Eukaryota; kingdom Metazoa; phylum Mollusca; class Bivalvia; order Mytilida; family Modiolidae; genus Bathymodiolus; species Bathymodiolus septemdierum. The sequence continues at coordinate 87,717,244 of OY726517.1, read as the reverse complement.
GTACTAGGTCTAGGATATTATCTAGACGTGTTGGAAAGTTAACAATTTGTTCCATTGACATTTCTTGTATAGTATCTATGAAGAACTTATTCATATTATTTGGGTAGGTTGTACCTATGACTGACATGTTATTCCAGTTTATGTCAGGCAAGTTAAAATCGCCTGCTATCCACACGTTATTTGCGTTAGATAAATGTTTCAAGTGTGTGAAGTCCTCATACACTTGATTCAAGTATGTGATTGGTCTTGCTTGGATGGTGGTCTATAAAAAGCTGATATTATTGAAGATCTCTTGCTATGATGTACTTTTACTGATATCAGTTCAGTATTATTTCTTTTGAAAATTTCTGAGCTTATTAGACTTCTACGGACAGCAATGAGTACGCCTCCCCCTTTACCATTATCACAATCATTTCTATAGACGTCAAATTGGTCAGTTAACACACTGCAGGTTTTACAGAGAACAATTGGACCCGCACCTCCTAAGGCTGAACTTGAGTGTCATCTTATAACAAATATTTTGCATATGCCGTATTAATAAATAAATACATAAATAAATTAATTAATGTAATCATTCGTAAATCATTGTATGAAATTTAATGTGGTTTTACTCGGCCTGTATTTGTATATGATTCCTTCTACCTGCGGCCAAAGAAAAAAAAGACATTTTTTTTCAATAATGTATAACATTATCGCTCTTTTATTTTATCCAGAGTTTCGGTCATCAGCCTAAGTATATATATAGAAATCATATTGTGTCCATACACCAACTATTTAAAAGTTTCCGTCGTGCGTAAACAACCCATGTCCTGTCCGATGTTGTAATAATATTAGAATTGCTCAAAAGTACTTCCGGTTAAATAATTTTTTTGACGCAAAAAAGTTTAAAAATAATTCAACGACATGTCAACAATTAATTACAGTAAATGGGATCACATAGAGGTATGATTGATTTAAAATGTCCTTTCTGTTGACCAAACTTTGATATAACGTTACAGTCAAATAACAGTGGTCGACATAATATTTTAGGATGGAAATTGAAAGTTGGAATCTTCTGGAAATCACACAAACACACCGTATGGGGAGGCTCGTATGGGAGTGACACCGGAAATGGGTACTAGTCGAAGTGGCAACTTGTTGTTGCAAGCATTGATTGAAGGTAAGAAATCCTATTTTTGTTGTATTTCTTCCAAATTTTCATGTCCAAGAAGATGTTCGTTGATAGGATGGATAATTATAAAATTGACAATCTCCATATCATGACAAAGGAAAGGTGTAAATATAATTTAGAGATGAAAACATGTCACTTGATTAGTGGTACTGGCAAAATGCAGCGCCGGGATGTTAAATTCTACAAAAGTAAACGAATTAACGAGTGTCAAGTTTGAATAACACCTCCTATTATTCAATAATGGTATATTTTGAGTAAACATGCACAAAATTATGACTTTAGATCTTAAAAAATTACTTGTATCACGAAAACAAAATTATGAATGTGTACGGCGACTTTTTGTGTTTACGAAACATTCCCGAAAAGAACAAGATGCCGTACATTTAAGCAAGAAGTCGCCGTAAGCATTCATAATTTTGTTTTCGTGGTAAAAGTAATTTTTCAAGATCTAAAGACATAATAATGCATGTGTTTACTCAAAATATACCATTATTGAATAATAGGAGGTGTTATTCAAACTCGACACACGTTAATTCGTTTACTTTTTTAGCATTTAACATCCCGGCACTGCATTTTACTGGTACCAGATGACATGTTTTCATCTCTAAATTATATTTATACCTTTCCTTTGTCATGATACAGAGATTGTCAATTTTATAATTATCCAGCCTATCAACGAACATCTTCTTGGACATGAAAATTTGGAAGAAATACAACAAAAATAGGATTTCTTACCTTCAATCAATCCTTGCAACAACAAGTTGCCGCTTCGACTAGTACCAATTTCCGGTGTCACTCCCATACGGTGAAACATGACAAAAGCAAAGACAAACCCAACGATTATTTTTATACGTTTTGTCTTAGCAAATAAAATATAACATAAGCAAGCTGCTGTCATTAATTGGACTGTTCCTTAAAATTAAATGCCATGAATGTATTATAGTTTTATATTTTGAAAAATGTCTGATAGTGATATTCCATTACATCACAGGCACTTGTTTCTGTTAAAAAAAAAATACCTAGATACTAGTATCTAGGTATATTTTTTTTTATGTGTTTATCTAGGTATATTTTTTTTTATGTGTTTAGCTACATGTAGGTATATTTTTTTTTACCAGAAACAAGTGCCTGTGCATTACATGTACAGTGTAACCAGTGTAACAGTAACAGTAGCGACTGGCACCTCTGCTAGGTGTCGCCCCGATGCAATGAATGAAAAATTCAGAAAAGCTGACACCCATTTACATGGTATGTGTCACGGGGCTACATGTATATAAAGAGACCCGTGTACAAATGCTTCGAATATGGGCAAATTATTTTGTAGGGATGATTAAATCAAGCGTTTATGGCCATTAAATAAAATTAGAGACACATTTTCTTCGTGAAAACAAGTTGGAAGTGGAAATTTAATTTAAAAAATACGATTTAGGTCGGAAACACTCAATCAATGTTTATTTTTAACAAATTTCAACTCATTTTAACATATAATAAAAGTTATTTCTATCAAAATGATAGTTGAGATAATTTATTTCACAAAAATAAATGTGTGTTGACATCAAAGGGAGATAATTTGGCAGAAAAATTACATAATCCAACTTCCGATTTTAGCATTTTTGATTGTTTACACTACAGACTGAGAGCTACATTTATTGGTAATTAATCTTAAAAGGTCAATATATTACTTCATTAACAATATATGATATAAATATACAGGTATAACAAAACAAAAAGACAAATATTTAATGGCTGACAAAAAATTACGAATACAAAGAAAACTGAAGATTGAGCTACACAAACACCACTAAAACTCCAGACCGACATGAACTCAGATACTCCATATGAGTCTGCAGTTCGAACTTCACTAATACCACTTCATGGGCAAAGGAGTTGGGGGCAATCGCTCTCCCCACTTTGAAAAGTTGAGGTTGACAAAACTAATCCCCCCCCCTTTTCTCTCTCATTAAATTGAAGAAAAACACATTTTTTTTTTTACTTTATTATGGAAACATATATTGTCCAATTAGCTAAGGGTATAAGGATATTTAGATAAGAGTATGTTTTGAAATCATAGTGACTTTTTTATTATTGCTGCAGTTTTCAAAATTTACCAATCAAATAAGGAATACATTTTTTTGTGTACATTTTTCATAAAGATGTAAACAGAATGTAGTGACCACCCATTTAAATTATCATAATTATTCAGGTCATTACACATGATTGTCTATTTATATTTCAATGATAAAAAAATATTGAAAATTGTGAAAAAATGTATTGTTCTTTTTACATTTTAGTGTATCTTTCATTAAAAACGTATGAGGGTACCCCTATTTAAAGACCCATAAAAAAATTTCTATTGAAAATATGCTCCATTTTTTTTTCAAATTCTGAATGTTAACATGTATATGATGCTTTTGGTATGTTGATATTGAATATTTAATGAAAAGAAAAGGTAAAGAAAAAGTTGGGTTACTTTTTTCATAAAATAAAATTTTTCCCCCCAAAAACTACCAAATAGGCCTACCAACCTATGAATATGAACCCATATCTTGGTTTTAGAAAGGAAGTTAACTTCAAATCTTTATTTTTTCAATTATTCAGATGTTGTACAAAGTGAAAAAATATTAATAAATATGATGTTTAGGAAAATCATGCCAGAACTTTGCTAGTAACAGCAGTAAGGAAGTATCCATCATAACCTTGCACATTACCTGGTGGACTATTCAAGTTGCTATCTCTGATTAGTTCAACTTCTAAGTCCTCCTTATAATATGTTGAAAAACATATACATTGATCTTTCCAGTAAATATTAATGCTCATTCTCCGATTACATTTTTTAAAGGATATCACCAAAATTTACATCTCCATTGACCAGTAAGTGATAATAGCAGAGCACCTATCTACAGAAGAAGAAGATACTTTATTTACCAATTATGGGCCCACGAGGGGCATGAATATTCATATATATAATTATTTAAAACATAACATATGTTTAACAAAGACAAAGATACAATAACATATACTTATAACATGTCATTTGTATGCTCAGTGTGGTTGATATGTTTTAATACATCCAGCTATGATATATGTATCATATAAATACGATGATAAATAAATAGATAGAGCCGACTATTTGCATCTTACCTGTGTCTGAAGCAGAGAGGCAAACACAATGATAACCTTTCTGCAGGAGACACCAGGTGACGGTGCGAAAAGGATGATAGTCAACCCTTAATTTTAAGGTATGAAACAGGTTATTGATCGATATTTATTTATGTGTATATGACAGGGTGTGTAAAGTGCCACGTGTACTTTTCAACATTTGTGTTTGCGAACGAAAGCTGATTTTTTTTTAGTAGAGTTTTAAGTTTCATTTTCTATTGGTTTGGTATGGTGCGGCAAAAATTAACCATACCAGAAAGGTGGCAAGCTGTTGGCATGCATAACGGTGGTTTTAGCCATAGAAGGGTGGCAGACCACTTCAGGGTTAACCATTCCATCATTGTACGACTGATGCAGTGTTTTCGTCAAACGGGGAATGTTACTGACCGTCCACGTGCAGGTAGACCTCACAAAACGACGCCAAGAGAGGACCGGCTCATATCCAGACGGGCGCGGCAATGACCATTCAGTACAGCTGGTGCACTTCGTGGTAATTTAGCGTTTGGAGGCCACATTAGCACACACACTGTAATCAGACGCCTCCATCATCAGGGAATGCGAGCGCGACGACCCATAAAACGTCCACATGATCATTTGGGGTGGACTATTCGCACATGGAGACGGGTCCACTGGTCTGATGAAAGTCGTTTTTTGTTACGCCCTACCGACGGTCGTGCAAAGGGTTTTCACGCCAACGAAACACTTCATTTCAGGACAATCACATTTTGGGCACAGCTGCTTTTGGGTGGGGGTGTAACTGTCTGGGGTTGTTTTTCCTTTGACTGTAAGTTGGACTTGTACGTTCTTGATGGTAATCTGACTGGCCAAAAATACTGTGACAATGTGCTCGCTCCACACGTAGTCTCCCATTTCGACAATCATGTGTTGGCTGACAGGCCAATGTTCATGGACGACAACGCTAGGCCACATAGAGCCCGAATTGTACAACATTTTTTACAGCAAGAGGCTGTTCAGACAATTCCATGGCCTGCGATGTCGCCAGACATGAACCCTATAGAGCATGTATGGGACTTTATTGGCCAAAAAATTAACCAACGCAATCCAAAATGTCAATATATTGATGAATTAAGAACTGCTATCTTACAGGAGTGGCAACAGTTCCCCCAAGAACGGCTTAGGCGTCTTGTGCGAAGCATGACGAGGCGTGTTACAGAACTTCACAATAAACGCGGTGGATATACTCATTATTGATTTTTATGCCATACACATACGCACAATAGATGCATTTAAAAGTTCTTAAAATCTGAAGACTGCATTTTAATGCAATGTTAAAAACTTCCATCAAAGACAAACTGGTTTTACGTTTTTCCAGCGCCTGTTTTGAACCCCATTTTTGCCACGTCATAGTCACGTCTTTCAGGATGATAAATACTTCGTAGATTGGTAATTTTAGAGCCATTGGTGTAGTCTTTTAAGAAGTGTAAGAAAAATGGTGATATCTATTTTATTGTTTTAACAGTATTGATGTAAAAAAAATATATTGATAAAAATATAGGGTGGTGCTTAACTTTTGTCGGAGTGTATATAACTACAAATTCAATGAATGGTCAATTGGCTCGGCTGACCCAAAGGATCATCTGAGCTTATGCTATCACTTGGCATCTGTCGAGTGTTGTCATCTGTTTGTTGTTAGTTTTTTCAAAACTTTTCTTCTCTTAAAACAATCGGCCTATTTCAAACAAAGTTGGCCTGAATCATTATTAGGGTGTTTACTTTGAAAATTATATACACGTACAATGATTCCACCAATGATCGAACATGGTTACTGTTATATATTACTATAAATAGATCACACCTATAGAGCCAGTAAATTTGTTTTATTTGTTTGTTTTATGGTGTTTAACGCCACTTTCAACAATATCTCAGTTATATCATGGTGGTCAGTTTATATCACATAATGTTGTGTACCTCCCCCTGATCGAGATTCAAACTTGCATCAGTGGTGATAGGCACTGATTGCATAGGTATTTGTAAATCCAACTACCATGCGATTACAGCCACGACAGCCTCTCCAATAAAGCCACATTCAAAAATTGTTTAGTTTAAGATGTTAATGCATTTTGTAGTGCATTTACTGCAAGCTACCAAACCGCATCGGTGGTGTAATGGTTAGCGTGCTCACCTTGAGTGTGTTAGATTGTGGGTTCAAGGCTTCAAGCCCAGATTGGGTCAAACCAAACACTAAAATTGGTATTTGTTGCTTCTCCGATAAGCACGCAGCATTAAAGAGAAAGAACAAAGACTGGTTGGCTCAGAATCAGGATAATGTGTGAGTGGGGCGACATGTCTATCCGCGAAATGTCGTTTCAGTGAGCTGGCACTATAAAAATCCAACTATGCGTGCTGGTCTGGTACATTGTCATTGAATATTAATTTGTTCTCGCAATGATATAGCAGAAAAATTGCAGAGTTGGCAATAATCAACAATTACTCACACTGCAAGCTACCACACTTGCAACAGGGATATACAGATATCAATTTGTCACACAGACGACCTGCTCTCTCAGAAAGGTATATAGATACTGTATGTTCAAAGTAATGACGTAACAAAGTGTGTATTTGATTTGGTATTTATTCCAATAAATGTAACAGTACAGATTATAGTCACTATTGTGTAATCCAAAATATTTATTTTGTACCAGATTTAGTAATTATTATGAATGCAAAGGAAGTACCTCATATATCAGAACATTTGACAAAATATAAGAAGCATTTTCCATAATTCATAGTCATGCAAGTTGTATAATGTCACCAAATTGTTGTACATACATGTATGGTTTCTTCCATTATTGCCTTTTGAATATTGAATAACTCAAGATCAAGGTCTGGATATAATAAGTTACACAGTGTGCTAGTGACCTCATACGATATATACAGGGTCAGTAAATTTCATATGGGGCGAGAGTTTACTGACCCTGTATATATCGTATTAGGTCACTAGCACACTGTGTAACGAATATATCTTGCTGATTACCTTTGAATGAGGGATTTAAATGTAACTGCATCAAAACTAATAAATATGTAATATTTGTGTTGTGTGTAAGTTATTGTAATATTTAAAAAAAAAAATATGTTTGTTTATATTTTCAACGTCTGTTGTCAGGGTGAAACGCGCCGGTGTCTCGTTGTTCAATGTCATCTTTGTTTTGAAAGAAAAAGGGGAGATAACTACTACTAACCGTGTATTAAAATCTAATGACCGTGTATTGAATATACACGGTTTCCACGTGATCACTTTAAACCAATGATATCCCTAGAAGTTTGTAAGAAGTAAGATATATATGTTTACATCAGATCATTGATGAGATATATTTTTTTATTATAGATCTCTGATGACGAAGATGATACTCATCCAAACATCGATACTCCCAGTCTGTTCAGATGGCGACACCAAGCTCGTGTCGACAGAATGGAACAACAAAAGAAAGAAAAAGAAGATTTAAGCAAAGGAATGTCAGAGTTAGTTTTTCTATATACAAGTATTTGACATTTGAGTTCAAAAATACCGGTAGCTTGAACCCCATAGGGATCCCTTGGGTATGGAAATAGTACTTATTTTCTTCGCTAAATGGTTACAACCCCTCCAAAAGCGGTACACTTGGGGAGTGAGGGAAATGAGTACCACACTCTTTGCACTTAAAAGTATAAAGTATTATAGGAGTGACCTTCATTGTTATATTGCAGTGCAATATTTTCTGACCTTATTGATTACATCACTCTTTCCTTGTGGTTATTAAAACATCTGCCAATTGGCATGTCCTTGTTCCACCATTTTACTTACATGATTTGTTATCTTATTTTCATCATGAATATTGCCTGTATACATTTCTGACTTGACAATGAACAACAATCCATAAATCAATTAAATGGAAATTTGATCTTTTTTCAAATAAATGTAGATGTACAGTTATATTAAATAATACTAAAGTTACTAATTTTATTATGTTGAATTTATTTTCAGTTTCCAACAGAAAAAAGCAGCTATACAGCAAAAACTCAAAGAAGCTGAAAAAGTATGTCCTTCATAAATTATCAAGCAAGTTAATAATAATGTTCAGTGCAACCTGTCTGAACCAAACCCTGAATAAAATGGAATCTTGTATAAGAAAGTCCCAATATACAAAATATGTATAAATCAAACACCTGTCTTCCAAATACAAAAGCTGTACCAAGGAGGTCCAGATTAGATAGGTTTGAATTGTTACTTATGTTTGTTTGTTTGATGGTGTTTAATGCCACTTTCAACAATATTTCAGTGATATCGTGGCAGTCAGTTTTATTCGTGGAAGAAACCGAAGGACCCAGAGAAAACCAACGACCTGTCACAAGTCACTGATATTCTTTATCACATAATGTTGTACACCTCGCCCTGATCGAGATTCGAACTCATAACATCAGTAGTGATAGGCCCTGATTGCATAGGTGGTTGTAAATCCAACTACCATACAATCACGACCACAACGGCTCTATCGTTGCTTATGTCACATTTTGTTTGCCTTATATTGACTAATGAGTAGTGCTGGAAATTTTCTAGGCAAAAATGATTGATTAATCGGAATAATCGGAATGTGTTGTTTGTGAAAGAAGTTAACTGAAAATATTTCTTTATTTTAATTGTTATTACCTTAAATGATCGTTATTCAATTTTTAAAATCGTAATTATTGTTGAAGGGTTGCTCTCCTTTGTTAGCGTATGATTTCAGACATAATAATATATATAGCCTTTGTCATATCTAGGTTGGTTTTAGTTGCAGGTCCATCTTTTGCTTTAATGAATCCAAAATATTTTTTTTTGAGCTCCTGAGTGGTCATAAAGTTTTGCAGTCTGACTGGCTTCCCGCATGCTAGCCTCCATGACCTTGATGAGTCTATGTCAGTTTTACGCTTTGAGATAATCAATTTTGAAAAATTGTAATTGATTGTCGTTGATATTCACATAATCGACCGATTTTCGATGATCGGAACACCACTACCAATCATATTAAAAACCTTTAAATTATTACGATTGTTTGTATTGAAATTGTTTTTTTCAGTCTGAATTACCAGATATTAGCAAACTAAAAATAGAAATGAAGGAATTAGAAAAGCAAGAAGCAGAATGGAGGGCAAAAGAAGAAGAACTTAAGAAAAAAGAATTGGTAAAATCATTAGTTTATACATGCTATAGTTATCAGATATATTTTACTTTGATTTACAGTACAGAGGTATACAAATCCTATGCAAGTTATTTCAAACAAACCTTCGGACAAATAAAATAGTTTCAATCACACAATTAGTTCAAATGAACCTTTATGTCTTCATAAAGAAACACTATGAGCACCAACATTGATATCAGCATATTATATTGATATTGCTGTAGATTTGTATGGGAGATTTGGAATGCCAACTGTATCGATGGTTTACTGGTCAGAGTACTCACCTCGAGTGTGGTAGATAGTGGGTTTGAGCCATGGTCTGGTCATGCTGTGGGTTTGAGCCATGGTCTGGTCAGTGGGTTTGAGCCATGGTCTGGTCAGTGGGTTTGAGCCATGTTCTGGTCAGTGGGTTTGAGCCATGGTCTGGTCATGCTGTGGGTTTGAGCCATGGTCTGGTCAGTGGGTTTGAGCCATGGTCTGGTCAGTGGGTTTGAGCCATGGTCTGGTCATGCTGTGGGTTTGAGCCATGGTCTGGTCAGTGGGTTTGAGCCATGTTCTGGTCAGTGGGTTTGAGCCATGGTATGGTCATGCTGTGGGTTTGAGCCATGGTCTGGTCAGTGGGTTTGAGCCATTGGTCTGGTCAGTGGGTTTGAGCCATGTTCTGGTCAGTGGGTTTGAGCTATGTTCTGGTCAGTGGGTTTGAGCCATGTTCTGGTCAGTGGGTTTGAGCCATGTTCTGGTCAGTGGGTTTGAGCCATGGTCTGGTCAGTGGGTTTGAGCCATGTTCTGGTCAGTGGGTTTGAGCCATGGTCTGGTCATGCTGTGGGTTTGAGCCATGGTCTGGTCATGCTGTGGGTTTGAGCCATTGGTCTGGTCATGCTGTGGGTTTGAGCCATGGTCTGGTCATGCTGTGGGTTTGAGCCATGGTCTGGTCAGTGGGTTTGAGCCATGGTCTGGTCATACTGTGGGTTTGAGCCATGGTCTGGTCAGTGGGTTTGAGCCATGGTCTGGTCATGCTGTGGGTTTGAGCCATGTTCTGGTCAGTGGATTTGAGCCATGGTCTGGTCATGCTGTGGGTTTGAGCCATTGGTCTGGTCAGTGGGTTTGAGCCATGGTCTGGTCAGTGGGTTTGAGCCATGGTCTGGTCAGTGGGTTTGAGCCATGGTCTGGTCATGCTGTGGGTTTGAGCCATGTTCTGGTCAGTGGGTTTGAGCCATGGTCTGGTCAGTGGGTTTGAGCCATTGGTCTGGTCAGTGGGTTTGAGCCATGGTATGGTCATGCTGTGGGTTTGAGCCATGGTCTGGTCAGTGGGTTTGAGCCATGGTCTGGTCATGCTGTGGGTTTGAGCCATGGTCTGGTCAGTGGGTTTGAGCCATGTTCTGGTCAGTGGGTTTGAGCCATGGTCTGGTCATGCTGTGGGTTTGAGCCATGGTCTGGTCAGTGGGTTTGAGCCATGGTCTGGTCATGCTGTGGGTTTGAGCCATGATCTGGTCATGCTGTGGTTTTGAACCATGGTCTGGTCAGTGGGTTTGAGCCATGGTATGGTCATGCTGTGGGTTTGAGCCATGGTCTGGTCAGTGGGTTTGAGCCATGGTATGGTCATGCTGTGGGTTTGAGCCATGGTCTGGTCAGTGGGTTTGAGCCATGGTCTGGTCATGCTGTGGGTTTGAGCCATGGTCTGGTCAGTGGGTTTGAGCCATGGTCTGGTCAGTGGGTTTGAGCCATGGTCTGGTCAGTGGGTTTGAGCCATGTTCTGGTCAGTGGGTTTGAGCCATTGGTCTGGTCAGTGGGTTTGAACCATGGTCTGGTCAGTGGGTTTGAGCCATGGTCTGGTCAGTGGGTTTGAGCCATGTTCTGGTCAGTGGGTTTGAGCCATGTTCTGGTCAGTGGGTTTGAGCCATGTTCTGGTCAGTGGGTTTGAGCCATGGTCTGGTCAGTGGGTTTGGGCCATGGTATGGTCATGCTGTGGGTTTGAGCCATGGTCTGGTCAGTGGGTTTGAGCCATGTTCTGGTCATGCTGTGGGTTTGAGCCATGGTCTGGTCATGCTGTGGGTTTGAGCCATGGTCTGGTCATGCTGTGGGTTTGAGCCATGGTCTAGTCAGTGGGTTTGAGCCATGGTCTGGTCATGCTGTGGGTTTGAGCCATTGGTCTGGTCAGTGGGTTTGAGTCATGGTCTGGTCAGTGGGTTTGAGCCATGGTCTGGTCAGTGGGTTTGAGCCATGGTCTGGTCAGTGGGTTTGAGCCATGGTCTGGTCATGCTGTGGGTTTGAGCCATGTGCTGGTCAGTGGGTTTGAGCCATGTTCTGGTCAGTGGGTTTGAGCCATGGTCTGGTCATGCTGTGGGTTTGAGCCATGTTCTGGTCAGTGGGTTTGAGCCATTGGTCTGGTCAGTGGGTTTGAGCCATGGTATGGTCATGCTGTGGGTTTGAGCCATGGTCTGGTCAGTGGGTTTGAGCCATGGTCTGGTCATGCTGTGGGTTTGAGCCATGGTCTGGTCAGTGGGTTTGAGCCATGGTCTGGTCATGCTGTGGGTTTGAGCCATGGTCTGGTCAGTGGGTTTGAGCCATGGTCTGGTCAGTGGGTTTGAGCCATGGTCTGGTCATGCTGTGGGTTTGAGCCATGGTCTGGTCAGTGGGTTTGAGCCATGGTCTGGTCAGTGGGTTTGAGCCATGGTCTGGTCAGTGGGTTTGAGCCATGGTCTGGTCAGTGGGTTTGAGCCATGGTCTGGTCAGTGGGTTTGAGCCATGGTCTGGTCATGCTGTGGGTTTGAGCCATGGTCTGGTCAGTGGGTTTGAGCCATGGTCTGGTCATGCTGTGGGTTTGAGCCATGGTCTGATCAGTGGGTTTGAGCCATGGTCTGGTCATGCTGTGGGTTTGAGCCATGGTCTGGTCATGCTGTGGGTTTGAGCCATTGGTCTGGTCAGTGGGTTTGAGCCATGGTCTGGTCAGTGGGTTTGAGCCATGATCTGGTCAGTGGGTTTGAGCCATGGTCTGGTCAGTGGGTTTGAGCCATGGTCTGGTCATGCTGTGGGTTTGAGCCATGGTCTGGTCAGTGGGTTTGAGCCATGGTTTGGTCAGTGGGTTTGAGCCATGGTCTGGTCAGTGGGTTTGAGCCATGTTCTGGTCAGTGGGTTTGAGCCATGGTCTGGTCAGTGGGTTTGAGCCATGGTCTGGTCAGTGGGTTTGAGCCATGGTATGGTCATGCTGTGGGTTTGAGCCATGGTCTGGTCAGTGGGTTTGAGCCATGGTCTGGTCAGTGGGTTTGAGCCATGGTCTGGTCAGTGGGTTTGAGCCATGGTCTGGTCAGTGGGTTTGAGCCATGTTCTGGTCAGTGGGTTTGAGCCATTGGTTTGGTCAGTGGGTTTGAACCATGGTCTGGTCAGTGGGTTTGAGCCATGGTCTGGTCAGTGGGTTTGAGCCATGTTCTGGTCAGTGGGTTTGAGCCATGTTCTGGTCAGTGGGTTTGAGCCATGTTCTGGTCAGTGGGTTTGAGCCATGGTCTGGTCAGTGGGTTTGAGCCATGGTATGGTCATGCTGTGGGTTTGAGCCATGGTCTGGTCAGTGGGTTTGAGCCATGTTCTGGTCAGTGGGTTTGAGCCATGGTCTGGTCAGTGGGTTTGAGCCATGTTCTGGTCAGTGGGTTTGAGCCATGGTCTGGTCAGTGGGTTTGAGCCATGTTCTGGTCAGTGGGTTTGAGCCATGGTCTGGTCATGCTGTGGGTTTGAGCCATGTTCTGGTCAGTGGGTTTGAGCCATGTTCTGGTCAGTGGGTTTGAGCCATGTTCTGGTTAGTGGGTTTGAGCCATGGTCTGGTCAGTGGGTTTGAGCCATGGTCTGGTCAGTGAGTTTGAGCCATGTTCTGGTCAGTGGGTTTGAGCCATGGTCTGGTCAGTGGGTTTGAGCCATGGTCTGGTCAGTGGGTTTGAGCCATGGTCTGGTCAGTGGGTTTGAGCCATGGTCTGGTCAGTGGGTTTGAGCCATGTTCTGGTCAGTGAGTTTGAGCCATGGTCTGGTCAGTGGGTTTGAGCCATGGTCTGGTCATGCTGTGGGTTTGAGCCATGGTCTGGTCAGTGGGTTTGAGCCATGGTCTGGTCAGTGGGTTTGAGCCATGGTCTGGTCAGTGGGTTTGAGCCATGTTCTGGTCAGTGGGTTTGAGCCATGGTCTGGTCAGTGGGTTTGAGCCATGGTTTGGTCAAACCAACGACTAGAAAATTGGTATTTGCTGCTTCTTTGCTAGACATGCAGCATTAAGGAGTAAGAACTAAGAGTGATTGACTCAGGATCTGGTTAATGCTTTCGAGTGTCTGCCTGTGAAGTGTTGCTTCTGAGAGCTAGCGCTATGAAGTCTAGTCCTGTTCTTGTTGGAATGAGGGTCTAAAATAAAGGAGTTGTCGTCAACATATCATGAAATTTTTGTTCGACTTGTTAAAACAACAATTCTGTTTTTCCATCTGATTAGTAATAAAGGATATTGATGTAAATGAACACGAGACTATCCAACATTACATATAGACACAATTTGAAGTAAAGGAACAGTGCTGTTATTGTATTAGATGTAGTGTAGAAAACGTTTCTTTAATATTTTGGTACATGAATTTGATTTATTTTATTTTACATTTCAGCTAACGCCTTTGAATATTGATACTATCTGTCATGATGGTAAATCAAAAACAGTAAGTATAATATAGATACAGTCAAACCTTCCTATGAGGTCACTTCTATTAAGCAGTTATCTGCATTAAAAGGTCACCTTTTTCTTGTCCTGTCATAGAAAATTTCATATGAATTGAACCTCTTTTAAGAGGTCACCTGTCTTAAAAGACCACTTTTTCTTTGTCACAAAGGTGACCTCTGAATACAGGTTTGACTAATTACTTTGTCTGTACAGTCTAAACCTATTTATCTATAATAATTGAAAATGAAACAACTTTACAATATGTGATAAGATGACTTTAATTTGCATAACATCTTCAACTCAAACATTTGCTATTATATATAGAATATCTGCAGCTTTTAAGGTCGAGACTGACATTATTGCTAGTATTGTATCTAGTCCAATAGGACGAGTATAGATACTAGTGATATTGAATGTCATCATAATGTGACGTCACACTGTCCGTTTATACTACGTTTATACTACCAAAGGAAAAATGTTCAATTTACCGATGAAGAACATTTCTTTGTTGTTTGTATATATGCTAAGTTGATTATGAAAATAAAGTTTAAACAGTGATGGTCAACAATTCCACCAATATCAACGAAACGAACAATACTCTTTAAACCTCACAATTGGAAATGTTGTAAAATGCCAAATTGATGGCCACATCTTTTAAAAATTGTAAATATTACAACTATACACCATACGCACGGGCCACAGTGACATACTCATATTTTACTATATCCACACTGCATAAATGACAAAGATGATAAAAAATCATGAAAATATGAAAAAAAATTGACTCAGTGATTATGGATATAGTTACTGTGGTAATCAAAACCTCCATCCATTCACCCATCTAAGTGCTATCTTTTTACTTGCATGCTTTCATTTGTGAACTTGTTCCTGTCATGAAAGAAGCTGTAATACTTCTGATGTTATATTAAACTACAATCAATCAATTAATTAATCAATTAATCTACCTAATTGTATTACAGATAATTAATAAAACAGCACCAAAGCCAGAAGTTTTGACAGAAGAAGAGAAAGCTGAAAGACAGGTTTGATGATCAGTAACAGTAGTCCCCTCGTTTCTGCAATGAAAATATGACCTTATAAGACTAATCAGATGCATTCTTACTAATTACTTTCGGTACACAATTAAATTAATAATGGCAAACAGGGGTGTTTGGGGAACAAAGTCGACACTGTTTGGTGTTAATTCAAATTTGATTTAATGTCATATAATAAAACAGTTAATGACTTTCAATTTTGGTGAATACAAGGATTGATCAACCCTTGTATTCACCTCATGGAAAGTCATCAATTGTATAATATCGTCTACAATATGTGAATATACACGTACATTCAAAACAGTTCAAATGAAGGATATGTCATTGTGGAATTCAAGTTGCACAAATTTACTTTTTCAGATACAACTTAGTTTGATGCAATGCTGTAAGAAGTTTTCATTTCCGACCATTTCATCTGACTTAAAATTGCGTGACACAGAGTTTAAGGTCAACCTTAGCCGATTTTGGCTATCCTATTTAGACCATTTGCTTTAGTTACTCCCAATCGTTTGACTACGAGCATACCTGATGAAGATTATTCCAGAAATGTGTTGTGGACACCAAGTTAAATATCTATGTTGATCTATTTATAGAATGTCAATATCAATTTAATATTTTGATTATTTTTCATGCAACAGCAAGTGTTTGTAAAGAAGTACAAAGATAAAATAAAAAAGTTTGGTATGTTGAGACAATACAGAGACAGCCAACAGTATCTAACAGATAATCATGAACTAGTGTGTGAAGAGTCAGCAAATTATCTTGTAGTCTGGTCCATAGATCTAGAAATGGAAGAGGTAAGTGTAGATCTTATTATATCATCTGTAGGTCCAGAAATGGAGAAGGAAATGTATGGTCAGATAAAGACCTATTTTGTTTAGTCTGTAGGTCCAGAAATGGGAGAAGGAAATGTATGGTCAGATAAAGACCTGTTTTGTTTAGTCTGTAGGTCCAGAAATGGAGAAGGAAATGTATGGTCAGATAAAGACCTATTTTGTTTAGTCTGTAGGTCCAGAAATGGAGAAGGAAATGTATGGTCAGATAAAGACCTGTTTTGTTTAGTCTGTAGGTCCAGAAATGGATGTTTTGTTTAGTCTGTAGGTCCAGAAATGGAGAAGGAAATGTATGGTCAGATAAAGACCTGTTTTGTTTAGTCTGTAGGTCCAGAAATGGAGAAGGAAATGTATGGTCAGATAAAGACCTGTTTTGTTTAGTCTGTAGGTCCAGAAATGGAGAAGGAAATGTATGGTCAGATAAAGACCTGTTTTGTTTAGTCTGTAGGTCCAGAAATGGAGAAGGAAATGTATGGTCAGATAAAGACCTATTTTGTTTAGTCTGTAGGTCCAGAAATGGAGAAGGAAATGTATGGTCAGATAAAGACCTGTTTTGTTTAGTCTGTAGGTCCAGAAATGGAGAAGGAAATGTATGGTCAGATAAAGACCTGTTTTGTTTAGTCTGTAGGTCCAGAAATGGAGAAGGAAATGTATGGTCAGATAAGGACCTGTTTTGTTTAGTCTGTAGGTCCAGAAATGGAGAAGGAAATGTATGGTCAGATAAAGACCTGTTTTGTTTAGTCTGTAGGTCCAGAAATGGAGAAGGAAATGTATGGTCAGATAAAGGACCTGTTTTGTTTAGTCTGTAGGTCCAGAAATGGAGAAGGAAATGTATGGTCAGATAAGGACCTGTTTTGTTTAGTCTGTAGGTCCAGAAATGGAGAAGGAAATGTATGGTCAGATAAAGACCTGTTTTGTTTAGTCTGTAGGTCCAGAAATGGAGAAGGAAATGTATGGTCAGATAAAGACCTGTTTTGTTTAGTCTGTAGGTCCAGAAATGGAGAAGGAAATGTATGGTCAGATAAAGACCTGTTTTGTTTAGTCTGTAGGTCCAGAAATGGAGAAGGAAATGTATGGTCAGATAAGGACCTGTTTTGTTTAGTCTGTAGGTCCAGAAATGGAGAAGGAAATGTATGGTCAGATAAGGACCTGTTTTGTTTAGTCTGTAGGTCCAGAAATGGAGAAGGAAATGTATGGTCAGATAAAGACCTATTTTGTTTAGTCTGTAGGTCCAGAAATGGAGAAGGAAATGTATGGTCAGATAAAGACCTGTTTTGTTTAGTTTATAGGTCCAGAAATGGAGAAGGAAATGTATGGTCAGATAAAGACCTATTTTGTTTAGTCTGTAGGTCCAGAAATGGAGAAGGAAATGTATGATCAGATAAAGACCTGTTTTGTTTAGTCTGTAGGTCCAGAAATGGAGAAGGAAATGTATGGTCAGATAAAGACCTGTTTTGTTTAGTCTGTAGGTCCAGAAATGGAGAAGGAAATGTATGGTCAGATAAAGACCTGTTTTGTTTAGTCTGTAGGTCCAGAAATGGAGAAGGAAATGTATGGTCAGATAAAGACCTATTTTGTTTAGTCTGTAGGTCCAGAAATGGAGAAGGAAATGTATGGTCAGATAAAGACCTGTTTTGTTTAGTCTGTAGGTCCAGAAATGGAGAAGGAAATGTATGGTCAGATAAAGACCTGTTTTGTTTAGTCTGTAGGTCCAAAAATGGAGAAGGAAATGTATGGTCAGATAAAGACCTGTTTTGTTTAGTCTGTAGGTCCAGAAATGGAGAAGGAAATGTATGATCAGATAAAGACCTGTTTTGTTTAGTCTGTAGGTCCAGAAATGGAGAAGGGTATGTATGGTCAGATAAAGACCTGTTTTGTTTAGTCTGTAGGTCCAGAAATGGAGAAGGAAATGTATGATCAGATAAAGACCTATTTTGTTTAGTCTGTAGGTCCAGAAATGGAGAAGGAAATGTATGGTCAGATAAAGACCTGTTTTGTTTAGTCTGTAGGTCCAGAAATGGAGAAGGAAATGTATGGTCAGATAAAGACCTGTTTTGTTTAGTCTGTAGGTCCAGAAATGGAGAAGGAAATGTATGATCAGATAAAGATCTGTTTTGTTTAGTCTAGGTCCAGAAATGGAGAAGGGAATGTATGGTCAGATAAAGACCAGTTTTGTTTAGTCTGTAAGTCCAGAAATGGAGAAGGAAATGTATGGTCGGATAAAGACCTGCTTTGTTTAGTCTGTAGATCCAGAAATGGAGAAGGAAATGTATGGTCAGATAAGGACCTGTTTTGTTTAGTCCGTAGGTCCAGAAATGGAGAAGGAAATGTATGGTCAGATAAAGACCAGATTTGTTTAGTCTGTAGGTCCAGTAATGGAGAAGGAAATGTATGGTCGGATAAAGACCTGCTTTGTTTAGTCTGTAGGTCCAGAAATGGAGAAGGAAATGTATGGTCAGATAATGACCTGTTTTGTTTAGTCTGTAGGTCCAGAAATGGAGAAGGAAATGTATGGTCAGATAAAATCCTAGTTATTAAGTCCTTTGATCAAGAGATGTAAGACTGAGTTATGAGTGTTTGTATAATGAAATAATATATACTGGTAGTCAAAATATGGCCTGGTAATTTTTTCTTTGTAAATGAGGAATTATTAATTTTTTGTACATAGATTCTAAATGTGTAGAGTAAAAATAACCTGGTTATTTAGCTCATAGAAATGGAAATTGTTATGAAAAGCGATAGTAGTTAAATTAATATCCACTGATTATATAAATGAAAGAAGAAAATGTTAAGAGGAAAAAATCTTCAGCTGTTTACAGATCTTTCATGGAAAAATTCAACAGTGTTGTGTCAAATGTTGACTTTAAGTTACATTTTCTATTGATCTTTTGAGCTGCAAGAAGTCAAGTCTATCTAAGAATCAATCAAGGTATGAGAATAGAAGGGAGCATTTCAGCTTCAGAGTGAAAATGAATGAAACTGAGCCTGCAACAGGCACATCAGTGGGTCATGGTCTGTTGGGGGGCATTTTCAAGAAAATCATGTATTAGAGGTAGACAAGAATTACTGTTACAATAAAATCACTAAATTAATCAGGTTTTCATATACATTTTGTACCTAATATGCCTAATTCAGTTCATTGACAAATTAATTTGTTAAAAGTTGTCAATAGTTTTCTCAAAACTATGAAAAGAATATTTAAACTATGATGGTCAACAAATCCACCAATACCAACACAAGCCAACAATTATATATCACATCAAATAACCAACACAAGCAAACAATTATATACATGTATCACATCAAATCATTTCTAATTTTTAATTTAACAGGCAGATTTGAAAGTAATTTTTTTTTCTTTTCTATTTTCAGAAACATGACTTGATGGCCCACGTAGCCCACCAGCTGATTGTATTAAATTTCATCTTAGAGTTAGGAAAATCAATGGATATTAACCCAAGAGGCTGTGTAGCACCATTCTTTAGCAGGTTATTTTATTTATAGATAAAATGTAAAATCTCATTTTGATTCTATATAGGTGTTAAAACAATATCAACCTGGTAAATTACCCATTGAATATGTGTTAAATTTACAGCTGATAAAAGTGAAGAAGTAATACACTGAATTGCAGTGAAACCTGTGTAAACCGAACCTCCTTGGGACCAGATTATGTGCATGGAATAGACAGGTATTCAGTTTATACAGGTTAAATTTACAAAGATTTTCTTCATTATGTTCAGTTTATACAGGATTCTGTTTATTCAAGGTGCAGTTTAGACAGGATTCTGTTTATTCAAGGTGCAGTTTAGACAGGATTCTGTTTATTCAAGGTGCAGTTTAGACAGATTTTGTTTATTCAAGGTGCAGTTAGACAGGTTTTGTTGTATGAATATTTAAACAAAGGTGAATTGTTTTGATTTATCACTCTTTTCTGACAATGCTTTTTCAGTCTACAAAACTGGAACAAAAACTTTTTCTTGGGTCCTAACAGGATCATTTAATATTACATTGTACTGGTCTTTGTAGAATACAGATGGGAGAACAAACTTACATGGAAGCATTTAATAGTGAATTAGAAGCATTCAAAGACAGAATAAGAATTCGAGCCAAAGAAAAATTGGAAAAAGCCATACAGGAATATGAAGAGGTAATAAAAGAGGTCACAGACATGCCAATAGACATGTATGTCATTGGTCTGACCAACATCCAATAGAACCCATATGCCGCTGGTCTGACAAATATTTGCTAGTGTAATTTATTTCCTGCTGACCTGCTAATCATCTATATGACAAGCAATTCTTTATCCACTGGGGCCATCGTGGTTGTAATCGTATGGTAGTTGGATTTCCAACTACCTGTACAATTAGTGCCTATCACCACTAAAGTTGTGATTTTAAATCCTGCTGATGGCGAGGTATACTGGATACAGCATTATGTGATAAAGTTTGTCAGTGACTTGCAACAGGCTGGTGGTTTTCTCTGTGTACTCCATCTTCCTCCACCTATAAAACTGACCACCTGAATATAGCTGAAATATTGTTGAAATTGGTGTTAAACACCATAACCCTAACCCTATAGGACTATAAGACCAGTAATTCTTCATCCATTGGATGAAAATGAATTTGATGATAATTTATTCAATTATGCAGAGTGGCCAGTTGTACTGCACATGTGTTTTGACATCGTCATCAGTAGGATTCTAGAACTATTGTTTCTGCAAGGAAGAGGGGAATAATTTTTTTATAATAAATGAAGCTCTGATGTCGACCAGATTTGTTATGCCTCTATAAATGGTGATAAAATATCCTTCTGATGATGATATCAAACGACATGCACAATACAATTACTTGGACTAATGTCCCTGAGAATTCACAGATTTGATATTATTTAAAAAAAAAAATAGCTTGGGGTGGCAGCCAACTCCCCCTCACAATGTTGTACAGTTTTGATGCTCCACTTAATGACCAGCAATTCATTCATTTGGGGTTGGCATCTCTGGTGTCAGAGAGCCAACTTTTGCAGGTTTTGTAACATGTTTTTATTCTAAAGAACTATTTTAATGAGGTTTCTATTGTACAAGATAACATTGTAGAGTATGGATTATATTATCACACATTGTATTAACATAAACTTTCCATTTCCATGTTTTCACTGCAAGCTCTTAAATCCAATTAAATTTCAATAGAGCCTGGAATACTGAAATGCAATTTTCTTTGCAGAGTTTGAATAGCATTGTATCAAATTGTTGAAACAAACGATCAAGAGTCTATGATGATCTTGTAAGAATACAAATTGTTTTTAATTGAAGTGAAAAAATTATGCCACAAAATGTTGCTTCAACCATAAAAGTTTGGGTTAATATTTAAATACTGTTAAATTACAGGAAGAAAGACAAAAAAGATTAGGACCTGGTGGCCTTGACCCTGTTGAGGTGTTTGAATCATTACCAAAGGTGAAGTATTATTAAAACATTTAAGTGATTCTGTAATATAAAAATCTAACTCAGTGTGTTAGTGTAGTACTAAACATCATCTGAACAAAATGAAATTTTTCTTACCATGATATAGCTGGAAAATTGCTTACTTGGCATTGAACAACAATCGCCCACACATTATTTTTAAAAAGACCTTTATAGCTTAATTAAATTAATCTACAATTTTAAAACTTGCTATAGGGAGAGGGGCCACCATGGTCATGATCATGTGGTAGTTGGATTTACAACAACCTTTGCAATCAGTGATGATCACCTCTGAGTTGTGAGTTTGAATCCCACATATAGGGAGTAGGGAGGGGGTGTGAGATAAATCAGCTGTAAATGCAAGTAATTATCTATAATTGATACTTGACAACAACATTAATTAGTTTAGAATATTTAGTTTCTTCCATCAATGAAACCTAGTTGCCATGACAATTCTGAAATTAGTGTAAAGAAAATAATCAATCTGTATTTATATAAATGAAAATATTTATAGAATAACTATTCTTCCATTCGGAATATCGAAAATAAATTGTGAGTTTTTGAGCAGCAGAGTAATTCACGAATGCATGTTTGAACGAGTGAATTACCATCGTTGTTCGATTATGAGTGATTTATTACTTATATTAGGAATGTAAGAGTACTTTCATATTGTTTCATTACATAAATTTTACACTATTGTTTGGACAAATAGGAAGTTTTGGAAAAAGAACTTGTTTTTTGTTGTTTGGTGCACAATGATATTTTCATTGTGTGACGTGCATTGATACTGTAACATCACACAGTGAAATAACATTTTTCTTTCACTTGAAAATCTCCGTATTTCACAGACATCTATGTAATAAAGCATGTATTATATTTTGACAGGTTTTACAAGATTGTTTTGATAAGAAGGATATCGGTATGTTACAAAAGGTTGTTTCTGAAATGCCTCAAGAAGAAGCCTCCTATCACATTAAGAGATGCGTTGACTCCGGTCTGTGGGTTTCTGGGGGAAATGACGAAGCGAGTGGCGAGGGTAAAAACGATGACGCTGAAGACGATGCCGAGGAGATATATGAAGAATGCTTAGACGGCACTGAAAATACCGAAACAGCCGAAACAGACAAAGTCAAACCTAAACAAGTCACAACTGATGAACTTGATTAATCATTCTTTTAACTTGTTTAGTTATTTTATAGAGTATTACCATGTTAAATTCAGACGAGAATGTGAATGGAGAATTCAGCCATTTTAAACATTGTTAAAAACAATATACTAAAACTTGTGTTGTCATGTTCATGTGAAACTGTTGTTAAATAAGGATGATAAAAAATGTATTTCAAAAATATATTCTTTAAAAATTTGTTATAAAATTGTATGTTTTTGCATTATTATTTATATCCAATTAGCATCAGCAGTTTTGTTTTATTACTTCAGTAACAATATTGGTTGCTTTGAATTTGCTTGATATATGTTAATCTCATTTCACATTAATAAAATAATTCATGTCACTGAAAAAGATTGTTTCTACAAATTTATCATGCAATGTTTAGAAAACATTATTGAAAAGAAAAGTTTGAAGATGCCAAAGGGGTAATCACAAGCCGTAAATCGCGGGACAGCTAATACAATGGCCGAAAGGTGAAACAATGATCTACAAAATACTACATAGAAAACTAAAGATTGAGCAACACGAACCCCACTAAAAACCTTGTGTGAACTCAGGTGCTTTAGAAGAGTGAGCAGATCCTGCTCTACAAGTTGCACCTGTTGTGTTACTCTTGTTGTAAACCAGGTGATAAGTCATGCATGAGGAAAGGACTGTATTGTGATTACGACATATTATAGAAGATATCTGTTGTCATTTGTGTCACAGATATTCTGTAACTGTTAACAAAGTCATGGTGGCGACAGTAAAACATTTGAAGTGAAGATATGGTTGTAAGAAAATTATGAAAAGAAAGTCTAAACAGTTTGTGTTCAACAATTATATCCAATATCAACAAAAGCAACAATTACCTCTAACCTCAAATCATACAACACAAAAAGGACCAAGACATATGCTGATGAAAATACAGATCCTGGTGTGGGAAAGGCACACAAATATGGCAGGGTTACACTGGTGACTTGGCTCCAAACCTCACCCTCTTGATAATAGGATCTCCAACTGGAATACAGATATAAACAAACAATAAAAAAAACCTGTTCAAATTTGCTTTTCATTATCCAAATTTATATTAAGCTTAAGATTGTTATCTGGAATGTAAGTGCAGTTATCTAAAAGTCATACATTTGTATTAGTCAAAATGAAAGTGCAGTTATCTGGAAGTCATACATTTATATTAGTCAAAATGTAGCTGCAGCTATCTATGTGGAAGTCATACATTTGCATTAGTCAAAATGTAAGTGTAGTTATCAGGAAGCCTTACATTTATTTTGTGTCATAATGTAAGTGCAGTTATCTGGAGGTCATACATTTATAGTAGTCAAAATGTAGCTACAGCTATCTATGTGGAAGTCATACATTTGTATTAGTCAAAATGTAAGTAGTTATCAGGAAGCCATACATTTGTATCTGTCAAGATGTAAGTGTGGTTTTCTAGAAGTCATACATTTGGATTAGTCAAAAGTGTAAATGCAGTTATCTAGAAGTTCTACATTTGTATGAATCAAAATATAAGTGTAGTTATCTAGAAGTTCTACATTTGTATTAGTCTAAACATAAGTGTGGTTATCTGGAAGTCATACATTTGTATTAGTCAAAATATAAGTGTAGTTATCTGGAAGTTCTACATTTGTATTAGTCTAAATGTAAGTGCAGTTATCTGGAAGTTATACATTTGCATTAGTTAAAATGTAAGTGCAGTTATCTAGAAGTTCTACATTTGTATTAGTCAAAATATAAGTGTAGCTATCTGGAAGTCATACATTTGTATTAGTCAAAATGTAAGTGCATGTATCTGGAAGTCATACATTTCCATTTGTCAAGATGTATGTGTAGCTATCTGGAAGTCATACATTTGTATTAGTCAAAATGTATGTGCAGCTATCTGGAAGTCGTACATCTGTGTTAGTTAAAATGTAAGTTCAGCTATCTAGAAGTCATACATTTGTAGTAGTCGAAATGTAAGTGCAGTTATCTGGAAGTCATACATTTGTATTAGTTTAAACGTAAATGCGGTTGTCTGGAAGTCATACATTTGTATTAGTCAAAATGTAATTGCAGTTATCTAGAAGTCATACATTTGTATTAATCTAAGCATAAATGCGGTTATCTGGAAGTCATACATTTGTATTAGTCTAAACGTAAGTGCGGTTATCTGGAAGTCATACTTTGTATTAATCTAAACGTAAGTGCGGTTGTCTGGAAGTCATACATTTGTATTAGTCAAAATGTAATTGCAGTTATCTAGAAGTCATACATTTGTATTAATCTAAATGTAAGTCCGGTTATCTGGAAGTCATACATTTCTATTAGTCTAAACGTAAGTCCGGTTATCTGGAAGTCATACATATGTATTAGTCTAAACATAAGTGTGGTTATCTGGAAGTCATACATTTGTATTAATCAAAATGTATGTGTAGCTATCTGGAAGTCATACATTTGTATTAGTCAAAATGTATGTGCAGCTATCTGGAAGGCGTACATTTGTGTTAGTTAAAATGTAAGTTCAGCTATCTAGAAGTCATACATTTGTAGTAGTCGAAATAAAAGTGTAGTTATCTGGAAGTCATACATTTGTATTAGTCAAAATGTAAGTGCAGTTATCTAGAAGTTCTACATTTGTATTAGTCTAAACGTAAGTGCGGTTATGTAGAAGTCATACATTCATATAGTCTAAACGTAAGTGCGGTCATCTGGAAGTCATACATTTATATAGTCTAAGCGTAAGTGCGGTTATCTGGAAGTCATACATTTGTATTAGTCAAAATATAAGTGTAGTTATCTGGAAGTTCTACATTTGTATTAGTCTAAATGTAAGTGCAGTTATCTGGAAGTTATACATTTGCATTAGTTAAACTGTAAGTGTAGCAATCAGGCGGTCATACATTTGCATTAATCAAAATGTAAGTGCAGTTATCGAGAAGTTCTACCTTTGTATTCGTCAAAATATAAGTGTAGCTATCTGGAAGTCATACATTTGTATTTGTCAAAATGTAAGTGCAATTATCTGGAAGATCTACATTTGTATATATTAGTCAAAATATAGGTGTAGTTATCTGGAAGTCATTCATTTGCATTAGTCAAGATGTAAGTGTAGTTATCTGGAAGTCATAGAATTGTATTAGTCAAAATGTAAGTGCAGTTATCAAGAAGTTCTACATTTGTATTAGTCTAAACGTAAGTGCGGTCATCTGGAAGTCATACATTCATATTAGTCTAAGCATAAGTGCGGTTATCTGGAAGTTCTACATTTGTATTAGTCTAAATGTAAGTGCAGTTACCTGGAAGTCATACATTTGCATTAGTTAAAATATAAGTGCAGTTATCTAGAGGTTCTACATTTGTATTAGTCAAAATATAAGTGTAGTTATCTGGAAGTTCTATATTTGTATTAGTCTAAGGGTAAGTGCGGTTATGTGGAAGTCATACATTTGTATTAGTCTAAACGTAAGTGCGGTCATCTGGAAGTCATACATTTGTATTAGTCAAAATATAAGTGTAGTTATCTGGAAGTTCTACATTTGTATTAGTTTAAATGTAAGTGCAATTACCTGGAAGTCATACATTTGCATTAGTTAAAATGTAAGTGCAGCTATCAGGCGGTTATTCATTTGTATTAGTCAAAATGTAAGTGCAGTTATCTAGAGGTTCTACATTTGTATTAGTCAAAATATAAGTAGTTATCTGGAAGTTCTATATTTGTATTAGTCTAAGGGTAAGTGCGGTTATGTGGAAGTCATACATTTGTATTAGTCTAAGGGTAAGTGCGGTCATCTGGAAGTCATACATTTGTATTAGTCAAAATATAAGTGTAGTTATCTGGATGTTCTACATTTGCATTAGTCTAAATGTAAGTGCAGTTATCTGGAAGTCATACATTTGCATTAATTAAAATGTAAGTGCAGCTATCAGGCGGTCATACATTTGTATTAGTCAAAATGTAAATGAAGTTATCTAGAAGTTCTACATTTGTATTAGTCTAAGCGTAAGTGCGGTTATCTGGAAGTCATACATTTGTATTAGTCTAAACGTAAGTGCGGTTATCTGGAAGTCATACATTTGCAGTAGTCGAAATATAAGTGTAGTTGGGTCATTCTCTGACAACTTTTACAATAGTGATGGTAAAGACTGCAATTAAAAATTGTGTCCCATTAATATTACAGAAAAACAACAAACTTAAATTACAATAAAAGTTGACATATCGTTTGTTCATGTTAAATTGTATTAATTTCATTTAAAGATTAAAAAAAATACATTAAGGGATAAGGCGAATAATGGATTTACAAATTCTGTTTTTTACCGTCACATATAGAATAATACACGTGACGGTAATGTCCCATAGCAGGGATGATAATAGAAAAGAAGAATTAAACCTTCAAGAATGGCGTTTCTATATGCTTTAAAGGTTTAATCATACCAGTAAACATTAAATAATAATATGCTAAAATATTTATATATTTTTTATGTAAAATATTTCCTTTATTTACTCTGAAATGTGTGTCCTATGAATTTCTGTCTTTACCGTCACGAAAATTTAACGTTGCAGAACGTCTAATATACACGTGACTCTGAGATCGTAGTCACGTTGGTGCTTTCCTTTCTACTTCATCTATGTAAAGAAACAGTATCGTGGATCGACTGTCAGCAGGATTAAGACACAAACCAGTATCTCCATTAAAATACATTAGTATACCTTTATTCAACGTCTTTACCAAACACAATAGAAGTTCCTCTGTTCACCTGCTACAACATTTTAAACGTCATGTAGAAATAAAATGTTGTTCCCGGTAGCAATCCCCTATGTATTTCACCTTTAGAAATATTTTCTGTAATACACGGAATCAATACCGAAATGCGGAATTGTGTTTACCGTAACAGTCTTTGCCGTCACAATTTCATAATACAATCGTGACGGTAAAGACAACCACATACTTTTAATCACTTTTACTTAGCATCAGGAATGTTTTGAGCTCGGTTAAAGGTGTTACATTCAACCTCGTGCTTTTGATTTATATTGGTAGTTGTTATTATAAACCAACATGTCTTTACCGTCACGCACGGTTTCTTTACCCTCACAAATATTCCTTTCCGTCATAAATTCAAAAATGTTTTTTGTATATTATATTAGTAATTATACAACATATACAACCTTAAATGACACTGTAGTAGCACATCTATAACCCAGTTCAGTTATTTTTGACCATTGAGCACTAGTTAAAGAATATAGCAAAAATATATGCATCCCGGATCTCAACTTTAAAATTATGACACACAAACCTTTTAAATACTCTGTAGATATCAGAAAAATTAAATAAGTAATTCTACATATATCAACAGAATAATTTATTCGTTTATATTCATATCGGTTTTATGGTTTATGTTGAACAAAAAGTCAGAAAATGTGCGTTTAAGGTATTGTGACGGTAAAGACAAATATTTACACCCCACGGGAGTAAAAGACGTAGGAAATATATATGTTTGATATAACAGCTTGCCAAACAATTAATTCTGTCTCAAGAATAATTAATTAAACGGACTGTAGCAAATGAAACGTTTGTTACAAATTTTCCTTTCATATAGACAACTCAGTATTTTGAAAAGTTGTCGGAGAATGACCCAGTTATCTGAAAGTCATACATTTGTATTAGTCAAGATGTAAGTGTAATTCTCTGGAAGTCATACATTTGTATTAGTCAAAATGTAAGTGCAGTTATCTAGAAGTCATACATTTGTATTAGTCAAAATGTAAGTGCAGTTATCTGGAAGTCATACATTTGTATTAGTCAAAATGTAAGTGCAGTTATCTGGAAGTCATACATTTGTAATAGTCAAGATGTAAGTGTAGCTAGCTATTTGGAAGTCATACATTTGTATTAGTCAAAATGTAAGTGTAGTTATCTAGAAGTCATACATTTGTATTAGTCAAAATGTAAGTGTAGTTATCTGGAAGTCATACATTTGTATTAGTCAAGATGTAAGTGTAGCTAGCTATTTGGAAGTCATACATTTGTATTAGTCAAAATGTAAACTTCTTGTGTAGCTAGTTATCTGCAAGTCATACATGATGTAAGTGCAGCTATCTGGAAGTCATACATTTGTATTGGTCATGATGTAAGTGCACTGAGTTGTCTGGAGGTCATGCATTTGTATTCATCAAAATTTGACATCTCCTCTAAAACCATTATACCAAATTTAGCTATAAAGGTCCTTGGTTGGTCCTCCAATAGATTCGTCGAATTAAAATATGGTCGCCATTATATTTCTGAAACCAAAATAACAATTGCAGTGACATAGAACAATTTGATTTTAAAATATTTGAATTCTAACTTTGATAAATGTCATGGGAAACTTTTACTATGGAAATAAGGAATACTCACCAATCTATTATTTTTTAAAATAGCTAGTAAACATAGATACAAGGAACCAGAATAACAATATATGTGACATAGAACATAGGATTTCAAAATATTTGAATTTAAATAAAAAATAAAACTTTCAGTCCTATTATTTTTTGGGGATTGCTGAATGATTTATTGCACATTCATGTGCTAGTCGATTTTTTTTTATTATCATTGATAGGGTTTCTGAGGCGAAAAGAAGGGATTACATATACATTTTACTCACTTAGAAACAGTAATTCCTCTGCTTGTGCCCTTGAATGAAGTTGAAAGTAGGTTCCAATGTGAAAAGTTTTTTTTAAAGATCTTCTGGAAAACCTGATATATTTGGTTCAAGTCCTTAGGAACAAAATTTAAAATGCTTTAATACACAATGGTACATTAAACATTTCTTACCAGATGAACGAAAACAGGGGCATGTGAGCCCTCTAGTTTATTTGAATTTGAATTTAAATTCGGTTCTTGTACAGAGATGAGGGGATCAAAAAGGAACAACACTCATCATTTCTAATTCTTATTTTAAGTTATATTTTAGGAAAAAATGGATTAAAGTTTAAAATAGGACCACACAAGTAAACATGAATGAAATGGTTTTTTTATTTTTTTTTATTTTTTATAGAAAACTTACTGATACAGGCTCGGGTTAGCCTCTGGTTTTTAATGTCATCCCTAGTTGTTATCATCCCCATTTTTTTGTTGTATATTCATTAAAGTAATTGAATTAATTTATGTGAACAGAACAATACAAAAGATTATTTATCGCTTTTGCGAGGAAAAAACTAACACGAGTTATCTCCCATTGTATAATACGGCATGTACAAGAAGTCAAATGATTACTTCAGAATCAAGACAAAATGGCTTCGAAACTCCCTCCAACTATGTCATTAACAAAGGTAAGTCAATTTTTGTCTCTTGGATTTAACATATTTTAATGATGTACTGTTGAATGACTAGACTTCACATGCAATTTATAATGTACTGATTGCATAGGCCAATAATAGATCACTAATGGGAGACAACCCATGATCAGACGGAGATTAATATATTTAGAAACAAAGCAATCACTTTTTTGTAGCTTCTTAAACTGCTTATATTTAGAAACAAAGCAATCACTTTTTGTAACTTCTGAAACTGCTTAATATTTTTATTTTATATCTCTAATAGCTGCCACATCAAATCTACAGAAGAGTACATAATATCATTCTTTGCAATAATTTTGGAAGTATGATCAAGTTAGATACGATAACGTAACCCTCAGTCCGCTTTTGCTCCCTGCACAAGCGCAATGAGGGTTACGTTATCGTATTTATGATCAAGTATGCTCGCCAAGAGTGAACAGGGACTGCATTTAATACACAATTTTATTAATTAAATAGACATGTGAACACTCAATAAAACAACAACTTTTCCAAGTATAAGTCTACTGCATTTTAACATGCTATTTCATAGACCATAAACCGTATGTGACAAATGGAAAAGACAACCAGGACATGTCTCTGTATTTATGATGTTCTGTTACAGTTTATATTGCGATCTGAAGTTTTGAAATTATACAGAAATATGCTGAGAACAATAAAGAAAATCCCTGACAAACAACAACAGAAGGAAATGATTGAGTGGGTCAGACATGACTTTACTAGTAATCAACATCTACAGGATGAGGTATTTTTTTATGTACATTGTATATGTAATATAACATTACCGTTTCTCTCACATTTGAAGGATTTCAGAAGAACCTTTAACTGAATGTCGTATTTAAAATTAATTACATTTTTTTGTGAGCAGATCCCTATACATGTACCTCTAATATTAGCAGAAGTGCTTAATTCTTACAATCTAACTAACTTATCCTAAACTTTAGAGATTTCCACATCGATATATTGGTGGTAAACAGTTTACATATATTTTGTTTGAAAACAAATATGGAAAATTTACAACACAAGTAATTTTAATAATAAAAGAGTTTTCCTTCCACATTAGAATTATTAGGAATGTGTAGTCATTTTCTGTTTCCCCGTTTACAGCATTCATTGACATGCTGGCATGATTTAACTACAACCATATTTTATATCTTTAAAACGGAATTTAAATATCCCAACAACACAATTGTTTGTATCAAACTCTTGATACGAGAAATGTTCAATTAATTTCGATTTTATTCAGTTTTCTACTGAATTGTTTGATCTCTCTTTCATAATGATACACGAACGAAAAAAAATCATGGAAAGAGAGAAGAAACCCAGGTAGCCCCCCTAATAAAACCCATTAAAACTATTAAATAAAGTAGTCTTAAAATATATGTCTTTATTTCATGACAACATCAGCAACCAAGACACTGGTTAGCTATTTAGACTGATGAACAGCATGTAATAACATTGGCAGATGTCGCGGTCTTTTTGATCTTATATATTTTGAGGTAAGAGGTACTTGTTCGTTTTGTTGATATTAATGGTATTGTTGACAATCACCTCTAATAATAGTTATATCCAGACATTAATTTTGTAGGAAGCCATAAAAATGATGATTACAAAAGGCAAGAAATCTCTAAGAGAACTGCAACAAACATTTGCCATTTTATGATGAGGGATGTTTTATGACCTTGTCATACAGATGTAAGAAATAGGTAAAAAAAATGTCTTGATAGGAAATATTACTTGCAAAATAAATAAAATGAGCAATACTAATTAATGAAAAAAATGAAAAATTGTTGATGCTATTTCATAGAAACTAATTAATGCAAAAACAAAAGTTCTTTATATAGAATATAATTCAAGTACAAATTATATTTCCAAGTTCCAAGTTTCATAATGTAATAGTAACAACAATGTCTGTTCTTCCGAACAAATTGGTAATTGCTGCCTCTCTGTTAAATCCACAATATTAAGAAGAAAGTGCAAAGACTGATTGGCTCCTAATCATGATAATGTGTCCGAGTGAGACAATATGTCTACCCATAGTGAGCTAGGGCTATAAAAATTCAACTAAGGGTTTTGTCTAGTAGAAAGCAGACATCATCATTATCTCATGGAAATGAAACGTGTTCTCGCCATGAGGTACTGCAATATCACACTCCATCACTCCAGTGTATGTCATACTTGGTTATCTCATGGAAATGAAACGTGTTCTCGCCATGAGGTACTGAAATATCACACTCCATCACTCCAGTGTATGTCATACTTGGTTATCTCATGGAAATGAAACGTGTTCTCGCCATGAGGTACTGAAATATCACACTCCATCACTCCAGTGTATGTCATACTTGGTTATCTCATGGAAATGAAACGTGTTCTCGCCATGAGGTACTGAAATATCACACTCCATCACTCCAGTGTATGTCATACTTGGTTATCTCATGGAAATGAAACGTGTTCTCGCCATGAGGTACTGAAATATCACACTCCATCACTCCAGTGTATGTCATACTTGGTTATCTCTCTTACTTGTCTTGAATGAAATGTCTTGTTTTTTTTCAAATGTTTGCTTATAAGATAATGTATTTTTGAAGATAATGTGGCGTTGGGATTCTATCAAAATGTATATAGTGGATTGTAATGTAATTAAAATTATGTGTTTGTTTTATTCGTTTTATTTTTTTCTTTGGCGTTAAATATGTGTGTATCGCCAAAGAAAAGAATTAAAAAAGATACAAAAAACATATAATTTTAATTAACAACATCGGTGGTGTAATGGTTAGTGTGCTTGCCTCGAGTATGGTTGATGTGGATTCGCGAATCCCCAGTCTGCTCAAATAAAGACTATATAATTGTTATTTGTTGCTCCTCTGATAAGCACACAGAATTAAGGAGTAAGAGCAAATACAGGTTGGCTCAGAATCAGAATAATGTGTCCGAGTGGAGCGACATGTCTACCAGCAGACGGGCTGTTGTATCAGTGAGCTAGTACTATAATGATACAGCTGGAATCTCATTTGGCTTTAAATAATAATCACTCATTAGATTGAGTAGATTGTGGCTTGAAGTCCTTGCTTTAAATAATAATCACTCATTAGATTGAGTAGATTGTGGCTTGAAGTCCTTGCTTTAAATAATAATCACTCATTAGATTGAGTAGATTGTGGCTTGAAGCCCTTGCTTTAAATAATAATCACTCATTAGATTGAGTAGATTGTGGCTTGAAGTCCTTGCTTTATATACTTTTACATGTTAGTGTAATTCCTGGTAATTAATCTACATTCAAAGATGTGTATAATGTTGTGGACATTTTCTTTTATAAATGTCTGAAAGACAGGTTGTAACTATATGTGGGGTAGAAGTCTATAATTGATTACATCCTTATAGAAGGCAATCTAATTAAAATTAGAAGACCTCCTCACAAGTTCCTCCTTTTTATTTTTCGTTAAGTGGGTGTTTTTATCTCACACATACGGAGGTATCAAAAAGGTTAACACTAGTCAGTATTCTCAAATATCACAATAAAATACATCATGGAATTTTAAATGTTTGTTGGTGTACTATGATATGTTTACTTACATGTATTTTATTGTTTTTTGTTTAGCATTCCACTGTTCCTATTGGGGGAATTTTGCAATTTCATGACAGTAACAACAGACTGAAGTTAAATTACACGTTTGTTATTTACAAATACATGTACAAAGCATGAAGAACTATTTCGATTTATTATTTAAAAATCATGTTGTAAATGTATTTCTAAAATTGATAAACATATATATTTGTAATACATTTTTGTTATTTGAATAAAATGTGCCAATAGTTCCCTTTTGGCATTTTGATGTTTTCCCATGTTTCTGCATGTTTTAAAGGTTTGTGTCAAGAATTAGGCATGGATTTGTAGAACAGAGTGGTGTCGCGGGAGCCTGTTTTATAAATTTGTCAATCTAATTAAAATTAGCGGTGTTGTATATTTTTTTGTGTATGGCGATACATTAACATCTAACGACGTCCCGTAAAAGCCATAAAGGGTCACATCAAGGGGGAGGGGTACACATGCCCTCGTACGCCCCTGTTCTATTATTCTTTTCGTTGGAGAGAGAAGCTGTTTTTGAACATTTTCTTGCTTTCTTGTTTATTTTTGTGAAAAAAGTCCGACATATCAAACCATTAATGTGCTTAACTTTCTTCCCTCTCGTATCTACGGCCATATCACGCTGAAAACAACGGTTCTCACCCGACCACTGAGGTTGAACCGCGGTGATCTTGGCTAGTACTTGGAAGGGTGTCCTCGGGTGTTGTAGGCATTTCTTTTCTGGTTTTGCACACTTATTTTATTAGAATTCTTCATATTTTATTTGACAACACACTCGTCATTCAAAGGATTCCCAAAGAATAAAGATAGAAAATTAGGCCAAATAATAGTTTGAAGGTATCAAATTTGTAACCAGAAGCAGCAAATCGAAGGACATAAAACACAATGGCTAAAAGAAAAAGAGTAGAAAGGCAAAATGATCTACAAAACACCACAGAGACAACTCAAATTGAGTAACATGACTCCACACACAAAAAAAAAAAAAAAAAAAAAAAAAGAAGAAAACCCATGGGTGAACTCCAGAAGAGTGAGCAGTGTTGCTGTTCAAGTAGTTATACTAGTCGTGTTACATCAGTGATATGGAAATCGTATTGAACATCAGTATACATAAATAAATATAAAATAATAACGAAAATAAAACATGAACCCCTATACAAAACAACTTTAATTCCAGCTTCCGCTCTGTTGATAATGTTCTATCACTAAACATTTCTCCATTCATTGATTATTTGTATTTCATCTATCAAAATGAGCTTGAAGTAAAGAATACTAGTGAAGCTCAAAAGTCGGTTTCTTACCTTGACCTTTAGCATGTAATCGACAACGGAGAAGATTAATCTACGACAAACATGATGACTTCACTTTTCCAATAATCAACTTCCCATTCATCAGTAGTATTCCAGCAACAATATCATATGGGGTTTACATTTCACAACTCATTCTTTGCTCTAGGACTTGTGGTGGTATAGTGATTTTCTGGACTGAGCTCAGCTGCTGATACAACAGTTACTCTAACAAGGTTAGGTTGTTCCTAGGTTGAAGTCATCTGTAAAAAAAAATCTACGATCGCCATCACTAACTGGCTGTCTGTTACGAAATATCCATTTTTAAAATTACAACGACTCTTTTTCCTATTACGTAGTTTTTTGTTTTTCCTGTATCACCGACAAGAATTTCACTGGACTGACTATGAAAAACACGACGTGTGTCTTATAAGAGGTATGTAGGTTGATGGTGTCTTATAAGAGGTAGGTAGGTTGTTGCTGTCTAATAAGAGGTAGGTAGGTTGATGGTGTCTTATAAGAGTTAGGTAGGTTGATGGTGTCTTATAAGAGGTAGGTAGGTTGATGGTGTCTAATAAGAGGTAGGTAGGTTGATGGTGTCTAATAAGAGGTAGGTAGGTTGTTGCTGTCTAATAAGAGGTAGGTAGGTTGATGGTGTCTTATAAGAGGTAGGTAGGTTGATGGTGTCTTATAAGAGGTAGGTAGGTTGATGGTGTCTTTTAAGAGGTAGGTAGGTTTATGGTGTCTTATAAGAGGTCGGTAGGTTGATGCTGTCTTATAAGAGGTAGGTAGGTTGATGGTGTCTAATAAGAGGTAGGTAGGTTGATGGTGTCTAATAAGAGGTAGGTAGGTTGATGGTGTCTTATAAGAGGTAGGTAGGTTGTTGGTGTCTAATAAGAGGTAGGTAGGTTGATGGTGTCTAATAAGAGTTAGGTAGGTTGATGGTGTCTTATAAGAGGTAGGTAGGTTGATGGTGTCTAATAAGAGGTAGGTAGGTTGATGGTGTCTAATAAGAGGTAGGTAGGTTGATGGTGTCTAATAAGAGGTAGGTAGGTTGATGGTGTCTAATAAGAGGTAGGTAGGTTGATGGTGTCTAATAAGAGGTAGGTAGGTTGATGGTGTCTTATAAGAGGTAGGTAGGTTGTTGCTGTCTAATAAGAGGTAGGTAGGTTGATGGTGTCTTATAAGAGTTAGGTAGGTTGATGGTGTCTTATAAGAGGTAGGTAGGTTGATGGTGTCTAATAAGAGGTAGGTAGGTTGATGGTGTCTTATAAGAGTTAGGTAGGTTGATGGTGTCTTATAAGAGGTAGGTAGGTTGATGGTGTCTTATAAGAGGTAGGTAGGTTGATGGTGTCTTATAAGAGGTAGGTAGGTTGATGGTGTCTTATAAGAGGAACTGTCTACACTATATGGGATGTTACACTGTCCATGATTGATTAATTTTGCTTCTGTTTCTACGATTTTCTATTGGATTTTTGAACTGATCCGACAGTGTGGAATTTAATTTTCTGATCCGACAGTGTGGAATTTAATTTTCGATTTTATTTGTACTGCCAATAAAGACACGGATGAGAAGATGAAATTATTATTCCAAGACAACTTTGCAATTTGATAGGCATATTTGTTGAAACACACCAGTGTTGTAATAGTTAAAGTGTACGCCTCGGGTGGGTAAATCGAGGGTCCCCTCCCTAGTCGAATCAATACAAACAAAGACTGCACAATTAATGTTTGTTGCTTCGAATTCTCCGCTATGTATGCAACATTAAGGAGAAAACGCAAATACTGGCTGGTTCGGAGAAAGGATAATATGTAGAAGTGGAGTGACATGTCTACCCACGGACTGTTGTTTCAATGACTTTGCACTATACAAATCCAACTAAGCGTGTTCGCCAAGTATAAAAGTATAAAGCGGACATCATCGATTGTAGCTTGTTCACGCCATGATACAACTGAAATATCACTCATTTAGGCGTTAAGCAACAATCATTCGCTAACTCATTCATATTTGTTGTACCGGACACTGTGGGACGTTAAACAACAATCTCTCATTCATATTTGTTGTACCGGACACTGTGGGACGTTAAACAACAATTACTCATTCATATTTGTTGTACCGGACACTGTGTGGGACGTTAAACAACAATCACGCATTCATATTTGTTGTACCGAACACTGTGGGGCGCTAAGCATCATTCATTCATTCCTTCATATTTGTTGTACCAGACACTGGGTCGCTAAACAACAATTACACACCCATTCATATTTATTGTACGGACACTGTGGGACGTTAAACAACAATCACTCACTCATTCATATTTGTTTTACCGGACACTGGGGCGCTAAATAAAAATCACTCACTCATTCATATTTATTGTATCGGACACTGCGGG
This sequence comes from Bathymodiolus septemdierum, assembly GCA_963383655.1. Classification (NCBI taxonomy): domain Eukaryota; kingdom Metazoa; phylum Mollusca; class Bivalvia; order Mytilida; family Modiolidae; genus Bathymodiolus; species Bathymodiolus septemdierum. The sequence continues at coordinate 87,679,995 of OY726517.1, read as the reverse complement.
GCGCTAAACGACATTCACTCACTCATTCATATTTATTGTACCGGACACTGTGGCCTGCACAGTATCTATTTACCCCAACCTAACATTTTATCACAGTCGCTTAATACTGCTCACTTGTATGTCGCCCACGTGACATGATACATTACAGATACATATCACATATTAATATGAGAGGACTAATTATTATATTGTTATGTAAGTATAAAATAATATATTATTTTCCTTCACTAATTTCAATGCACCATGGTGCACCAAACAAGACAAAATATTCAGGTGGTAAATGTACTCTAATAATAATGACTTTGTACTATAAATCACAGGTATCTGACAATAAACAAATTAATGTCCAACTGGTCAAACAACATGAAACATATATTGAAAAAAATCTGAAAACAACGTAGCATTGATCTAAGTCATGTGATGCAAAAAAATACAAGGACAGGACAGTTTTTGTCTAAATGTAAAATGGTGGTACATGTATGTAAATTCCATATAAATATTTTTATTTTATAATCGTATTATTTACTTAGTATATCAAACCTATATAATGTCCACTCTTTATAAGATTTAACCGTACAACAACAACAATCGTTCATATTTAAATGACCAGTTATATTAAATATCAACTTTGACCCGTTATTACATTTGTCGAATATTAGAGGTTAAAGTATTACAGTGTAAAAACGATGTTTAATACGCTACTATTTTGGGTGATGGTTTCGTAGACATCATTTTATTTAATTTGTATACTATGGAATTTTCTTGTGTGTATAACCTAAAGTCTATTACGATCTGAAAGTCGTCCCTGCACGACCAGTCGAGGGGAAGGTCAATCACCAGTTGAGGGAAGGTCAATCATCAAATTTGACTCAAGGTGTTGATGTTTTTGCATCTTTTTGTTTTCTGCTGTTCTGTTTTTTTTCCATATGGAATCTCCATTTGCAATTGAGAAAAAATGAAATGTCAACATATATATTGTTTTCAGAAATTTATATCTTTGCTACACCCATACGAAGACGGATTTCATATGTTTAATAATATGCAACGACATGCAAGATATGTTTTAAAAATACTTTCGACTTTGCGTAACATTATTATATCAAAAACTAATAAATTAAATACGGCACCGAAGGACAGCTTCTCTCGTTTTCTATAATTTCATGGACTCTCATGACCAAAGCTATACCCACTCTTAAATGTGAATGATATTTCCGGTAACATATTCTTAGGATACATGTACTTGCTTTAATAAAATGAAAAAAAATAATGGAAAATATATTTGCAATTATTCGTATGACATCCTCATCTAATCACGAAAAAAACTAAACTAATCATTATCAAAATGACCATCTATTCAAGCAAAAACAAATATTATCCATTATCAAAATAGAAAAAAATGGAAATTGTCACTTTTTAGTACTTATTAATTAAAAGTACGCATGACCTTTTTGTTTTGTTTTTCTAACACGACAAAACATATTCTATGTATATTTATATTAAGCTTGTTGTTAATTGATACCATAAACCAACACGACTTGTTACCAAAAGTAGTATAATACACACAAAATGGTGTCAGATCCATGCAAAAATATAAACATTTTCTTTTATTGCTCATATTTTATAAGTGGACAATTAAAGACTTTGAAATAATGGAAGCTACATGTACACCATTCTTCAATCTTTATATATTCGTACAACAATTTTAATGCTATGGTGTGTCTAAATGTCAGATGTAGCATTTATGCTAATACTGATGTCTACTTCATATATTTCCTTTTTCCCCCACATGTGCACTGTAATGCAATTATATAGAGTGTTTTTTTGAAAACACGAGTTTCATTAATTATAAATTATCAATCATAATGTTTTATTTTGTACGTAAATGCTAGTTGTCCACGGGGGAGACGAAAGTAGAACTAATCAAAATTTCCAACACCTTAAATTAACAGAAAAATATTCATAAAAGTGATATATAAAGCTCACAGAAAAAAGTACCAAGGGAAAAATATATTTGAAATCAAATAATTCACAGGATTTCTGCTGGAAGTAATTGAAAAGGGGTAAAGGTAGAAAACACATAGACATTCCTATCGATAAACTATTTGAAGTGTTAAAAAAGATAAACAAAGAGGAAAAATGAGGACGCCATAGGTATCCCCTTTATCGACCTGGGTGATGTAAATCAGCTGAATAAAAACTAAACATGAACAGTCCGAAAGAAGAAATATTTAAATGTATAAAAAAAAAAACAATAAAAAAATCCGAACAAAGTATATCGGGGAACATTTAGTAATAAATGATTTTGTTAAATCGACAACAAATACATTTGTAGAAATTTATAAGCAATTATTTAATATCATGTTCGAAACGAACGTTATTGTTCCTCTTGACTGGCTTTATGTAGGGAATATGAAACAGATAAACGAAAGCAAGACAATAAATTGAATCCCAAATCCCATGAAACAATAACGACAACTTGTCGACAAGCGATAGAAGACCATGTAGAACAATTTAACATATTAACTGGAGAATCAGTTAAGGGAAAGACTTTCCTCCGCTCGTCGATCTTGTGTACGACTCTTCCATCTATGCATGATGAGCACACAGGGTGTGCATTCAGCCTACGAGCGTATGCCGAGTTAGGTCACTCTAGAGGTCATCATGAAGAAGGAGGTTCTAGTAGTGCAAATTTAGCTTCCTGGACAATAATTATAGCTAAATTATAGCAATAGATTATTGGATCATTTCATTCTTATTATAATCAGCTATACAGCTTAGGAGGTAAAGCGCATTATATCAGTTGATTTCCATCAGATTGTGAAGCGTACCTATTGTATCTTATAATGACACATCAGTTGATTTCTATCAGATTGTGAGGCGTACCTATTGTATCTTATAATGACACATCAGTTGATTTCTATCAGATTGTGAGGCGTACCTATTGTATCTTATAATGACACATCAGTTGATTTCTATCAGATTGTGAAGCGTAACTATTGTATCTTATAATGACACATCAGTTGATTTCTATCAGATTGTGAAGCGTACCTATTGTATCTTATAATGACACATCAGTTGATTTCTATCAGATTGTGAAGCGTACCTATTGTATCTTATAATGACACATCAGTTGATTTCTATCAGATTGTGAAGCGTACCTATTGTATCTTATACTGACACATCAGTTGATTTCCTTCAGATTGTGAAGCATACCTATTGCATCTTATAATGACACATCAGTTGATTTCTATCAGATTGTGAAGCGTACCTATTGTATCTTATAATGACACATCAGTTGATTTCCATCATATTGTGAAGCGTACCTATTGTATCTTATAATGACACATCAGTTGATTTCTATCAGATTGTGAGGCGTACCTATTGTATCTTATAATGACACATCAGTTGATTTCCTTCAGATTGTGAAGCGTACCTATTGTATCTTATAATGACACATCAGTTGATTTCTATCAGATTGTGAAGCGTACCTATTGTATCTTATAATGACACATCAGTTGATTTCTATCAGATTGTGAGGCGTACCTATTGTATCTTATAATGACACATCAGTTGATTTCTATCAGATTGTGAAGCGTAACTATTGTATCTTATAATGACACATCAGTTGATTTCTATCAGATTGTGAAGCGTACCTATTGTATCTTATAATGACACATCAGTTGATTTCTATCAGATTGTGAAGCGTACCTATTGTATCTTATAATGACACATCAGTTGATTTCTATCAGATTGTGAGGCGTACCTATTGTATCTTATAATGACACATCAGTTGATTTCCTTCAGATTGTGAAGCGTACCTATTGTATCTTATAATGACACATCAGTTGATTTCCTTCAGATTGTGAAGCGTACCTATTGTATCTTATAATGACACATCAGTTGATTTCCATCATATTGTGAAGCGTACCTATTGTATCTTATAATGACACATCAGTTGATTTCTATCAGATTGTGAGGCGTACCTATTGTATCTTATAATGACACATCAGTTGATTTACTTCAGATTGTGAAGCGTACCTATTGTATCTTATAATGACACATCAGTTGATTTCCTTCAGATTGTGAAGCGTACCTATTGTATCTTATAATGACACATCAGTTGATTTCCATCAGATTGTGAAGCGTACCTATTGTATCTTATAATGACACATCAGTTGATTTCCTTCAGATTGTGAAGCGTACCTATTGTATCTTATAATGACACATCAGTTGATTTCCTTCAGATTGTGAAGCGTACCTATTGTATCTTATAATGACACATCAGTTGATTTCCTTCAGATTGTGAAGCGTACCTATTGTATCTTATAATGACACATCAGTTGATTTCTATCAGATTGTGAAGCGTACCTATTGTATCTTATAATGACACATCAGTTGATTTCTATCAGATTGTGAAGCGTACCTATTGTATCTTATAATGACACATCAGTTGATTTCTATCAGATTGTGAAGCGTACCTATTGTATCTTATAATGACACATCAGTTGATTTCCTTCAGATTGTGAAGCGTACCTATTGTATCTTATAATGAAACATCAGTTGATTTCCATCAGATTGTGAAGCGTACCTATTGTATCTTATAATGACACATCAGTTGATTTCCTTCAGATTGTGAAGCGTACCTATTGTATCTTATAATGACACATCAGTTGATTTCCTTCAGATTGTGAAGCGTACCTATTGTATCTTATAATGACACATCAGTTGATTTCCTTCAGATTGTGAAGCGTACCTATTGTATCTTATAATGACACATCAGTTGATTTCCATCAGATTGTGAAGCGTACCTATTGTATCTTATAATGACACATCAGTTGATTTCATTCAGATTGTGAAGCGTACCTATTGTATCTTATAATGACACATCAGTTGATTTCCTTCAGATTGTGAATCGTACCTATTGTATCTTATAAAGACACATCAGTTGATTTCTATCAGATTGTGAAGCGTACCTATTGTATCTTATAATGACACATCAGTTGATTTCCTTCAGATTGTGAAGCGTACCTATTGTATCTTATAATGACACATCAGTTGATTTCTATCAGATTGTGAAGCGTACCTATTGTATCTTATAATGAGACATCAGTTGATTTCCTGCAGATTGTGAAGCGTACCTATTGTATCTTATAATGACACATCAGTTGATTTCCATCAGATTGTGAAGCGTACCTATTGTATCTTATAATGACACATCAGTTGATTTCCTTCAGATTGTGAAGCGTACCTAGTGTATCTTATAATGACACATCAGTTGATTTCCTTCAGATTGTGAAGCGTACCTATTGTATCTTATAATGACACATCAGTTGATTTCTATCAGATTGTGAAGCGTACCTATTGTATCTTATAATGACACATCAGTTGATTTCTATCAGATTGTGAAGCGTACTTATTGTATCTTATAATGACACATCAGTTGATTTCCTTCAGATTGTGAAGCGTACCTATTGTATCTTATAATGACACATCAGTTGATTTCCTTCAGATTGTGAAGCGTACCTATTGTATCTTATAATGACACATCAGTTGATTTCTATCAGATTGTGAAGCTTACCTATTGTATCTTATAATGACACATCAGTTGAGTTCCTTCAGATTGTGAAGCGTACCTATTGTATCTTATAAAAATGACACATCAATTGATTTCCTTCAGATTGTGAAGCGTACCTATTGTATCTTATAATGACACATCAGTTGATTTCTATCAGATTGTGAAGCGTACCTATTGTATCTTATAATGACACATCAGTTGATTTCTATCAGATTGTGAAGCGTACCTATTGTATCTTATAATGACACATCAGTTGATTTCTATCAGATTGTGAAACGTACCTATTGTATCTTATAATGACACTAAAAGGAGAGACATGTGTTTGCAAAACGTTTTTAAAATACTTTTTGTTTCTATATGAATATATTATTAAACATAATGACCCGTTTTTTATATTGGCAAAATTAACTTAAATTTCGCTGACATAGGTGCTTGGCATTAGACCAATTCACCTGTCATCATGGACATTCATCCAAGGGTACATGAAATATGCATTCAAAACGAAAATATATTGAAAATAAAAATCTGTAGATACCAAAGGGGTAATCTGTAGCCACGAATTAAAGAGAACTCGACAATGCAATGGCCAAAAACGAAGGACAAATACACAAATCAATGTCTTGGTACTTTCAGGTAGCAAACATCTCCTGGATTTTCCAAGTTTATTTTAAGTTTCAAAACTTCCATCTTACCTTCGATTCATACTACTCGTCACTTTAAACTATTATCAATCTTTTTTCTATAAGTGTAATTGACAAGTATATCAGTTCTGACGACATATATATTCAGAACTGATGAGTATGCGATCTTTAAAACATATTTTCGCAATAAAAAGAAGAAGCGCACCAACCGCTTGTAATTACAAATCATACAGACCACGAGTGGACAATTATCACCTGGTTTGTAACTAGATTAACACTACGTGTGCCACTAGTAGAGCACTGCCGACCCTTCCGGAGCACCTGAGTTTTAATAGGGGTCGTGTACTCGATCTTTAGTTGTATGTGTATGTTTTGTAGATCGTTGTTTGTCCTTTTTCTTTTGGCCATTGTGTTGAATGTCCTTCGATTTACGGATTCTGATTATCCCATTGGTATCCTCAAACTCTTCTTAGGACACTTGAAATATCTTAATATAAACGAGAACCGAACGGATGTGTTCAAATACAAGTGTATCGTTTTATTTTTGTAAGTTCAATTTATTGGCTTTCTAAACATTAAAAATGTGATAGAAAACCTTTGCAAATTAACTTGTATTAAGTAAGAAAATACACTCCAACTTGTAGATTCTTAAAAAGAATTAACTAGACTTTTACGTGTCTCGTTAATTCTTTTTCAAATTCAATTATTTTTCAGAATCTATAATTAGAGTGTATTCTCTATGATATTATTCGATATCATCTTAATATAGTTGAATAAGTTTTGTGTTGGTACAAGAATGTAAAATATTGATATGTATGATAACACGATAACGCCTCATTAGCATAACTAGTTATTGCACTCAACACAATCAACAATGATTACATCAGAGACAATTAATGACACAAGATACGAGGTAACATATGTGTCGTACATATGACCTTTCAGTACATGACAGGTACAGGGTATACAGTAAAACCCTTTACTGAATCTTTATATTGGGTTCATGCCCAGTTTTTGGTGGTGTCCCTGTTGCTCAATTTTTACATTTGCTGTGTTGTGTTGTGTTTTTATGTTTTTTTTCTTCGTCCTGTGTCTTGTGTGTACAATGTTTCCAGTGTCTCTGGATTGTCCATTCTTGATTGTCCCTTCGGTTTTTTTTCTAACGGTTATTTACTAAATATAGGGATTCACCACAATTGAGCCACCGATATGTACATTGATGCAATAATCCATGAGCCTAACGTGACAATTATTCGGGAGAGATGGGCTTATGTAGTATGTACTACGTCGAACGATGCTTTGGGATTCTAAAAGATTTCATGGAGTTGTCATTTACCATCAATACAAACGTCGGCACATTACACAGACAACTATCTTAATTAGCTGCTGTTAGCAAAGTTCACATGGTTAGCACTGCTGCACTAAGAGGAACGATGCATCTGCTGCAAGAACAATCTGCTGTGGTGGAATGACTTCAGGGTTAGTATTATATCACATGAACATGCCGGTGATTCAGAGAACAATATGGAGAAGTTGCTGGCAACTGATAAGTTTCTGTATGCTTTCTACAGAACAATGTTGGTAGTAGTTAAGGTCTGGAAGTCTTTGGGAGTGAATTACTCATTATTGTCAATGAACGTTCAGCAGCAGAACCATCACCATGATCACGACAATGAATGAGTTTTTAATTCTGTTTGGCCAAGCATAAAATATTTGCACAAAGATATTGATGTCGACATGATTGCCTAACACCGATCTGGCTAACAACAAGGCTTACATTTGCTTGTTGTAATGTTTGCTATTCTTATTTATCCACCCTCCATACGTATATTTAGAGGTAGTCAATAGAGTTTAAGTGTTCAAGTAGTGAACCTAAGCAATCATTAGTGATAGGTATAATGACATAGTTCTTGACAGTTTCTTAACTGCCCGATACAAAACCGAAGAAAAGTTTGAAGATATCGAAAGTGTGTGTGTGTGGGGTAATCAGAACCCGTAATTTGAAGAAGTACAGACAATACAATGACGAAAAAGAATAAAAGAACACAAAACACTACACAGAAAACTAAAGGTTTAGCAACACGACTTCCACTCAAAACACATCATGTTTTCTATATATAACTATGACAAAATCATGTTCCACCATGATATGGATATATTTTTTGTTCATAGCAACGTTGTAAAATGTTCATGGACGACATCCTGAAAACCAACTGACATTGAGTGTGAAGCACCTTGATGTAGCGTTGCGTGGCGAGTATTACTTTTTTTTGTTTCAGGGACGTTTGTTGTCAATATTTGTTGCCTATTATGTATCGATACTATTATATAGTTATTTGATGCTGGAGGTTTCCGTTTACTTTTTTGAATCATGCTGGAATTAAAGGTAAATCAACCGTTTTGCACAGGTAAAGCACCGACTATGGTTGGTCCCCCCATCCGCCTAGCAAAAGGGAACATGATCGCCATCAACGATCTACAACAGATTATCCAGTTGGTATCTTTAATTTTTTTTCCGGTTTTCAAAATGTCTAGACTAAGTATGATATTGCCTGACATTGAAATGGACAGTACATCTCATAACCAAATTGTTTGTCATACGACTATTTTTGTACATTAATAAGCCGACGAATTACGTCCTTTAAATAGTGGTATGACTTACTGCGTACCTGATGAAGGTTATTCCAGAAATTCGTCGTGTGCACTAAATTTGATATCTACGTTTTTATAACTTTAGTACTACCATCATATGTCAACACAACTTACAAGTGCATGGCCGGTTCAGGGTCAACAACGTTTCTGTTGAATGAATTCTTTATTTGCAAAAAGCATATACATGCTATAGCAATCAAACAGATATATACACATGTAACACAATAACAAAAAGCAGAGAACAATTAAACACATTATATATCGACAACAATATTAACTAATTATATGACATCTGATTTTCCAAGCTGCCGTTAGATAATTATATAATTTTATAGTGAGATTTTTATTGGCAGCTTTTAATAAATGTTCAAGTTTATAAATATTCGGCCAAGAACAGTAATATGTTGGCAAAAAATGCGTACGTACAGACCTATATGCAGGACAAACTAACACAAAATGATATTCGTTTTCAACAACATTCATATTGCAACACAAACATAAACGTGATTCTCTTGGGGTATTGTTATAACGACCAAGTTCAATATTCAATTTTAATGTACCACTGCGTAATTTTGTAAGTAGATACACATTACTACAAAAATTAAGATATTTCTCATGACAAAATTCTACCTTAATATTTCTATAAATACACAGTTTTTCACAATCGTATACAGATATTGACCACTGTTGCACAAATTGATCTTTAATACGTTGTTTAACAAAGTCAAATGATACACTTGATGCATCCTGAGATATCCAAACATAATTAAGACCAAGGCTGAATAACAAGTCACGTACATTGGAAACCCAGTTAGTTTTACCGTTATTAACATCATTATACAATAGTTTATAAACATCATAAACAACCTTAGATTTATACAATAAAATATGCAACCAGTATTTCAAAATTCTGAAACGTCTAGAAATATACATTGGCAAATGGCCAAGTTCACCATACAAAAAAGCAGTAGGTACATTTTTACCTATTTTTAAAACAAATCTACAAAAACGATTATGTATTACTTCAATATCATGAGCACGATGAAAACCCCATATTTCTGACGCATAACTCAGAACGGAACCAACCATACTGTCAAATGACATGCACTGTTGTTCAGTTGAAATATAAACACTTTTGAGTGAGTTCATAAGTGACGACAATGCACGTGCTCCTTGTTGCGAAAGACGTTTCTCAGTTTGCAGAAATTTTCCATTATAATGCAACAACATGCCAAGATAAACGTAAGAATCAACAATTTGAAGTTCCATATTGTCATAAAAGAAATGATCATTTACCGGCCGCCAGCTATTTCGAAAAACAACTACTTTGGTTTTGTCAATGTTAACTTCAATATTCCATTTCCTGCAATATATGAATAATTTATCCAGCAGATGTTGTAGAATTTCAGGTGTTTTTCCAAACAAAACAGTATCATCGGCCAATAAAATAAGGTATATCAAATAATCATTCTATGTTACAATACCATCAGCTGTGTCCGTGGAAAAATCATCAATGATATCATTAATAAAAAAATAGAAATAACAAAGGAGATAGTGGTTCTCTTTGTTTAACACCAAGTAAGTTATCAAACGCATCTGAAAGTACTCCACCAGCTTTGACACGAAGTCGAACGGACGAATAGATAGACTTTACCATTGCTACAAATTTAGTACTAAGTCCATTACGTAATAGCTTGTATATAAGGATTCTTCTATTGAGCTTATCAAATGCTTTGCGGACGTCCACGAATGCAGAATATAATTTCAATTTATTCTGAAGAATATTTGAAATAATAATTCCCTGTATAATAAATATAGCATCAACGGTTGAACGGCCTGGACGAAATCCAAATTGGTTGTGTATTAGTTTATCTTCATCTTCGGATCAAGATAATAAACGTTCGTAAACAGTTTTGACAGAACACTTACAAGTACAATAGGTCTATAATTATTCGGATCCGACAAGTCACCACTTTTCGGAACTGGAATGACTAAGCATTCAGTCCAAAAGTCAGGGTATATTCCATGGTTAAATATATAGTTGAATAACTTTTTTAATAATGGAGCAAAGAATATCGGACTAGCGGTAAATATTTCACCAATAATGTTATCGCTTCCTGCACTTTTTTTCGGGTTTTAGGTTCGCTATTGCTTTAATTATATCATCCTCTGTAATTTCTGAATCTAAAGCGTCTACGTCTACGTTTTCAAAAGGATCATTATTGATTAAGTTCAACACCTCTTCAGAAAGCTCTGGTGGATCTGCACCAAGAACATTTTCAAAGTATTTAGAAATTGTTTCGTTGTCAACTGCACATTTCGTTTTTCGTTTTGGTCTTACAGCTGACCAGAATTTCCTGGGCTCCGTTTTCGCAATTTTACAAAGCTCGATACCCTTTCTACGTTTAAAAATAGATTGTGCCTTGCGCTTGGTTTTATTAAACAGGTTTCTGGCAGAAATGTATGAATGACGGTTTGCATCGCTGGGATGTCGTTGAAAAAAGTTTCTTACACTATGAAAGTTTCGTCGAGCTGTAGCACATTTTCCATCAAACCATTCATTATTTGGCCTTTCTGGATAAGCATTGTCTCTAATTAGAACTGAACGACCATAGACTTCAAAAGCATATTTGTAAAGTATGTCCGAGATATTCCGTACTACGGAATTCATATCATCAACAGATGCAATGTCATCCACTAACGAGAAAAGTGTGTTCTGATTGGAAAGTAGTTTTTGTATATATTCATGATTTTTATCATTATTCCATTTTATGAAGGAATGTACCGCTGGAGGTTCGAATGGTTGACGATTGTTCGAAAAGTCTAGTTCAAAAAATATCGGTGAGTGGTCAGAAAATTCGCTAAACTGTTTCACCTCAAAAGCACTAATTTTATCATAGTTTATTGGCGAAAGTAACAAGTAGTCATTTACACTCCTCCCTCTTGTAGTACAAAATGTAAAACGCCCTTCCATATAATTTCCAAGTCTACCATTAGCTACAGTGAGACCGGTATTGTAACACATTTGTAACAGTTTTCGACCAAGAGCGTTTACCGTCTTGTCCATAGAGACTCTGTTCGGAATAGTTGGGTTTTCAACATGCTCTACACTCATTACATATTGATCTAATTCATCATTATACAAAAAATCATTTATTTCACCAATACGACTGTTTAAATCACCACAAACAAATACTTCACCTTTATCACTATATTCAAGAACAATACTTTCAATAGTTTCATGAAAATCAAACTCACATAATTCGTAAAATTTATATTTTTCATGTGGAACATATGAAAAACATATATACATATCATTTTCAATATAAAAAAAATCACATTTTAACTTCACAAGAACAATACCATAGTTCAATTCTTTTTCAACAGTAATACCATCATTTAAAAAATGTCTGCAAAACACAGCTAGTCCACCTTCATTTCTCTTACCTATATTAACAGATCTATTGACACATGAAATTTTAACAAAACCATCAATATCTATCAAGTTACTATCATTTAACCAGGTTTCGCTTAAAAATAAAATGTCATAACTATCAACTAAATTCAAAAAATCATTGTCATTATACACTGAAGTCAAACCATGAACGTTCCAAGATAAACATTTTATGCAATGTATATCTAAATGAAATTTACGTAGATTAAAGTTATAGCAATACCAGTAAGTTCACACACTATCCAATTGTGACACAAAGGAAGTTCAAAACTTTTTGATAAACACAATGAGTTTAGTTTTAATTAGTCAATTTCTAATTTGTTGTAGCAATAGTCCTGTCTATGTCACATTTACTGTCAATGTCCCTCAGTCGATATGTCTTACTAGAGTCTGGAATATTAGAACAATATGAACGTGTTATTACATCTTTCATAGTATGTACTTGTCCAAAGATAATCTATCTAAACTAAAGACATATATCTAAATGTTTCTATCATGTATTATATTTCGTGCCTGAGTTTCTTGCAGACATGTTTCCCGGTGTGGCTGATCTTCAAACATTAGCTCAAGTGATCCGATTATTTCTATACGTAGATTTTGTAAATGATGACGTCACAACGAGGGTCATGAATGAAACAGCAGAAACGTACCCTTTTAAGGCACATTGTCTTATTCTTGGCTTTGGATTTTATATTTTGTCATTGGTATTATTTTTATTATTATTATTTAGTGGCATGGCGCGTGTATGAAATAACATTCACCAGGTACGCTCATAGTCGAAAGATTGGAAAGCCAAATAATATTATTTATTGTAGACAGATCGTTTGTTTTTCGTTCAACATGAACTAGCCATGATATCCTCTCTTGTGAATATTATGTCTTGTGAGTATACTCGTGTCGTTTTGGATTGTCCTATATTGTAATACAGTCGTAGATGTTAATATCTATAAACGTCAGAGAAAACCGAATGGACAATCAAGAATGGACAATCCAGAAACAGTGGCAACATTGTGCATTGAAGACACAGGACGAAAACAAACAAACCACAAAAACACAACACAACACAGAAAACTATACTGGTGTCAAATTCGACTTCCATATCACATGCTATTGGTTTTGTTTAACTGAAACAGGACGTGCGCCACTAGTAGAGCAGAAATTGACCACTTTTCCGGCGCACCATAGTTTTGTGTGCATTCGTGATGTTCAATCTTTAGCTTTCTTTGTAGTGTTCTGTTGATCATTATGTGTCCTTTTTCTTTCGGCCATTGTATTGAATGTCATTCGATGTGTCCTTCTTTCGGCCATTGTATTGAATGTCATTCGATGTGTCCTTCTTTCGGCCATTGTATTGAATGTCATTCGATGTGTCCTTCTTTCGGCCATTGTATTGAATGTCATTCGATGTGTCCTTCTTTCGGCCATTGTATTGAATATCATTCAATTTACGGCTTCTAATTACTCCTTTGGTGTTGACAAACTTTTCTTACACGAAATAAGTCGGTATGTATATACAAATATGAATAAAACAGTTCTGGAAATTATTAATGTTCTCCTGAGCGACAATTGAATCTTGTCATAACAAGACAGGAATCTTTATTCTCAAATAAACCATAGATTATAATGGTACAGAGAAGTTACAACATAGAAATACAACACAACACATACATGACAAATAAATAACAGATACACAAATACATATACATACAATATTTACATTACAACAGGAGGAGTTAAGTATTAGCCAAGATAATATCTGATCTGTTGATTTTTCTTATAAATCTACATAACTTTTCTAGTTTTGTTTTTTTCAGAAGTACACATAATTAGTATACATTTTAATATATTTGGACTTTGAGTAAGATTTCTACTTATTAGTTGGGTTCAATTTTCAGTAAAAAAATGGCACTCCACAATATAGTGAAATGCGTCACCAATAAATCTGCTATCACATTTTAAACACTGTCTATTTTCTCTGTCGATACCATGTCATCATCCAGTTTCTATCGGTAATTTGTGATTTGTGGATCGAAATTTACATAGTGTATATATATCCTTATCTTCAAAAATATTGAAATAATTTTGGAATTCAAAATTATCTTTAAATAATCTATAATTGATCGCCTTTGGTGAGTTTTGTATCAGAGAATGCCACCCCTGTGCAAACTACTCATGGAGACGATTCCTAACTAAAGCTAAAAGCAGGTAGAAATTTTGAAAGAATTGATGAGACCAAATGTAGGAATAGCCTGTATCATCAACAATGTGCTTAGCATGTTTGATCCAAGAAAAATCCAGATTTTCATCAATAAAAAGGTTATACAATATTTTATAGGATAAATATGAGAGCTTTGTTTCTTTACCGCTTAACAGCCTTGCCCAATATGATATCATTCTTAATTTTACATCAATTTCAATAGGAAACAATCCAAGTTCACCATATATTAAATAACTAGGTGTCGATGTTTTTAATTTCAATTAAAGCTTGCAAAATCTTAATTGTACTTTTTCAAGATATTGAATATTTTTACTAAAACACCATATTTCTGAACCATATAGTAATATTGATTTTACCATTTTGTTAATAGGTTCAAGATGGCATTCAATTGATAAATTATGTGTTCTACCTCTTTTCAAAACTTCAAACATTGCTTTTGTAGCTTTTTCGGCTTGCTTTTTAATAGTTTTGCTAACATTTCCTGGGGTGGCCTGAACATGATAAACTTAAAGGCTTTTATTCAAGGGCTTAAACTTACTTGGGTACGGAGACTATTCCATTCAGAGTCAAATTGGGTTAAATTGTATAAATATAGGGAAAAAATAGATTTTACTGAGTTAGCTTATCTTGGATCAGTAAAAGCTTCAAAAAATAAATTTTGGAAAGAAGTCTTTGATTCCTGGAATAACTTAAAAGAACTACATTTACCTCGATATCCAGGAGATGTCTTTTCGACTTCATTATGGAATAATATTAGTATTAAAGTTGGCAATTCTACGGTTTATTTCAAAAATTGGGCAAAAAGGGGAATTTGGACGGTTAATGATCGCATTGATAATCAAGGCAATATTATGTCATTTCAAGATTTCCAGCAGACTTATAATTTAAGACCAATGTTCTTGCAGTTTTATGGTATAACTCTTACGATTAAAAAATGGCTGCATTCTACTGGTGTAAATGTACACGAGAAAAATCCTCAGCCATTAATGCCATTTAACATTGGCCTTTTTCTTAAATCTAGGAAAGGCTCAAAGGATATGTACAATGTCTTAAATAGAAAGACAGTACAAATATCTACAGAACAGAAGTGGGAAAACATCCTAAACAAATATGATATTGAGTAGAAAAATATTCACTTTCATTGTACAAAGCATACAAAAAACACAAAATTTGCTGGTTTCAATATAGAATTATCCATAGAATATTGGGAACAAACACTTTTCTTTGCAAAATAAAAGTAAAGGATTGTAACTTATGTACATTTTGTAAAGAAGAGCCAGAAACTATTGAACATCTACTATGGGGTGTCATAAAGTCTCAGACTTATGGCATGAATTGAACAGATGGATTTTTGATATGACATACATTGAAATTCCATTGAATTTGGAGATAGTTATGTTTGGCCTACTACATCCTTATGATGCTAATTTAATTGAAAATAAGATAATCTTGTTAACAAAATTTTATATTTTTAGAACAAAGGTAAATGAAGGAATGGTCAACTTTGAAGCATTAAAGAATTACTTAAAAGAAAATCTGATTTGAGAAAAACACATTTCTTTCAAGAACTTAACTCTAGAAAAATACAATACGTACTGGAGTCCCTGGTTACCTATAATGGAACGTAGATCAATATTTATATAGTATTAAGGTATTGTTTCCTACCTCGTATACCTTTGATTAACAGCGCTATATTTACGCAAATTTTATTTGTGTTTGGTTATGGCTTTGCTACCTTTGCAGTCAAATTATAAATGTTTTATTAAGTTCAATATCCTTGTGTTTATACTAATATGCATGTCTGTTTTCTGTATGTTGTAATATTTATATATGTGTTTTGTACAATAAATATAAAGTTTTCATTAAGAAAAAAAAATTCCTTTCATGTTAAACACTATTCTCAAATAATTAAATTCATTAACAATTCCTAATTCAGACCCATTCAATGTAAATTTTAAATTTGTTCATTGTCTCTCCCTGGAAAACACTATAACTATAGTTTTATCTGTCTGTGTTTGCTTTTAATTTCCAAGTATTACAATATACACCAAATTTATTCAAAATATTTTGTAAGTCATCGTGAGTTTCAGCCATTAGAACAGTATCGTCAGCATATAAAAGTGCAAAGAGCTTTAAGTAAATATTCAATTTATCTTCTATGCAATTTGAAACTGTTTCTAAACCATTAAGATTTGCATTTTAAAAAAAACCATTTGTAAATCGTTTAGGAACATGGCAAACAGAAAAGGATATAAATTTACCCCTCGCCTCATTCCCATATCACAGAGAAAATAATCAGCTTTACAATAATTATAAGTTACACATGATTTTACATCTTTGTACATATTTAGAATAATAGTATACATTTTGCCATTTATGTGATTCAATAGTAATTTGTTTCAAAATGCATCTCTCCATACCGTTTCAAAAGCTTTCTCGAAGTCGACAAAGGCACAGAACAGTTTTTTCTTTTTTCTTTTTAAGATCTCAAAAAATGAAAATAATGTGAAAATACTGTCCGTTGTCGAGTAAGATTTCCGGAAACCAAATTGGTTTTCGCTCATCCAGAGAGCTTCTTCCGAGAAACGACATAATATTTCATTTAATATAGCTGTGAATAATTTACCAAGGCAGTTAAGAATAGTAATCGGGCGGAAGTGTGTTTGGATCAAGTGGGTTGCCTTTATTTTTGTATATGGGTTTTATATTACCTACAAGCCAAACGTCGGGCATTACACCAGAGTCAAACATTGCATTAAATATCTTCTCATAAGTAGGGAGAAGCAGATCTAATGTAGATTTTATATATTCGTTTACAATGTAATCTTCTCCACAAGCTTTATTATTTTTTTAGCTTCTTAATACAGCGAAGTATTTCCTCTTGCGTTATACTGAAATTATGTTTTTCATTTAGGGGGCCAATATTAACATTATCAAGAAGATCTCTATCAAAATGCTCTTGTTGTACAAGAGGTTCATCGGGGGCTTTATTCATGTTTTTGAAAAGCTTGAATAAGTCTCCCAAAGGGATGCTTGGTTGTTTTTTCCCCCTACCCTTATTTAAAAGCTTCCAGTATTCCTTTGTGTCTAATTAATTTTTTTTTATCTTCTTACGCATATTTGCACGATAAATTTTGCTATTTTTATCAAGGTTTTTTTTGTATCGTTTCTCGGCTTCAACGACATCTTGTTTGAACGCTTCTTGTTCGTTTTATTTTAAATTTTCATTTTAGTTTACGATAATTTTGTCGAGCAACTTTACACTAAGATAAGATAAGATAAGATAAGTTTTATTTATAGTCGGCATATTTAAATAACAATACAACACAAGCCCCAGTGGGCTTTTGACCGACATACACAATACAAGTCCTGGTGGGCTTTTGACCGACATACACAATACAAGTCCTGGTGGGCTTTTGACCGACATACACAATGCAAGTCCTAGTGGGCTTTTGACCGACATACACAATGCAAGTCCTAGTGGGCTTTTGACCGACATACACAATACAAGTCCTAGTGGGCTTTTGACCGACATACACAATGCAAGTCCTAGTGGGCTTTTGACCGACATGCACAATGCAAGTCCTAGTGGGCTTTTGACCGACATACACAATACAAGTCCTAGTGGGCTTTTGACCGACATACACAATACAAGTCCTAGTGGGCTTTTGACCGACATACACAATACAAGTCATAGTGGGCTTTTGACCGACATACACAATACAAGTCCTAGTGGGCTTTTGACCGACATACACAATGCAAGTCCCAGTGGGCTTTTGACCGACATACACAATACAAGTCCTAGTGGGCTTTTGACCGACATACACAATACAAGTCCTAGTGGGCTTTTGACCGACATACACAATGCAAGTCCTAGTGGGCTTTTGACCGACATACACAATGCAAGTCCTAGTGGGCTTTTGACCGACATACATAATACAAGTCCTAGTGGGCTTTTGACCGACATACACAATACAAGTCCTAGTGGGCTTTTGACCGACATACACAATACAAGTCCTAGTGGGCTTTTGACCGACATACACAATACAAGTCCTAGTGGGCTTTTGACCGACATACACAATACAAGTCCTAGTGGGCTTTTGACCGACATACACAATACAAGTCCTAGTGGGCTTTTGACCGACATACACAATACAAGAGTAAATAACAGTTAAAAACAACAAAATTAATAATTTAGATAAAAGCACTCATAGTACCAAAATACAGCAAATAAGTTAAAGCACACATATAGCACAGACAAGGTAAGCATATACAAAAGTAAAAAAGTTAATCAAGCACAGTAATAAAAGCTAAGAAAATAAAAATAAAATAAAGCTGGTGTTTTGAGCTAAAAGCATGTTATACTGCTAAAAAATAAATGAATATAAATAATATAAAAATTGAAAAGATCTTGATGATATTATTATTTTTAACATGCATTACATTTGCATTCATTTACATTCCAAGATAATAAAATGTTTTTAAATTGGTTAAAATTGGCAATTTTTCTAAAATCATCAGGTAGGTCATTCCATAAAACAGCAGCTGTATATTTAAAAGAGTTCTTACCATAGGTAGTAGTCTTTACTCTAGGTATCTCTACAATATTAGAATATCTAAAACTATATTTACTATTTTTTAAAACAACTAAATCATTTAAACATGATGGAGACAGTTTATACAATACTTTAAAACATTCCAATGCCATAGTGCGCATTCTCCTTATTTGTAGAGATGGTACTTTTGCTATATGTAAAAGTTCTTCATATGTGCTATTGTAATCCTCATAGATAAAACGTAAAGCTCTTTCCTGTATTTTCTCCAGTTTTATAGTGTTTGCTTTTGAACAAAAATGCCAAGCCAAAGGACAAAAATTGAAATTGGACAATATAAAAGAATGAAAAATTGTTAGCTTATTAAGCTTAGATAAAAAAACAACCAATACGCTTTAGTACACTTAATTGCTGTGAAGCTTTACGACAGATATTTTTTATATGTTTATCAAAATTTGGCTGATAGTCTATATCAATACCCAGTAATTTTACAACTTCATCACATGATATATTAGCAGACTCAATATTAAAAACAGGTTCTTTTGCATAAGTTTTCTTCCCAACAGCAATAGCTTGAAATTTATCTGGTTTGGCTTGCATACAATTAAAATTAAACCATTCAATTAAAATAGAGCTTTCTTTCGTAGTTGAACCAGGATTTATCTCCATTAGGTTTTTTATTACATGTATCAGGTCTGGTTTTATATTTAAATGAAGTTAAATGTTGTTTTCGCACTGTCAATTAAAAGATTACACAGTTCACTGACAAACGAATTGACTTTATCTTTATCTATATCATCGATTAATGTGCTAACAAGTTCATTATATAATCCGTTTAACTTTACTTTATCTATAATATATATTAATATTAAATATTAACAGCAAGTAAAACAGTGGCATGCAAGCAGGTTCAGAACTTCAGACCACCTCGATCATTTGATTTTCAACTGAGACTTAACCCTTACATGTCCAAAGAGCTTATTTTTAGGCTTTTCAAACCACCCCTCGAGTGCCAACGGCCTATTTGTAGGCTTTGCGTAAAACGTCATCGATGACGTCACAATAAACATGACGTCACAAGTTCAATGATAGTGCCGTTCTATAATATATATATTTTTATTTTTTTTTATTCAGAACCTACCCCTTTACAACGGTGGCAAGCATCAACGTACCAATGTGTGCGTCTAATAATAATAAATTATACAAATATATTAAAATGAGTATTAAGGGAACGACCATTTACTTGAAGGGGGGGGGGGTTAAATTAAAAAAAAAAAAAAATATTCTGATTCCCAATGTTGCTGAAAAAAATATTCTGATTTTGGTGGAGGAAAATTTTTTTTTCTGATTCAGAGTTTTTGTCATATAACCTAATGTTAATTTCTGGAAAAAAATTAATATTCTAACTCTTGTGATGTCCAAAAAAATATTTCTGAACGAAACAAAAATCCATAACCATAACCCCCCCCCCCCCTTTTTTCAAGTTAAATGGTCGGTCCCTAATCATACATGAACATTGAATATAACACATTTGAAATCATCAAAGAATAAAAAAAACATCATTGTCATTGTCATAAAAGTCATAACATATTATCACAGAAACAATTGTGTCATTCTTCATTAAAACAAAATTATATACATTGTATATTTTTAATTGCACTTAATTATAAATAAAATATAAGAATGACATATAAAATAAAAGAAACACAATATTAAGCGAGTTCCTGATCATCGACACATGACTCAATTAAAATAGTTCGCTCTTTCATCATTTTACATAATTAGTCTTTTTACTGAACTGGTCGAGCAAGAAATCAAGATCACTGTTAAAACTAAGACAAAAGTCAACGCAGCTTTTGAAAGGACGGTAGCTCTGAAAACGCAAGATCCGGATAAAACGATTGTATTACTGTTTCTATTTCTTCGAATACTTCTTGTCTGATAATGATTGGTATATGCACTGCGCATCAAATCAACTGAACGGCGTAACAAATCATTTAAAGAGAGGTGTAAAGTAATCAAACATCTCTTCAATTCATTTACGGAGAAGTGCATTATTTCCAGTATTATAGTTAGATAGACATGTCACCCCACTCGGATACAATATCCTGATTCCGAGCCAACCAGTCATTGCTCTTTCTCCTTAATGCTACGTACTTAGTGGAGAAGCAACAAATACCAATTTAATAGTCTTTGGTTTAACCCGATCGGGGATCGAACCCACGATCTACCGCATTCGACATTTTAATAACGATTATATGTATATATATATATATATATATATATATATATATATATATATATATATATAGGGTACTGTAGGGTACCCTCTGAAACTGCCCCAACTTTCCGTTCAGGATTAGGAGTTATAAACTTGTGTCTAATTTAAAGGTCTAGGCAGGGCCGCCAAGAGAATTTTTGGACACCAGGGAAAAAGGAAACTTGGCCCCCCTCCTACAGTTCTCCAAATAATGATACTCAAACTAAGTCCACCACGGTGTGTCATAAGGAAGGAATCAGTACAAAAATGAATTGATGAATTGTGATTTAGAAAACAGCTTTCTACTTGTTTATTTGGCTGGACCCTTAATTATAATAATCTGGTACATTTATTAATAGATGTATTTTTATAAACTAAAAACAATAGTCAAATTATTTTATCGACAACCAAATATAAAACATATCTTCACTAATTTAATTCCCTAGGCAGCTGAATAAGTACACGTTTTAGTCTAAGTCTACAACATTTTTATTTGAAAAAGCATAGGGTAAAACAATTTCAGCAGAAAATGTTATTCAGATAGGATTCCGAGGTTTTGGAAAACATTACCAAGAGGAACCCTCGTGCCTCGTTTTACCCACTTGCCTTCATAAGAATATTAATCAGTTTAAAGTTAAACTGAAGTCAATATACCAAAATTTGGTAGAAACTAATTTTGATACCAACAACTACTGTAGGCCTACTTTGGACAGTTGACTTGTACGTGTCCGAGATGACATCCTTTTTTTTTTTTTTTATCTCTCTCAGTCTCTCTCTCAACATCTTTTGTACCGACCCGCTCAGCATACCTTGATTATAATTTATTTAATTTGTATGTTGCAATGTTTGACAATGACAATGTGGTGACTGACGAAGTGAAATTAATAAATAGATAAATAATAAAGGGTCATCTGAACGGAATCAATTGAGTTTAACAAAAGTCGGATCATGTCTACTCACCATTATTGAGCCCCTCCCCTTGCAATCCGGCCTCGATCTGTCAATAATGTTATCTGGCGACGCCAGCTTGTTAATCAAGACAACAGAAATAGACTTGTACGTTTTGGAAAGGAGAAACAGCGAAACTGTATTATCTGTACTACACCAAACATACGTTCTAGAGCAATCACTATATGCTCGAGATGTAATAAAGTGGTTCATGCCATGTGCTTGTATCGGCATTGAACTTTAATAAACATATTAAACATATTGACAATTCATAGCTTTTGTCAATATATATTTTTAAGATGGATAGATTAACGTGTTGAAAGAACAAAACTTAACGGGTGAGGGAAAAAAACACAGATCACAGGCAATAATTAAACTGTTATATATCTTTGTTGAACTTTCTCATATATAAGGTTAAAATCCAACACTCATTACTCGGAGCTGGACTAGACAGATACTCATGTCATTTATGTCGATTCTTTCAACTTTACATGTAAATATTTACCATGCTTCCTCCATACTATTTGTTATTTAATGTTGATATATATAACAGAGAGTTATGGTATTCAACGTCACTTTCAACAATATTTAAGTTATATCGTGGTGGTCGATTTTTTTTTTTGATGGAGGAAACCGGAGTACCCGGGGAAAACCATCAACCTACCGGAAGTCACCGAAAAACTTTATCACATAATGTTGTATCGAGTACACCTCGCCTGAATGGGATTCGAACTCCCAGCGTTAGTAGTGATAGGCAGTGATTGCATAGCTAGTTATAAAAAAAAATATTCAACTAACATAATATCACGACCACGACGTATATTGGCATTGTTTCTTTTAGGGCAAAAGCGTATGTCAAATTGTACATTTATTTCATTATTTAAAGTGTGATAAACGCGCATGCAATTTTACATTATTAGATTCAATAAAGTGTGGGGAAAAAAACAAGTGTACAATTTTACATTAGACACATTTTTTTTTTAAATACATCAGTAATTTTCTATTTTACCCATTAAGGTTTGAAAAAAGATTGCGCAATTTTACATTGTAAATTTATAACCCACAAAGTCAAAACACGTGTGTGTAATTTTACATTGTAAATTTACAACCCACAAAGTCTAAACACGTACGTGTGTGTAGTTTTACATTGTAAATTTACAACCCACAAAGTCTAAACACGTGTGTGTAATTTTACATTACAATTTACACCCCACAAAGTCAAAAAACGTGTGTGCAATTTTACATTATAAGTTATCTACGTGTCGATCGGTGGGCATTGAGATTGTACCACCCTGAAGCACTTTTGTATAGCCTGAGGCGAAGCCGAAGGCTGTACAGGGGTGCTGAAGGGTGGTACAATCTCAATGCCCACGGGTAGACACGTAGATAACGATTTTATCCCCGGTTTGAAAACAAAAACTGATTTTTAATGGATTTTCTTGTTCTTTTTATAACGTAATCATGACGTTTTTGTACTTGCGAAGTAAAATGTCATAGCTCATGTGAAAATCTGGGTGAATTTAGATAAAGTGTAGGGAGTCACTCTACAGCTAATCATTTTTAACGTTTTTTTGGTCTTATTTTGTTGTAATTTAATCTCTTGTATTTGGGGCGTATTGTCACGTGGATAGCGTTACATTATTCATGACGTCACTAGTAATAGGACCGAGAATATTCTATTGATAAACAAATATGCGTGGTACATATTTTAGGTGGTATTATAGTACGATAAAACAAATGAAGAATTGATATGAAAACAATAATGAGAAATGATTTTAAAATGATTGTATTCAAACAATTGACCATTTCTATAAAGACAGAACATGACAACAAAATCAGCGTTTCATGTAGCGCGAATCAACAAAATGTTACACTGACACTGTTAAACATGACCATCAATACCGTAGGAACTTTAAATCTCTCAACATTATTTGGTGCATTGTTTGTTTTTTCTGCATTTCTTGAGACGCTTCTCAAGAAATACGTCCTCCGTTTTCCATTCCATGTTGAATGCAAAGCGCTTTGAGATTGTTTACGTTTTACACCATCTTTACATCATGTATAGCAACGTAAAGACCCCCAGTGGCGTTACGTAACTACCAGCCGGTAGCATGGGTTTTGTACCAACGGGTCATCGACCAATCAAAAGCCGACATGTTTATCAAGCCGGGGATAATATTAGTTATATAGGCTTTAGACAGGTAATACGGGCTCATATAACCTGTCTGTGTTTTATATTTCCTGAGCCGAAGACGAGGGAAATATACAACTCAGACAGGTTATATGAGCCCGTATTACCTGTCTAAAGCCTATATAACGAATTTGTCATACTGCAATACCATGGGTCCATATTACCTGTGTAAAGCCTAAATAAAGAACATGACTACTGTACATGTATTGTCTCATGAACATTTAACCCCAGCTATGACTTTGCTTTAAAGAAGAAATTAATTCTTCAACATATTTAATAAACAACTTAACAATTTTAACAGAAAAATAACAAATGATTTAGAATTGCCTCAATATCGGCGTCAGAGTGACAGGCGAACCTGGGGGTCGCCATCTTGATTAGGTATGATTTCAAAATGAGTTATCTTTCTTGGCACGTGCTTTCATATTACCGGCTAGAGCCGTATAATATGGATTAGTAAAATCGAGTAAATAACCAATCGGATCACTTAGATTTTCTATTGCAGTATGACAATATAAGTTATCTACGTGTCGACCCGTGGGCATTGAGATTGTACCACCCTGAAGCACTTCTGTATAGCTTGAGGCGAAGCCGAAGGCTGTACAGTGGTGCTGAAGGGTGGTACAATCTCAATGCCCACGGGTAGACACGTAGATAACGATTTTATCCCCGGTTTGAAAACAAAAACTGATTTTTAATGGATTTTCTTGTTCTTTTTATAACGTAATCATGACGTTTTTGTACTTGCGGAGTAAAATGCCATAGCTCATGTGAAAATTTGGGTGAATTTCGATAAAGTGTAGGGAGATACCTTCTTGTATTTGGCGCGTATTGTCACGTGGATAGCGTTACATTATTCATGACGTCACTAGTAATAGGATCGAGAATTCTATTGATAAAAAAAATATGCGTCGTACATATTGTGGGTGGTATTATAGTACGATAAAACAAATGGAAAATTGATGTGAAAACAATAATGAGAAATGATTTTAAAATGATTGTATTCAAACAATTGACCATTTCTATAAAGACAGAACATGACAACAAAATCAGCGTTTCATGTAGCGCGAATCAACAAAATGTTACACTGACACTGTTAAACATGACCATCAATACCGTAGGAACTTTAAATCTCTCAACATTATTTGGTGCATTGTTTGTTTTTTCTGCATTTCTTGAGACGCTTCTCAAGAAATACGTCCTCCGTTTTCCATTCCATGTTGAATGCAAAGCGCTTTGAGATTGTTTACGTTTTACACCATCTTTACATCATGTATAGCAACGTAAAGACCCCCAGTGGCGTTACGTAACTACCAGCCGGTAGCATGGGTTTTGTACCAACGGGTCATCGACCAATCAAAAGCCGACATGTTTATCAAGCCGGGGATAATATTAGTTATATAGGCTTTAGACAGGTAATACGGGCTCATATAACCTGTCTGTGTTTTATATTTCCTGAGCCGAAGACGAGGGAAATATACAACTCAGACAGGTTATATGAGCCCGTATTACCTGTCTAAAGCCTATATAACGAATTTGTCATACTGCAATACCATGGGTCCATATTACCTGTGTAAAGCCTAAATAAAGAACATGACTACTGTACATGTATTGTCTCATGAACATTTAACCCCAGCTATGACTTTGCTTTAAAGAAGAAATTAATTCTTCAACATATTTAATAAACAACTTAACAATTTTAACAGAAAAATAACAAATGATTTAGAATTGCCTCAATATCGGCGTCAGAGTGACAGGCGAACCTGGGGGTCGCCATCTTGATTAGGTATGATTTCAAAATGAGTTATCTTTCTTGGCACGTGCTTTCATATTACCGGCTAGAGCCGTATAATATGGATTAGTAAAATCGAGTAAATAACCAATCGGATCACTTAGATTTTCTATTGCAGTATGACAATATAAGTTATCTACGTGTCGACCCGTGGGCATTGAGATTGTACCACCCTGAAGCACTTCTGTATAGCTTGAGGCGAAGCCGAAGGCTGTACAGTGGTGCTGAAGGGTGGTACAATCTCAATGCCCACGGGTAGACACGTAGATAACGATTTTATCCCCGGTTTGAAAACAAAAACTGATTTTTAATGGATTTTCTTGTTCTTTTTATAACGTAATCATGACGTTTTTGTACTTGCGGAGTAAAATGCCATAGCTCATGTGAAAATTTGGGTGAATTTCGATAAAGTGTAGGGAGATACCTTCTTGTATTTGGCGCGTATTGTCACGTGGATAGCGTTACATTATTCATGACGTCACTAGTAATAGGATCGAGAATTCTATTGATAAAAAAAATATGCGTCGTACATATTGTGGGTGGTATTATAGTACGATAAAACAAATGGAAAATTGATGTGAAAACAATAATGAGAAATGATTTTAAAATGATTGTATTCAAACAATTGACCATTTCTATAAAGACACATGACAACAAAATCAACGTTTCATGTAGCGCAAATCAACAAAATGTTACACTGTTAAACATGACCATCAATACCGTAGGAACTTTAAATCTCTCAACATTATTTGGTGCATTGTTTGTATTTATTGAGACGCTTGATTTTTTCTCTCTCAAGAGATACGTCCTTCGTTCTCCGTTCCATGTTGAATGCAAAGCGCTTTGAGATTGTTTACGCTTTACACCATCTTTACATCATGTATAGCAACGTAAAGACATCCAGTGACGTTACGTAACTACCAGCCGGTAGCATGGGTTTTGTACCAACGGGTCATCGACCAATCAAAAGCCGCCATTTTTATCAACCCGGGGATAATAGGTCATGTACTGTGACATTTTACACTGATAACGTCATGACTTCACGGTAAACAAATTTGACTAAAAATCCCTTGGCACTGATCAGTGAAAAGGGCTTGGCATCCAAATCAATCTACGAAAACAGGAAAAATCTTTTCAAAGAAGTGACCAGTGTATAAATTCTGGAACAAATTCAAAAATAAAATAAATCACTGTTTTGCTTTAACATACAACACGCTAAAAAAAATAATGCAAATGAATTGGAAATATATACATTTCAACGATTTCAAGCATAACGGCTGACACTGTCGTCATTTTCTTTACTTTAGCGTTGGTTGAAAGAAGAAACCCAAGTAATTCAAATAACATCCGTGACGTCATAAACTATTTAAAGAAGGGATTTCGTCTCGAGCGGGATATTTTCCTATAGTATTGGGATATTTTTAGGCAAATATCCCGGCAATGGTGGAAAAGCTGAAAAAACGAAGAATTGGTTAAACAAATACCCCTTTCATCTACCAATCAGAAGACAGCATTCTGATATAAGGTGGAATTAATATTAAAAGCCGTATGTTTCGACGCGTCCCATTTTTTAGCTCTATTATCGGAGAGCATATCATTACTATTACTAGTTGATTGATCATTCCCCGCGGCAAGTTTAAATTTGAGATTTGTAATAGTTGGAGAGTGAACGTCAGAATACAAACGACAAAAATCTAGTACTTTAAAATTGTAAGCAAATTGTTAAAAAAAACTACATGTACAAATACAATAATCAGCAACACTTGAGTTTTTACATGTTAATTTTCCTGATTCGATTTCATCATCACCAATACGACCATTGGCAATAAATAAATTGTTTGCTTTACAAATGTCTAACAAATTGTTATCAGATCTGTTTTTAACAGTTTTAATTATGTTATATTTTTATGCTATCAAAAATAAAATTTCATCGCTATATAAAAAATCTAATTACTACATAAGCACATGTTCATTGCTGAATATTTTGAAAAGAACTAAGCAGATTACATATAGAGAATCAGTATCATTATGCATCCTAAGATTTGTTCTTTTGCTATTTAACTCGGCACTTTCAACCGTAATACGTTATTTATTTAACCTTGTAATTGTAGATGTTGCTACCAGTGGACATGAAATAGGTGTTGACCGTATCAACTCAATTCCAGAGGAAAGTTACGTCATAGACAGAATCAAGTGCAGACAGGTAAAAGGTCAAACAATGTAAAGCAAGAGAATCGAATGATGAAAAACCAACGGGAGTAAATGTTCATGCATATATTGGTTGGTAGATCTAATTCTGATATAACATTGATATATTTTGCTGGTTATGAAAAATATGTATTAGACACAGAATTGAACTTATAAAACATTTCTGATGAGAAAGAATAAGAAAACGAATTCGTATTGGTTTGAAAGCTATAAATCCAGCTCAGCTATGGTCCAGATTTATAGGACAGGGATCATATCAAATTCGCCTATAGTCAAGAGGCCGTCTCCTATTGTTTGTCTCGCACTCCTCATCTATATGACAAGGGTCGGTCTCACACTGTTAATCTATAGGCCAGGGGCATACCACACTGCTCATCCATAGACACAACGGTCGATCTCACTCTCACTTTGAGGAATAAGTTATATTCATCACTGAAAACTTGATGGTGACAGATAGATGAAGAATTGCATTGCAAACATTGCTCATTATCATTATAATTTACATAAATTTCAGATATTAACAAGAAAGGATATCGGAGTGTAAATCAACACGAAAGCCTATCCAACTCTACACGTAGGTACAAATCAAGGTAAAGGAAGGCACAGTGCTTTTATTGCTGTTCTACATTTCAAAGTCATAGTAGGTTATGTAGATAATGATCCATCTGAGTTAATTGCACAGACTGTTGAACTACTTTAATCATTTACAACTAATAGACAATTTATAAGCCCTAAATATTCAATATTTTACAGAATATGGAAACATCAAAGCGGCTTACAGAAGTCCGAAATCTGTTTGATAAATACAATATAGAAGCGTACATTATAACGTCAGATGACGTTCATATGGTAAGTATTCTATAGAGACATAGTGCAGTCATGGGTTAAAATATCAACATCACAATTCGTAGAAAATTTACGAAAATAACAGAAAAAGGGTGAAATTAAATAAAATTATATTGGTTGGTCTATAAATTATTTTATTTTGGAGGCCTTTCACTGCTGTATAGCTTCCTGTTTTTTACATTCTCTTGGTTAAAAGTGGGGGATATTCCGACCTAAATGTAGTCGACGTTCGAAGTTAAAAGATAAGTAGCAATGTAGTAGATAACCATTGTTGAAGAATTATGTTTCTCACACCTTGGATACAGTTTCATTTAGGCTAACAGATTGTCTAAGCTTACCCAGGCTCCTGCTTAAGACAAGCTACACGAGCATTTTCCGCTACTCGTTTCCATTGCTTGAAGTAAATTGTCGATTTATCGATATCCATCCGTGTCTTGGCAGTATTCTAAATGTATCTTATAGTAAAATCCCGGCAAACCTCGTCAGACATGATTTAAATCTTATCCTCGGGTGTCACAGATTTTATGATCTTGCATCTCTCCTGGCGTTAGATCCTATGTTTCTCTAGCTAAGCTCAATTGTAAATCTTTCTGACACTTGTAACGATAAATCTAATGTGATACCCATTATTATATAAGTAAACGATGCATTGGTATGCACATCATTTAGATGATTTCAGATAATATCACTCATGTGTTCCCATAGAAAACATTTTCTAATATTTACCAAAATGTGTTCAGTTTCTGTTCACAATTCTTAACTTTACATTATCAACTCATCATGAGAATAAATTTATGATAAAATGAATAACAAAAAATACCACACATTCGGAACAGTTCCAAAATCTACAAATGTAATAAAAATAAGTCGTAGAAACGACACCCCCAGCACACCTATAAATTACAGCTGACTTTACTGACTTGGTATATACATGCACTTCAATAAAAAGTGGCGGGGTTAAGCTATGTTTCGTTTGTCATCACACAAAACAGTGTGGACTGCTATATTGATATAATTCAATGATTTGTTTATATAAGAAATTAAAATGGATTCTAGTCACATGGGTTCTTTCTCAGTTATGACATATTTATGAGACTATGTATTGTTTTCATAGGGTCAAGGTTATGGTGTTTGACGCCACATTCAACAATATTTCAGCTATATCGTGGAAGCTTTTTCATATGGAATTCCACAGATTGGTTCGGAGTAAATATGCTTATGCGCCCAGTGGAATACTTTAGTTAACGAATGTATTATGAAAATATTTAATATTTTACAGCATCCTGGTTCAAGTTCTATATCAGCACACGACAAACGACTTGGAGCCGTGTCAGGATTCTCAAAAAATTTTGGTAAGTTAATACAATGATAATCGGATTGCATTAGCGAATTACTTCAACTTATCCCAGAGTGTCGAGACATCCGTAATAAGTGTTAACTTCAAGTTTGTCGTCCGGTCCAATAGCAATTATGAAATATATTGATAATTAGAATTAACGACCCTTGTTTATCATATTGCCGAATTCCCTACCACTAATGCTGTAAATAATCACCACTAATGCTGTAAATAATCACCACTAATGCAGTAGATAATCACCACTAATGCAGTAGATAATCACCACTAATGCAGTAGATAATCACCACTAATGCAGTTGATAATCACCACTAATGCTGTAAATAATCACCACTAATGCAGTTGATAATCACCACTAATGCTGTAAATAATCACCACTAATGCAGTAGATAATCACCACTAATGCAGTAGATAATCACCACTAATGCAGTTGATAATCACCACTAATGCAGTTGATAATCACCACTAATGCAGTTGATAATCACCACTAATGCAGTTGATAATCACCACTAATACAGTAGATAATCACCACTAATGCAGTAGATAATCACCACTAATGCAGTTGATAATCACCACTAATGCAGTTGATAATCACCACTAATGCAGTTGATAATCACCACTAATGCAGTTGATAATCACCACTAATGCAGTAGATAATCACCACTAATACATTTGATAATCACCACTAATGCAGTAGATAATCACCACTAATGCAGTAGATAATTTAACTACAGATTTCAATAAATCAACATTTGAAGATATTGATCAAGCCAATCTTTTAAACTCGGTGTTGACATATTGAGTATCGCCACCAAGTACATCACAGAGTGATGTCTTGGCATGGGGTTTTGGTGTGGAAAGTTGGGAGTCTTGAAGTGAAATTTTGGAGATGACCTCTTAATGCAGAGTTGACTGTATCGCCGTTTTCATTTGTACTCATTCAGACATTTGTGAAGCATATCGATTTGCTATATTACAGTTATCGCTCTTTAAGCGATAAACAAAGTAAAATTCTATTGGTAGCAACAACCTCAATTAAAGCAGTAACAAATTTAGTTCACTCTGGATTTTAGTGGTAATCAGAAGCCGTAAATCGAAGCACAGAAAATACACTGGCCAAAGGAAAAAGGACAAAGGTACAAAAAAGTGATTTACAAAACACTACTCAGAAAACAAAAATTTGAACAACTGGAACCCCACACAATTCTTAGTTTAACTTTAACAGTTTTAATTTAGATAGAAATGTAATGTTTTTTATTAGAGTTCTGGTGATCTGACACTATTCTCAACAATAGGTCGAGTTATATCATGGCGGTCTTGTTTATGACTGTAGAAACCCACAAACTTAACACAAGTAGCTGAACAACTTTATGATACTGACTATCCCTCATCACGGCGGGAGTATATACGAAAGAACTTTGGTGGTGATAGGTACTGATTGAATATAGTTAGATGTACATCAAGCTAAATAGAAAAAAGTGACGAGACACGACCATTTACATATTTACATATCCTTGATTTGTTGCAGGAATTGGAGTTGTTACTCGGAATGAAGCTGCTTTGTGGACTGATGGTAGAAAATTTAGACTTGCAATAAAGGAAACTGACTGTGGGTGGGAATTGCACAGAAAAGGTGTGTAGGAATTATGCAGTCGTAGTTGGAATTTAAAGATTCAGAATTTCGCTATTTGTCTCGGTCGCGGCGTCGATGACCGCGTCCATGTGGTCATGCTGTAACCATATGTCGTGTTTTCCAATTAATTTTATTTTACAGCAATCAAGATACCCTGACATGTCCATACGATTAGCATATGATGTACATGTCAGAAAGTCACGTGTTTCAATTGAAAACTTTTCCGTTGTCATGACGAGGTACTGTTTTTTCAAATTAACATTGCATTTCTCAGTATTTAAGGGACAACCATGTAATGTAATTAGCCAATTACATGATCATTGTGTGCATGCCCCATGACATTGACCTTAGTTTTACATTTGATTGACCTTAATGAACTTGTTTCAAGTGATCATTATTAGATCATTTAACCAGCCCAGCTGTTTGAGGGTTGGTATTTTACTCACATGTGGAAAATGATTACATGATTGCATCTTCTAACGTATAGGGAAGGTTTTAGAGGTAATCGAACATCGTCACTTTTTATTGAAGTGCCTGAAGCAAGCCAGGAAAGTCTATGTGTGTTAGGGGTATCGATTTTGCCTCTGTTTGTCCGACTCTTCTATTTGATTATAGAACTGTTCTGACAGTGTGGTATTGTTTGATTATAGAACTGTTCTGACAGTGTGGTATTGTTTGTTTGATTATAGATCTGTTCTGGCAGTGTGGTATTGTTTGTTTATAGATCTGTTCTGACAGTGTGGTATTGTTTGATTATAGAACTGTTCTGACAGTGTGGTATTTTTTGATTATAGAACTGTTCTGACAGTGTGGTATTGTTTGATTATAGAACTGTTCTGACATTGTGGTATTGTTTGTTTGATTAAAGAACTGTTCTGACATTGTGGTATTGTTTGTTTGATTATAGATCTGTTCTGGCAGTGTGGCATTGTTTGTTTGATTATAGAACTGTTCTGACATTGTGGTATTGTTTGTTTGATTATAGAACTGTTCTGACAGTGTGGTATTGTTTGCTTGATTATAGAACTGTTCTGACAGTGTGGTATTGTTTGTTTGATTAAAGAACTGTTCTGACAGTGTGGTATTGTTTGCTTGATTATAGAACTGTTCTGACAGTGTGGTATTGTTTGTTTGATTAAAGAACTGTTCTGACATTGTGGTATTGTTTGTTTGATTAAAGAACTGTTCTGACATTGTGGTATTGTTTGTTTGATTATAGATCTGTTCTGGCAGTGTGGCATTGTTTGTTTGATTATAGAACTGTTCTGACAGTGTGGTATTGTTTGTTTGATTATAGAACTGTTCTGACAGTGTGGCATTGTTTGTTTTTAGAACTGTTCTGACAGTGTGGTATTGTTTGATTATAGAACTGTTCTGACAGTGTGATATTGTTTGTTTGATAATAGAACTGTTCTGACAGTGTGGTATTGTTTGATTATAGAATTGTTCTGGCAGTGTGGTATTGTTTGTTTGATTATAGAACTGTTCTGACAGTGTGATATTGTATGATTATAGAACTGTTCTGACAGTGTGGTATTGTTTGTTTGATTATAGAGCTGTTCTGACAGTGTGGTATTGTTTGTTTGGTTATAGAACTGTTCTGGCAGTGTGGTATTGTTTGCTTGATCATAGAGCTGTTCTGACAGTGTGGTATTGTTTGTTTGATTATAGAACTGTTCTGACAGTGTGGTATTGTTTGATTATAGAACTGTTCTGACAGTGTGGCATTGTTTGTTTGATTATAGAACTGTTCTGACAGTGTGGTATTGTTTGCTTGATTATAGAACTGTTCTGACAGTGTGGCATTGTTTGTTTGATTATAGAACTGTTCTGACAGTGTGGTATTGTTTGTTTGATTATAGATCTGTTCTGACAGTGTGGTATTGTTTGATTATAGAACTGTTCTGACAGTGTGGTATTGTTTGATTATAGAACTGTTCTGACAGTGTGGTATTGTTTGGTTGATTATAGATCTGTTCTGGCAGTGTGGCATTGTTTGTTTGATTATAGAACTGTTCTGACAATGTGGTATTGTTTGTTTGATTATAGAACTGTTCTGACAGTGTGGCATTGTTTGTTTGATTATAGAACTGTTCTGACAGTGTGGTATTGTTTGTTTGATTATAGATCTGTTCTGACAGTGTGGTATTGTTTGATTATAGAACTGTTCTGACAGTGTGGTATTGTTTGATTATAGAACTGTTCTGACAGTGTGGTATTGTTTGTTTGATTATAGAACTGTTCTGACAGCGTGGTATTGTTTGTTTGATTATAGAACTGTTATGACAGTGTGGTATTGTTTGTTTGATTATAGAACTGTTCTGACAGTGTGGTATTATTTGTTTGATTATAGAACTGTTCTGACAGTGTGGTATTATTTATTTGATTATAGAACTGTTCTGACAGTGTGGTATTGTTTGTTTTTTGAACTGTTCTGACAGTGTGGTATTGTTTGTTTTTAGAACTGTTCTGACAGTGTGTTATTGTTTGTTTATAGAACTGTTCTGACAGTGTGGTATTGTTTGTGTATAGAACAGTTCTGACAGTGTGGTATTGTTTGTTTTAGAACTGTTCTGACACTGTGGTATTGTTTGTTTTTAAAACGGTTCTGACAGTGTGGTATTGTTTGTTTATAGAACTGTTCTGACAGTGTGGAATTGTTTGTTTATAGAACTGTTCTGACAGTGTGGTATTGTTTGTTTTTAGAACTGTTCTGATAGTGTGGTATTGTTTGTTTATAGAACGGTTCTGACAGTGTGGTATTGTTTGTTTTTAGAACTGTTCTGACAGTGTGGTATTGTTTGTTTTGCATTTTATTTGAACTGACATCATGTTTATGAATCTGTCATTCTATTCCTTTTTAATTTATGATTATTCAAAAAGAATACAAATTGATACCAAATGCTGCATCCTCCAAGAATAAAGGTTGACCGGTTAGATATCGCGATAAGAAGAGTTTGAAGATACCAAAGGGGTAATCAGAATCCGTAAATCGAAGAAGAACAGACAACACAATGGCCAAAAGAAAAAGGACAAAAGGACAAACAACGATCTACAAAACATACACATTAAAAACTAAGGATCAAGTAACACGAACCCCACTAAGATCAAGGGATGAGCTCGAGTGCTCCGGAAATGTAAGCAGTTTCTGCTCCACTAGTGGCACCCGTCGTGTGAATCTAGTTACAAACCTGGGGATAAGATATGAATGAGGAAAGGACCGGGAAGTGTTTACAATAAGTGGAATATATCCGTGGTGATTTGTGACACAGATATTCCATAGCGATCAACCAAGTCATGGTGTCGACCGTAATATTATCGAAGTGATGACTTCAACTTAACCAGGAGGAACCATTGGGTCGATAGCTTCCTTGTTAGCAGCAATCCTCTATCAAGGAAATCCTGATAGGAACCACAAGCTCTGGGATCTCGTATCAACCAAGAGATATATACTCCATATGCAGGTGCTGCTGGAATGTTGCTACATATAAATAGAAAGTTCACAATGGAAAAATTGAAATCATATCTTTTGTCGTAAATTTTCGTTCTTAACCGCCACAGACTGTCAATTTCGAGGTGTAGGTCAAGGTATGAAAAAGACATATCTGTGTCTGTGGTATCCTTTATTTCAAGCTCAATGGGATAGATGCGATCAATGAAATCACCAAACCTAGAATTACTTAGTGAAAAGATATCATCTATTTAGCGGAACGTGAAATTAAAGGATCGGGCTAGCTTCTTTTCGTTTTTCTTGAAAAGCCCCTGTATGAAGTCTGTCTCATAATAATAAAGGGACAAGTCAGCGAGAAGAGGAGCAACAGAGGAAGACATACACATTTAATGATTCAATTGAAAATACTTAAAAATACTTAATGATCATAAAATCAGATGTTGTTATTCTTTTATAATACAAGGTGCAACAAATGGTACAACAGTAACACGATGGATTACAGACAGGTTGAATAAACTGGACGGACATATCCAGGTTGGCTCCGACCCCAGGTATATGAACGCTGGTAAGATGGTTTATATTAGCATAACTAATTTGATTAAACTCGTCGAAGTACTTTCACTAATGTTTCAAGAAAGCATTTGTTCCTGGAAAAACTCTGCCACATATAAAATTTATCAAGGAAGGTTGAACCAAGTACATGCATCTCGTCGTGAATCGAAACGAATACACAGTAATGGGCAGTTTACATTCATTCTATTACTGAGTGTCCATTCAACTATCATATGACGGAACCTACTATCAATGGAGGTTCATACCAAAGATAGAAAGTGGAGTATATTCTCATAGAAAGAAGCAGATACAAGTGAAGGACGATACAACTCTATGTGATAAAGTTTGTCAGTGACTTGTTAGAGGTTGGTAGTTTTCTCCTGATCCTCCAGTTTCCTCCACCAATAAAACTGACCGCGCGATATAACTGAAATATTGTTGAAAGTGGCATTTAACGCCATAGCTACAACCATAACCATGACAAGTGAACGATGTTCACCATTACATATAATGGTGTTAGTCGTGTTGTGGAAGATAAATGAGTGGTTGTTTAAACTGTCATTTCGTTACATATTTCACGCAAGACATTTTTACAGTTCTGATGTATCATATTGATAACTGATATTGGTACCGAGGATAATTATATATCACCCAAGGTAAAAGATGAAAAGCAAAATTAATGTGGTACTAAAATAGACATTGGATGTTGACGTTATTGTTTATTATTTCTTAAAATATATCTTTTATAATTACCGTGAATCTTTATTTATTTCTTACGCATATTACAATATGTTAGATATACTTATATACATGTTGGGGCAGTAGTTGTCGTGATCGTATGGTAGTTGGATTTACAACTACCGGTACATGTACCTATCAGGACAAACATTATGAATTCGAATCCCTCTCATGGCGAGGTGTGCTCGATACAACATTATGTGATAAAGTTTGTTATTGATTTGCGACAGGTCAGTGTTTTTCTTCGGGTACTCCAATAAAACTAACCATCACGATATAGCTGAAATATTGTTGAAAGTAGCGTTAACTACCATAAATCTAACCTATATACATGTTAATTATAAAATAAGACTCTAATGAACAACACAATTGTCTTATCATTATAGTTTGGTGGAAGAACTTTGACATAATCTTATCTGCATCAAATATCAAACTACTAGCAATAGACAAAGATTTGGTAGACCAGATATGGATTGACAGAAGATCAATTTTTCCATCAACAGACATAAATGCAATAGATATAAAATATACAGGTATTTCCAATGTTATTGCAAATGTAAAACTTCTAACAGATCACACTAATATACATTTTAATCCTGAATAAGTTCTATTTGAGCTGTCAAAATGCATTGACAGGATACTTTTTGCAATATACGGTCATTGACCAAATTATATAGCTTTTCCGCTACATGATTCATATGGAGAGCAATGATAAGAAACAGTAACAGTGTGACGCTTGTTTCTGCTCATTTCAACAATGTTTTCACGTGTTTTGGATATCTTGACAGTCCAAAAAAAGCTCACCAAAGGCTCACATTTCTACCTGTTTCTTTAGTTCGGATAAATTATATATTTTCCAACAACGTACGTATATGTATTTTCCGGTACCTGATTACCTGATACACATTTCAAGAACTAAATATCCCATAAATTGTACTTATGCCTAAAGGTTGAAATGCTAACACGTTCTGCTATCAGTGCCTATCATCACTGAAGTTGTGAGTTCGAACCCCGCTCATGGCGAGGTGTACTCGATGCAAAGATATGTGATAAAGTTTGTCAATGACTTGCGACTGGTTCTCCGGTTTCCCACACCAATAAAACTGATCGCCACGATATAACTGAAATATTTTTGAATGTGGTGTTCAACACCATATCCCTAACCCTAAGATGTTCAATGCATGTGATATATAATCAAGTTATATAACCACGAGTATGATTATTTTACCTAGTTATTAGGTAACCTTGCAAAATATAAAAATAACATCATCTATAGGATTCTATTTCTCTACAGAGAATTAAATTAGAAATATAGATACTAACTGTGTCACTAAAATCACTTTAATAATTCAGTCAATCTGTAATAAAGATAGAGCTTAAATGAACAAAATGTAGTTGTTGGGTCATACTAGGAATTATAATCACATAAAATGACGGCAAAATATTACACAATGGGGAATATAATGTTACGATAGAATTGTTTAGAGACAGCTACATGATTTTGCGTGAGCGAGGCATTTTGTAGAAGACGAGTCCAGGGACGCTTAATGTCCTCATCACAGCGCCCGATGAGGAATATACTCCCTGTAGGATTCTATGAATAAGAAAGTAACGTATATAAATGGTTCTAAAGAAGGTAGTTTTGGCACTGATTCAACTACAGACGATCGGCAACCGTTTTTATGAGCGGACAGACACATCTTCGTCTGATTCTGCACCTAGTTACTTAGCTAATGCTGAACTATTTCTAAATTAGAAGGTGTGTGAGATTCTCTTGCTATATACATGACACCTGTCGTGGAGTCCTTCATCACAAAGTTTATGCTTAAAATAGACGATGTTCTAATTGTGATATAGGGAACACGTTACGCAGGCAACTAAGACACAGTAACCAGACGATAGTTCATTATTATTTCCACTGAAACCTTTTTTGAAATGACTTCACTTTGGGTAGTAGGAACATATGGAGAGATAATATTGTATGATTTGT
Source organism: Bathymodiolus septemdierum (assembly GCA_963383655.1). NCBI lineage: Eukaryota > Metazoa > Mollusca > Bivalvia > Mytilida > Modiolidae > Bathymodiolus > Bathymodiolus septemdierum. The sequence continues at coordinate 87,640,939 of OY726517.1, read as the reverse complement.
TTTATTAAGAAATATTATATGCAGTAGAGAGGGACCACATGGGATTTTAAAAATGGGAACTTACTCTGAGAAAATATAATGATCACTCTTGTTAGATTTTTGAACTGAATTCCCATTTCTTTCACCTCCAAAAAAGGTCCAAATATGTAGCTGATTGTATGTTTAATTAGAAATTCAAGTGACTCATGAATAAGTGTTCATTAAATTACTTAGGGTTTTTATTATGGTACAAATCACAGGTAGCAAGTCGTCTTGACCAAATGTCGTCGTATTACTAGAACTACACAATTTATTAAATAGAGCAACGACTTAAATGAATTCGATGTAGTTGCTATTATTAACTGAAACATGTTTTGATCGACTGCGTAGACACTGCAGATATTCCTCAAGCATTCTAAAAATCCAAGTCGTTATCTAGTTCATTTACAAATGTCACAGACGACACAATTTAGAATTGTTTCAAAAGAAATTAATTACTATTCTATTAAAATATAAATGAATACGGTAATGTCTGAATGTATCATTTTATTTTTGTAATCCTTTATTATATTTAAAACTGGATTGTTTTATACACATAGGTCTCTTAGTGCTAAGGATCTTCTAGTTATTTATCTTACGAATACTTTTGTGAAAAATACTGAACATTTTGACGTTCTGCATCCATCCATCCATCCAGCCAGCCAGCCAGGCAGCCAGCCAACCAACCAGCCAGCCAGCCAGCCAGCCAGCCATCCATCCATCCATTCATCCATCCATCCATCCATCCATCCATCCATCCATCCATCCATCCATCCATCCATCCATCCATCCGTCAGTCCATCACTCCGTCCATCACTCCGTCGTCCACTAGTTAATCCGTCCGTCCATCGTGCATTAAATTAAATTAGATTAAAACATTAGAATATTTGTCCATGGTTATATATTTATTATATGTTCCAGACAACTACATGAATCTACCAATAAGTAAACAGTATCAGTAATCAGTAACTAGAAAAATCACATGATTTGTGGTTATATTGTCTTATGGTTAACAATCTTAAATGTAATGATATAGATTTGAATTGATATTGATGTAATCTATAAAGTAAGGAACATTTTATTTCCAGGCAGAATCTGGCAAGACAAAGTTGAAGATGTACGTAAGGAGATGAATAAACAAAATGTTGATGCTTTAGTTGTTACTGGTGTGGACGAAATTGCATGTAATTATATAACTAATTTCGACTGGCAAAAAGCTTATTGAAATTGGAAATATCTCATGTCAGAATGAATGAATATACATGGTATCAACATCAATATAGATACACAAATATTATAGTTGTTTGTAGGAGGGCTGATGTCTTATTTTCGTTATTTGTGTTTGTTTGAGTAGAGTGGTGTCCAACACATATTGTTGTGTAGTGTTTTTGTTTTGTTTGTCTTCGTCTTGTTTCTTGTATGCTCAATGTTGCCTGTTTCTTTCTAGCTTGTGCATTCTTGATTGTCTCTTCGTTTTTCTGTAACGTTTATTTAGACTGTTATTGCATTCTAGAATATCTACCTACCTGTCATAAAAATACATTAAAATGATGAAAATACCTTAAAATGAAAAAAATACATTAAAATAAAGAAAATACATTAAAATGATTAAAATACATTAAAATGATTAAAATACATTAAAATGATTAAAATACATTAAAATGAAGAAAATTCATTAAAATGATGAAAATACATTAAAATAAAGAAAATACATTAAAATAAAGGAAATACATTAGAATAAAGAAAATACATTAAAATGATGAAAATACCTTAAAATGAAGAAAATACATTAAAATGAAGAAAATACATTAAAATGATGAAAATACATTAAAATGAAGAAAATATATTAAAATAAAGAAAAGATATTAAAATAATGAAAATACCTTAAAATGAAGAAAATACATTAAAATAAAGAAAAGACATTAAAATAATGAAAATACCTTAAAATGAAGAAAATACCTCAAAATGAAGACAATATCTTGAAATGAAGAAAATACCTCAAAATGAAGACAATATTTTGAAATGAAGAAACTGGTTGTTGTTGTCATTTGCAATTGCCAGATTGTTACCTCCAGATTTATTTTGACCAAGGAAAATACAAATGGTGTTGTAAATACAAAGCTTTAAAATCCAATGTTTGGAATACCTTGAAACAAACATAATCACTGTAAATGAATACGAGACAAAGAACATTCTACGTTATGCAAACGAATTTACCATCAATACCAATTTGTACACACAAAAAAAAATACTCCAATTCATGTTATGCAAAATAACAATATTCCATATTATGTGAAACACATGATAATTTACATAATTACAAACAAGGAATAATATATATCATGCAAAAGACAGACTAATTTAGTTTTTGTGTTGTCCTATTATATGTCTTTGTTTTCTGAGGTTCGTGTTGTGAGGTCCGTTACTATTTCCGCATGAAAGTGATGTTCGGTTCGTCTTTACCTCCTGTTGTTTGTAGGATGTCTCGTGCCTTATTTACGTTATTTGTGTTTGTTTTCCTATAGTGGTATCCAGCACATTGTGTTGTGGTTTTGCATTGTTTCTCTGGATTGACAAATTTTGATTGCCCCCTTCGGCATTCTCTAACGTTTATATAATTTTGATCTAACAACACACAATATTCCAGATATATGCAAAGCAAACGACAATTGACATACATATAAATCACACAAATAACATTTTAATATTCAGCATCTGTGTTTATTTAACAGTAGTCCTGAACTATATCTTGTTTATTGTAATAATTATCTCTATATCTATTACAGGGCTATTTAATATTAGAGGAAATGATTTTTTGTTCAAACCTTTCTTCTATTCCTTTGCCTTATTAGAAAAAAACACCACAAGGTAAATATTGTATGAATGTTACCAAATTCCTAATATGTTTTGTTTTACTACTAATTTAGCGAAATCGATTATTTTGAAATCCCAGATGTGTTTTCAAAGTTTTGACAAGACATGTGTAATTTATCAAAATTATAATTATCTAATAAGAACAAAATATATTAATGCACTAACTATTCTATTCTTACAGATGGGTTTCCTGTTGTATTTTCTAGTCCACGTTCAACTACCATTGCACTAATCTTATTTCAGTTATATTAAAATTTAGCAAAACCATCCACGAGAGATATCAGGGCGAGGTGTACAACATTATATCTTTTTCTCCGGTTTCCTCCGCCAATAAAGCTGACCGTCACGATATAGCTGAAATATTGTTGAAAGTGGCGTTAAACACCATAAAACCAAATCAAACCAAACTATCCACGAGAGATAAATATAGGATGTACATACATCGGAGAAAAATATCAAATATAGTTTGTACGAGCTATTTCGCAAGCAGAATGCGAAGTATTCGCGTTTACTGAGTATTTGCACTGGTTCCCAAGCAAGTGCAAAATTAAAGACACTCTGCAATGTATCCATTTGTCTGCCGGTCGGGCAAAGCATTGCGCGTAAACAACTTTCATATATTTTGAATCACAACCAAATACAAATTTGTAGATCACAAGTTACATGTCAAAATATTATACTGTGACGTCACAATGCTCTACACAGTCGAGGTTGGGGTTATGATGTTTTAACGCCATTTTCAAGAATATTTCAGTTATATCATGGCGGTCCGTTTATTGGTGGAGGAAACTGGAGTACCCAGAGAAACCCACCGACTTGTCGCAAGTCAGTGACACACTTGATCACGTAGTGTTGTATCGAGTACACCTCGCTGTGAGCGGGACTAGAAATAAATTGATCGCGCAAGTGTCTACGCAGTCAGTGGATTCACTAGTTGCAGGATAAAGATATTAAATGTGGGGAAAAATATTGACAGGGGTAATCAGAAGTCGTAATTCGAAGATGGCTGATAATACAATGTACAAAAGAAAATAACAGAGACAAACAATAATTGAAAACATACTACATAGAAAACTAAAGATTGAACAACCCGAACCCTTGTAAAGAAGGGGTTGAACTCAGGTGATCCGGAAGAGTTATCAGTTTCAGTTCCACTAACGGTATTCTCTAGTACTTTTGCATTAAAATGTCTTCTGCTCAATTGAACAACAGACGCACAATGTTTTGCCTTAGTGACACGAATGACTCTAATCTCTTTTAGTTTGTACATCATTGATAGTCGATCAAAGTTATCAAGACCCCCAACGGATCCAGAAACCAAACTTAAATTAAAAGCTCATTTAAAGACAGGAGCCGACGGTAGATGTAAAGGACAGTGTGTACAGGTAACGCAAAGTTGATTCCCCTAAAAAATATTGAGAACTGCTTAGTGTGTCAAAAATACATCAAAACATACTTTGTAATAGAATCATATAAAACGAGTCTATTAATCTGCAAAAATGGATGCAAAATAAAATAAAAAACAAACATATGGTGTCTACCACATTTCAGAAGACATCACCAACATCAGTCATTTTAAACACATGTTTGGCATTATTTTGATTTGAACAATAAGAATATTGAATTTCAAATTCCTCTTTTATTGCCAATATACAATACCCGATGCAGGTCATTTCTTAAAAGCTTCGGGCGCTCTAAATTACATATCTACGTTTTATTCAGGCCAGTAATAGCAAAAGGTGTTTGACGAACTAAGTGGGACAGACAGACTGTTTCTAAGACAGACGATATGGAGGATGATTTGTCTATAAGATAGCAAGGACAAACGAATAACGTAATCAACGTCTGTAAGGTCTTTGACATCAGAGTACATCTGAACCAATGGTCTACCTTAGATACGTAACCATATACAGATGATTTAAATCAACTGAAGCCTGAACGTTTTAGGAAACGATAATGATATGTTTTCAATATAAATAACTTGTTTGCTAATGCTAAGAATTAAGTAGAGTGATTAGGAGGTATAGCGATGAATGCTGTCAGCTGACGACTAACAAAGTGTCCAATAACTTTGGTTATGGTTACATGGGCTGATTAGTGGACATTCATTTAAATGTCGTTGTCCGTTTTAATTTGTGAAAACAGTCTGATACATTATAGATAAATCGGGCAGTTATCTGCTGAATATGACTTACTGGCGGCATAAGGTACACAAGCCACAACATAATATGTGTTGGACAACACTATACGCAAACAAACACAAATACCGTAAATAGAACATTGACCCTATTGTAGATCAACGGAAGATAAAGTCGTTTTATGCGGAAATCGTAAGAGACATCACAACACCGATCTAGGAATGTAAAGACACATAATAGGACAACATAAAAACTAAAAGTATGAACAACACGGACCGCACCAAAAAAAAAACGGGGTGAACTTATGTGCTTGTGAAGGGTAGGTGGTTCCTGTTTCTTACAAAACCCCGTTGTGTTACTCATACATACAGTCAAGTCCCATTAAAGATCTTGGCAGTGATAAAGGAAAGAAAACATCTATATGTACGTAAACAATCCATTGTCATTTGAGATATGAATATTTCGTAACGGTCAACCATATTTTGATGACGATCTTAATGTTTGGGTAATACCGGCTACCTCTGTTTATTAAAATATCCGATGCAACTGACATTTACACAGTAAAAATATGATAGGTACTGTTGTGATAGTCAATACTAACATGTCCATATGAATACTTCAAATAGTTTCTTCCATACTTTTACCCAGCAAGAAACAAAGAAGCTCTATAATTTGGCAATGCACAATTTATCACAATATTTTGTCATGTTACATTCAAATCGATAGAGATAGTAGTCACATATATTTGAAGGAGTTTCTACCTTCTAGGACTGAAATTATTCATTCGTCAGCAAAATCTTTTTGTGTAATTCACTATTTATGGTTTATATTGTTTATTTTCATGACACTGAATTATACATACAACTTTGTTTGAATATAACCTTTTTATGTAGATACTTTACTTCAGACTTTAAATTGATAAAAAAAAAAAATGCAAAATTTACATAAAATTAAACAGATAAAAAAGTAGCGTTAGAACACAGAATGCTTTGTCTCAATACCATCTCTATACATATCTATTATCTGCATTCTTTTATTTCATATAAGAAGAAAGATACGTGTATATAGATTTACATATTGTCTGCATTTATCTATTTTATATAAAGATATATATACTTTGAAAGTACTTTTATTCGTGGTTTCTACAAAATGCATTGATCCATGGGTTCTTGAATTCGTGGTTTCACACATTACAGGCAACAATCAATGGGAAATTAGTATTTCATTGGATTTGTTTTGGTGATTTAAGTTGACCACGAAATCAGTGAAAATTAGAACCCTACGATTAATAATGATTTCACAGTGCACACAATTGAAGATGCTTGTAATGGTATTCAAGTCTTGTATATTCCAGGTTAAAGAATATGACCATGATACCTTTGTACAACATGTTACTGCTGTAGCACAGAAACAGGATGTTCGAACAGTCTGGGTGTCTTTTGATTGTAATTTCAGAATATATTCATCTATTCCTGAGGTATTTGTATGATAAATAATACATGCATATCACAATAATATTCGCCACGATATAACTGAAATATTGTGGAAAGTGGTGTTAAACACCATAATCCCCTCAAAATAATGCAAATACAAAATGTAGTGACCTAGACTGTTGTACATGTGTTAGTTTATATAATCACATATTTTATTGAAATAACGTCGAATTTGTATGTGTAATAAAAGCATAATTTGCGGCGTGTTATTTGCCTCCGGGGCAATAACATTTTACGAGGGCAATAACATGTTATCTGCCCTGGCAAAATATGTGATAAATAGATTAATACATGGCTTTTTTCATATTGCCGTTGTCATCAGCCCTCGACTGATATCAGCCCAGAGGGACGATATCAAGGTCTCATGCTGATAACAAGGGCAATATGAAAAAGACCATGTATTAATCTATATATATATTTATATTGCACGCACATACTAATATGCTGATTAACATTATAGGCGTAAAACCACTAATTCACCAATCAGAGCCTAGAACATACGAAAGTAGTCCCTTTTCAAGAAAAAAGTTCCTTTCAGTTTGTAGTATTGTGAAAACTACTGAATGGAATGGAATGATTAAAACTGATAATTGAAGTTAAATATATAGGGATTATTTTGAGCCCAAATTTGATGGACTTAGTTGTATTGTAATACCTCTATGGAGGATTTGACGCATGACCTATAAATACTGAATTTTTTGGGGATGACCAAGCTATTTTTAGAGTAGGTGTTTTCCGTAGCCTGGCATTTCACTGCAAGATTTTAAGCATGCCCTGATATTTTGACAGAACGTAGAGGAATCATGTACGTTTCAGAAAATATATGCTCTTGTAAAGGTTAAACTTAAGATAAAATGGCCAGGTAGGCTCGAAAAAACACAAATTTAGTAGAAAACCTTAAAGAAATTAATTAGTGGTTTCACACCTTATATGAAGGTAATACTGACAAATATATTAACATACCGTTTTGTTGAACAGTAAACTCTAAAAATGCTGAAAACATCAATTTCCTGTAACGACGACGTCTTTATTTGAAAATGTATTGTTCGCGGATACAATATGGAAATATCGTCTGATTATAAAAGTATGATATGGAGGGATATGGTGTTTAGCGGTGCTTTCAACAATCTTCCAGTTATATCATTTGTCCTTTGAAACACACTAACATTTGAAAGTCACTGACATTTGTTGTCTAACAGCACGTATACAATTTCCTCATCCCTCTTCAAGAAACCTTTCGTATAAATTTGCGCTTTACAATAATTGCTCAAATGTTTTATCTCTGCCGATAGTCGTTAAAATAAATTAATGATTAATTATGATTAAGTACCTGAAATGACACGGAATCAGCGTGGATTGCATACTACTGTTACGTCTTAATATGCCGTTTTGTATTATGTGTCAAGGACGTCTAAGATATACCAGTAATTACAGATTAAAAACTCATGGACTCCACATGTAGGGGGTTATATTTATTGTGGCTAACGCCACTTTCTACCATATTTCAATTATACCGTGGCTGTCAGTTTATTGGTGGAGGAAACCGGAGTCCGGGAAAAAACCACCAACCTGTCGTATGTCACTGAAAAACTTTATCACATAATGTTGTATCGAGTATACTTCGTCATGAGCAGGATGCGAAATAACAGCTTTAGTAGTGATAGCCACTGACTGCATGGGTAGTTGTAAATTAAACTATCATGCGATCACGGCCACGACGGAAAATATGAGCCCATGTACGACCTTGGTAAATCAGAAAATCGTAGGTTCGATGTCCTGTGCGCTCAAAAACAAATACTATAAAACGGTTTATAATATGCTGTTTACTTTGTATAAATTGTTGTTATTGACGTAAACTTGAAGTGATGAGGGAAATTCGAACACGGAAACGTTAGTAAGTCACTAATGTACAGCAGGTTATAAAAGATATCGGAAAACACATTATCACTATTAAAACGACGACAACTGCAAAACAAAATCAAAGCAAAACAAATTAACACAAGTATAATATATATTAGTTATTTGTCAGGGTTGACATCTTATTCTCATGTGGATAACATTGGCATGACCGCATCATTTTACTGAGAGAGGAGATTTTGACCTCAAATAACTAGTTTATCCCCTCTTTTATTTATTGATATGCCTGTTAAGCTGATGTCAGCACTTCGAAAGTTAACCATGACTTGGTTAACCGTTACGGAATTTCTGTATCACAATTGACCACTGATATGTTCCACTTGTCGTAAGCACTTCCTGGTCCGATCCTTGTTCATGACGTATCACTGGGTATGTAAGAGAAACACGACGGGCGCCACTAGTGAAGCAGAAACTGCCTACCATTCCGAAGCACCAGAGTTCACCCAAGTCTTTTGAGGGGTTCGTGTTGCGCGATGCTTAATTTTCTGTGTAATGTATTGAGGATCGCTCTTTGTCTTGTTTCTTTTAGCCATTTTGCTCTCTGTCCTTTTATTTACGTTTTCTGATTATCCCTTTGGTATCTTCTTGCTCTTTTTGTTCGAGTACTGAAAAATGAATAGCATCATGTCATCAACAGGTAACATGGTATTGCACAATCCCTCACCCACTAACTTACGGTTATATTACTATACAAATAATATGTTTCTTATTAAGCGTGCAATAATTTTCATAAAAAGATGTATCTTAAAAAAATACCATACTGTCCGAATGGTTCTAAAATCCAATAGAAAAATCGTAGAAAGAGGCAAAATCTGTCCTACTACACACAAATACAAGATCGCTGATTGCTTGGTTAAGCTAGTTTTATGGATCCACATCTCCCTTCTATATATGTGTTACTACTATTATACGTCAGCAAAAAGGGTGTTCCGGAATACTACTATGTTTAAATGAATGTGAGTGAGTATTACTGAAGCATTCTGATTACATATTTATAAATTTAACCTAACATTTTGTTTCAGAATAAGATATACCAGGCAATACCTCCGACTTTATACCTGAAAAGTAAAAAGAATTTTGTTGAAAGAAATGGCATGCGGAAATCTAACGTGAGTATTGTCTATATTTCTAGTGTATTATATTATTAACTTAAAAACTAAGGTTCTTGTTCAACAAGCCTAGTTGACCTTTGCCAATGTTGGCTATCATATTTGGGCTCTTTGGTGTGATTACTTCTAAAGCCTATTAATTATTTGTTTTCCAATCTTTTGACTTACCACGTTGTTAATTAATTACATTGTTCTTATAGGACATTGTGACATCTATTAATGCATCTATCAAATCAAATATAAAGTGTGCGAATACGAATCCTATCAGTCGTGAGGTGTACCCGATACAGCCGTATGTTATATTTAATTACATTAACTTATGGAAACCGGAAGTATTATACATGCAGATACTCGTTTATTACAGGAAGGAAACTAACAGTTACCATATAGCTGAAATATTAGATGACCGATGTGCTATAATTCCACACTTCGAGGCTTTGAAAATGAAGTTATTTGGCTTTCGATATTGAGCCTATCTGATGAAGGTTATTCCATAAACGCGTCGTGCGCACTCATTTTGATATCTACGTTTTTATTAGAATGTAAATTACAAACGTATAACTGGCAATCGTGATAGACGAAACGACACTTATGAAAACATTAGATAAAATATGAATTAAAATACAAAAAGATGCAGGTAAAAATAAATGAAAAAAAAAGAATCTTCAGTTAGACAATATGCTCTAAGCACGACACCTGTCCTGTATCATAAGTATATAATGACGAAATAAACAAAGTATTTACTGCAATCTTTTATATTATTCAAGATGAATCGAGAATACAAAGTCCTCAAATGTTTATCAGAATGAATTCAGAAGAAACATTTTACATTGTGGGCTTGGTGTGAACATATACAATGTAATACAGATAATATATATTAAATAGAAAATTTACAAATTTCTGAATTCAAAATAAAATTGCATCGTCTATGTTATAGTATACTCCGCATCTAATAACACGACAAAAGCAAGATCCCAACGTCATATATCTACAAATGTAGTCAGCTGAGATTTTTTTAGATGAAATAAAACATTAAAAGTAAAACATGAGTTTATTCCAGATCACTAGACCAATGCACTCGACGGAACCTTTCTGAGCAATGTCAGACCATGTTTTATATGATTGAAATTGAGATTTATATAGTCTAGTAACCCACATAAGTACACTGCGATTCAAGAATAACCCCGACGACTGTCACAAGGGAGCATTGTAATGCATTATATTGGATGCAGTAATGAAGTTATACTCTCCGTTGATGATCATATACAGTAACTGCCTGTTAACAGTTTTTTCAATAACTTCTCCAATATTGTAAAACGTGTAAAATTTCAACACGTGTTATATAAATATTAATGGTAAACATGTTCTATTTTACAGCTTTTAGATTCTGTAGAGATAATTGAGTTTTTTGCACGTCTTGAGAAAGAGGTATTTATAACTAAAGTAGTCTTGTTTTAACGTGTGATAAAAAAAAATATATGTATATGTATATTGCTACATATGCACATATAGGATCCAGGTTATACGAGATTTCTGAACAAAGGGTCGATATGGATTCATAATACATAACATCGGGAGCGATCTATAGATCTACAGATATACACATAATATCCAGGTTGAAAAAAGATTTCTAAACAACATGGTCGAATTTCATATTGAACACAAATTTGCGTCAGGAAAATATTTATATGTGATCTTTTCTCATTTATTTGAATATTCCCCACTTCTAAAGCCCAAAAGGTTAATGTTCACATATTTCTGATTATTGGAATTCTCAGATATTGCCGACCTAATGGGCAATGAGTTCTATTTTATTTTCTGCCGTTTGTTTTTAAATTTTGGGTTTGAGGGGGGTATAAATAAGCGAGCGTTGTCAAACACACCTGTATACTATACTGTACATTTGTTGAAATAATAATGACTTTCAAATTACAGATACAGACAGGAGTTAATTGGACAGTTCATGATGCTGCAGAAGAAGCCATTAAAGTGAGAAGGTATGGGATTAATAATCCTAAATTAATTAAAAATGTTTTTTTCTTACGCATACTGGTGTCCAATATGAGTTTTTTTTATCAGATGATGTTTTTTTAACAACATGCTGTATTTTATTCAAATGATTGTTGCAAATAACAGTTCAAAAGATCAAGCTCGTATAACGACAGATGCCATTATTGGAGTTAAATATGATTACAGGGGCGGATCCAGGATTTCAAGATAGGGGGGTGGCACACTTAAAAAAATTGCGCCGAGCGGAGGGAGGCGCGAACATTTTTGGGGTATTTCGTGTGAAAAATCACGATTTTACGCAATAAAATCATATTTTTTTCAATTGCCAAGGGAAACGCGAAGATGTTTGAGGTATTTCGTGTGAAAAATCACGATTACCCTCTCGAAATACCTGAATTCATCTCGTTTTTTTTTTATTGTTACTCAACTTGCTTTCAACATAATTTGCTTTGTTGTATTTTGTCGACAATGATTCGTCTTTCTGTCCCCTTTCTTTTGCCACTGTATTGTCTGATTTACGGTTTCTGATTACCCCTTTAGTATATTTTCTTTTAACAATAGACTCCTGGTAATAATAGACGCTATTATTAAATTGCTGAATTATTTGACTGGTTGTTATTTAACGTCAATATGAGCAGTATTTCATGAATATTCATGACAAGAACAAGTCTATGCAAAAAACATTTCCTGTCGATACAAAACGTGGCACTGATAAGGGCTAATGTCACAGGGGAAATTGCATGCAGTTGATAGGGTATGACGTTTTGCCATGCACAGTGTTTTTATTGAATGATAGTTTTTTTTAAAGCAAGTTACATGTGCAATAATACCAACTCAGATTTGAAATGTTTTTAAAGTATTAACATTATAATTAGTTTTGATTAGCATATAATATACATGTTACAACACAATATCAGTATTACCAAGACAAAAAGAAAAAGGAAAAGGAGCATGCTATTTACAGGTATATTGCCAATATCGCCTTGTTTTACTTGCAGTCGTTCCCTTAGTTTATATAGAGATCAAAGTTTTAACACTCTATCGGGAAGTGGACATAGAGGAGCAGACTTTAATTACTCACCCACCAAAGAGACAGATCATGTTATTACAACAACAGAAATATTCAATCAAGACAGTGGTGGACATTATCTGTAAGTCCATATCAACATTCTTCTCAATCATAGAAAGAAAAAGAGTATTTATCTGTTATGTACATGTTTTTTCTTTGATCTCACCGAGTTATATTTCCAGTATCTACAGACTGATCATGATGCAAACAATTATCGACATGATGAATTCAAACACGATATGACGTTACCGATGACAAAATGTCTCGACACTATCACTAGTATCACAGCTCGTCCTATCATACTCGATGTGATACTAGTGATAATGTCTTTCTCGACCATTATAACTGCCATTATTTTATATGTATTTCTGAAATGAATACATTTTTTCAATGACAACCCGTCTCATTGTCGTTAAATGTAGAATAGCACGAACACAAAATTTGTCACAACTCTGTATCTTCCACTTCTCTTCAATAACGATTTTACCAACCATTACTTCCCACCATACCATTATAAATACGAATAAATATCAAATGATGTTCGAAAATGTTGCAATCTCAGGCAAACTTCAAACTACCTCCTCTCTTGTTCTCCGTATTTTTTTCTTTTAAGCAATAAGAAAACTCACCCAAGTCAACGCGGTCATTCATACACTCACATGTAGCTAACGGTAGCCATTGTGACCTTAAATAGCCATTGTTGACGTCGTCAGGAATTCCTGATACACTGGTTATATCATCTAGTCTCACATCTAGTCCTGCAGTTCTGTCACTCCCACGGTCTGGATTCTATCATTAATGATTGATAGTTAATTAATCTCTATGACATACACGTTAGCGAAAACTGAAGGGACAACCAAGAATGGATAATCCAGAGACATTGGCAACATTGAGTACACAAGAAACTGGAGGAAGACAAGCAAAACAATAACAAAAATATCAAAACAAATGAAGAAACAACACAACACAGATAACTAAAAATATGAGCAACAAAAACCGGGGGTGAACTCAGGTGCTCGCGAAGGGTAAGTAGTTCCTGTCTCTTATTACTCATATATCCAAGACGTGCTTGAGCCACTATACGGAAACAAATACAAATATATAAGACATGGTACGAATATAAATTTCATTGAAATGTTTGAAGATACCAAAAGGGTAATCAGAAGCCGTAATTAGAAAAAGGACAGCACAATATAACTTTAATATCTCACCGCCACCATCTGTCCAAAGTATAAAAAAACGTGTTACTAAGTTACTCATTTTCAGGGATGGTACCAGTGATGTTACTAGAACATTTCATTATGGAAAACCAACGGAACACGAGAAGGTATAGTTCTTATTAATAGGCAATAGTTTCTATTAGTGCTGTGTATGATCTGTATAATTGATAAAGTACTATGTACTCAATCTAAGTAATAATAGTATGCCAAAAATATGCCAAAATAATGTATGCAGTATATTTAACTCTATCAATAAGAAGAGAAGCTTCAGAATAACAATAAATAAGGAAGGGGTACGTACTCAAATATTGGACAGCAAACACACTTTTCCACACTAATCGTAATTTAGGGAATAGCTTGTAAAATAATAATTTGTTGATAATTCGGAAACATCACAGACACTTTCGAACAAAAGGACGATTTAACATCTATAAGAACAAATTCAAAAGTAAAACAACAGGACATGTCCTTCCAAAACACCACAAGGGTTCTTGAAAAAATAAGAGAACACTTCAGACACGTCCACCAAAAACTTCTCACAAAACTGAGTTTAATAGTAGGTGTTCCGGAAGGGTCACTATCTTCTGCTCCCGATAGGGCATCCTCTTGTCGTTTCTTATTCCGAAATTCATATGCATATTTTGTTACTATTACAGGAAATGTACACAAGAGTATTGATGGCACATATCAACTTATCAAAATTAAAATTTACTTCAGGTGCAACAGGTAAGGAAGGATCTTTTGGAATCTGTTTAAAAGTTTGTATCTTTTCGTCAGAAAATAAGAGAGAGATCATCATGGCAAAAACGGACAGTAATAAGTAACACTGGCGTATATTAAATATCCTAATTTGTGCTTAAAATCACACGATTTCAGAATACATATGTTGTAGTCCACATGGCACGTTTCTGGCATAGCCTGCATAGGGTATGACCAAAGATTTCAGAAAACATATGTTGTAGTCCACATGGCACGTTTCTGGCATAGCCTGCATAGGGTATGACCAAAGATTTCATAATACATATGTTGTAGTCCACATGACACGTTTCTGGCATAACCTGCATAAGGTACGACCAAAGATTTCAGAATACATATGTTGTAGTCCACATTGCACGTTTTTGGCATAGCCTGCATAGGGTATAACCAAAGATTTCAGAATACATATGTTGTAGTCCACATGGCACGTTTCTGGCATAGCCTGCATAAGGTACGACCAAAGATTTCATATACATATGTTGTAGTCCACATGGCACGTTTCTGGCATAGCCTGCATAAGGTACGACCAAAGATTTCAGATACATTTGTTGTAGTCCACATGGCACGTTTCTGGCATAACCTGCATAAAGTATGACCAAAGAATTCAGAATACATATGTTGTAGTCCACATGACACGTTTCTGGCATAGCCTGCATAAAGTATGACCAAAGATTTCAGAATACATATGTTGTAGTCCACATGACACATTTCTGGCATAGCCTGCATAAGGTACGACCAAAGATGTCAGAATACATGTTGTAGTCCACATGGCACGTTTCTGGCATAGCCTGCATAAGGTACGACCAAAGATGTCAGAATACATATGTTGTAGTCCACATGGCACGTTTCTGGCATAGCCTGCATAAGGTACGACCAAAGGCAAACGATTGAAAAGACAACTTTAAACCTTATGGCAACAAAGAAATAAATATCGAAAATCACATTAGGAAGTTCACAAAATTATGGTGTTTTAAATAGGCTACTGGGAATCTGTTCCGATCTTATTGATGTTAAAGTCATACGTCGTGGTCTTCTTGTGTGTTCGGTGAGTTCATTTAAGATGGGAGGAGATATTTTGCTTAGTTGATATTGGTGGAATTGATAACATCACTGTTTAAACTTCCGTCTCATAAAATATATCAAGGGGCAAAGACGCTTAAGCACAATCTGCACAAATCATTTAGCTACAAACACCACATACTTAATCAGAAATGACAACATAAACATTGATAATAGAAAAAGAGGATGTTTACTAATAGACTAATGATAAAATGCTTTTAGCACAAAAGGTAGAATTTGTTGGCTGAAAATTAATCTAAGAATTATTGCTGTTGTAACATATTGATAGAACTATTGTTTATATCCCTCATGTATACATGATATTAGCTGGATTCGTCTCTAATTTTTGAATAACAAATCTTTTATTTACTTCAGCATTTTGGTTCTAAATAAAACAAAATATAAATACCTGAATTTTACTCATACACAGAAATGTATTATAGAATGCGATATATTAATGAATATTCTGCAGTGAAATAAAAAAAAACCCACTAACAATCAATACAGACACACAGACAGACATAAAACTTTAAATCACACGAACGTATCTATTTTACTAGATTCTCAGTTATTATTTTGTCATTTATGTAGTGAGGTGTCACGAACAAGTAAAAAGATAATCGTCATAATTAAACTTATGCTTGATTGCTTGCTAATATGCATTATGAAGAAACAATTTCTTCAATAAGTTTGCTATGACAACGTTATGAAATTAAAAATCGCTACAGGCTGTTTGTAATACTAAATAATTTGATTTCAGGACGTGAAATAGATGTTGTCTCCCGTGAGCCTTTGTGGGAAATAGGTGCTGATTATGCTCATGAAACAGGACATGGCATATCTCACAATGGTGCTGTTGTGGAAGGTATGTCATTAAAATTCATGAGAGAATTTCGAAGATAACAAAGGCATGATCAGAAGCAGTAAATCAAAGAACAACAAACAATACACATATTACTCGTTGATATATTGGAATGCAAACACACATACACATACATATGTACGCACATACGTTGAAATGGGACTTTTGCATATTATTCATGTGCAAGAATATATAAAATGAACCCGTTATTTTCGGAAAGGGCATAGTTTCATAACATTCCAACTATATGACATTGTTATTGAGTGTATATTCAAATTATGGGTGTTTAACGCATCTTTCAATTTTTGTTTGTGGCGGAAACTGCAGTACTATGAGAAAACCACTGACCTGCCGGAAGTAACTGCAAAAACATGATCACATATCAAGGACACTGCACTTCTGACTGGGAATAGAACTTACAAAACGTGATTGATGTAAGGCACTGATTACATAACAACTTCGATACGATGCCGTCCATCACATGATCTTGTTATTTGCATGTTAAGCGCCAAATTACAATATTACATGTACAATGTAGCGTTAACCATCAATAATGTATACACTAGCTACATTCTATACTCCAAATAACCTCTAGATAAGATAAAGATGTCCAGATGTAGCGTTTATTGACAGAAATAAAGAGTACAGCTAAACTACAGGCTAGGAGCTGTTTCACACTCATTTAGGGTATGGATTATACTCATTATTGAAGACCCGGCAGTGACTGTGAAATTTAGAACAACAATAAAAGAGCTGTTTCTTTACATTAATTTGTGTCTAGTTTGTGTTCATGACACGCATATCCTTTCATACTAATAATACAATTTATCAAGATATTTAATCCATCCACCTTTGTTTTCTTGAAATGTTAGGTCCAGCTAGAATATCTTGTGTTGAGGAAACACATACGAGTGATGTCGCATTACACGCTAGCTTATTTGAAAAAGGTATGTAACGACAATTAGTGTATTGATGTTTATTATCATACTGGTAGCCGAACAACACTGTATATATGTATACCTGTGTACTTCGACTATTATATTGAGAACTGAAAACATCGGATCCCATAATATACCTTAGTTTAGGGGTCTATTATATCGAGAACTGAAAACATCGGACCCCATAAGATACCTTAGTTGAGGGGTCTATTATATCGAGAACTGGAAACATCGGACCCCATAAGATACCTTAGTTTAGGGGTAAAGGCCTAATAATTATTCAAGTAACAAAAAGCATCACGATCCACGATCGGGTCCAACCAAAGATTCTAAAATTGTTAATTGCAGATACTCCGCAAAGTACGCAGCAATCATTAAGGAGTAAGAGAATAACAGATTCTTACATACGTTCTTGGGAAAGACCGGGTGATCATCCACGAGTGGTAGAAATTTTATGTCTTTTCGCGAGTGGAGCGCAGCGAAACGAGCGAAAAGACACAACAATTTCTATCACGAGTGGAAGATCACCCGGGCTTTCCCAACAATGCATGTAAGTACCTATTTCTTCCGTAAACCAACAACTTTCACTCTCGCGAACTCCTAGAGACGCCCGCCATTGATCAGTAACTAATTTGCATACATTATCAGATCAATACCATTGAGCGTTATGAAATACACATCACATAAAATTGACTTTTGTGACACCGACTAATAAACTAAGTAGCTTTCTACTGATATTTGAGCTTTTCTCACTAATATTTTATTGAAAGTACAGTATTTTACTTCATGAGACACCCCATACATGAAATATGACGCGACACATATTTTGACGACGTCATTGAAGAATGACGTCAAAGGTACGGAAAAGGGCATCTAGAAATACGAAAAAATGAAAATAAAAGACACAAATAAATATTTAATACGGTTGGAATTTGTATTTGAAAAAAATACCAATGGTTAAATCCGTAATATATCTGTTATTCAGCTATCATACAGGGTATATAATGTGACATTCCAGGCTTAGGGTATATATTTAAGCGATTTTTTTTCTTGTTAGAGGCGTTCTGACTGGATGTTACAACGAGTAAAGACGAGTGCACGTGGACTCGTCTTACCTCGGTCGTCTTCACCCGAAAACGGCCATTTACGGAAGAAATGACAGTCTGGCTTGGAATCAAGAAGATATGTCCGAGCGTAAGGACATGCCTTACCCGTTAATTTCTGTTTTAGTGGGTTAGCACTATTACAACCAACTTGGCGATCATTATTGTCTCATCTAATGTAACTTGTTCGTGTCATGATATTTCTGAAATATTATCCATATGGCGTTAAGCAACAATCCACCGGTCACTCTCTCAATATAAAATGGTGCTTAGTAATTTTATTGATGGCGAAACTGTAGTTTCCAGAGAAAATCATGTACAGTCCTACACTGGAAAACCTGATCATATTAATTGTGAAAAAAGTTTCAACAGTGATGGTCAAGAAATCCACCAATATCAACAACAACCGCAACCTCAAATTCCTCAACATGAAAAGACCACGACATATGAATTGGAAGTCCAGGTTCTGACTTCGGACAGGTACAGAATGTTGCTTGGTTATACCGGTAAATGTTGCTTGGTTATACCGGTAAAATGTTGCTTGGTTATACCGGTAAATGTTGCTTGGTTATACCGGTAAAATGTTGCTTGTTTATACCGGTAAATGTTGCTTGGATATACCGGTAAATGTTGCTTGGTTATACCGGTAAATGTTGCTTGGATATACCGGTAAATGTTGCTTGATTATACCGGTAAATGGGATCACAACAATCCCTTATAGATCTCCAGTAACTGTACAAATATAAACAAACGATAAAAAAAAAACCTGCACAGATTTACTCTCACGTAAAACGGCTACATATTATTGCAAAAATGAATGACAAAAGCAGGGTCATTGCATGCTCGTAGTTAACTGACTACTAACTTGGAATGTAAAGTTTGTTTTCTGAATTTAGATAATATACACCACTACTGGAAATTTAAAATGACAAAATAAAAATTTGTAAAGCAATTTATTATTTATAATTAGGTCAGCGATACAAGCTCATGTGAGCCTCTATGTCTATGATGACACCAGACTAGTGATTGGTTGATTAATTATTTAATAGCAAGGCAGCAAGGTTTCTCATATGTATTCATACCAGATTTTTGTGTTTGGATTGACACGGTCGCAGTGTCGAACGAAGCGATCTACTGCATTCGCGAATAACATTCTAGCCATTGTACCTTATGTTTTTTCCTACTTCACAGGTAAACGAAAATTAGAAATGGTACCTGATTGGAACGATTACCCAATTGAGGAACATATGTGTTTTACATCAGGTAAATATTTTGTGGAATTGTATACATTTTCTGGAAACATTGTATGTCGTCAAATATCAGTGGTAAGATGGATTATGAAGCTGTACTGAGCGAGTGTACGTACGCGTCCGAGCACATATTTCCTTCCACTTCAGAAAAGTTTGAAGATACCAAAGGGGTAATCAGAATTCGTAATTCGAAGAAGGGCAGGCAACACAATGGCCGAAAGAAAAAGACAAAAGGACAAACAACTATCTAAAAGACATTAATTTTCGTATTGCATAAAGAGGAAATGATGTTTTCCTTCTTCAGCAAACAAACAATAGTATTTGTAATTTAGCCATACTCCAGATAAATGATAAATAATAGAAAGTGGCATCAAATAATTGATGAAACGTGATACATTCTGATAAACCACTGTGATGTTTTGGTATCCGTGAGATGACCTCTTAGACACAGCTATGCAAGCTGACGTTCATTGTGTTGGTGGATAGAACACAATGAAAAGAAAATTTTTCACCGTCAGAACAGTTCCGAAATTCGAATTGGATAATCGTAGTGACATAGTCAAATTCGACATCTCTAATACATATATGCATGACCACTCACTTTAAGTCCCAGACACAGGCACCTCGATTAAGAAGTGGCGTGGCTAAGCTAGTTTTATAGGCCAAAACGTTATTGCTTCATATTCTGTGGAAATATAGTTTGTAGCAATATAAATAAGCATAAGCATAAATCTATGAATATAATATTACCAAGAAAAGATATGGATGTAAATGGACATGAGATACTATTCTACATTACACTTAAACATACATTCAAGTAAAGTAACAGCGCCTTTATTGCTGTTCTGCATTTCAAAATCGCGGTAAGGTCTTCAACAATGTGCAAACCTTATAACCTAACATGAGTATGAAGCTGCCCCTAGCCTGTAGTTGAGCGGTATTCTAATATACATGTACATGTATCTGCTGGAGACAATATGAATCAATTGTGTCAGTTTTGGATATATCAGTAGAAACATGCCAATAATGAATAATACATGACATCTAATGATAATACATGACATCCAATAATAATACATGACATCCAATAATGATACATGGCATCCAATAATAATACATGACATCCAATAATAATACATGACATCCAATAATAATACATGGCATCCAATAATAATACATGACATCCAATAATAATACATGACATCCAATAATGATACATGGCATCCAATAATAATACATGACATCCAATAATAATACATGACATCCAATAATGATACATGACATCCAATAATAATACATGACATCCAATAATGATACATGGCATCCAATAATAATACATGACATCCAATAATAATACATGACATCCAATAATAATACATGACATCCAATAATGATACATGGCATCCAATAATAATAATACATGGCATCCAATAATAATACATGACATCCAATAATAATACATGACATCCAATAATAATACATGACATCCAATAATGATACTGACATCCAATAATAATACATGACATCCAATAATAATACATGACATCCAATAATAATACATGACATCCAATAATGATACATGACATCCAATAATAATACATGACATCCAATAATAATACATGACATCCAATGATAATACATGACATCCAATAATAATACATGACATCCAATAATGATACATGACATCCAATAATAATACATGACATCCAATAATAATACATGACATCCAATGATAATACATGACATCCAATAATGATACATGACATCCAATAATAATACATGACATCCAATAATGATACTGACATCCAATAATAATACATGACATCCAATAATAATACATGACATCCAATAATAATACATGACATCCAATAATGATACATGGCATCCAATAATAATACATGACATCCAATAATAATACATGACATCCAATAATAATACATGACATCCAATAATAATACATGACATCCAATAATGATACATGACATCTAATAAGAATTTTCATTTGTTAATAAGCTTGGGCGTGATCTATTACCTAGTTGTATACATGTTGTAATTTAATTGTAGAACCAGGATTTTACGAACCCGGCCATTTTGGCATAAGGACCGAAAATGTGATGATGGTCAGAAAGGTAGAACACCAGGTACGTTGTCTTTAACTTGTTTAACATGTTTAATAACAATACATGTGTATATTGTACTCAAGTTTATTTATCAATAAACGTTACAGAAACCGAAGGAGCAATCAAGAATTGACAATCCAGATAAATTGGCAACATTGGGTACACAATACCCAAGACGAAGACAAATAAAACAATAAACAAAACACAATATGTGTTGGATACCACTATGCGCAAACAAGCACAAATAACGTAAATAAGATCGACTTTGTGCTAGAAAATCACTGAATATTGGGATATTATATGTTCATTTTCTTCCAGTATGTAATGTAATCTGTCCAGTTATGTCATTGGAGTCGCATGTGTCCGTTTTAAATATATCCCGATAGGTATATTACAAAGGTGGCATCAACATGCGTTCTTCTGTGACAATAGAAAATAATTACATTATACATTTATTTCATTTGTAAAGCCTAATATCATTGGTAAGAAAAACCTGACAAGTGACTTCGGAATTGAAACTTTATTAGTCAATGATGCGCAAAACCATTTAACAACGCCCATCCCTGGAAATTATTTTCGCGCATCATGAAAACTATTAACTATGAACAATAACAGCAGCGCAAAATATAGAATATTAAAACAAATAATAATAATATGCATTGTATTTAATATTTCAATATTTCAAAATGTAATTATAACTATTGAATGTAATCTTTGTTGTTTTATAGAGTTGTAAAAGCGTTGACGGAAGTAAGTTTTTTCATGCAAAGTGTACTTCGTTCAACGCTTTTGCACGCCAATAAAAGTACAAAAGATTGCATTACATTCTTATATAATTGATGTCAAACAAATCGGGAATTATGAAGAGGATATATCATTAACAAATGTATATTCAGCTTCATTAAGATAAATTTGATGTACATCAGATCAAAGTAATATGTTGTAGAATATATAGTAATGTCATCTCAATATTATTAGCAATTTATTATGTATCATAGTATTAGGTAATAAGGGTGATCTATCGACATAAGTTTTATTAGCTCAGTTACTCAGACTGTTGAGTGTTAATTTATGCTAACTTTGCGTTTTAAGGGAATTAAATCATCATAAGAAAGTAGTGTACAGAGAAATGGGTTAAATCGGGATTTGTTTGGATCAGTCATCATGGAAACAAAATTCACAATAAAGTGATAACATCAAACAATGTCTAGAGACTGACATAGCTTGTCGTTTGATAGGTTCAAACTGGTATTATAAGTTATAAGATATAATTTGTCAGCATCAACATATATGAAAACATATTCCTGAAAAGCTTATTTAGCATAGCGTCTTATGAGAGAAATACATGATGTCAAAACATATAATAGGCTTGTCTTTCTACGTCGAAACCTTAAGATCAGTCCTAATTCTATAAAAGAACAAGCCTATAAATCTATATTTAGACTATCGCTTGAGTTTGCTTGCTCTGTCATCTAGTGTTGGTGACATGTTACTACAGTTAAACAGGCCCAGTCTTGAAGACAGTCGTAAACATATTCGACTTGTAATGATGTGTAGATTTGCATATGCAAATTTAGATATTTGTAAAAACAAGACAACCTTAAGCCATTTGCATTCCTCGTCTTTCACTATTTCTCATTGAAAAACTCAACAAAATCAAGAATCGTTTTTCCTCGTAAGATATTTGATTGGAATCGGATGCCACAATCCCATAGCTATGAGTCGGTTTAATCATTGAAATATATTGTCTCCTTTATCAAATATTAATTTATGAATCCTGTAAATAACCTTTTTCAATTGCCATATGCAACCTCTAATACAATCGTCAACTTATTGAAGGCGCTCATTATTTAGTAGAAGCAGAAGGAATATTGATATTAAACATGTTAATAGATTAAAGAAAAAAATAAAACAAATCATTGTACAAGACCAGAACTAGACTATTTTCTCCTACGCGATCCAATTCTGCTTGACATATATAGGAAAGATTGACGGATAACCAAATTGTAGAACGTTACCAGATGAGCGCTGTTTTATATTTCTCCGTTAACCCATTTAAACCTTTCATCAATATCTAACAGCAGTGACGATATAAATATGTATCCCTCAATTGTTTTGAACTGTTTTTTCATCAATGCGCTTAATTCTTTTGGCCATTGTAGTGTCTGTTCTTCTTCGATATACGGATTCTGATTGTCCCTTTGGTAAATCCTTCATTTTATAAAAAAGCCAAAGCAATAGCCCTTTCATATATGTGGTTATATATACTGGCTTAGTTATTTATTTTATCATTATTTATGTTTATTTTATTTGTAGAACAACAAATCAGCATGTGGCTTTTTAGAATTTGAAACAGTTACTTTGATACCGTATGAACCACATTTAATAGACCATGATCTGCTAAGTAAATCACAGGTTCGTTAGTTCTAGCATCAAGTAATGACAGCTGTGTGTGGTATCACTCAAATCAACTTCATAGCGTAACAAGAGGCGTCGTGGTAGTGATCATATGGATTGACAACAGTGTATATTATCACTAATGTCGTGAGTTCAAATTCCGCTCATGTGTACTCGATACAAAATTATGTGATACAGTTTGTCATTGACTTGCTGTTACAGGTCTGTGGTATTCTCCTGGTGCTCCATTTTCCACCATCAAGAAAATTGACTGCTACGATATAGCTGAAATATAAAAACAAGTGGCGTTAAACATCATAACCCTAACCATAGACGTTCAACACACAAACTTTTAATGTGCTTAAATATAGCTATATTTCTAGTGTTAGGAGAAAAAAAAGATTATTACATTTTACTTTTAACGTATATATCATAAGTTATTTACGTTCCTATCCGTAGATATGGAGATTTTAACACCCTGAAGTAGCCAAGTACACTCTGAGGCGCAGCCGAAGGGTGTACAGGTTACTGAAGGGTGTTAACATCGACATATCAACGGATAGGAACGTAGATAACGAATTTATCCCCGGTTATAGTCAAAAATAAGATATTTTGGACCCGGCGGCCGACGTAAAAGTGACGTTTTCTTTGTTTTTGGAAAGAATAATTAAAAAATATGAAAGTTTCGAGTGTTTTTTACTCGGTGAGGGTACTACCTTTGGTACCCTTGGTAGAACCATACAGTTGATCAAAGTAGCAGCTTTATATTCAATAAATAGTCAAAATTAACTAAATTTGATCTTGGAGCACAACGTCGCGAGCTTTAGCGTCATATTATCCCCGCTTTGAAAATAATAACAACATTTGATTGGTTAAATGCCTAGTTACACCCGGTAATATGGCCTAGCAACACCCAGGAATATGGGTTTTTCATACCCGGGGTTTTAACCAATCAAAAATTGTTATAATTTTCAAACCGGGGATAAATATGATTACATTTAGCTGTCTAGCACATGGAGTGTTAACATGTAGGAATAAGCATCACGTATACTAACAATATTAAACCACACATTCTTAATACGTCTTATAATAACGCTCCCTGGGGACGAACTCATCTGCAACATATATCATTAATATGTATTATTATACTTTACTATTAGAAACCAAGCAAGAAATAATTAAGATATTTTAAAGTTTTATTTCATGGAACAAGAAATAGTTCATTATTCCCGCGGCAAACTGCACGGAGGTCAAATAACTGTGAGGGAATCTGCACATAGCAAAAAATGACTGTGTGAAATTGGTGCGATTTTGCACGTCGAACCAATAACTAGTTATTTCTCTCAGCACGTCGAACCAATAACTAGTTATTTCCCTCAGCACGTCGAACCAATAACTAGTTATTTCCCTCATATTAGTTCAGTATAATAATACAGTTATGTCCTTCATGAGAAGTTAATATCCATAATTATTACATACTTAGTTCAAATAAAGGCATTTTTGTATGACCAATATGACCGGAAGTAAACTGTCCATAATTTCACACCCCGGGAAAATAACCGGTTATTGGATTACTACAAGATCATTTCCATATCGAGGCCAATATGGGTGTCTCTTTTCTAGATGTCGGAAGAATGTAATAAATAGTTTAATACATGGGCATTTCCATATTGGCCTGGTTATCATCACTCGACTGCGTCTCGGGCCAATATGGGGGTCTCGGGATGATAACCAGGCCAATATGGAAATGCCCATGTATTAATCTGTAATTATTAAATCTCGAAAGCGTTATATATAACCCTTTCTCAATTTAATAATTATGGATATTAACTTCTCATGAAGGCCATAATTGTATATCAATGTTCATCAGTTCATATCACACATACACAATCATTATTTCCTGTATGTCAATGCTTATTACTAAGACCATATTTGTTCAATCATTGTTTTGATGTTTCGATTTTGAACATAACCGGCTAAGAAGAGTTTGAAGATACCAAAGGGGTAATCATAATCCGTATATCGAAGAAGAATAGACAACACAATGGCCAAAAGAAACAGTACAAAAGGACAAACAACGATCTACAAAGCATACAGGTTATTCTAGAAACGTGTCGTGAGCCTCAAATTTGATACCTACGTTGTTTTTTGTTGTTTTTTTGTTGTTGTTTTTTTTTTTGTTTTTTTGTTTTTTTTTTGTTTTTTTTTTAAAGTTTTCACGAATGGACGAATGGTTTGTCAAGGGGCACTCTGATCGATTAAGTGTATAAGTGATGTTTTATTGACTAAAATTAAATTTTGAAATATGTTATGCTTTCTTTCAAAATGATTAAAATGACTACATTCCTTTCAAATTATTATATAGTTATTTATACTTAGGATCAAACCATTCACCAACATTTGTTATCTGTTAGTAATGTTGACAATGTAATAATAAATGTGTCATTAGGTATTTTGAGAATAGAAAAAAGAAAATACATGTAAACTTTGGTCAATTGTGAATGCATCATAATGAAAATATATACTGATAAAAACACGATGAATTTAAGAAAATATAACATTGTTCAGCTTGAAACGTGTCGTCATTCCAAATCAGCATGAAGATTTGTCGACTGTATATATATATCATTAAACTATCCCGCAGAGTGTTACCTAATATGTTAGCCATCAAATGCAACAGCATCTTACCTATGTCATATGCATTATGGTATGTCTCTAGTAATATTGACAATAATATTTTGGATCGGAGGTCTTGTGATAGACGTTCAAAATTTAAAACGAAGTCTGTGTTTTAAAAATAAAGAGCAAACGTTGTGAGTTTTTTTAAATGATTTTACTATGCTGTTGTTTTATATAAGTGTTTCTCACACAAGTCAGTTTAGCTATAATTATTGTGGTTGATACAACTACAGAAAATACAGTTAACGATTTAACTCCGTCACGTCTTTTGTGCCTGTCCCAACACAAGATCTGGATTTCGTACGTCATATGTCGTGATCTTTTTAATGTTCAATTATTTTAAAGTGAGATGTGATTGTTCGTTTTGTTGATATTGGTGGAATTGTAGACCATCACAGTTTAAGCTTTCTTTTTTCAAATATTTCTTCTCAAATACAGTTGAAATACGACATTAAAAGAAAAAATATTGTCTGAACCTTCATTCAATTCTTTTTTTCAGGTTGATTGGATGAACAGTTACCATAAAGCCGTATGGAATAATATTTCTCCGTTCCTTAAAAAGGCAAATAACAATGTTGCTTTAGATTGGCTTTATAAAAGAGTACAACCTGTCCATCTACATCATACTATTCATAGCTATTCTAATGAGAACTATTCATATGATGGAAATAATTAAATTTTGTTAAACAAATTGGAAAATGCAATTTAAAATACAAATGTATTCTGTTATATATCCGGGTATATAATATAAACTTATATAAATTGATGTAAGTACAATGAACAATTATAAATGGTATTGGCTCGGGTGCGCTGACGCCAAGAAAGCCAGAATGAACACGATACCCCTGCTGGTGGACTATTAATCCTCAAGGGTATCACCCCCATGGTTTTTAGATATTTATATATTTACAGCTCCTAAATCATATATAATTATTTAAACTAAGGTTCCCTTCCCTAAAGATTAGGCGACCTTTGTCTACTTTATCTATTCTGTCAATGCACTTTGATTTTCTGTCTCCCAAAGACTTTTAATGTATTTGGTTTTCAAATAGTTTAGGTTTTAACGTGCTTGATGAAGGTATTCATGAAATATGGCGCGCGCACTGAGTTTGATATACTGCATGCATATCCAGATAACTTTCTCCAATATAAAGCATTCCAACAAATTTATAATATTTGATATTTTATGTGTACTTTCCTATTTACTTGCATATCATTGAACGAAGCAGTTACAATTTTAAAGTTTACACATCGATATATTTATTTTGCTTAGTTGGATTCATACGCCATATGAGAAAATATAATCTGTTTTAAATTCAGCTACAAAGCAAGATATGTCACCAAATCAGTTAGAAAATACATGAAAAAAGCAACATAAATGAGAGTAGATGGACAATGGGAACGTCCGTGACAATGTGGACAATGTCACTCTGGTAATAACCCGGCTCAGTCGAGCAGACATGTTTACAACGTCACTCCGGTAATAACCCAGCACAGTCGACCATACATGTTTAGAACGTCACTCGGGTAATAACCCTGCACAGTCGACCATACATGTTTAGAACGTCACTCGGGTAATAACCCGGCTCAGTCGAGCAGACATGTTTACAATGTCACTCCGGTAATAACCCAGCACAGTCGACCATACATGTTTACAACGTCACTCCGGTAATAACCCGGCTCAGTCGAGCAGACATGTTTACAACGTCACTCCGGTAATAACCCGGCTCAGTCGACCATACATGTTTACAACGTCACTCGGGTAATAACCCGGCTCAGTCGAGCAGACATGTTTACAACGTCACTCGGGTAATAACCCAGCACAGTCGACCATACATGTTTACAACGTCACTCGGGTAATAACCCGGCTCAGTCGAGCAGACATGTTTACAACGTCACTCCGGTAATAACCCGGCTCAGTCGACCATACATGTTTACAACGTCACTCCGGTAATAACCCGGCTCAGTCGAGCAGACATGTTTACAACGTCACTCCGGTAATAACCCGGCTCAGTCGACCATACATGTTTACAACGTCACTCCGGTAATAACCCGGCTCAGTCGAGCAGACATGTTTACAACGTCACTCCGGTAATAACCCGGCTCAGTCGACCATACATGTTTACAACGTCACTCGGGTAATAACCCGGCTCAGTCGAGCAGACATGTTTACAACGTCACTCCGGTGATAACCCAGCACAGTCGACCATACATGTTTACAACGTCACTCCGGTAATAACCCGGCTCAGTCGAGCAGACATGTTTACAACGTCACTCCGGTAATAACCCGGCTCAGTCGACCAGACATGTTTACAACGTCACTCGGGTAATAACCCGGCTCAGTCGAGCAGACATGTTTACAACGTCACTCCGGTAATAACCCGGCTCAGTCGAGCAGACATGTTTACAACGTCACTCCGGTAATAACCCGGCTCAGTCGACCATACATGTTTACAACGTCACTCCGGTAATAACCCGGCTCAGTCGAGCAGACATGTTTACAACGTCACTCCGGTAATAACCCGGCTCAGTCGACGATACATGTTTACAACGTCACTCCGGTAATAACCCGGCTCAGTCGAGCAGACATGTTTACAACGTCACTCCGGTAATAACCCGGCTCAGTCGACCATACATGTTTACAACGTCACTCCGGTAATAACCCGGCTCAGTCGAGCAGACATGTTTACAACGTCACTCCGGTAATAACCCGGCTCAGTCGACCATACATGTTTAGAACATCACTCCGGTAATAACCCTGCA
This sequence comes from Bathymodiolus septemdierum, assembly GCA_963383655.1. Taxonomy (NCBI): domain Eukaryota; kingdom Metazoa; phylum Mollusca; class Bivalvia; order Mytilida; family Modiolidae; genus Bathymodiolus; species Bathymodiolus septemdierum. The sequence goes on along the minus strand of OY726517.1, from coordinate 87,611,164 downwards.
CAGTCGACCATACATGTTTACAACGTCACTCCGGTAATAACCCGGCTCAGTCCACCAGACATGTTTACAACGTCACTCCGGTAATAACCCGGCTCAGTCCACCAGACATGTTTACAACGTCACTCCGGTAATAACCCTGCACAGTCGACCATACATGTTTACAACGTCACTCCGGTAGTAACCCTGCACAATCGACCATACATGTTTACAACGTCACTCCGGTAATAACCCGGCTCAGTCCACCAGACATGTTTACAACGTCACTCCGGTAATAACCCTGCACAGTCGACCATACATGTTTACAACGTCACTCCGGTAATAACCCTGCACAGTCGACCAGACATGTTTACAACGTCACTCCGGTAATAACCCTGCACAGTCGACCATACATGTTTACAACGTCACTCGGGTAATAACCCTGCACAGTCGACCATACATGTTTAGAACATCACTCCGGTAATAACCCGGCTCAGTCGACCATACATGTTTATAACGTCACTCCGGTAATAACCCGGCTCAGTCGAGCAGACATGTTTACAACGTCACTCCGGTAATAACCCTGCACAGTCGACCATACATGTTTACAACGTCACTCCGGTAATAACCCTGCACAGTCGACCATACATGTTTACAACGTCACTCGGGTAATAACCCTGCACAGTCGACCATACATGTTTAGAACGCCACTCCGGTAATAACCCAGCACAGTCGACCATACATGTTTAGAACGTCACTCGGGTAATAACCCTGCACAATCGACCAGACATGTTTACAACGTCACTCGGGTAATAACCCTGCACAGTCGACCAGACATGTTTACAACGTCACTCGGGTAATAATCCTGCACAGTCGACCAGACAAATAGGCATTTGGGTTTCCTAAGCATTTCTGACTCTTTAAATCAGTATTGAAACGCTCAAGATGTAAGTGTCGACTTCATTAAAACACAATTATTATTATAAAATATTCATCTAAAGTGAATGCTTATCAACATAGTTCATTTATACCAATATAATTGAGGTTCCCAATTTGACGAAACAAGTGAGATTAGATAAAACTTTATTATTTTGATTGAAGTATAATTTGTAGTATCAGTATGAGATATTATATAGTAGAATTAAATGATTTTTTAATCTATAAAAAAATTACGGATTTTTCTACTTTTTGTAATAAAACGAATCCTTAATTACTTAGCAATTTAAACAGACATAATGATCACTGCAGGAAATCTCTCATTAAATCGCCATACTTTTCTTCTTTTTTGTCGTGATTGGAGAAGAATAATTGCTAAATTTTGACAGACATTTTGACCAATTATATTTTCCCGGAAGTCTGTAGTTGTAATTTAAAAGGAAACTCGTGCCACTTAAGCACACAATCAAGACTTCCAAGCATTATATTAGGTATACATTGATCGACCTTTAGATATTATAGTTAGTACACCGGAACTAGTTGATAACACTGCATCATTATCTACTGTCTAATGAACACTATAAGATGTTTGTACCATGGTTAGTACACATGAACTTGTTGATAGCATTGTATCTTTATCTACTGTCAGTAATGAATACTGTAACATGTTTGCACTATGGTTAGTACACCGGAACTAGTTGATAACATTGTATCATTATCTACCCTCTGTAATTAATACTATAATGTGTTTGTACTATAGTTAGTGCACATGAACTAGTTGATAACATTGTATTATTATCTACTGTCAGTAATGAATACTAGAAGATGTTTGTACTATAGTTAGTACACAGGAACTAGTTGATAACATATTATCATTATATACTGTCTAATGAATATTAGAAGATGTGTGTACTATATTTAGTACACAGGAACTAGTTGATAACATTGTATCATTATATACTAACTGTAATGAATACTAGAAGATGTTTGTACTATATTTAGTACACAGGAACTAGTTGATAACATTGTATCATTATATACTGTCTGTAATGAATATTAGAAGATGTGTGTACTATATTTAGTACACAGGAACTAGTTGATAACATTGTATCATTATATACTAACTGTAATGAATACTAGAAGATGTTTGTACTATATTTAGTACACAGGAACTAGTTGATAACATTGTATCATTATATACTGTCTGTAATGAATATTAGAAGATGTGTGTACTATATTTAGTACACAGGAACTAGTTGATAACATTGTATCATTATATACTAACTGTAATGAATACTAGAAGATGTTTGTACTATATTTAGTACACAGGAACTAGTTGATAACATTGTATCATTATATACTGTCTGTAATGAATATTAGAAGATGTGTGTACTATATTTAGTACACAGGAACTAGTTGATAACATTGTATCATTATATACTAACTGTAATGAATACTAGAAGATGTTTGTACTATATTTAGTACACAGGAACTAGTTGATAACATTGTATCATTATATACTGTCTGTAATGAATATTAGAAGATGTGTGTACTATATTTAGTACACAGGAACTAGTTGATAACATTGTATCATTATATACTAACTGTAATGAATACTAGAAGATGTTTGTACTATATTTAGTACACAGGAACTAGTTGATAACATTGTATCATTATCTACTGTCTGTAATGAATACGAGAAGATGTTTGTACTACTATTAGTACACAGGAACTAGTTGATATCACCGTATTATCATCTACTGTCTGTAACGAACACTAGAAGATGCTTGAAAAGTACAACAAGACGTACAGTGTCCTCATAAATTGATTAATTAACGAAATATATCACATAGCGAAAAGCAATCAAAAATATTGTAAACCAATATATGTCATGGAATCGTAAAATTGAAATATCTGTCATGTTCAGTCATAGTCACATCCGGTATTGGTCATAATAATATTAGATGATTGGATGATTGTCTATGTATGATAAAATTGAGTGGCTATTCATTATGTATATATATACTCCTACCAAACACAAAGTTTACAGAGCGTATTTGATTCATTCCGAATGTCTATTATATCCAATATAGATTTCCTTTTACTGTTTTGAAACTGTTGCTAATATTTCTTGAATGAATGATAAAATAAGAGAAAAACGAATATGCTATTAAATTCTAGAGACATACTTAATTTCAAGTATTAGCATTGATTTGACTGCTACAGAAATACAACCAATATATGCTTAGAAACACTTTTAACGTTTGGCTGGTATTAACTCCTATTTGTTTTTGTGGAGGGTTTATGCTTTATTTATTTTATTTGTATTTATTTACGCATACATATAACTAACAAGATTCAGATGATGTTTGTGTCATTTAATAGTAAGACGACGAATGCAACTAGTTGCTTAATCCTTAATCTTATATGCATTGTTGATAAGACCATTTATATTGTCTTGTTTTTCGTCTTTTTTTGCCATGGTATTGGCTGTCCTTCGATTTACGCCTTCTGATTACCTATTTGGTATATTAAAACTTTATATATACTGATGAAGGGAATATACTTACAAAGAATAAAAGGATACGAAATCAAATAAGAATAAATCTAGGTAACTATGTTTAGCTTATTTAACACAAAGGGTCATGATAACATTTGCAATCACTTTCGGGGCCTTCGTCCATCCGGTAGTCATAAACTTTTATCTTTTCCACTGGATCCACTGGGCCAAACCTGGCACTGATAGAACAATACAAATACAAGGTAGAAATGACTAGAATTTTCATTGTAATACCCATATTTAAGCTTCAACAAATGAAGTCCCAATGCTGTGGGATCCGTTTCATTGATTTCCACAGTTTTACATAGGATATATTAGAATACATTTAGATAGAATTCACAAAGAACCAGTTATGGAAATGCAACTGTAGTTGGCATTAAATAACCTTTTCAAATGGAGAGATTTAATCTAGTACAAATGACGGAATCATCGCCTACGGTCTTTAAGTCTTGATGGTCCAAAGTTTAACATAGCCTGTAGTGCGGGCACTTTTAAGATGTGGCCTCAATGTGACCATATCCATTAATGTCAAGGTCAAATACAATAATGTTATACCTTGTATGTAGTCCAAATATCATGTCAAAATCTTTAAATTCCAGCTTTAACAAATATTCTGGAAGTGTCAGACCTATTATTGCTTGTCTTAAAAAATACCAACCAACATTTATGAAACGAGATGATCATTAACTGTGACACAAAGAAAAGGAATTCTAATATTGGTATATTTCCTGGATGACTCATATAGACCCTAGTAATTGGTGCACTGCTGGGAAATTCTTCTGACATTTATGTTGTATGCACTTCTTTAAATATATTATCATTAATAGGTTGTCTGGGGTTAATTGAAGGTGAAACATGTTATTTCAACTCGCTAAAACAGCAGTTTCTTTCATTGTTTGTTTTAGTAAAGCACCATCATGAAATGCAGATATAGTCTGGTACAAGTAAAAAACCCAGAATTATGATTTTGAGGCCACGGGCTCAAAGATGGGCATAGACTGCAGTTGGACAAAAAATATGACATATTACTGTAATATGTCGATTTACGTTTGTACAAATTTAAGTCCCAGGATAAATGGTTTCTTAGAATAGAACGACAGAAGCGGATGCACATATATAAATACGGACAGGCATACAAATATAATGTGTTTAAATAGGTAAATGAGGTCCCAATTCTTCTATATTGATAACTAGATGTCCAACGATCAACACATAGAAACAAAATGTTGAATTAAAAAGCATAAACGTGAATACTATTCATGACATTTGAATACAAATGTTGCTTTTTGCTCTATAACCTTTTGAGTTTTCTGATTCTAATGTAAATCAATGACCTAGGATGTTCAACGGAATCTACGGAATATATCATTGCTATCAATGACCTAGCATGTTCAACGGAATCTACGGAATATATCATTGCTATCAATGACCTTGCATGTTCAACGAAATCTACGGAATATAGCATTGCTATCAATGACCTTGCATGTTCAACGAAATCTACGGAATATAGCATTGCTATCAATGACCTAGCATGTTCAGCGAAATCTACGGAATATATGATTGCTATCAATGACCTAGCATGTTCAACGGAATCTACGGAATATATCATTGCTATCAATGACCTAGCATGTTCAGCGAAATCTACGGAATATATCATTGCTATCAATGACCTAGCATGTTCAACGAAATCTACGGAATATATGATTGCTATCAATGACCTTGCATGTTCAATGAAATCTACGGAATATAGCATTGCTATCAATGACCTAGCATGTTCAGCGAAATCTACGAAATATATGATTGCTATCAATGATCTAGCATGTTCAACGAAATCTACGGAATATATGATTGCTATCAATTACCTAGCATGTTCAGCGAAATCTACGGAATATATCATTGCTATCAATGACCTAGCATGTTCAACGAAATCTACGGAATAAATCATTGCTATTTTGTGACTTAGCGAAAGTTGCAAATATTTCATGTATGTTCAGGACAGGAACAAGTTCAGCAATAAAAAAAGCCTACAGAAATGTGGGAGGAATGAAACAATGGGGACAACGAATTTTGACTTGACACCAGACACATATGGAGAGCTGGAAAGGAACGAAAAAAATTGTAACTGCCTACTTTTTCGAAATCTACAAAAGTGGCCATTAACGTGCATGGATCAATTTCCAAACATTTTACCCAATCCTGTCCAAGTTTCGTATTATTGCCCTTCAGCCAGCTACCGAGATGCATTTTGCCACCTGGGGACACGCTTGGTAGATCGGTGACTAATCGATCACATCCACTGTGAAATCATATTCATATCAGAAACATCTCAGAGTTAAGACACAGGAATTCGGTATGAAACAAACCAATTATAACTAGTCCACTGGTTGCTATATTACATTTTTTTTAATCATAACAATAGAGAAAAAAATGAAGTCACATGTTTTCGAATCAAACATTGGTATTTAATTTACTTAAATATTCATTGATACATGTACAAATTTCCTTATGATATTAATTTAAAAGCGTTGCTTGTTGTGTTTTATAAGTACATATATACACATGACGAGTTAATACTCAAATAACTAAATTAAATATTTGTCTAAAAATAAATAAAAGATAACATCTACTTAAGAGTGTTGGCAAGCTGAGAATTCACTATGATTAGTAAAATATGTTTTGAAATTGTTTGCATACATAAAGATAATGAGGGCCCGGGTGGCTTAATGAGTTAGGTAGTTGGATTACCTAACACCTCATACAAGCCTATCACCAATACAGCGTAGGTTCGCGTCCGGCTTTGTAAATTACAAAAAAAGGATGTACTCGACTCGTAGCCTTAATTGATAAAGTTTACCAATTGCTTGCCCATGGTCGGTGGTTCTCTCCGGGTACTCCGGCTTCTTCCACCACTAAAACTGGTCGCCATGATATAGCTGAAATATTACTGAAGGTGGCGCTATAACACAAAAAAACAAAACTAAAATCATAAAGATAATCTATTTACATATATCTGTTAATTTAGAGCTTGTTAAAAAAGAGCAAAGGCGTGAAAACAATAATAAAACAAAACACATGTAAACAAAGCCAATGGACAAATATTATAAGAAGAGTTTCAAGATACCAAACGGCTAATCAGAATCCGTACATCGAAGAAGGAGAGACAACACAATTGCCAAAAGAAAAAGAACACAAGGACAAAAAAACGATCTATAGAAATAGTCAACGAGACCAGGTCTTCCGTAATGATAGACTTTATCATCTCTAATCAAATCGTAATACAGTTTGACATAAGAGAGACTAAATAAATTGATATTCTACCCAATTGTTAACTAATTTAGCTTAATATGATGGAGTAGAATCTGAATAAATCTGACTGCCATAATAAGTAAAAAAAAAAAAAAAATAAAAAAAAATAGGTGTCTCTATTGAAAACGTGTTGACAGGCAATTGATTTTGCTGACATTAGCATAGCAGCTTGAAATATAACAGTCATTTGTAGGGAAGACAATTATTATAAAAATTACATTTATCTGGGTTTTTAAGTATTATGAATTCAAAACAGAGGTTAAAAAAATGAAAAGGTATTTATCACCATTAACCAATGTTAGATAGCTTATAAGATTTTCAAGTCCTATACTTTGCTTTTCTTAGAAAATGGTTAGGATTATGGTGTTTAAAGCCACTCTCAACAATATTTCAGTTTTATCGTAAAGGTCAGTTTTATTGGTGGAGGAAACCGGAGTAAATGAAGAAGACCTACCGGAAGTGGTTATATTAGAATAACAATGTTAACAAATACATTATGATTATCATATATATAGTTAATCGTAATTACACTTATGAATTGCGAAGAACTCTCTGATCTCCAAGTGTGTTCTACTAATGAAAAGAGAAAACAAAACTAAAAAAAACCAACCAGAATGACTATTTGTGCTTACTTGTGTTACGAAGAACGCGTTTCAAATGGTTACAACATTTTGTTTCTTAGAAATTCGAATTTATGGAACATTTCGATATGTTGTGCAGTGAAACAATACCATAAAAAAAGTGTTTTACAATGAGAATTGATGAAAAATCGTGATATTATCACTATGACTTACATAATTACCGACCGACATAAAATAAATGACGAAAGTTATAAAATTCTTTGCGAACAAGTCCTAAAACAGAAAGGGAAACAAAATGCGATTATTTACTCTTTATCTGAGAACCCCGTGAATATCATTTACCTCCAACCAAAAAATGATAATGTTGGTCCCCTAAGTATTGTTGGTCCCCTGTTTATATACTTATGAGTTTTGACTTTCCCTTTGTAAGGGTTCGGTAATTTTGTTATTACCCTTATTGATTGTTGATTTATTATGTCGCCATTTACCTCTTTTCTAATTTTGTACTACAACTGTACTTCTGCGCAATGGAACTGGTCATAAATATGGATAAAATGAAAACCAGAAACATACCACACTGTTAGAACAGTTCTAAATCCAATAGAAAAATGATAGAAAGAAGCCAAATTGATATCCCAAGCACACACATACATTACTGTTCACTTTCCTAGCTTTGGACAGAGGCGAGGTTGAATTAGTTTTATAGGCCCACACATCCCCTCTTAGTGAAATAATAGAGTCATGTAAGTGTTTGTCACATGTGAGTAAAACGTCAACCCACATTAACTAATAGAGTAAAATGTCAACCCACATTAACTAATAGAGTAAAATGTCAACCCACATTAACTAATAGAGTAAAATGTCAACTCACATTAACTAATAGAGTAAAATGTTAACTCACATTAACTAATAGAGTAAAATGTTAACCCACATTAACTAATAGAGTAAAATGTCAACTCACATTAACTAATAGAGTAAAATGTTAACTCACATTAACTAATAGAGTAAAATGTTAACCCACATTAACTAATAGAGTAAAATATTAACTCACATTAACTAATAGAGTAAAATGTCAACCCACATTAACTAATAGAGTAAAATGTCAACCCACATTAACTAATAGAGTAAAATATCAACCCACATTGACTAATAGAGTAAAATGCCAACCCACATTAACTAATAGAGTAAAATGTCAACCCACATTAACTAATAGAGTAAAATGTCAACCCACATTAACTAATAGAGTAAAATGTCAACTCACATTAACTAATAGAGTAAAATGTCAACCCACATTAACTAATAAAGTAAAATGTTAACTCACATTAACTAATAGAGTAAAATGTCAACCCACATTAACTAATAGAGTAAAATGTTAACTCACATTAACTAATAGAGTAAAATGTCAACCCACATTAACTAATAGAGTAAAATGTTAACTCACATTAACTAATAGAGTAAAATGTCAACCCACATTAACTAATAGAGTAAAATGTCAACTCACATTAACTAATAGAGTAAAATGTCAACCCACATTAACTAATAGAGTAAAATGTTAACTCACATTAACTAATAGAGTAAAATGTCAACTCACATTAACTAATAGAGTAAAATGTCAACTCACATTAACTAATAGAGTAAAATGTCAACTCACATTAACAAATAGAGTAAAATGTCAACCCACATTAACTAATAGAGTAAAATATCAACCCACATTGACTAATAGAGTAAAATGCCAACCCACATTAACTAATAGAGTAAAATGTCAACCCACATTAACTAATAGAGTAAAATGTCAACCCACATTAACTAATAGAGTAATGACAGAACGATTTTCGGGTGATATTTTATCGAAATAAATATAGAAAAAAGTAAACATTATATTTTCAAAACAGATTTTTTATGTTTTTAATATATATATTTTTTTATATTTAGGCAAAAACATATATCCAAATGGCAAACACTACATCTCTAAAGCTCTTATGTTATAATAATAATAATAAATGTCAAATGATTGTATGTCCTCACACAATATACTATATATGCCACTACATCTTAACCAATATTAAATTATTCTTTTTGAGCAATAAAATATTTAATTTTAATTATAAAATGTCATATGATATAGGTATATGTGTTAATCTAGCGGCACATTATTGTATAGGCACACACAAAGGTCTATTTTATGCATATAATATAGGGTTATTGCATGAATATTCACCAATATTCATGCAATGACCCTTTTATTATATAGTAATAAATATTTTATGCCTAAGGCATTCTCTATATAAACATTGTGTATCTTATTATATTTAAGTGAAATATTAAACTACTTCAAATATTCATATTTGAACTAGTGCAATGTACATTTTATGCTTAGCGTGCAAATACAAGGATATATTGCACGATAATTTTTCATTGAAATTAATAGGAAAATATTTATTACTATATAATAAATTGTGTTATATTGTCATAAATACCGAACGGAATAATGATGAATGAACAAAGGAATGCTGTATGTGTCAGCGATTGTAAGATTACAAACGTAAATTGACAAATATGAAGGCAATTTTAGAATGCCGACAGAAAGGAGGTATTGGTGCTTAACACCACTTTCAACAATATTTCATTTATATCCTGGTGGTCAGTTTTATTGGTGGAGGAAACTGGAGTACCCGGGGAAAACCACCGACCTGTCGGAAGTCATGGGCAAACTTTGATCACATAATGTTGTATCGGAATACCGACAGGAAGACAGTAATAATAAGAATTCAAGTGTATGATGTAGATATAAAATTAGTGCACACGACACGTTTCTGGAATAACCTTCATCGTTTATGCTCAAGGTCAAAAATTGGAGAGCCAAATAAATTAAAATTCTTTGGTAACAAGAAAACCAAAGGGTCTAAGCATGATAGCCAACATTGACTGAGGTATCTATGAAACCTACGAATATTGTGACTTAATAAGAGCACGTGTCGATGGTTAATCATACGTGACCTCTATTTTGAGGTTAACAGCTACCATATGAGTTCTTCCTGTATTTATTCTGATTATTGGCTAGTTAATTGATCAAGTAAAGTAATAATTCAATACCAAGGAGCGGATTTGGATCTTAAATATTTCAAATGAGCGTTGCACATGGAGATGTTGTATATGTGTTTTAAAATCATTGGTAAATCGACAATTCGTCCATCTCTTATAAAACTCTATGTCACCGCAGTTCTTGTGACCCTTTGTGAAGTCAATGATGAATTATGAGCTACACATATATATGTTATGCATAAGAATACAAATAGAGGACACTAAATAGGGTTACTTGGAAGACAAATTGTCCGTTGGAAAAAAAATATTTCTGTTCTGTTTATATATAACAATGTTTTAACAGATTAAGCAAGGTCTGAATCATCTAAATGTTTTTTTAAACTTAATTGATGCCACAGACATAATGCATAGTAATATACAAACTAGATAAGACAAACAATAATTGTATAATACTATTTATAGATTATACACCGGTACATGTGATTTGATGGGCGATGGTCACTGCATATCATCAAACAAGATCTATTATATGAAAGACATGTCATCTAAAGACACAACTGGTGTCACATGATGATCACACGGTGATCACATGGTCTTCTCTATAATTATCTCTATTGCTCTTCCATTATCAGTTTGCTGACTAACTGTTTGCATTTCTGACAAAGAAGAGTTTTTATACCATCTCGAACAAATACAAAGCTGTTTTCCAAATCTCCAGATTTCTTTTCTGTACGGTCGTGAACCTAATAGGTATAAATAAGGTTTAATTGAATACGAATTAACCTGTAAGAAAGAACCTACTGTTTGCATTTCTAGGGAAATGTTTGGTCCGATAACACGTACCAGACTGTTTATTATTCCAAGACCAAATGTAATAAAAGCTACGACAAGTAATAAACCAGATGTTTTATATTCCTTATCCTGTGGTACGAATGCCGTTTGTCGTCTATGAAGTCTAAAACCAGTAGATCGACTTCTTTTGTAATACTGCCAAGTTCGGAATCCTATAAGGCACGACAGGCATAATATTAAGATGTATGGTACAACAGAAACTACTATTTGGTCGATTTTGTTTAGCGTTGACCACGTCTCCATCAGTTCATTTTCTGGCCAAGGAACACAACTCCTAAAATATGTATTATAGCCAACAGTCCATGTTATGTAATGATAACAGACAACGGCCAGAACTGAAAAGGTAATAATGACACATTTAGCTCTGAACACAGTACAGTAATGTGACTTCTTAGACGGCCAGTACAATCCAATGAATTTGTCTATCACAAGTGCCGTAACGTACCATATAGATAAAAACGTACAGATATGATTAATGTACATGATTAACGGACAAAAACCATGTACATGGAGTACATCAAGTTGCCATGCTGTTAGATGGGTACATAGATACGACAGCAGGTAACCCATGTCAACTAATGCAATGGCGGAAAAATAACGTGACGACGAAAATTTCCGTAACTTGGTCCTTGTAAAGATATAAAAGCACAATATATTGGCTGCAACACCAAACGCTACGATAAACAAACCGGCCCATTTATTAAATTCAATAAAGTTTAGTAATGCTTGACTTGGTGGTGGCCTTTGTAGAAATCCATGATCGTAATAATCGTATGATCCGTTAAACTGCTGTATAAATGTATTATTTGTATAATTGTTGTTTACATTAATGTCGTAAGTTCCCATTTTGAATTTTTTTTTTTTTTTTTAAACTTATATGTTAGCTTTCCGTGTAATTGAATTCGATCTTCTTGACTAATATGATTACTTAATCATCGATGCCACTAATATCACTGTAATCCTTCATAAAGGTTCATCTTCATCTAATTAATATTATTATCTGAAAAGATAAATGAATTATATATACTAATTACATCAATGTTATGTAAGCTTTAGTACGTCATACAGACATAGGTACCATATAATATCAATTAGTTACGCAGAACACTAAGATTGTCTTAGACCATACACATATTTTATATTTCGTAGTACTTTGTCAGTGCATTTCACTAAATCTATTACTAGTGTAGTGTCTGGTAAGCGCAGAACACAATCCAGTTTTAAGCTATGCCTATGAAAGACCTTTTTTGCCCAGTTTATTTTCTGTCACACATCAGTTTCTAATTCTTCAAGCTATTCTTAGGTTGTGTCTGGGAAACATATAAAGAACCCAACTTGTACAGTGTCTGGGAATATAAATCAATCTTATTCCGTGGCTGTGAAAAACTGGACACATTCTTATATTGTGTCAGACAAAAATAGAGCACACTAGTATGGTGTGTCTAGGACACATAGAACACAATCTTATGCTCTTTCTGGGAAACATAAAGTACAATCTTTTTCTGTGCCTGTGACAAATTGAATACTTTGTACTCTGGGAAACATAGACGGAATCTTATGCTGTGTCTGGGAAACATAGAAAACAATATTGACCTGGTTGACAGTTACTGAATATCTGTGATACAAATGACTACAGATATGTGTCGTTTGTCGTAATCGCAATCCGGCCCTCATTCATGAATTATCACCTGATTTGTAACAAGAGTAATACGACGGTGTCACATGTGGAGCAAGAACTGCCTACCATTCAGGAGAACATGAGTTCACCCTCGGTTTAAAATGGGGTTCGTGTTGCTTGCTCATTTTTTTGTGCAGTGTAGCGTAGATCATTGTTTGTCCCTTTAGTTATTTTTTGACCATTGTATTGCTTTTCCTTTTTTGATTTATGGCTTCGCATCCCATTACGTCTTTGTTATCCTCATACTTTTCTTATTCTGTGTCGGTGAAAAATTCAAGACAATCTAATATGGAAAACGTAGATACAATCTTTGGCTGCGTCTTGGAAGCACAGAACACAAATGCATGTTGTGCCAGTGAAACATTGAATACAATGTCCAATGTCTAAAACAGATAGAAAACAATCTTGTGACAAAAGTTTGTCTTTTTCTCTTTTCTGTTAATTAATATAAACAATTGCAGTTGAATAATTTATCTTTGAATATTGATTAAAATGTTTGCTTAACTGAGCAATTACCGCACATCTCCTATTTAAAACTTAGACCAACCAGAACAAAACAGAACAGAACAAATAGCGTACTGTCTTTCCTCCTTCGATTTACAGCTTCTACTTATTCTCTGTGAAGTAGGCATTTCGCTATAGTAAATAAATCAATATTAACATCACTATCTCTAGCTATCTAGTAAATGACATACACCTCTTGTTTCTGCTTAATATACTAATATATAACAATATGTTCTAGTAATGACATACACCCCTTGTTTCTGCTTAATATACTAATATATAACAATATGTTCTAGTAATCAATTATTTTTCATTCCTTTTAATACTAATTAAGGATAAATGTTTTCTGTAATTTACTTCTTAATGCAACCTTGGGTAATTCTTATAGTTTTATTAATGTATAATGCTTCTTTATTGCTAGGTTCACTTTCCATCTTATTGTCAGAAGGAGTGAAAAGAAGACATTTATTACGACTCACAGCATACATATTTAAAATCACATTTTGTCACAAATATGATCACCGAGAATAACATAATTTTTGCTGCGAATCCCGAATAACCAATGAAAAAAAAAGATAAAAATAAGTCACGAAGGAGAACGAAAATAACCTTCAATCTGACAGCTATCATTTATCATATTCAAAATAAGAAAGTTAATGAAAAACTAAACAAAGTACACTCTCTGGACAATTCCAAAATACAATCGACAAATCGTAGTAACAGTGACAAAACAGATACCACTAACTCACATGTACACGACCGTTTACTTTCCTGACCTGATACATACACTTCTAAAAAAACTAGCGAAGCTAAACTAGTTTTATGGGACCAAAACACCCCTCGTAATGAGTGGTGCGGTCATGACGGAGTTTTACAACATCTGAATTATTGGGATAAGTTTTCATACCATGTACACGGTTCTCAAATCTGATTCTCGTAATATTTCGTGCATGTTTGATGAGTAAAATGCCATGAAGAGATGATTACTTTGTAATATGTAATATCATGTACCATTCTTATCGTACTATATACAGGATTATCATGTATTTACTGACAAATCAAGCATGTTCTTCATACAGTATTAACCATTATCTTCAATGGCGATTTCATATTCGAAATGTGAAAGTGAAGAATGCATACTGGAATTGTAAAATGGAAATATTAATCTGAAATAACAAACAATCAATGCAACAAAAAAATATATATACTATATTACTGAACTGTTTTATTTATTTAAATCCCTTTGATCTGCTGTACAGTAAATGTAGCATTTCCCGTGTTGATATCAATCATTTATTGTTGAAAGTAATCGTGTGGTGAATGTGGAATATGATACGTGCAAAGTAAGAAGTATGGGGAATGCAAGATTACAAAAAGTTCATGGCAATCGTATGACAAATGCTAGAAACAAAACGTGCAAGACACTTATTATTAAAAAGCAAGGGCAAAAACATTCAAAGCAATCGTATGACAATTGCAAGAGAATAAACGTTAAAAGCAATCATATGACGAATGCTAGAAACTAAACGTGGAAAACATTCGTATGACAAAGGCCAAAACAAAATTCAAGTAAATTGTATGGCGAAATATAATGAAAAAAAAAACGTTCAAAATAGTTGCGTGGATACACAAAATAGTGGTAAAGCAGTTTGTACAAGAATCTAAAAACAAACAAAGAAAGACAAAACCTCATAAATAATAATAAAATCAAAGTAGTTGTATGTTAGATGTACAAACTAAAGTTGAAAGCATTTCTAAAACATACATATCATATGGCTATTAAACAGAAAGACAATATCGACACGAAGATATGAACAGACGATGCCTACTGAGGTAAACTGGCCTTCGACCATGTATGCGGCTCTCCATTCTGATTCTCGTAATATTTCGAGCATGTTTGATTAGGTTAGATGTGACAATTGAACACTGATGATCGTCAGCACAAATATGCATAGGAGAATGTCCAAGTAACTCTCCATTCCTTAAAAATAATGGAGCCGAGGTTCCGAAGGGGCCGAGGCCCATTGTTTTTAAGAAGTGGAGAGATACGAGGACATTCTCCAACTTAAAATCCACCCATTGTACTTTATTAATTTTATTAATTATTAATCTTGTAACAAGAAAAAGTTTGTGTATAGTATATAAAGTAAAAAGAGAACAATAACTCTCCATTCCTTAAAAATAATGGAGAGTTTTGACAATAGATTTACATCACAGGTGGATTTTAAAACACTACATTGGATTGATATCAGAACATAACTGAAGACCCAATTGTACACTTATTAGGTTTAAGTTTAATCTTATTTATCGAGTATGATTTGTACATTGAAAAATAAATCTACAACTAAATTATTAATTTTTCATTTCGAGCATTGCAAATGAATAGACATTTTTATTTTTATAGGTCAAAAGTGTTTTGTTTATTAAAAGCGTTTTTATTTCCAGATATACAATTTGTTAACATAAAAATATCATAACACATATCAGCAAATTGGTTTGATAAACTATATATATATATATAATACATAGTTCGAGAACAGTGTTTATTTCCAATATAGGAAAAATCTACAGTGGATTTGGATAGACTTGACTGTTAATCAAGTTCCAAATATACACCAGCCCACCAAACATTTTTCTGTACCAACACGTGATTACCCAAAATGCCTTTTTCTGAACAACACAACAAAACAAATATCATTGAAGGATCATGATTACTACGAATATATCCAATTATTAATTTCATGTCATACTTATTGATAATTTTCCTTTGATTTCCTGTACGTTTTGTTTTCTTGGAATCTTTCTGATATGGAAAGATAACAGTTTATGTATTTAAGAAGCGCTAAGGCGATTTGTTTGGCCTTTCTGTATAATCAAATACAAATACGTATTGATTGTTGTATTCTTATCATGATCTGGTTATGGACATATTTTGACTTTGTGGTAGAATTTTATATTTTGTGTATACTTACATGTACCAATCTTTAATGTTGTGAGTTCAAGGCGAGGTGTATTTGATACAACATTAAGTTTGTCAGTGACTTACATATCGATATGTCTGTGGTTTTCTCCGGGTACTCCGGTTTCTTTACCAATAAAACTGACCACCATGATATCACTGAAATATTGTTGAAAGTGACGTCAAGCACCATAGCCCTAGCCCCTAACCCGTTGAAGTCCCCCAACAGATGTGTTGTTTGTTCTTATTTGAAATACGGATTCTGATTACCCCTTTGGCATCTTTAAATTTTCTGATGAATGAGGAATGCAAGCGAATTATCAGTATCATTACAACATTATCGTAAACTGTATTTGCGCATTTTTAAATCAAAATAGTGCGTCATTGCACGGTTGAAAAAGGATTTGTGGGTCAAGCTTAAAATAAAACCATGTACTCTAACGATAACACTATTAAGATCATTACAAAAACATCGCAAAAAGGTATGTATACACATGAGAAAGAAAACCATTTCATGAGTAACACATGCTGTGATTTCTAAATGATGTCAAAGGTCTGAATGCTTCATCAAGCGAAAGAGGTAACGTCGGAGAGAATTCCGGTATTGAATCCTGAATGTATAATTAAAGCAAGATAAAATAACTAGAAATATATTATTTCTATAAACATGGAGGTCAAGCTATGCTTTTGAATTTAATCTCTAATATCACCAAAGTGCTATACTAGCACTGTCACTAATTAGGAACTGCGACTGAATAGTGCAAATATATTCCGACTCATTTGTAGACCCCAAAACGTAACAAATGACACATACCAACTTAGAGGTCAATATTTGTTCACCACCGAACTGTATTAAAAGTAAAAATAAACTACTCGCGTAGCTAAAACACACTACCTTAGAAAGTTGTCTTATCTATTGTGAAAAGTGACAAATCCCAGGTCACAGACTACTTGTAGGTATAAGCAAAATGTTATTAAAATTAAAAGGAATAAAAACCGAATACAAGAAATCTAGTTTTTTATATTCCAAACCCGACCTTAACATGAATGAGGGTAAGCAAAATAGCAAAATGAATTGATAATCATGATGACATATCATGTTCAGACACAAATTAAGATTAAAAAATCTAAATATGATAAGTATCATATATAGCAGGGAAATAGATAATTTGCACATTTCAAATTACTATTATCGACAGTGATATTTTTTTTTATCTTTCATTTCATTTCCATATTTGCCTAAATTTACCATCAATATACACTCAAATACATTATAACTAACCCAGTTTGTCCATAAAACAT
This sequence comes from Bathymodiolus septemdierum, assembly GCA_963383655.1. NCBI lineage: Eukaryota > Metazoa > Mollusca > Bivalvia > Mytilida > Modiolidae > Bathymodiolus > Bathymodiolus septemdierum. Next base: position 87,593,468 of record OY726517.1, on the reverse strand, counting down.
ATAACCTACAAGACAACATTAGTCGGTTTTGCCCATAAACTATAAATCCTACAAAGCCTAACTAATTACTGTTCTATATAATAACCATTGGATATATGTCTAGTATTGAATTATAAATGTGATTGAACTGAATTTAGCAAACATTTAAAGGTAGATTATATACGCAATTAACTATTACTTAATGCTAACTTGTCCATTTTTGATTGCCCATTCGGTATTCTCTAACGTTTATTTTTCCATTAACATTTGAATTCTCACTCAACATGAAACAGATAAGCATGACATTACTCGTTCAGGGATTGTAACTTCTTAAATTAAAGTCAGCTGATTACCTCTTTGGTATCTTCAAACTTTTCTTAAATGAGTCTTATGATCATAATGATGAATAGTCGACCTATATAGGATTTCTATGTATCAATAGCTACCAGATATGTTCCTAATTAGGACATGCCCTCATTTGACCAGCATGGTAAATGCAGATTTAACGACTAGTGTTGAAGACGCTTACATTTTCAATTTCACAATTACACTTTGCTTTATTCCCCTTTGTGTGTGTTTTGTTTTGTTTTGTTTGTTTTGTTTTTGTTTTGTATTTTGTTTGTTATGTGTTTTTTTTTTAAATAAATTTTATTTAAATTTAGTTTATATTTTGAGTGATTAATAGTTATTTTTATATACTTTATGTTAATTTGTTAGTATTTGTCCGGTATATATTTCCACTCTACGTTTTACTTCAAGTTTTGTATTAAAACAGAAATTTCCTAAACCAACAAATTATCAATATACATATATACTTTAAATTCACCATCTCACATGAGCGAAGGTGTTTTCTGTTGCTATTAACACTGAATACGATATAAACGAATATGTAATTCCTGATAAGAAGAGTCTGAAGATATCAAAGAGGTAATCAGAATCCGTATATCGAAGAAGAACACAACACAATTGCCAAAAGAAAAAAAGTACAAAAGGACAAACAACTATATACAAAACATACACATAAAACTAAAGATCGAGTAACACGAACCCCACTATTCTGAATCTTGTTTACTTTGTCCTTGCATTATTAATTGTTCCACAATGTGGATCGTAAAATAAAACCTTTCAGTTTGTAATCTTGTTTTATTGCTTTGTCGTCAGTAAATATAAATAAAACAAGCTTTCACAGCTGTTTGTAAAACAAGACGTTCTTATATCTACTACTAAAGGCTTAATCTTGAATTTTATGATACAATAAATGTCATGTTAAGAATAACATTTTATTTATATTTTCTCGCTTTACCGGATTAAGTGTTGTTTTATGCTATATCAATTTGGTTTGAAAATAACATTTGCTGTTTAGTTGAATGAAAGTTATATTCTAACTGGAAGATAATACACATCTTGAGAGAACGAGTATTACCATAGACAAATTTTACATCAAATTATTTTGCTTTTCACATTTTACTTAACATATTTACCGTTATAAAGACAAAACATTTGACGAGATTTAAACTACCTACTACTATTCAATCTCAAAATAATGTCAGACATTTTCAGTGAAATGAATGTCGAGAACTGACATACAGTACAATATTTACAAAAGCTCCATGCGCTTATCATGTATAAATATTGTAAAACAAATAAATAATTTCCTACTATGGCCAAAAATAACAAGAAACTTGTATCTGAACATATCACAGACATATACGCAAGGCAAAATCTTTAGTAATCACATAATGTCTCGGAGGTGTGTATTCCTACAATGTACGATGGTAACATGACAAAACAGTAGCAACGTCTAACTGTTATATATTAGCTGGATGGAAACTAAGCCTTTCCTTCCTGTATTGGCAATTCTGCTCAAATTGTTTCTTGGTTCATCATGAGTAATCAGTTGATTTAAGCGTATTTATTTTGCTCAAAATATTAACAATTGTGATTGGGTACAAGTTATGACAACAATTATGTTAACCATTGCATTGTGTGTCCATCTTCGATTTAACCCTTCTGTATCTTCAAACTTTTCTCTTTTGAAGCACGATCCCTACAATTTACAGTAATCAGGTATAGCTTACGTATAGGATAATGTCCAAGTAACTCTCCATTCCTTCAAAATAATGGAGCCGAGGCCCATTGTTTTTAAGGAATGGAGAGATACGAGGACATTCTCCAACTTAAAATCCACCCATTGTACTTTATTAATTGTATTAATTATTAATCTTGTAACAAAGAAAAGTCTGTGTATAGTATCTAAAGTACAAAGAGAACAATAACTCTCCATTCCTAAAAAATAATGGAGAGTTTTGACAATAGATTTACATCACAGGTGGATTTCAAATTTCAGTAATTACGTTTGTTAAGCATGATGATTTTTTTTACGATGATGGCTATGTAGCAAATATATTATAATAGTAAAGCATAGTGAGGCATGAAAGAAAAATCTAAAGACAAAATGTTGCTTAGATGGAAATTATATAGCTATGATAATGTTTGTTGCATTTAGCTTTCAATAGGATGAAAATGCTTTCAGAATATCTTTCTAATACGTCTTTCAATAAGAATATCTTCCCAAAAAAATTCAAGCTGAACTCATATATAAAAAAGTACCTCATCCATTTATCAGTAAAATAATAACACCGGTAAAAAGGAAATGAATTTTCAAGGTATTCCACAAATAAATAAAAATAAACCCTTACCCAAAATTTGAAACTTCGTAGCAATGGTGAATATTCCATTAGTTGTACACAATGTAGAATTATTATTCCATATCACCTAATAACTATAATTCATAGTGCCATTTGTTATATAGGTTTTGGTTTCATTAAAACCACTGATTATAACTGACACGACTAGGTTTGATTAAATAGCCAAGTATCGGATTTTATAATACATCAGACAAGTGATGAAACACATTTCCGTTGAAGAAAAACAGATTTTAGCGTAATAAAGGAGAAACCTGTAGAAATCTACTTTATTAACAGTTTTTGAAAACAAAAAAGGTGAACATCGTTAAAAAAAATAATTACAAACAAACCAATCAAATGCTAGTCAGTTTTAATACCACTGACGTTTTAATGATAATGCGTCATTGGTATGCAAGTTCTTGGATTTCAATTGTTTTATACTAAGGTGAGTATATCATATTGGCTTTACATACTAGACAGTTTAATTGATAGATGAGACAAGACAATTGTACAAACTAACACGTTATTGGACAAGACACACATAAACAACTCACACATGTTATTGTACAGGACACACTTATATAGCTGAGGTATGGTGTTTGACGCCACATTCAACAATATCTCAGTTACATCGTGGCGGTCGGTTTTATCGGTTGCAAGTCACTGACAAACTTTATCACATAATGATGCTATGAACAGGATCCCAACTCACGGTTTTAGTGGTGATATTCACTGATTGCATAGGAATACAGTTGTAAATTCAACTACCATATGATCACGACCACGATGGCCCAAAACTTATAAACTGATATATAGCTCATCAATTCATATTCTTTGAAAACTCTTTCTCTGTGAATAGAAATCTTAATTCTATCAATAAAGCTTGCAAAATAAAATGGAGAGAATATATGTAGCATTAAAGCCCAAATATCTCATCTGCTGGACTGCAAGAAATGTTGAAATCTTGTGATACATTCGTCATTTCAAAAAAACATGGGGGTGCTTAACTTTTTTCTTTGTGTATATAATAAAGTAATCTTTAACTTGCAAATATTCGAGATCCAGAAGGCCATATTTCGGAGCGGTATTGACGCCGTTACAGAGACGTGAAAGAGTCCGTTGGTGCAACAGATTAAGGGGCTGGACATTCCGAAACTGGCGAAGAATTTGGTTCAGCGACGAATCTTGTTTTCTGCTGCTGAAACGTGATGGCAGAATACGTGTATATAGGCGCCGGAATGAACGTTTCTCTTCCTCCTGTGTTCAGGAAGTGGATAGCTTCGGTGGAGGTAGTGTCATGATGTGGGCGGCTATCTCAAGTGACCGCAAGACAGACCTAGTGCATGTCCCTGGCAATTTAACGGCTGTAGAGTACAGAGACGAAATTCTCCAACCTCACCTCATGCACGTAAGTGACCGATAGAGGGGGGTATTCCAACAGGACAACGCTAGGCCACACACAGCGCATGTAACAATGGACTACCTTGCGCAGAATAACATCAATGTGCTTCCATGGCCTTGTGAATCGTCGGACTTGAATCCCATTGAACACTTATGGGATGAGCTGGATAAACGTGTGCGCCAGAGACAACCTCCACCTCAGACCCTCGGTGGTGGTCATACACGGTACTAACCTTAACGTAACCGGAAGTCTGCTGAACTGTGATAAGCTGACGTTTTTTTCACTTATTCTCTGAAGTATGGACTGTTCATTTTTTCAATAATAAACAATCTGAGTCGATATCTAAAAGTGTAACTGAAAAATTTTGATTTCAAATACATGTATTAAAATACCTAAAATCCCCTTATGCGTTTCTTTTTTTGCAGAGTATATGTCTTAGCAGAATTTTCTCTTGTTGTTGATCAACTGATGTGACATTGAATAATAAAAATGGTATTTACATATTGTAACCTTTATATATCTTAAATCGAGACCCAAACTTCCGCTATGATCCGATAATAATATATTGCGGCTTTATAACAGATGTTTTTTTTATAATATACCGAAGATCGGACATTTCAGGATAATACTAAATTTGGGAGGTTTCCAATGCAATCATTTCGTTTAAGTAAAAGTACAGTTGAAAAATTTATGAGAAAAATGTAATGTTGTATGACTGAAAAAAATACCAGTTGTCTTGCAACTTATATAATACGTGTTGTCATTGACTACGCAAATCCACAGCTGATGTCGTGACTAAGAGTTCTATTTTGAATGAGCCGAAACGTGGAATTCTTGAATGCCAATGTCTAATTCAATATGATTCAAAGAAAACACCACCCTCTTAAAAACAAGATTCGCATAAGATATTTATTCAAATATTAAAAGTGCAGATAGCAAAAGTAAAAGATTCAATGCTTCCGTTTTACTATTAAAGTACACAGGATTTCAGGTTGTAAACTATTCGTTTTACAGGCTTCGTCGCCAGTAAGACCGCATTTGTTATCGTCAAATTTCCAGTTGAAGTCCACTACTCCCCAAATCTCTAACAAAGGAAACAACTACAAAATTACAATGATGTCAACATAAAAGAAAAAAAAACACAACTAAATTACTACAACAAAAAGTAAATTGCCAGTATTTCCTTACTTATATGTCATGCAACAAATGAATCGTCCTTTTCAGAAGTTTTGAATTGTGCAACACATTTGAGTATTGACTATCTAGAACTTAACTATACTAAGACTGGAAAATAATACAAAATGCATAACTTTATTGTTCTACATAGAAGGTACTTTATATCTAGACAAGTAAACGTTAGAGAAAACAGTCAAGAATGAACAACCCAGAGACACTGAAAATATTAAGAACACAGCAGACACAGGACGATATTAAAAAATGAAAACACAAAACAAAGCAAACACAACAATAACAACCACAAACACAACACAGTAAAGTAAGGCAAATCAGCAACACGAATTCCACTAAGCTAACCATGAGTTAACACATGTACCCCGGAAGAGTAAGCAGTTCCTGTCTCTTGCCTCCAAGGAAGCACATTGAAGAATGACATAAACCTTTAACATACTTGATACATGGAGAACCTGTCACCCAAATAATAAATATATTTGACATCAAGGTCCCTCATGTAAGCAAAGTAAATTAATATCATTTCTTGTTTGTGGATTCAATTAATGGAGGAAAAAACATGTCTCAAGTTACAGATGTAAATATTCTAACAGTATTTTGCTTCCTACGTCAACAGTAGTAAGTGTTACAGGAAATTTAATTCTAGACATTTACGAGGTTTCCATTATGTTAACAGATAAAACACGTTTTAATGATATAATTTGAGAACGCTAGATTTCTGCTGAGTTTGATAATCTGGTAAATCTATTATTGCATTGTAATGATGAATATGTTTTTAGAATACTGAGAATGAAAATGATAAATACTTCAATGCAAGTTTTAAAGGCATAAAGATCGTCAAATTCGTAAATGTTTTTGCTGCAAGCGCTTTGGTATACTTAAAGTATATATAAATAAATATGTTCTAAGAAGAGTTTGAATATACCAAAGGTGTAATCAGAATCCGTAAATCGAAGAAGAACAGACACCGCAATGGCCAAAAGAAAAAAGTACAAAAGGACAAACAACGATCTACAAAACAAATGTATTGAAAATGCGTAATTGATAAAAAAAAATCTTATAATTTTTCGTTGTCTGTTGATGGAATCCTCATTAATGACGCCTCGGTTGGAATTCCGATGGCTTTTCAAGGGAAGCGCGTGTTACTCACCTAGAGTCCTGTTTATGGATGGTGAGGTAGGATATATTCTAATAATGATTAATAATTGGAATTATATTTTGCTTTCATTAGCAGGAATTGCGGATATGTAGATGCATCTCCGAATGGAATCAAATCAGGAGTCACGTGTACACGATGACCAGCTTGTTGCGTTGTTGTTTGGAAAGACTACAACGCTGACAACGACTGTATTCTCTACCGTTTTTAACAGAATCAGATGTAGATTTAGACTATCATTGAATTACAAATTATATTGTTTTTATTGATTTGAATTGGAAAGAGTAACAAAATTTGATTAACAACGTATATCGATTTGACAGCTTTCATGTCTTTTAAAAATATTATTAGCTTGTTTTTGTATTGATAGTTATTCTTTGCTTAATCATCCCAATTTCAAAATGTAGAGAAGGTTCTATATGGATTTAAAAAAAGATTGAACACAACGAAGTAACATGAGTAATTCATCCCCTACTGGGTTGCAAAATAATGATATTAAAATACAAAGCAATCCGAAAGAATAGATTTATGAAAAATAAATGTATTGGAGAATAGACACTTCTTTTTTTCATCTGAAGAATTATCTGTAGAGAAAATTGATTAGAAACTTTATTAGTATTTTGCTGTTGGCATATCTTATGAATGTTTTTAACTCTATTGTGTTAAATTGATCGGAGAAAATCACATTTTAAAAGATTTAATTGTGGTTCATCTATTTCCAATTAGATTGCAACTTTGAATGTTGACTTTAAAGGAGGTAGTAATCGTTCCCTTCGTCATGCTATAAAGACCCATAACTCTATGAAGACACAATTAAATGTCGTCTAAAAGTACATATTGTGTCCGAAAATCCATTCCTACTAATCTTGTAAAGTTTGAAGAAAATGGTCATGGCAAATTAGAGTTAGCGTGCAACATGGGATAAGGTTCCATGGAACGACAAAAGGTACCGTAAAACATGACGGTAATATGCAATGCATGTTTCTAATTTCCTGAAATCATCGTCGGCTAAAATGTAAAATTCAAATTGTTTCTATGATATATTCAAGGTCATATGCAAAGATTCTCACTTTCATTTGTACTCTGTTGAGCATTATGGTCAATGGGGAAATTGTTGACCATCACTGTTTAAACTTTCTTTTCATAAAATAATATTGTTAAAATGTTTCTAATATTCCTTGATACATAAAATATTACATTAAAGGAAATACTATCAATGTAACTGCCATCTCTTTTTGGAAGCGTAACATTTATGGCTTTACTTAGATCTGTTAAAAATGTATCATTGGCAATTTCCTGATCTTAATTAACGTAGCACAATTAATGCTCTCTGGTTAATACTTCCCCACGCTCAATCATTTTTAATGTCGAACTTACAAGTTTTAGATATGAACTAATTAATGAAGATTTGGTTTTTTGAGTATTAATGAAGAGCTAAGAAACTAGAGCAAAGAAATAATAATACTGTTGATGTGTGTGAATGTTCTTAATACCGTTGGCGTGGATTCAGCTTAAAGATAATAAAATCGGCACCAAATACACATTAGAGAATACCGTTGGGACAATCAAAAATGAACAATCCAGAGAAACTGGCACCATAGAGTACACAAGAAGAAGAAAAACAAAACAAAGAGACAGCACAATATGTGTTGGACACCAGTATACGTAAGCAAACACAATTAATGTAAATAAGACATGAACCCTCCTACAAACAACTGGAAGTAATGACGAACTAAGTTATATGCTTCATTTGTTACCACTGTTACGAATATAAACCGAAGATAATGATGCACATTTTGCACAAAATGTTGTCATAAAGTTGACATTTTCAAGAGAAATCCGCTTTGAAATAATGACATGAATATCGGATTAGTTCCATCGAATTACGTTTTACCTTTGAAAGATAAATTAATTTAGGATTTTACTTGTCATAGTAAATCAACTGTAATTATTTTACTCATGTTATGTAACAATAAATAACTGGAAGCGTCAAAGTAAATTTTTATATTATTAGCGAGAAATAGATCATTCACCTCTACACAGCATTGTTAGAAATATAACATATGGTTAAAATAATAACGGGTAATGCATATTATATTACTGTAGAATTCAGTAAATGACGTTTTACATTAAACATGCTTTAATCATACAGGAATGGTAGTTTTGAAATGATCTAAGAAATATGAACATTGAAATAAGAAAAGTAAACAGGCATCGTCGGAAATTCCACCAACATGCAGAACATACATACCACCTCTCACATGATTGTAACCTCCGAAATAAATCAGAAGTTTAAAATTTTGGATAGAAGAGTTTGAATTTACCAATAGAGTAATCATAATCCGTAAATCGAAGAAGAACAGACAACACAATGGCCAACATAATAGGATGGGTGCAACAATATATCGGAGTCTTAAATACAGATTCAATGTTCCTGCATGCACAATCAATTTACTGACACTTTATCTGTGAAAAATTATCAGTTTTCATTTATTTTATTTCATTTTAATAAATCTTATCGAATTGATCCTCCAGTAAATATTTTAATCCTTCAAGTTAGCAAATGTATTACACAATCTAAGAAAATATGTGCAATCTGTTTGTACAAGTTGAACATGTATTCATATCAACTTAACAAATATGATTTTGGAGATAACAATATTATATTAGTAAAATATAAAGGCAACAATACTACACTGTCAGAACAATATAACTTTAAAGACCCCCCCTTCCCGAGGTATCCCCGGGGTATAGAAATAGGACCTAGCTGTTCTAAAATCTAATCGACAAATCTTAGAAGTAGAGACAAAATCGAAACCACTAACACGCTTATACATGACAGACCATACGTCAAGAAATAGTGGCGGGGTAAAACTAGTTTTATAGGTCCAAGCACTTTTATTGAAATGATATGGCCATGTGAAAAATATGCTGTAAAGAACACAGAGTGTTAATCTTGAATTGTGCAGATTTATTCTGTGTGATAAAGAAGTTCTCATATGTACAGTTCTATTAAAGAGAGCCTATGATCTTAACCATCATGTAAATATTAGATGATCACATTCGTCATTTTGTCTATGTTGTCATTAAGACGATCATGTTTACACCTTAATACAAACTTACATTTCATCATATGATAAAAATACATAACACTCAAATTTCAAATGATGTCGAGACCTATTGTTATGGAGTTCATAAATTGCATCGTAAATTATCCACATCCTATCACCGTTTTCTGACCTTTCATTGCTGTAACGTCATATTCTCGATATAAAGAATGTCTATGATGTTATTTGTCGGTATTAACGAACGACTGGACTTCTGACTTTACGTCCTTTAATATATACCATATCCGCGAACCACTGTTATAGTGTCAAAACGAGAATAGTAATAGCATGAAATCAAGACACAATGACAGTTTCATTATGTACTAATGATTTAAGCATACTCGGAAAATGGTGCTTTATTCAATCAATTAACTCAATGTTCTTGCTATCATAATATCAATCTTACGAGAACCTTAGCATAGATTAACGGTTCAGAAATCATCATACGTGTAGGCATATAATGTATTTTGTTGTATTTTACTGTGGTGTCCTGTCTTAGAAATTAAAACTAAGAATTTATTTTCCCAGCAGACCTTAGCCAAATATGGTGTTTATACCCTTTGGTTTACTTGCTCACAAAAAATATAAATTATTTGGTCTTCCAATTTTTCGACCTTGAGCATACCCGATGAAGGTTATTTCACAAAATTTGATATCTACGTTTTCACTATAAGAGATTCCAGTCTACATGGCGATGTTTTACCGTTTTTAAATACCAGAATCACGATCATCTGATGATATCAAGATCTACCATAAAACATTCATAGTTATACTTAAGCTGATTATCATTGAGCTGACAGTGGTGTGGTATTGTTTTGTTTCTTTATTTTATTGATAGAGTAAACATATTTGTGAATGTGGATAAAATTTCGATTTAAACATAAGCAATTTCAATTAGCGTGAGAAAAGTTTGAACATACCACCGGGGTAGTTAGAAGAATGACAGACGATGTAATGACTAAACGAAAAGGCAAAAACGACAAAGAATGGTCGACAAAACAAAACCTAAGGGCTAAGCAACACCAGCCCCACTAATAAAACCAGGGTGAACTCAGGAAGGGTAATCAGTTCCAGTTCAACTAGCAGCTACTATTCCACACTAGTGCACATTTCTTTGATAAGTCATGGAAGAGCAAACAGGTGTGATTGAATTATGTTAGATGTAGAAGCGCATATGCATAGTTTACAAAAATCATTTTATGTATTAATCGACGCAAAATAGAACTTAGCACACTGACGAGATCAACACATGATATGTATCTATGTATCTTATTAAATACAGAAATCGCAAGCAGTTACTCAGCCAGATTTCTTTACAACACATTAATGTATCGAAGATTACAATGGCGGTGTAAAGTGCGTGTGAATAATAATAAACATCTCTAGAGACTCACAAAAGGCTGTACTGATAACATGGTAGAGAAGATTAACTAAATTATTGCCTATAGTAGCATATGTTACATTGTCATTACCCGGACGCGAACCTATTAGACCATGGGACATTCACTGGTACACAATTAAATTGTAATATCCAAGTGCTGCTACATGCGAAGTACAATCGCATTTTCATTCCTGCTTCTTCGGAACACTGCTGCATATGCTCAACTTCAAGGGACCCATAGGGTCAGATCCCATAGTAACTGCGACATTCATTTATACAATCGAATCTCAATTTCAAAAGAAATTACATTTTTAGTATTGTTTAGAACATTATTTTGTAAATATTTGCATTGTAGCCTGTGCAAACGTCGAACCAACATGACACCAACTCAATATAGCAATGGCCGTCATCTGTGCAAGAATGAATCTTGATAATGCAATACTGGTGACTGCCAATTACAACAGAGTTTCTATCTCTGGTTCTTAAATCTTTTTTTTTTATTTGTTTTGCATAGATTTTCTGATTGCAGATTATGTTATATCTTGTAACTTAAGACTAGGACCAGAAACATCCTAAAACTTAAATTGGTTGAGCATTTCTAAGATTCAAACAGATGATCGAAAAACGGATGGGAGACAGGCGACAAGCTATAGCAAATTCTCTCTTGGGCTTTTTCCGGTCGGAAATACTTTTTACTAATCACATTTCACTGGAAGTAAATTATGATGATTACACTTCTTGAAAAATATGAAACCCAACGTAGATTGTTAAAAGTACGTTTGTACCATTGTTGCATCCCTACTAATCCTGTCAACAAGAATCGGTGGAGGCGGCCAGTATGGCAGTAAGGATGCCTATGATATTGACAAATTGAGTTGAGAGGGAAAACATTGTCGTCAAGAAGACCACATTAAATAAAAATCATAGAAACGTTAGATGATTGAAGATTATTACGTAGAACGTAAGATTATTTTGAATGAAAACGATTCACGAGCAATGTCCTTTTCACGATTCACGGTAAATAAAAACCTACACTAAGGAATCACATCTATATTATATGTTTCAACTTGCTTCATAGGAAATGTTGTCATTAATATTGATTGAGGATAGAGATGCTTTTGAGTCTTGTTCGACAATAGTGTTCTGAAAATGCATTTGTTGAATACACAATGAAACTTCCATATAAAGTCATTTAATTATTTCATTTTGTTTATTTGCTTCATAAAACAACTGTGTCTCGGGCTGATATGGGGGTCTCGGGATGATACCCGGGCTGATATAGAAAAGGTCATGTATTAATCTCTATATATATCACATTCCTATAAATGATTACTGCCTGTCTAAATGCTAATTTAATATCGTGTCATCATCTTACTCTGGTGGGAATTATGCCACCAAATATTCTATTAATCTAGAGAGACCATTACCTAGAGTCTAAGATCGTTAACATCATCATTCAGTAATTTACCGACGGATTCAATTGCAAGGAGAGTATATTGTCAAGGTTGATTATTTTGATTAATAAATTCCCATGTTTTTCCATCTGCTAGATAGAACACTTGCTTGAATATAGTTTTATTAGAGTTGATAGAGCGATACATTTAGGCATAGATACCTCTGTTGACAATACCAGAATCGTGACCGCACAAGGAATATGTTATTTCTTGTATAACACTGTCAGTACTGAATTTGTTAAGGATACAATCTATGATACGGACCAGTTAAAACTAATTCAGCGAAAAAACCATGGCTTAAATATTGTAATAATTTACATTAAAACACTATGCGTTTTATATCACAATAAGAAGTAAATAACGTGAATATGTCAACAAAGAAATTTAATATAAACAACAACACAAAATGATAACAAATTAAAAAAACGAAGGCTCGAATAACAACTCAATAGGATAAAACGACTACCATGGTATTATATACTCAATATGTGCCCAGCATGATGACTGTATGGGTAACACGGCGCCTGTGTCATACGAAGCAAGAACTGCTTACCCTTCGTGAGCATCTGGGTTTATCCCCGGTTTAATGTTACTGATCTTTTCGGTTTTGTGTGTTGTGTTTTTGCTTTCTTTGTCTTTGTTCTGTGTTTTGTGCCCAATTGTGCATGTGTCTCTTGTCTGCCCATCCTGGATTGCCCCTTCGATTCTCTTTAACATTTATTGAATGCAGTTGTCATTTACACCACACAAGTGAATACCCCTTGTTGTAACTGATATGACCATTTTATTTTCGATAACTGAATATTATTGTATTGTACTGCATCACGATAAAATGTCTGAATTACCTAATCGAAATAAATTTCCGTGTTTTTACAAACTTTTTTTGCACTAATAGGGCGTTAATTTTTATTGCATGGAGTTGAATGACCTATTAAAGTATTAATTTAGAAGCAGCCATATAACGGTTTCCCGTGGTAAAACTGTAACAAAGCAGCAATTACTTAATCGGATTCAATTTAATCTCATTTATACATAAGCGATGCAATCCACATATTTATCAATTTTTATACATCTGGGTGACGATTAATATCATCAGTTAGTCATCTGGAAATTATCGGTAAATCCTTACGATTGCAACTGCTAAATTAAAATTGAAATTATACGAAAACTAAACTCTGCATTTAATATGCTTTGTTTTTTCTTCTTCAAAAACTTATATGATTAACATTCTAACTATTCATACAAAATATGAATAAATTATGAAAAGACAGCTTAAACAATGGTTGTCAACAATGAACCAATATCACCAAAGCGAACAATCACCTTTTACTTTGACTCTTTGAACATAATAAAAACATAGAAATCAAACATACTGTGAACGAAGCGTTTCTGCAATAATCTTCATCAGGTACGATCAATATCAAACTATTGGAAAGCCATATAAAGAGCAATAAACCAAAGGGCCTAAACAGAATAGCCAAAATCAGCTATGGTCACCTATGCCTGAGGGAGGAGAAACTTGGGACCTAAACAGGATAGCCAAAATCAGCTATGGTCACCTATGCCTGAGGGAGGAGAACCTTGGGGCCTAAACAGGATAGCCACAATCAGCTATGGTCACCTATGTCTGAGGGAGGAGAACATTGGGGCCTAAACTGGATAGCCAAACTCAGCTATGGTCACCTATGCCTGAGGGAGGAGAACATTGGGGCCTAAACTGGATAGCCAAACTCAGCTATGGTCACCTATGCCTGAGGGAGGAGAACCATGGGGCCTAAACAGGATAGCCAAATTCAGCTATGGTCACCTATTCCTGGTGGAGGAGAATCTTCGGGCCTAAACAGGATAGCCAAAATCAGCTATGGTCACCTATGCCTGAGGGAGGAGAACCATGGGGCCTAAACAGGATAGCCAAATTCAGCTATGGTCACCTATTCCTGGTGGAGGAGAATCTTCGGGCCTAAACAGGATAGCCAAAATCAGCTATGGTCACCTATGCCTGAGGGAGGAGAACCTTGGGGCCTAAACAGGATAGCCAAAATCAGCTATGGTCACCTATGTCTGAGGGAGGAGAACATTGGGGCCTAAACTGGATAGCCAAACTCAGCTATGGTCACCTATGCCTGAGGGATGAGAACCATGGGGCCTAAACAGGATAGCCAAATTCAGCTATGGTCACCTATTCCTGGTGGAGGAGAATCTTCGGGCCTAAACAGGATAGCCAAAATCAGCTATGGTCACCTATGCCTGAGGGAGGAGAACCATGGGGCCTAAACAGGATAGCCAAATTCAGCTATGGTCACCTATGCCTGAGGGAGGAGAAACTTGGGGCCTAAACAGGATAGCTAAAATCAGCTATGGTCACCTATGCCTGAGAGAGGAGAACCTTCGGACCTAAACAGGACAGCCAAAATCAGCTATGGTCACCTATTCCTGAGAGGAGAATTTTCGGGCCTAAACAGGATAGCCAAAATCATCTATGATCACCTATGCCTGAGAGAGGAGAACCTTAGTTTTGATAATAATTACATTATTTAGAAACTGTTAATTTCAACAATAAATACGCGGTATATTCAATAAACCATGTCAGTGCCGAAACACTGACTACTGGGCGGATGATACCCTCGGGAACTAATATTATATTCTACCAGCAGAGGTATCAAGTCAGTGTTTTCTGCTGGTGGACTATTAGTCTCCGTACGTATCATGCACTCTGTAGTCAGTGGCTGCTTCGACACTGACATGGTTTATTAGAAATATTCTTATCGAAATTTAAAGTTCCTAAATTATGTAGTTTTTATTAAAACAAAAGGTATCCGCCCTCAAACATAGGTGGCCTTCATCGATTTTAGCTATCATGCATAGTTATTTTTAGCTTTCTTGCTCCCAAAGACCATTGAATTATTTGGCTTTGATCATATCTGATGAAGGTTATTGCAGAAACGCGTTGTGTGCACTAAATCTTATATCTCCGTTTTAACTATGTACGGAAATAATTGCATCATCAACATAACACTAGTCAATCTGACTACATTAGTGAGAAGGTTAAAACAGTACATTGTTATCTATGTTGTCACATAAAGAGAAGGTTAAAACAGTACATTGTTATCTATGTTGTCATATAAAGAGAAGGTTAAAACAGTACATTGTTATCTATGTTGTCATATAAAGAGAAGGTTAAAACAGTACATTGTTATCTATGTTGTCATATAAAGAGAAGGTTAAAACAGTACAGTGTTATCTATGTTGTCATATAAAGAGAAGATTAAAACAGTACATTGTTATCTATGTTGTTATATAAAGAGAAGATTAAAACAGTACATTGTTATCTATGTTGTTATATAAAGAGAAGATTAAAACAGTACATTGTTATCTATGTTGTCATATAAAGAGAAGGTTAAAACAGTACATTGTTATCTATGTTGTCATATAAAGAGAAGGTTAAAACAGTACAGTGTTATCTATGTTGTCATATAAAGAGAAGGTTAAAACAGTACAGTGTTATCTATGTTGTCATATAAAGAGAAGGTTAAAACAGTACATTGTTATCTATGTTGTCATATAAAGAGAAGGTTAAAACAGTACATTGTTATCTATGTTGTCATATAAAGAGAAGGTTAAAACAGTACATTGTTATCTATGTTGTCATATAAAGAGAAGGTTAAAACAGTACAGTGTTATCTATGTTGTCACATAAAGAGAAGGTTAAAACAGTACATTGTTATCTATGTTGTCATATAAAGAGAAGGTTAAAACAGTACAGTGTTATCTATGTTGTCATGTAAAGAGAAGGTTAAAACAGTACATTGTTATCTATGTTGTCATATAAAGAGAAGGTTAAAACAGTACAGTGTTATCTATGTTGTCATATAAAGAGAAGGTTAAAACAGTACAGTGTTATCTATGTTGTCATATACAGAGAAGGTTAAAACAGTACAGAGTGATCTATGTTGTCATATAAAGAGAAGGTTAAAACAGTACATTGTCATCTATGTTGTCATATAAAGAGAAGGTTAAAACAGTACATTGTTTTCTATGTTGTCATATAAAGAGAAGGTTAAAACAGTACATTGTTTTCTATGTTGTCATATAAAGAGAAGGTTAAAACAGTACAGTGTTATCTATGCTGTCATATAAAGAGAAGGTTAAAACAGTACAGTGTTATCTATGTTGTCATATAAAGAGAAGGTTAAAACAGTACATTGTTATCTATGTTGTCATATAAAGAGAAGGTTAAAACAGTACAGTGTTATCTATGTTGTTATCTAAAGAGAAGGTTAAAACAGTACATTGTTATCTATGCTGTCATATAAAGAAAAGGTTAAAACAGTACATTGTTATCTATGTTGTTATATAAAGAGAAGGTTAAAACAGTACATTGTTATCTATGTTGTCATATAAAGAGAAGGTTAAAGCAGTACAGTGTTATCTATGTTGTCATATAAAGAGAAGGTTAAAACAGTACAGTGTTATCTATGTTGTCATATGAAGAGAAGGTTAAAACAGTACATTGTTATCTATGTTGTCATATAAAGAGAAGGTTAAAACAGTACATTGTTATCTATGTTGTTATCTAAAGAGAAGGTTAAAACAGTACAGTGTTATCTATGTTGTCATATAAAGAGAAGGTTAAAGCAGTACAGTGTTATCTATGTTGTCATATAAAGAGAAGGTTAAAACAGTACAGTGTTATCTATGTTGTCATATAACGAGAAGGTTAAAACAGTACATTGTTATCTATGTTGTCATATACAGAGAAGGTTAAAACAGTACATTGTTATCTATGTTGTCATATAAAGAGAAGGTTAAAACAGTACAGTGTTATCTATGTTGTCATATGAAGAGAAGGTTAAAACAGTACATTGTTATCTATGTTGTCATATAAAGAGAAGGTTAAAACAGTACATTGTTATCTATGTTGTTATCTAAAGAGAGGGTTAAAACAGTACAGTGTTATCTATGTTGTTATCTAAAGAGAGGGTTAAAACAGTACAGTGTTATCTATGTTGTCATATAAAGAGAAGGTTAAAGCAGTACATTGTTATCTATGTTGTCATATAAAGAGAAGGTTAAAACAGTACATTGTTATCTATGTTGTCATATAAAGAGAAGGTTAAAACAGTACATTGTTATCTATGTTGTCATATAAAGAGAAGGTTAAAACAGTACATTGTTATCTATGTTGTCATATAAAGAGAAGGTTAAAACAGTACAGTGTTATCTATGTTGTCATATAAAGAGAAGGTTAAAACAGTACATTGTTTTCTATGTTGTCATATAAAGAGAAGGTTAAAACAGTACAGTGTTATCTATGTTGTCATATAAAGAGAAGGTTAAAACAGTACATTGTTATCTATGTTGTCATATAAAGAGAAGGTTAAAACAGTACAGTGTTATCTATGTTGTCATATAAAGAGAAGATTAAAACAGTACAGTGTTATCTATGTTGTCATATAAAGAGAAGGTTAAAACAGTACATTGTTATCTATGTTGTCATATAAAGAGAAGGTTAAAACAGTACATTGTTATCTATGTTGTCATATAAAGAGAAAGTTAAAACAGTACATTGTTATCTATGTTGTCATATAAAGAGAAGGTTAAAACAGTACATTGTTATCTATGTTGTCATATAAAGAGAAGGTTAAAACAGTACATTGTTATATATGTTGTCATATAAAGAGAAGGTTAAAACAGTACATTGTTATCTATGTTGTCATATAAAGAGAAGGTTAAAACAGTACATTGTTATCTATGTTGTCATATAAAGAAAAGGTTAAAACAGTACATTGTTATCTATGTTGTCATATAAAGAGAAGGTTAAAACAGTACAGTGTTATCTATGTTGTCATATAAAGAGAAGGTTAAAACAGTACATTGTTATCTATGTTGTTATCTAAAGAGAAGGTTAAAACAGTACAGTGTTATCTATGTTGTCATATAAAGAGAAGGTTAAAACAGTACATTGTTATCTATGTTGTCATATACAGAGAAGGTTAAAACAGTACAGTGTTATCTATGTTGTCATATAAAGAGAAGGTTAAAACAGTACATTGTTATCTATGTTGTCATATAAAGAGAAGGTTAAAACAGTACATTGTTATCTATGTTGTCATATAAAGAGAAGGTTAAAACAGTACAGTGTTATCTATGTTGTCATATAAAGAGAAGGTTAAAACAGTACAGTGTTATCTATGTTGTTATCTAAAGAGAAGGTTAAAACAGTACAGTGTTATCTATGTTGTCATATAAAGAGAAGGTTAAAACAGTACATTGTTATCTATGTTGTTATCTAAAGAGAAGGTTAAAACAGTACAGTGTTATCTATGTTGTCATATAAAGAGAAGGTTAAAACAGTGCATTGTTATCTATGTTGTCATATAAAGAGAAGGTTAAAACAGTACAGTGTTATCTATGTTTTCATATAAAGAGAAGGTTAAAATAGTACAGTGTTGTCTATGTTGTCATATAAAGAGAAGGTTAAAACAGTACAGTGTTATCTATGTTGTCATATAAAGAGAAGGTTAAAACAGTACATTGTTATCTATGTTGTCATATAAAGAGAAGGTTAAAACAGTACAGTGTTATCTATGTTGTCATATAAAGAGAAGGTTAAAACAGTACAGTGTTATCTATGTTGTCATATACAGAGAAGGTTAAAACAGTACAGTGTTATCTATGTTGTTATCTAAAGAGAAGGTTAAAACAGTACAGTGTTATCTATGTTTTCATATAAAGAGAAGGTTAAAATAGTACAGTGTTGTCTATGTTGTCATATAAAGAGAAGGTTAAAACAGTACAGTGTTATCTATGTTGTCATATAAAGAGAAGGTTAAAACAGTACAGTGTTATCTATGTTGTCATATAAAGAGAAGGTTAAAACAGTACAGTGTTATCTATGTTGTCATATAAAGAGAAGATTAAAACAGTACAGTGTTATCTATGTTGTCATATAAAGAGAAGGTTAAAACAGTACATTGTTTTCTATGTTGTCATATAAAGAGAAGGTTAAAACAGTACATTGTTATCTATGTTGTCATATAAAGAGAAGGTTAAAACAGTACAGTGTTATCTATGTTGTCATATAAAGAGAAGGTTAAAACAGTACAGTGTTATCTATGTTGTCATATAAAGAGAAGGTTAAAACAGTACATTGTTATCTATGTTGTCATATAAAGAGAAGGTTAAAACAGTACATTGTTTTCTATGTTGTCATATAAAGAGAAGATTAAAACAGTACATTGTTATCTATGTTGTCATATAAAGAGAAGATTAAAACAGTACATTGTTATCTATGTTGTCATATACAGAGAAGGTTAAAACAGTACAGTGTTATCTATGTTGTCATATAAAGAGAAGGTTAAAACAGTACAGTGTTATCTATGTTGTCATATAAAGAGAAGGTTAAAACAGTACATTGTTTTCTATGTTGTCATATAAAGAGAAGGTTAAAACAGTACATTGTTATCTATGTTGTCATATAAAGAGAAGGTTAAAACAGTACATTGTTATCTATGTTGTCATATAAAGAGAAGGTTAAAACCGTACATTGTTATCTATGTTGTCATATAAAGAGAAGGTTAAAACAGTACATTGTTTTCTATGTTGTCATATAAAGAGAAGGTTAAAACAGTACATTGTTATCTATGTTGTCATATAAAGAGAAGGTTAAAACAGTACATTGTTATCTATGTTGTCATATAAAGAGAAGGTTAAAACAGTACATTGTTATCTATGTTGTCATATAAAGAGAAGGTTAAAACAGTACATTGTTTTCTATGTTGTCATATAAAGAGAAGATTAAAACAGTACATTGTTATCTATGTTGTCATATAAAGAGAAGATTAAAACAGTACATTGTTATCTATGTTGTCATATACAGAGAAGGTTAAAACAGTACAGTGTTATCTATGTTGTCATATAAAGAGAAGGTTAAAACAGTACAGTGTTATCTATGTTGTCATATAAAGAGAAGGTTAAAACAGTACATTGTTATCTATGTTGTCATATAAAGAGAAGGTTAAAACCGTACATTGTTATCTATGTTGTCATATAACGAGAAGGTTAAAACAGTACATTGTTGTTTATATTGTCATATAAAGACCTACATTGTATATGCCTGTTTTTATTGTCTACGATCGATCTGTTTGTATGTTATCTGTTTATTATTGACATCGGCTATCAAAATAATTGTATATTTTTACTACCGTAATATTTTCCATTCAATTTGGTTAGTAGACACGATTTCGTTAGAAAAACTTATAAAACAATATGATAACCTAATAACACACAGAAAGATTCGTCTAATTTTGCTACATTTTAATCTAATTGGGTGTCTGTTGCTTCAAGCTATGCATTAATGAATTATATTATTCCCAAACAAGTGCAGAATGGGAACTCATTTTATTTGAAGGAAGTCATAGTTTCACAAAATTATTTTTTCAGATTTGTAAACATTTATCACTACAACTTATTAGCATATTTGCCGCAAGACGTTGGACATCTTGTCATTGCACCTAAGTTACCTTTTTGATTGACTTGTGGGAGTAAGAAAATTACTGACGAATAATTCCGTTTGCTTCCTAAGATATAAAGATAACTGTCCTTCGATTTGAAACACAAAACAAACATTTTATATATTTTTTGGAAAATCATAATAATATGTTTATTTTTAATCGCGCCTCATATTAAGTATTATATGAAGGATATTACAGCCGCATTGTTGGGGCGCTCTTCGGCTACAATGGTGAACGTGGAAAAGGCTTATGAGTGTGTTAGAAATTGATATATTTTCAAGTAGGAAATTATCAATGTAAATTGTTCTGTATAAATGTTAGTGAAAACCGAAGGAGCAATAGTGACACTGTTTCTACAATATTAGATTGGGAACTGTTATGTGTTGCTTTACATTATATGCAAATTATTTCAGTACATCAGAAAAATATAAAATATAATTGAATTACTCTTTACTGAAACAATAAAAAAGTAGTACACAAAAGATATTTAAATATTGACACAAAATCCCCAAAAAATATATTAGTTATAGGTTTTTGAAACTATAATGCGGATAAATAAAATTTATTTCGGTGTGGAAATTAATGAAAAATCGTATAGTACAAAATATATTATAGATTATGGATGGAGACTTTGAAAGTAACTTTTGTATATTGACAACGGTATATGATTTGGTTTTTCATTAGTTCTGACTTATTTGTGCAATATCAATGCAGTTCAGAAAACATTCTTTATGGAAAATAAAAGGAAACACTATTCATCCCAAAAATATAACATTGGTTTCATCCGATTTGCATTTCCCCTCAATGATTATAATGATTAGTACAGTGTTATACAAGAAGTTGTCTGCGAGGAATCTCCATCAGATTTGTCATTACTGCGTTGGTTATTCATTGAATATAGAGTCGAATAAATCAAAAAGATTTAATATCTGGTCAATCTATTATGATGGTACGACAGTGCAGAATATGAAAGTCATCATATATCAACAGTAACCACTCTGTAACAAGTGCGTGACAAAGTTCAATATATTAGTTTTATATTCTAAAGTTAAAGAAGATTTCTGTAAGTACAGCGTAGAAATTAACAGTCAAACCAATGTCAATCGCTAAAGTAGAATATATGTCACGTACATATTCCGAATCAAGGTTACAAACAAGGAAGATATTGGGTATGGGGTCAATCCTGTAGAGTAGAATTATCTTACAATGACCGTATATCTAATATCTAAAGCACAAAAATACCCCGCACTGTCAGAACAGTTCCAAAATTCAATAGAATATATAAAAGCTTTGAACTGAACTTGACAGAAATCATATAAAGCAATACAAACGATATGCCTATCTAATATGAAAATTACTGCTCAATTTCCTAGTTTGGTACAGACACTTCAGGAAAAACTGGAGGGTTAGACTACTTTTATGCGTCCATAATGCATACAAGCTGTATATTAATGTTTTCGCTTGATGTTTTAACTTCCGGTCTACCAATGATCTGATGGTGTATTATACACGATCTGATGCCGACGGTGGACTCGTTGACTACTGATTGCATGGTCCTATACACGATCTTATTGACATATTATAGGGTGATGTCTGTACTTCCTATATGATCTAGAGTGATGACGTAGAAGGATGACTTGTTGATTACTGATTACGTGGTCCTATACACGATCTTATTGACATATTATAGGGTGATGTCTGTACTTCCTATATGATCTAGAGTGATGACGTAGAAGGATGACTTGTTGATTACTGATTACGTGGTCCTATACACGATCTTATTGACATATTATAGGGTGATGTCTGTACTTCTTTTATGATCTAGAGTGATGACGTAGAAGGAGAACTCGTTGATTACTATTTAAGCGGTTCTATACACGATCTTATTGACATATTCTAGGAAGATGTCTGTACTTCCGGTATCCTGATGATCTGATGATGTACAAGGATGACTCGTTGATTTCTGATTACGTGGTCCTATACACGATCTTATTGACATATTCTAGGATGGTGTCTGTATTTCCGGTATGGTCTAGAGTGATGATGTAGAAAGAGGACTCGTTGATTATCGATTACGTGGTCCTATACACGATCTTATTGACATATTCTTGGATGATGACTGTACTTCCGGTATGGTCTCGATTGATGACGTAGAAGGAGGACTCGTTGATTACTGATTATGTGGTTCTATACATGATCTTATTGACATAGGTACAATGTCTGTACTACCGTTACTGTGATGATCTGATGATGTCGAAGGAGGACTCGTTGACTACTGATTATGTGTTCCTCTTTTTCTTCTTCTTCCATTTAATGGCCACCGTCAACTCGTTGACTATTCTGCCACTTTTTGGGTGTGCGCATAAAAACTTGAACATACTTAGACGCAATAAAGTGAAACTTATATACAGTGCAAGTAAAAACAGTGTCATTTAAATTTAATGACGGAGTTGACCCTTGAATGATTCGGGACTCAGGGCAGAGACAGTACAGTTAGGCAACGTGTTCCATTCCTTGATCGTTCTAGGATAGAACGAATCATTCCGTGCTGTGGTCTTGCATGATGGAATGCACAATGCCTGCTCGTTGTTGTTTCTGGAGGGTTGTTCATTTGGTATAAGCTTGCTTGATGCATCAACTCGTACGATGTTGTTCTTTAGCTGATACATCATCAGTAATCGACTATGTTTTCTTCGTTCCTGTAAGGTATTCCATTCTAGTTGTTCAATCATGCTACTAACCGATGAGGTGCTGTGGTATCGGTTAGTAACATATCGTGCAGCCCATATTGAACCATCTCTAATCGATGGGTGTCATTTTGTTGGTATGGGTCCCATACAGAGCTGGCATATTCCAGAGTAGGTCTTACGAGGGACACGTACACTTTGTCTTTGATCGATTTGTTGGAGATGTGTATGTTCCTTTTAAGAAAACTGATGGTGTTGTTGGCTTTAGAGCAGATGGTGCTTATATGCTTACCCCATTTGAGGTTTGATGAAATGGTACATCCCAGGTATTTTGCTGCTGTATCATGTTCGAGGATATGTCCATGTAGTGTGTAATTGTACTTAGATGGACTTCGCTTTTTGGAGATGGTGAGTACAATACATTTCTGTGGATGGAATTTCATAAGCCATTTTGATTCTCATTCTGCCAGCTTGTCAATGTCCTGTTGAAGGTTTGCTACATCTGCATCTGATGATATTGTGACATGTGCAATGGTATCGTCAGCAAACAGTCATACTGTTGATTGAATCCCCTCGGCATGTCATTTATATAAAAAAGCAAGATAGGTCATAGGACGGATTCTTGAGGTACTCCTGACTCTACGGGTATGGAAGTCGATGTTTCACCCTCCACTACTACTGACTGTGTCCTGTCACTGAGGAAGTTCTTAATCCACTCATTTGTTTTTCCTGATCCCATAATGTTTCAGCTTATGAATGATAAGGCTATGGCTGACCTGATCAAATTTTTTGAATACATGATCATATTGACATATTCTAGGATGATGTCTATGCTTCCGGTATGATCTAGAGTGATGACGTAGAGGGATGACTTGTAGGCTACTGACTACATGGTTCTATTCACGATCTTATTGTCATAGCTACGATGTCTGTACTTCCGGTATCATGATGATCTGATGATGTCGAAGGAGCACTCGTTGACTACTGATTACGCGGTTCTATACATGATCTTATTGACATATTCTAGGATGATGTCTGTACTTCCGGTATGATCTAGAGTGATGATGTAGAAGGAGGATTCGTTGACTGCTGATAACGTGGTTCTATACACGATCTTATTGACATATTCTAGGATGATGTTTGTACTTCCGGTATGATATAGAGTGATGACATAGAAGGGGGACTCGTTGATTACTGATTACGTGGTTCTATGCACGATCGCATTGACCTGTTCTAGGTTCTACACATGTGACATCTTCTACGTCTACCTGAACTGATTGTAGATATATCTGTTTCTAATTTTATTTTGTTAGAAATAAAGAAGACTGTCCCTTCTAATTAGCTTTCTACCTTTGTCATTTAGAACTACATATTATATTTGACAGTGAAGTGATTCGGTCATGCACAGAGATGGTGAAAGACATTAACACAAACAGTTGTATTGTCATAGTCAGGAATGGTAAAGTTAAACAATATGTATATTCAAAACGGAAAAACAAGAAAGGAGAAAACGAAGAAAAAAGAAAATACAATACCATATCATTTGCATCCTGATAACTCATGATAGACAGTTTATATTGGAATTGCCTTTAAAACGAAGAATTAAATAATAACATGTATCTATTAAGCGATCAGCCTGATGATACTTAATAAGTAAAAATAACATTTTTATTTGCACAAACCCACACAAATCTCTTCAATATCAGATTTTGTTCTCACAAATTAAATGACAGTTTTATGAAAATTTACTTCCCTGTAATATGACCTATGTTATATAGCTTAATGTATTAAGGAATTGTTTTTATTTCTGTGTGATTACTTCACACATTGATGATCTTGTCAACTTAAACAGAAGTGACGCCAAACACCAATTAATTATAAGTTGATAAGTAATAGAATTGTTATTTGGTATTAACTGTAATGATTTGCCCTTGACATTATTTGTTACTGGTATCCAGTACTTGGTATTTCAATTTGGCGTTCCAACTGAATGACGTCAATATAAAATTGCGTTTCACAGACAATTTAGAGTATGAGTTAGGGAACGATCACTTAACTTGAAGGAGGGGGGTTTATGGTTTTTTCTAAAAAAAATATTCTGATTTTGGTGTAGGAAAAAAAAAATAATCTGATTCAGAGTTTTTGTCATATAGATTAATGTTGATTTCTGGAGAAAAAAAAAATTCTAACTCTGGTGTTGTTAAAAAAAAAATCCTGAACGAAGCAAAAAAACAAAACCCTCCCCCCCCCCCCCCCCCCTTCAAGTTAAATGGTCGGTCCCTTAGATCATTATTGAATACTCTGCCGTGACTGTGAAATATAGAACAGCAATAACGGCATTACATTTTACTTTAAATTGTGGCCAAGTGCAAAATGGGATTGTATACTATGTTCATTTACTTTAATATCCTTTCTTACTTATGAATTTTACAACTACATGGGCCATCAGTGCCTACCATCACTAGAGCTGTGAGTTCGAATCCATGGGTTTTTTAATCGGTAATTACTGGTATATCTTAGACGTCCTTGACACACAATACACAACGACATATTAAGACGTAATAATAGTATACAATTCATTCTGATTTCGTCTCATTTCCAGTACTTAATCATAATTAATCATTAATTTATTTTAACGACTATCTGCAGAGATAAAACATTTGAGCAATTATTGTAAAAACTTTATACGAAAGGCTTCATGAAGAGGGACAAGGAAATTGCATACGTGCTGTTAGAAAACAACTGTAAGTCACTTTCAAATGTAAATGCGTTTCAAAGCACATTCTAAATTTAATAAAGTGATGTAATAAAAAAAAAAATGGGCAAAAAGTTGTCAGTGACTTGAGACAAGGCGTTGGTTTTCATGGGTACTCCGGTTTCCTCCACCAATAAAACTGACCCCCACGTTATAGCTGAAATATTGTTGTATGTGGCGTTAAACACCACAACCCTAACCCCCTATTTATGATATTCATGGGCTCTTTAATCGGTAATTACTGGTATATCTTAGCCGTCCTTGACACACAATATACCACGGCGTATTAAGACGTAACAGTAGTATACAGTTCACGTTGATTCAGTCTCATTCCAGGTACATAATTATAGTTAATCATTAATTTATCTTAGCTACTCTATCGGCAGCGATAAACATTTGAGCAATTATTGTAAGGCGCACTTAATGCGAAAGGCTTCATGAAGAGGGATTAGGAAATTGCATACGTGCTGTTAGACAAGAAATGTCCGTGACTTTTAAACGTTAGTGCTTTTCAAACGACATTCTAAAGTTAAATAAAGTGATGTGAAAAACAAAATTGGCAAAACGTTTTCCGTGACTTGCAACAGGGCGGTGGTTTTCTCCGGATATTCCGGTTTCCTCCATCAATAAAACTGACCGTCACGAAATAACTGAAATGTTGTTGAAAGTGGCGTTAAACACCATAACCCTAACCCCATTCTTATGGAATCCATGGGATTATTAATGGGTAATTACTTGTATTTATCATCCTTCCCTCCCGCTATATCTACTTGCTGAGTCCATAAGTAAAACTCTTATCAAAGTTCGCGTGAGCTGAGCAGGACTTATCAACTGTCAACAGGAGCTATCACCAAATTCCCCCAACAACATTTAAACGATAATTCCTGTGAAGATGACAAAAGTAATTAAAATTCATCAACACCATTAGCTAGTTAACATTTCATTTTTTTTTAAACATAATCACATTAGGAACTGTCCTGTCAGCAATATCACCAAGCATCGTCCTACACAAATGTACATGGCACAATTCTTGATAATCTCTGCTGGGAATAAGTTTTTTCTTACGTCACCATCAATGCCGTGACGTTTGTGCTTTCTAAGCGGGAACGAAATTGGTTAACAAAACCGCGAATGAAAAGGGGTGAATCATTTATATTTCCATTATTTTAAATCATTGTCTTTGAAGTATGGCTTTTTTTAAATGTTCATCAAGCTACGCTATAAAATCCACCATTCACTGTAATAATGAATGATATATTTTTAAGTTACTTACGAACTATGTTATGAAGCGTATTTTGCCTAAACGCGTGACATAGTGAGAATAAATATTTTGAATTATGTGATTTTTCCCGCGAAAATACAAATATCGAAACCCATAAATGAACCATATATCCGTGTTTATGTTTGATTTAAGAATGATAAACATGTCATCAGAATGTGAATATGATTGATACTGAAACATATTACCCTGCTCGATAGAATATGAAGTTTGTAACTGGTTCGTTTCACTCAATCGTCAACAAACTTCATATTATGGCTCAGCAGGCTGATATTTTCCGTATCAATAAATTCACACCCAGATAGCATATACATCTCAGACGTCCTTGACACACAATATAAAACGACATATTAAGACGTAACAGTAGTATACAATTCGCTCTGATTGCGTCTCATGTCAGGTACTTAATCATAATTAATCATTAATTTATTTTAACGACAATCGGCAGAGATAAAACATTTGAGCAATTATTGCAAAGTGAAACTTTATTCGAATGGCTTCATGAAGAGGGATGAGGAAATTGCATACGTGCTGTTAGACAACAAATGTCCGTCACGTTAATATGATAGTACTTTCAAACGACATTCTAAAGTTTAATAAAATGTTGTGATAAAAATTAGTATAGGCTGAAGTGGTTATTGTTGACATTTGGTTAGGTACTTAAAACCCCACGTGGATATCTAATAGGTGTGGACAAAGCATTTATAGAATAACATTCATTAGGTCCTCTCAACGTCAAAGATGGGAAAGTCAAATAATTTAAAAGACTTTGAGAACAAGAAACCCAAAGGACCAAAATAGAATAAAAAACTGTTATGTCTAAGGCAGGATAACATTCGTTTTAATAATAATGATAGTTTTTAGGAACTTTAGATAATACATATATATAATAAACTGTATCAGTGCTGAACAATTGACTACTGGGCGGATGATAGCACCGGGAACTGATGGTCCACCATCAGATTTATCCACCCAGCGATGGTAATGTAAACGTAGATATCTAAAATTGCTTAGAATAAGACCAAGTTAAGAATTTTGTTCCCTTTAGCTAACAAAGAATTTCTATGGAATTGTTCGCAGAATGAAGCCGATTAATGATGTAGCAGCATTAGTGTAACTTTACAACATACTGCCCAAAACAATGCCAGATCGAAATTCATATCCTATGATAAATATCCAGTTGTTGATAAATTGAATTGAACCGTATAGGACATATTGAATGTTTCGACAATACATGGATAACGCACAACATGAAGCTTACGAACACATAAAATACACATAGAAATAGCGCCATGGAATCCAGTGTCAATACTGAAGACAATAACAAAATGAAGGTTGACCAGAGAGTCTATAAGTGTCAATATCAAACATCACTGAAGGTCTTATAATGAGTATTCTAACAATCAGTGGGTTACACCTGACATATCGTAAGCTTCCTATCCTATTTGTGGCATATTGTTTATCACTATCGTTTGATGAAACTGATATTTGACCTCTATGTACTTATCATTGTCATTTGAACAGACAATGGCAGTACATTAGAGATGTATATTAACTAGTTCAAATGACAACGGATATGTTCCACTTGTCGTAAACACTTCACTGTACTTTTGCTCATTCACGACTTATCTCAGGGTTTGCAACTATATTAACACTAGTGGAGCAAGAACTGCTTACCCTTCTGGAGCACCTGAGTTCACCCCCGATTTTAATGTTGTTTTATATGTATGTTTTGTAGATCGTTGTTTGTCCTTTTGAACTTTTTCTTTTGGCCATTGTGTTGTCTGTTCTTCGTCGATATGCGGATTCTGATTACCTCTTTGGTATCTTCAAACTCTTCTTAGCATAATGGCAGCCAACATTACAATAATTTCTGTTCCGTTGTAAACATTATCACCAATGTTTCTATTAATTCTAATAACTGGTTGTCAACTATATGACAATGTTCACATTGACTGACGATTTGGGAAAAGGAAAGATGACACAGAACGTTCATAGTATAGTAAATAAATATGATTAGATGATAACAAGAGTCTCCCTGGAGAGCGATTAACATAATAAAAAATCCATCAAAACTGAGATTAATTAGTGTCTGTATACGACTATTGATTAAAAATATATTTGTACTATTAAATTGTGAATATGACATTGTAATAACAAAATTACCGAACTCCGAACAATCTTACAAAGGGAAAGACAAAACTCATAAGTATATAAACAGACAAAATTTGTCAACAACCGGAAAACTGTGAAAATTTTAAAGCGCCAAACCTCCCGTTTTCATTACGGCTCAAAGGTTCCGGCTGTCACTATAGCAGTATCTATAACAATACTGGAACAAAATAGGCAAAATAGTTGTCAAAGCAGTACCAAATTCAGTGAAGTAAATGTCAAAAACACTTTTATGAGACTATAATGATAACAATATTTAGAGACATATCTTTTTTGTAATATAGAAATGTTCCTCGAGAGGGTCATCATGAATCCTGTGTGAGTTGCAAAGCGAACTTTTATTATTATACCTCATATATTGATTACCATAAATAGATTAATTTGATTGGACAATGGGTAAAAATCAGAACACGTGTTCACAAAGGACAAAAATCACATTCCGTGAAATAAAAATCATATTCCACCCCCTCGGAAGCCTCGCGGGTTTTCCCGCCAGACTTATCGTTCTTTGACAGGAAAACGTCGGAGGCACTCGGAACGCATCACTTGCAGGCGACCGTTACAATGGCCACAGCCGAAAAGCTGAAACAACGTTCGAATGGACTTAAAATATGTTTGCCAACAGTATTTTACATATATGTGTTTTCTTGGTTGCATTCGGTATAATAAAACATTTATAGCATGCGGGTTTAGGAAATATGAAAATTTATTCACCCTCGAGTATCATATTTCCCTCGGGCGATGCCCTCAGGGAATATGATACTCTTGTGTGAATAAATTTTCATATTTCCCTCACCAGCATGCAATAAATGTATAATATTCAATAGGACAAATTATGAACACTTTGATAAAAATGTGCAAATATAGTAACATGCTATTAAATTAATATTAAACTTGACAAATCGCTAAAAGTATAATGATATTATAACCATTTTGATGTTTTTGACGTGACGGAGGTAAGAGTACACAGTCGGCGTCTATATGATACGTCCATGTCAATATATACGCTCCATCGATCATGAAGTCACATACGGAGACATAGTAAACAAATAAATTCATTAGTAGTGTGACAATTTTGCAATAAGCATTCCTTTACATTTTTGCTTCAAAATGACGAATGTTTTGAGTATTCATTTGCAGTTGGTATATTCTATCAAAATATTGTTTTAGGCGCATCGTAAACGTTTGTTTCCGGTGTATGTCATGGCAATAAACTATGCTTTGAGGTGAACAGAGGGGCAACCGGATGCCACAAATCGAGGGAGAGACAAAAAAATGGTCAACAGAAAGAGGACAAAGGAACACACAATAACAAACAAAAGGCTCCATAGAATATTAAACATTAAGCAACATGAACCCCACTAAAAACCGGGGATGAACTCAGGTTCCCCGGAAGGGTTAGATATTATTGCTCAACAAGTAACATCCGTCGTGTTAAATCATATCTAGACTATATTACATCTATCAAACGTGTTTTGTAATACATTTGAATAGACAACAATTCCAAATTCCAATTATGGAAAATATCTATTGCTCAAAATATTTGTAAACACCAAACCCAAATCGACGAAAACCACTTTTCATATGCTTGCATTGAATGTATTTAAAGATCACGGTAATTCAATAATTTACGGCGACATTAATATATCCATTTACTTTTCTATAGGTACTTTGACTGACTTTGACACATATTCTAAATATTAGTGCTATGCTTTGTGTAATCACTGTGCATTTTATGGTCGCTTAGTGCCCAAACATTTGCAATCAATCAATATTATATATGTTTACGAATTTATTGCAGTGTTATAATATAAATATATGTCGTGATATTTTTTATGTTCGATGCGTTCACCTGTTTTATATATATTGGTGTAATTGTTGACCATCACTGCTTATACGTTCTTTTCATTCCGCTTTGGTGTCTTGAAACTTTTCTTCTGAAATTCATATTGGTAACATCGAGAGCATGTCTCCACCAAAATATACATGTATGCATCGACCTAGCTACAAAATGTAACACTTGTTAATACACGGAACTACACACAAATACGTGACCACTTAATTTCCTGGCTTGGTACAGTATTAGACAGTATTTATTGAAACTACTCTTGGTGTTAGAAGTGCGCTTAAAAATGTTCACAGTCCACTGGGGAGTTGCGGCGACATTCATACGAACTATTGTCGACATAGTAGAATCGGTTCGTATTAGCTGTTGTTTTAATTTTGTTCTACTCGTTAAGTTCTACACTATAAGTTCAAGTCTTATGGAAACTTTAAGGTAGAGATTTGCTATGGTTTTTTCGTCAATTTCGTAGCTTTTTCATAAAACTTCACTGAAAGATCCTCTGCAAGGTCTTAGGTTTTGTTCTCTTGGGATACTTATTTTATCAATAGATTATAATCATAATCTGTAATTGAATAATGGGAAAACCACTGAAAAGAATAACCTCATTAACAAAAAATTGTTTTATTGTACATTTACATACAAATTAAAACAAGTGTGATGGTTTTCTTGCATTAAGCAACCATAGTCCTATGTGAAGTGAATAAACAACAATGAAACGATGGTTATAAAATCGTAAGCAAACATGGTTACTGTTGAAAATGAAGGGTAACCATCTCTCAATGTGGGTCACTAATTTACCTTCTGTCGGTTGGATGCTGGTTGCGCATTCATTAAATCATTTGCAGAAGAAATCCCCATATGATGGATATTGTGCGGTAAGCTGGAAAAATTATGCCTTATTCTTCTAACAGAGATTCCCTAGAGGGAAATATTATTCTTTGTTTTTCGGAATAATTGACCAGAGAAGATATGGTCATTACTATATGACAATACAAAACTGAAATATGATACCATACTATATACTATATGGCACATAAACTTTCATTATACCAATCCTTATAAGAAATTAAAAATCCTCTAGATGAACCCATACTTTCTCACGATCATCACAAATCAATCATTACCCTTGAAATATATAGCAATATACATTGTCATTAATCATCCACTAAATTATCAGTTGTAGGGTTGTGTCTGGTCAAGGATACTTGTAGTTACTAACTGAACGTTTTGTAAACTCTAAATTGGATTGCTTTTCAGTACATTCAAATGTAAATATAAACAAATTGTTTCTTTTATATTAACTGACGTATTACGACATATATTTAATATCTGAGTCAGAAAACAAAATTACTCAAGCATCTTCCGTTCTTTATTATTGAGAATATAATCATTTTGAATGCATCAAACTATTTTTTTGTACTACACAGTATACAGTATTCAATATTAAAATACCAAAGAGTAATCAGAAATCATACATAACTAAAGAAAACAGACAATACAATGGCCATTAGAAACAGACAATGCTATGTAAAACACTAGAAATCATACATAGCTAAAGAAGACAGACAATACAATGGCCAAAAGACACAGACAATGCCCTAAAAAACACTAGAAATCATACATATCTAAAGAAGACCGACAATACAATGACCAAAAGAAACAGACAAAGCTCTACAAAACACTAGAAATCATACATATCTAAAGAAGAGAGACAATACAATGGTCAAAAGAAACAGACAAAGCTCTACAAAACACTAGAAATCATACATATCTAAAGAAGACAGACAATACAATGACCAAAAGAAACAGACAAAGCTCTACAAAACACTAGAAATCATACATAACTAAAGAAGACAGACAATACAATGGCCATTAGAAACAGACAATACTCTACAAAACACTAGAAATCATACATAGCTAAAGAAGACAGACAATACAATGGCCAAAAGACACAGACAATGCCCTACAAAACACTAGAAATCATACATAGCTAAAGAAGACAGACAACACAATGACCAAAAGAAACAGACAAAGCTCTACAAAACACTAGAAATCATATATAGCTAAAGAAGACAGACAATACAATGGCCAAAAGAAACAGACAATGCTCTACAAAACACTAGAAATAATACATAGCTAAAGAAGACCGACAATACAATGGCCAAAAGACACAGACAATGCTCTACAAAACACTAGAAATCATACATAGCTAAAGAAGACAGACAATACAATGGCCAAAAGAAACGGACAATGCTCTACAAAACACTAGACATCATACATAGCTAAAGAAGACAGACAACACAATGACCAAAAGACACAGACAATGCTCTACAAAACACTAGAAACCATACATAGTTAAAGAAGACAGACAATACAATGGCCAAAAAAACAGAAAAAGCACTACAAAACACTAGAAATCATACATAGCTAAAGAAGACAGACAATACAATGACCAAAAGAAACGGACAATGCTCTACAAAACACTAGAAATCATACATAGCTAAAGAAGACAGACAATACAATGGCCAAAAGACACAGACAAAGCTGTACAAAACACTAGAAATCATACATAACTAAAGAAGACAAACAACACAATGGCCAAAAGAAACAGACAATGCTCTACAAAACACTAGAAATCATATATAGCTAAAGAAGACAGACAATACAATGACCAAAAGACACAGACAAAGCTGTACAAAACACTAGAAATCATACATAGCTAAAGAAGACAAACAACACAATGGCCAAAAGAAACAGACAATGCTCTACAAAACACTAGAAATCATAGATAGCTAAAGAAGAGAGACAATACAATGGCCAAAAGAAACAGACAATGCTCTACAAAACACTAGAAATCATACATAGCTAAAGAAGACAGACAATACAATGACCAAAAGAAACGGACAATGCTCTACAAAACACTAGAAATCATACATAGCTAAAGAAGACAGACAATACAATGGCCAAAAGACACAGACAAAGCTGTACAAAACACTAGAAATCATACATAACAAAAGAAGACAAACAACACAATGGCCAAAAGAAACAGACAATGCTCTACAAGACTATGAAATCATACATAGCTAAAGAAGACCGACAATATAATGGCCAAAAGAAACGGACAATGCTCTACAAAACACTAGAAATCATACATAGCTAAAGAAGACAGACAATACAATAGCCAAAAGACACAGACAATGCTCTACAAAACACTGGAAATCTTACATAGCTAAAGAAGACAAACAATACAATGGCCAATAGAAACAGACAATGCCCTACAAAACACTAGAAATCATACATAGTTAAAGAAGACCGACAATACAATGGCCAAAAGAAACAGACAATGCTCTACAAAACACTAGAAATCATACATAGCTAAAGAAGACAGACAATACAATGGCCAAAAGAAACAAACAATGCTCCACAAAACACTAGAAATCATACATAGCTAAAGAAGACAGACAATACAATGGCCAAAAGAAACGGACAATGCTCTGCAAAACACTAGAAATCATACATAGCTAAAGAAGACCGACAATACAATGGCCAAAAGAAACAGACAATGCCCTACAAAACACTAGAAATCATACATAGCTAAAGAAGACAGACAATACAGTGGCCAAAAGAAACAGACAATGCTCTACAAAACACTAGAAATCATACATAACTAAAGAAGACAGACAATACAATGGCCAAAAGACACAGACAATGCTCTACAAAACACTAGAAATCATACATAGCTAAAGAAGACAGACAACACAATGACCAAAAGAAACAGACAAAGCTCTACAAAACACTAGAAATCATACATAGCTAAAGAAGACAGACAATACAATGGCCAAAAGAAACAGACAATGCTCTACAAAACACTAGAAATAATACATAGCTAAAGAAGACCGACAATACAATGGCCAAAAGACACAGACAATGCTCTACAAAACACTAGAAATCATACATAGCTAAAGAAGACAGACAATACAATGGCCAAAAGAAACGAACAATGCTCTACAAAACACTAGACATCATACATAGCTAAAGAAGACAGACAACACAATGACCAAAAGAAACAGACAATGCTCTACAAAACACTAGAAACCATACATAGTTAAAGAAGACCGACAATACAATGGCCAAAAGAAACAGAAAAAGCTCTACAAAACACTAGAAATCATACATAGCTAAAGAAGACAGACAATACAATGACCAAAAGAAACGGACAATGCTCTACAAAACACTAGAAATCATACATAGCTAAAGAAGACAGACAATACAATGGCCAAAAGACACAGACAAAGCTGTACAAAACACTAGAAATCATACATAACTAAAGAAGACAAACAACACAATGGCCAAAAGAAACAGACAATGCTCTACAAAACACTAGAAATCATACATAGCTAAAGAAGACAGACAATACAATGACCAAAAGACACAGACAAAGCTGTACAAAACACTAGAAATCATACATAGCTAAAGAAGACAAACAACACAATGGCCAAAAGAAACAGACAATGCTCTACAAAACACTAGAAATCATAGATAGCTAAAGAAGATAGACAATACAATGGCCAAAAGAAACAGACAATGCTCTACAAAACACTAGAAATCATACATAGCTAAAGAAGACAGACAATACAATGACCAAAAGAAACGGACAATGCTCTACAAAACACTAGAAATCATACATAGCTAAAGAAGACAGACAATACAATGGCCAAAAGACACAGACAAAGCTGTACAAAACACTAGAAATCATACATAACTAAAGAAGACAAACAACACAATGGCCAAAAGAAACAGACAATGCTCTACAAGACTATGAAATCATACATAGCTAAAGAAGACAGACAATACAATGGCCAAAAGAAACGGACAATGCTCTACAAAACACTAGAACTCATACATAGCTAAAGAAGACAGACAATACAATAGCCAAAAGACACAGACAATGCTCTACAAAACACTGGAAATCATACATAGCTAAAGAAGACAAACAATACAATGGCCAATAGAAACAGACAATGCTCTACAAAACACTAGAAATCATACATAGTTAAAGAAGACCGACAATACAATGGCCAAAAGAAACAGACAATGCTCTACAAAACACTAGAAATCATACATAGCTAAAGGAGACAGACAATACAATGGCCAAAAGAAACAAACAATGCTCCACAAAACACTAGAAATCATACATAGCTAAAGAAGACAGACAATACAATGGCCAAAAGAAACGGACAATGCTCTACAAAACACTAGAAATCATACATAGCTAAAGAAGACCGACAATACAATGGCCAAAAGAAACAGACAATGCCCTACAAAACACTAGAAATCATACATAGCTAAAGAAGACAGACAATACAGTGGCCAAAAGAAACAGACAATGCTCTACAAAACACTAGAAATCATACATAGCTAAAGAAGACAAACAATACAATGGCCAAAAGAAACGGACAATGCTCTACAAAAGACTAGAAATCATACATAGCTAAAGAAGACAGACAATACAATGGCCAAAAGAAACAGACAATGCTCTACAAAACACTAGAAATCATACATATCTAAAGAAGACAGACAATACAATGGCCAAAAGAAACAGACAATGCTCTACAAAACACTAGAAATCATACATAGCAAAAGAAGACCGACAATACAATGGCCAAAAGACACAGACAATGCTCTACAAAACACTAGAAATCATACAGAGCTAAAGAAGACCGACAATACAATGACCAAAAGAAACAGCCAAAGCTCTACAAAACACTAGAAATCATACATAGCTAAAGAAGACAAACAATACAATGACCAAAAGAAAGAGACAAAGCTCTACAAAACATTAGAAATCATACATAGCTAAAGAAGACCGACAATACAATGACCAAAAGAAACAGACAATGCTCTACGAAACACTAGAAACCATACATAACTAAAGAAGACAGACAATACAATTACCAAAAGAAACGACAATGCCCTACAAAACACTAGAAATCATACATGGCTACAGAACACCGAGAATACAATGGCCAAAAGACACAGACAATGCTCTACAAAACACTAGAAATCATACATAACTAAAGAAGACAGACAATACAATGGCCAAAAGAAACAGACAATGCCCTACAAAACACTAGAAACCATACATAGCTAAAGAAGACAGACAATACAAGGGCCAATAGAAACGGACAAAGCTCTACAAAACACTAGAAATCATACATAGCTAAAGAAGACAGACAATACAATGGCCAAAAGAAACAGACAAAGCTCTACAAAACACTAGAAATCATACATAGCTAAAGAAGACAGACAATACAATGGCCAAAAGACACAGACAATGCTGTAGAAAACACTAGAAATCATACATAGCTAAAGAAGACAGACAATACAATGGCCAAAAGACACAGACAATGCTCTACAAACACTAGAAATCATACATAGCTAAAGAAGACAGACAATACAATGAACAAAAGACACAGACAAAGCTCTACAACAGACTAGAAATCATACATAGCTAAAGAAGAGAGACAATACAATGACCAAAAGAAACAGACAATGCTCTACAAAACACTAGAAATCATACATATCTAAAGAAGAGAGACAATACAATGACCAAAAGAAACAGACAAAGCTCTACAAAACACTAGAAATCATACATATCTAAAGAAGACAGACAATACAATGGCCAAAAGACACAGACAAAGCTCTACAAAACACTATAAATCATACATAGCTAAAGAAGACCGACAATACAATGACCAAAAGAAACAGACAATGCTCTACAAAACACTAGAAACCATACATAGCTAAAGAAGACAGACAATACAATGACCAAAAGAAACAGACAATGCCCTACAAAGCACTAGAAATCATACATAGTTAGAGAAGACCGACAATACAATGGCCAAAAGACACAGACAATGCTCTACAAAACACTAGAAATCATACATAACTAAAGAAGACAGACAATACAATGGCCAAAAGAAACAGACAATGCCCTACAAAACACTAGAAACCATACATAGCTAAAGAAGACAGACAATACAATGGCCAAAAGACACAGACAATGCTCTACAAAACACTAGAAATCATACATATCTAAAGAAGAGAGACAATACAATGACCAAAAGAAACAGACAATGCTCTACAAAACACTAGAAATCATACATAGCTAAAGAGGACAGACAATACAAGGGCCAATAGAAACGGATAATGCTGTACAAAACACTAGAAATCATACATAGCTAAAGAAGACAGACAATACAATGGCCAAAAGACACAGACAAAGCTCTACAAAACACTAGAAATCATACATAGCTAAAGAAGACAGACAATACAATGGCCAAAAGACACAGACAATGCTCTAGAAAACACTAGAAATCATACATAGCTAAAGAAGACAGACAATACAATGAACAAAAGACACAGACAAAGCTCTACAACACACTAGAAATCATACATAGCTAAAGAAGACAGACAATACAATGGCCAAAAGAAACAGACAATGCTCTACAAAACACTAGAAATCATACATAGCTAAAGAAGACCGACAATGCAATGGCCAAAAGACACAGACAATGCTCTACAAAACACTAGAAATCATACATAGCTAAAGAAGACAGACAACTCAATGACCAAAAGAAACAGACAATGCTCTACAAAACACTAGAAATCATACATAGCTAAAGAAGACCGACAATACAATGGCCAAAAGAAACAGACAATGCTCTACAAAACACTAGAAATCATACATAGCTAAAGAAGACAGACAATACAATGGCCAAAAGAAACCGACAATGCTCTACAAAACACTAGAAATCATACATAGCTAAAGAAGACAGACAATACAATGGCCAAAAGAAACCGACAATGCTCTGCAAAACACTAGAAATCATACATAGCTAAAGAAGACCGACAATACAATGGCCAAAAGACACAGACAATGCTCTACAAAACACTAGAAATCATACATAGCTAAAGAAGACAGACAATACAATGGCCAAAAGTCACAGACAATGCTCTACAAAACACTAGAAATCATACATAGCTAAAGAAGACAGACAATACAATGGCCAAAAGACACAGACAATGCTCTACAAAACACTAGAAATCATACATAGCTAAAGAAGACAGACAATACAATGACCAAAAGAAACGGACAATGCTCTACAAAACACTAGAAATCATACATAGCTAAAGAAGACCGACAATACAATGGCCAAAAGACACAGACAATGCTCCACAAAACACTAGAAATCATACATAGCTAAAGAAAACCGACAATACAATGGCCAAAAGACACAGACAATACTCTACAAAACACTAGAAATCATACATAGCTAAAGAAGACAGACAATACAATGACCAAAAGACACAGACAATGCTCTACAAAACACTAGAAATCATACATAGCAAAAGAAGACAGACAATACAATGGCCAAAAGTCACAGACAATGCTCTACAAAACACTAGAAATCATACATAGCTAAAGAAGACAGACAATACAATGGCCAAAAGACACAGACAATGCTCTACAAAACACTAGAAATCATACATAGCTAAAGAAGACAGACAATACAATGGCCAAAAGAAACGGACAATGCTCTACAAAACACTAGAAATCATACATAGCTAAAGAAGACCGAAAATACAATGGCCAAAAGACACAGACAATGCTCTACAAAACACTAGAAATCATACATAGCTAAAGAAGACAGACAATACAATGGCCAAAAGACACAGACAATGCTCTACAAAACACTAGAAATCATACATAGCTAAAGAAGACAGACAATACAATGACCAAAAGACACAGACAATGCTCTACAAAACACTAAAAATCATACATAGCTAAAGAAGACAGACAATACAATGGCCAAAAGTCACAGACAATGCTCTACAAAACACTAGAAATCATACATAGCTAAAGAAGACCGACAATACAATGGCCAAAAGACACAGACAATGCTCTACAAAACACTAGAAATCATACATAGCTAAAGAAGACAGACAATACAATGGCCAAAAGAAACGGACAATGCTCTACAAAACACTAGAAATCATAGATAGCTAAAGAAGACAGACAATACAATGGCCAAAAGACACAGACAATGCTCTACAAAACACTTGAAATCATACATAGCTAAAGAAGACCGACAATGCAAGGGTCAATAGAAACGGACAATGCTCTACAAAACACTAGAAATCATACATAGCTAAAGAAGACCGACAATACAATGGTCAAAAGACACAGACAATGCTCTACAAAACACTAGAAATCATACATAGCTAAAGAAGACAGACAATACAATGACCAAAAGAAACCGACAATGCTCTACAAAACACTAGAAATCATACATAGCTAAAGAAGACAGACAATACAATGGCCAAAAGACACAGAAAATGCTCTACAAAACACTAGAAATCATGCATAGCTAAAGAAGACAGACAATACAATGGCCAAAAGAAACCGACAATGCTCTACAAAACACTAGAAATCATACATAGCTAAAGAAGACCGACAATACAATGGCCAAAAGACACAGACAATGCTCTACAAAACACTAGAAATCATACATAGCTAAAGAAGACCGACAATACAATGGCCAAAAGACACAGACAATGCTCTACAAAACACTAGAAATCATACATAGCTAAAGAAGACAGACAATACATAGGCCAAAAGACACAGACAATGCTCTACAAAACACTAGAAATCATACATAGCTAAAGAAGGCAGACAATACAATGACCAAAAGAAACAGACAAAGCTCTACAAAACACTAGAAATCATACATGGCTAAAGAAGACAGACAATACAAGGGTCAATAGAAACGGACAATGCTCTACAAAACACTAGAAATCATACATAGCTAAAGAAGACCGACAATACAATGGCCAAAAGACACAGACAATGCTCTACAAAACACTAGAAATCATACATAGCTAAAGAAGACAGACAATACAATGGCCAAAAGAAACGGACAATGCTCTACAAAACACTAGAAATCATAGATAGCTAAAGAAGACAGACAATACAATGGCCAAAAGACACAGACAATGCTCTACAAAACACTTGAAATCATACATAGCTAAAGAAGACCGACAATGCAAGGGTCAATAGAAACGGACAATGCTCTACAAAACACTAGAAATCATACATAGCTAAAGAAGACCGACAATACAATGGTCAAAAGACACAGACAATGCTCTACAAAACACTAGAAATCATGCATAGCTAAAGAAGACAGACAATACAATGACCAAAAGAAACCGACAATGCTCTACAAAACACTAGAAATCATACATAGCTAAAGAAGACAGACAATACAATGGCCAAAAGACACAGACAATGCTCTACAAAACACTAGAAATCATGCATAGCTAAAGAAGACAGACAATACAATGGCCAAAAGAAACCGACAATGCTCTACAAAACACTAGAAATCATACATAGCTAAAGAAGACCGACAATACAATGGCCAAAAGACACAGACAATGCTCTACAAAACACTAGAAATCATACATAGCTAAAGAAGACCGACAATACAATGGCCAAAAGACACAGACAATGCTCTACAAAACACTAGAAATCATACATAGCTAAAGAAGACAGACAATACATAGGCCAAAAGACACAGACAATGCTCTACAAAACACTAGAAATCATACATAGCTAAAGAAGGCAGACAATACAATGACCAAAAGAAACAGACAAAGCTCTACAAAACACTAGAAATCATACATGGCTAAAGAAGACAGACAATACAAGGGTCAATAGAAACGGACAATGCTCTACAAAACACTAGAAAGAACAGCTAAAGATTCAGCCGCATGAACCCTACAATGGTATGCTCAACATATTCATTTGGACATCGAGAACTGGTTTTGCATCCCTCATAACGGTTATTGTAGACTGGATATTATCGTCTTTAATACTATTGTTGGGTCAATATATCGTTTTGTTGACAATTAGTCGCCGATGTGTATCATCTACCCAGTAATCAGTAATTCGGCAATGACATGATTTATTAGATACATGAATGCTGAAAATCTACAATTCCTAAATAATGTAAGTATTATGAAGTCTAAGGTTCTCCTCCCTCAGGCAAATTTAACCTTTGCTCTCCTTTTTCGCTCTCTTCTCTTTGGGTTTCTTGTTCCAAAAGATTTAAGATTATTGTACTTGCCAATCGCTTGACTATTAGCGTACATGACGGAAGTTATTCCAGGAACGCGTCGTGAACACTACATTAGATTAGATGTTATTGCTATGAACACAACATCGTAGTACTAGTGCTTTATCATAATACATCGTGCATGACATTAGATAAATCAGCTATGTTCTATGATTTGTATAAGAATTTAAAAGTAGATATTTATTTAAATGCGCACTATACGTTTCTGAGTACCGTTTTATCAGCTATTGTTTATATCTTGAGCTTTTTCTTTTCGTTATTGCCTTTTCTCTTTTTAAGGTTTCTGGTTACTCCTTTGGTCTTGGTGAAGCTTTTCTTTATTATGAACGCTCACCGTCAGACGATTGCAAAGTCAAATAATTTACGAGTCTCTTGAAGCCAGAGATCCAAAGGGCTAAAAATGGGAAGCTAAATCGACTAAGGTTACCTATTTCTGGTGAAGATTACCATAAACACTCTTCATCCTTTGTGTATTTTTTTGACAATTGCACTTGTTTATTGGATTGTTTTTTTAGTTTAATATCATTTTATTGAAAATAAAACAGCAACGGGATTGGACAAAAAGTTATCACAACTTATGTACTGTCCTCTCCCAAATCACTGACAAAAACATAATGTCGTATCGAGTACAACTCACAATGATCGGGATTCGAACTAGCATATTTAGTGGGGAGAGGCACTGATTGCACATGTAGTTGTAAATCTAAATATCATGCGATCACCATCACGACGACACACCCCTCCACCACATACAGAACGAAATATAAAGTAAGAAAATTACACAAAATACTTAAAATCTCTTGATATGCATATTTATTTCTAGAAAGGGGCGGATTAAGTGATTTCTGTTGAATCAAGCATTCCTTGTAGTGTTTTGGAAAGGAAATATAACACAGACATTACTTATGTCATACTCTCTCCAGCTTAGCCGATTTTGTTTCTTTGCTCGCAAAACCTTTCAAATTATTTAACGTTCCAATCTTTTGACAATGAGCACACATGATGCAGGTTTTCACAGAAACACGTCGTACACACTAAATTATACATCGATAATTGTATTACAAGATGAATAAAGGACATAAACTTGGTGATCACACAGACAGATCCTACCGAAAACTGGTACATGTAAATGAAAACCCCAAATAGCTAACTATATTTGATACGAAGGTAAGCTGTCATATATTTGTTTGTAAGGGTTGTCGATTTTTCCTCTTTCTACGATTTTGTTATTTGAATTAAGAGTTGTTCTGGCAGTGTGGTACCT
Source organism: Bathymodiolus septemdierum (assembly GCA_963383655.1). Taxonomy (NCBI): domain Eukaryota; kingdom Metazoa; phylum Mollusca; class Bivalvia; order Mytilida; family Modiolidae; genus Bathymodiolus; species Bathymodiolus septemdierum. Next base: position 87,549,403 of record OY726517.1, on the reverse strand, counting down.
TTATGTTTTTCATTTTATTATCAAATCTTCACTGACATACCACTTTCAGCAAGTGGCACACAAAAATCATCAGCGACTTATTATTACCTTGTGAACACCACTAACATAACAATCGTGATAAATGTATTAACACAAAAAGGACTGATTTACAAAGAATTCCCACTGTTCAATAGAAAAGACACAAATTATAGCGCGAGTTATAACATGTAGAAGTGAAAATGCAAATAATAAATGTGCTTAATAGTGGTAAAATCTTGACGATGTCATTTTTATGATAAAAGCCTCTCACGTTTTCAGCAATATGGTGGTAAATAACAGGAAGATGTCGATCAAATTGCACGTTTTCTGTTATTTAAGCCTTGATTTCTTAGTTTTACGGCCTTTTACTATTGTAATCTCATCAACTTCATCATCTGAATTTTGCATAACAATATTCATTGCCGTTAAAATGTGAAGAGGTTCACAGGTTTGAAACATTCAGGCACTAGGATTGGGTATTTGGTGGAAAGAATAAGCTTGCCAAACTAGGAACCAATATAATACGGGTGTAATTTCGTTTGCCGTATGGTACATTATAACATATAAGTAGCTTTGCATTCTCTGAATGGGCAGACCCGTACGCACCGTCAGATAAAGTTTGCTGTGCGCTTAGATGCCCCACATAAATAACGGACACCACTGTGAAACGGTGGTACACTGTTAGGATAAGTCACATTTATATAACGGTTAATTTTCTATTGTTGTGAAATATTTAAAAGGATTAAACTAAGCAAGCCTTGCTGTGCTTGTTTGAAAAGAAATTAATATTATCCTGTTTTTCTTCGCGTTGTGTCAAATTAGTCACAGTTTAACTTATTTTTAGATGTGCGATGAAATAAACACAAGAACGAAATAAGTATCAACTTTACTATTCCACTATATGTCGTGGAAAAGAGCGAAACAGCTTTTTGAATTTGAATTTGAATTTTGGTGCTTAACGCAACTATCAGTAATATTTCAGCTATATCATGGCGACTAGTTTTAATGTGGAGGAAGCGAGAGTACCCGGAGAGAACCACCGACGCTGGGAAAGCAACTGGTAAACTTTATCACTTGCGGCTGCGAGTCGAGTGCACCCTTTTTGTAATTTACAAAGCTGGGCGCAAAACCACGCCGTATTGGTGATATGCTTGTATGAGTTGTTAGATCCAACTACCTAACTACTTTTTTTTATTCCAACTTGAAAAACAGGTCTGAAGAAATAAATACTTTGCTATGTCACTTGCATAGAGATGAGGAAAGATGGTATTGATTCAAAGTTGACTATTGCCTCTATATAATGTCCTCTGACGGTCTTGTGTAATATTTAATATCCAAATAAAGGTGCAGGCCATCTGCTCTCTTTCACAAAACTACTAGTATACATATGGCAACGTTTGTGTTACCAATATTAAATGTATTATGTATTAATGTTCAAGAAAAGTTTGAAGATACCAAAGGGATAATCAGAAGCCGTAAATCTAAGATACCAAAGGGATAATCAGAAACCGTAAATCTAAGATACCAAAGGGATAATCAGAAGCCGTAAATCTAAGATACCGAAAAGATAATCAGAAGCCGTAAATCTAAGATACCAAAGGGATAATCAGAAGCCGTAAATCTAAGATACCAAAGGGATAATCAGAAGCCGTAAATCTAAGATACCAAAGGGATAATCAGAAACCGTAAATCTAAGATACCAAAGGGATAATCAGAAGCCGTAATTCTAAGATACCAAAGGGATAATCAGAAGCCGTAAATCTAAGATACCGAAGGGATAATCAGAAGCCGTAAGTCTAAGATACCAAAGGAATAATCAGAAGCCGTAAATCTAAGATACCAAAGGGATAATCAGAAGCCGTAAATCTAAGATACCAAAGGGATAATCAGAAGCCGTAAATCTAATATACCAAAGGGATAATCAGAAGCCGTAAATCTAAGATACCAAAGGGATAATCAGAAGCCGTAAATCTAAGATACCAAAGGGATAATCAGAAGCCGTAAATCTAAGATACCAAAGGGATAATCAGAAACCGTAAATATAAGATACCAAAGGGATAATCAGAAGCCGCAAATCTAAGATACCAAAGGGATAATCAGAAGCCGTAAATCTAAGATACCAAAGGGATAAACAGAAGCCGTAAATCTAAGATACCAAAGGGATAATCAGAAGCCGTAAATCTAAGATACCGAAGGGATAATCAGAAGCCATCAATCTAAGATACCAAAGAGATATTCAGAAGCCGTAAATCTAAGATACCAAAGGGATAATCAGAAGCCGTAAATCTAAGATACCAAAGGGATAATCAGAAGCCGTAAATCGAAGATACCAAAGGGGTAATCAGAAGCCGTAAATCTAAGATACCGAAGGGATAATCAGAAGCCGTAAATCTAAGATACCAAAGGGATAATCAGAAGCCGTAAATCTAAGATACCAAAAAGATAATCAGAGCCGTAAATCTAAGATACCAAAGGGATAATCAGAAGCCGTAAATCTAAGATACCGAAGGGATAATCAGAAGCCATCAATCTAAGATACCAAAGGGATAATCAGAAGCCGTAAATCTAAGATCCCAAAAGGATAATCAGAAGCCGTAAATCTAAGATACCAAAGGGATAATCAGAAGCCGTAAATCTAAGATACCAAAGGGATAATCAGAAGCCGTAAATCTAAGATACCAAAAAGATAATCAGAGCCGTAAATCTAAGATACCAAAGTGATAATCAGAAGCCGTAAATCTAAGATGCCAAAGGGATAATCAGAAGCCGTAAATCTAAGATACCAAAGGGATAATCAGAAGCCGTAAATCTAAGATACCAAAGTGATAATCAGAAGCGTAAATTTAAAATACCAAAGGTATAATCAGAAGCCGTAAATCGAAGAAGGATTCGGCGTTCTTTCCCACAACTTTACTCACCCAGTAATATGAGACGGTGAATATTTTACTTCCATGTGGAAAACAACTGGAGGACTACATAGTTTTACTAAGAGGGGATGTTTAGGCCCATAAAGATAGTTTCACCCTCCCACTTTTTATTGAAGTGCCTGATACAAACCATCAAAATGCACAATCATGTATACGTGTGTTAGATTTATAGATTCTTCCTGTTTCTACGACTTTTCTATTATATTTTAGAACTGTTCCAACACTGTACCTGTGTGGTATTTTTTGTTTTTCATTTATAATTGTATATGATAATATTTCCTGTTTCGAATAGGTGTGCCACGGATATTTTTATATGCATATGTCAATTAATATGCAATGTTGCCTAACAACCAAGAAGGTGCTATATATTGTGAAATTTCATACGAATCATGGTAAATATGTGACGGTTTGAAGACGAATCGAGCCAAGCCTATGTGCTTGCTACTATGGAATATAACCTCATCATAAACACAGAAAATATATTGTTAAGAACACTACAGTTTCTACAATGAACTGATGAGACCTCTTCATTAAATAGAAAGCAACTATATCGTAAATTGTCTAGCTTTTTAGAGCATAGTTTTCTATAGGCTTAGAATTGCCTGTTATTGTTGTGTTTTTGTATTCCGAGGTTAACATGTAAATGGCAGATGTTTATTTTAACCACTGATTCAGACATGTCTGTGACTATAGGGCTAAGGATTGTGTGTCCCTGTTGTTATTAATGATAATATGTAAGGATAATGTGTCGTCTAGGGAGACATATGTTATGGTGATGATAATAGATTTAATAACCATGTCTTAATAACGTCGTCTTGTGTACCCAATGTTGCCAGTTTCTCTGGATTATCCATTCTTGATTGCTCCTTCGGTATCCTCTAACGTGTATTTACACGCTAACGAATAATGTTGTTTAGTTTTGTTGTCTTATTTGTTATTGAGATATAAATCATAAATAAATAAATATATATATATAATATCCTTAGTATCTTTGAGATCCAGTGGGACAGATATATTGTATGGTTGTCACTTGCTTCTAGACGTTTGTATAATATACTTTATTTCCCGTGACTGTATAATGAATTCTTCATTATCCTATACAATATATTAAAAATTGCTGAGTTAGATTGCTGTCAAATTATAATATTAAGTATATATGTACCATCTACACACGCTTATACACATGTCTTACGTCTATCCCTAGATTTGTCTTACGAGAAAAGGTAACACTACGATTATTGAAGCTCCTTTTTCAGGAAGTGGATGTGTTCGAGTGGTCTAGGGCGCTGGACAAACAAAGCAATTGTTGAAATGATATGTAATATAGATAGTGATTGTGATAGTAATGATATTGTAAAAAGAATAGATGTACTTAAGTCTGCAATACCAGAAGATTGGACTAAAACTATTCAAACTGAAATACACAACAGGAAAAACAATAGAACTGTAGATATCAATGTAAATAGAGATAGTAAAATATTAGATTTCAAATTATGTACAACAAAACAATTGTATGTGATGGTTGTAGAAAAGTTATATGAATTACCAATATGTTATGACAAATGGAAAGAAATTTTTGATATAGAAGAAACTGAATTATATAAAATATGGACAATTGTTAATTTCCATTGGAAACCTTCTAAAATGATAGAAGTAGATTTTAAAATTGCACATCACAGTATATTTACCAATACTAAATTAATGAAAATGAAACTGATAGATTATGAAGAATGTGAAATATGTGAAAATGAAATAGAAAGTATTACACATTTGTTTATTTCTTGTGAACAACTTGTAGAATTTCATCAACACATTCAAGAAAAAATTGAAATTTTGTTTGAGAACTGTAACTCAGATAAGATGACTTTGGTAGTATATGAAGAAATATTTATGTTTGGACTCACAAATACAATGAAAGGTGTAAATGTAATATTTCTAAATTTCATGTTATCAATTGCTAGATATTGTGTATTACGAAGGAGAAATTTAGTTAAAAATGGACAGAACAATATTGACTTAATTAGACTATTTTCATATACTTTAAAACATTATGTTGTATATTTTTATGAATACCTATGTAAATTAAAAGATATGAGAAAAGTGTTTGAAAAGAACTTTCTGTCAGATAATACTATCGTACAAGAAACAAATGGTGTAATTGTTTTTAATATGTAGCACATTAATTAATTTAGGAGTAAACTTCGAATTACATAAATAGCATTATAACTGTAATATAACTATGTATTAGAAATTGTTTTTAATGTAATGTATATGAATTATTTTTAATAAAGATAAAAAAAAAAAGGGCGCTGGACGTAAGGCTAAGCGAATGGTGCTGCAGTGTATTAATGATGTGGGTTCAAATCCCGTCGAGGGAAGAACAAAAATTTGACAGGTCTAAAATCTAATTCTAACACTGTTTGGTTTAATTTTCAGACGTATATAATATTTAGTATTAACCTAGTATCCTTAGTAACTTTGAGATCCAGTGGGACAGATATATTGTATGGTTGTCACTTGCTTCTAGACGTTTATATAATATACTTTATTTCCTGTGACTGTATAATGAATTCTTCATTATCCTATACAATATATTAAAGATTGCTGAGCTAGATTGCTGTCAAATTATAATATTAAGTATATATGTACCATCTACACACGCTTATACACATGTCTTACGTCTATCCCTAGATTTGCCTTACGAGAAAAGGTAACACTACGATTATTGAAGCTCCTTTTTTAGGGAGTGGATGTGGTCGAGTGGTCTAGGGCGCTGGACGTAAGGCTAAGCGAATGGTGCTGCAGTGTATCAATGGTGTGGGTTCAAATCCCGTCGAGGGAAGAACAAAAATTTGACAGCTCTAAAATCTAATTCTATCATTGTCTGGTTTAATTTTCAGACGTATATATATATATATATATATATATATACATGAATGGTTTACATTTCACTGTGTGACCAATTAACCGCTTGAAATACAAATAAAGATAACACATTGATAGAAATATAAACTGCACAAAGGTACTGTCATACTAGTAATAGTACAAAAATACAACATTAATTAAGGTATCTGTATACATAAAAAGATTTACAGTTTTCACTTTAGAATGTGAAAATTTACCACTGCAATATCAGAAACAACTCGCAAGGTTTTTAGATATTCAAATGTTAAAAGAGGATACTCTAGATCATAGTGTTATGAGGGTTTTTGGGCGAAATTAAAAGTGTTGTCAATGATTGATTACATGTGATGACAACTTAAAATACAGATCAGAAAACGACACATTGATGCATCATGTAACCAGGGCTATATCTAAGCAGAAAACAAAATGTAAAGACAGAAAATGGGCAGCAAATGAAAGACGAACAATTAACATTGCAATAAAATAATAAATAGCATAAAGCATGAAGTTCAAAGTTTCAAGCCATGGGGATACTATACAATAAACTTTAGAGAAAGCCGAGGTGGCAATCAAGAATGAACAATCTAAGAATACAGGCAACATCGATAGGCAGAAGTCACAATACAAAGACAAATAAAACAAAAAGGCACAACACAAAATGCTTAAAAATGATGTGCAGCACGAACCCTTACAAATAACCGAGGGTGAACACAGCTGCTCCTGAATGGTACGCAGTTCCTATTTCTTGTTTGAAACCCGTCGTGTTTCTCATAGAGCGACAATAACCTTGTCGGTAATGGGAGAAAGGAAATCGTCGTGAAAGAGAATAAATTCATTGTTATTTATGATATGGATATTTCGCAACCTTTAGCCAGATAGTAATGTCGATCGTAGAAATTGTGTCACCATGACTTTAACCTGGAAGCAACGTAGTCTTGTTGTCATAACGTTTACCTCAACAGCTGTGTTCTCTCCAGAAAATCACTGAATGTTATTTTTAGAAAATTGAAAACATCACGATTGTCGTAAAGCTTTGTTTTTAATCCTTGACCGTTGTCGATTTCATGGTTAAGGTCATGGTAAGAGGAAGACGTACCTTTGATTGTTTTTATATTACGTACTATCGCGTCCTACCCACTAAATTAGATATCTATGTTTTAATAATAAATCATGTAATACTTGTACATAAACTATATTTCTGTATACACCTACCTGTTAAGCTGAGAATAGGAATTCAATTTCCTTTATTCCCATTCTGAACACAAAAACAAATTTTTATAGTCATAGACAACACAAGATCGTACATGCTCTAAGAGCTATATCAAGATGATTATTTTACAGAATAATTCACAAAGCACCAACTTAATGAATTTCAACACATGTGTTTTCCTAAAAAAAATACCAACAACATATCAATTAATATTAGTTACCCTCTCAAATGGACATAAATCTTTCAAAAAATAATAATTAAATTATAGATTTCTAGATTTCTGTCATTCAAAATAAAGGCACTGTCTGATTCTGAAGAAACTAAATATGTAATAAAATTGAAAACAAGATTTAAAGCTTGTTACAACCATTGTAGTACCTCTGGACTTTGAATTACAATCAATATTACGCCTTATAAGAGTTCATTATTCTTCACTTCAACAAAGTGCTTTGCTAAGAATTAGATCGGAACCTACTTCTTCTCCCATATCTATTTTATTACGTCTACTGTCCAACAAATATTCCAGATACCATGTTTATTTCAATTCATTTGTACGTTTTCTTAAATGATGTACATCGTTAACTTGTGTTTGAACTTTAACATGCATTCCAAAAATCTAAATCTACTTAAGATAAAAGCAGGCCACTATGTTATACAATCGTTGGGTCTCAATTAGTTTCGATTTAAAATATCTAAACAATCTGCTAATCTTGACAAAGGCCACGTCAATGTTTTATCTAAGGAGAAATGGATAATTATTACGATATTTAGCTTCAATATGCACAAATTATGGTTTCATAGAGCTAAGCTATAATGTTTAAGTTTCGATATCGTTGCAAAAATTATAATCAAGATCATTTCGAATGAAGCATGGACAAAATACAATCACAATAGCATGATGCATTCCTTGGTCTAGATGTTTAATGTTTTAGCGGTATTGGTCACCAGTGAAATAATTGTGTTTTGTGTGTGACTTTGCAAATTGGTAAGACTTTACTGTCTTTTACAGTTGTTACTGTGACGTGACGTTTTTAAAAAGGACGGACGATAGTCAAGATATGGATTAGCGTGGACAGAACACCACACTTATCCGTGTACGTAATACGTACTAATAATGTCACTCTAACATAGAATATGATAAAGAGTCCAATATTGCGATGACACGGCCATCTTTATCTAACACAAGATTTCCCGCTTGATTGTTACCTGTTTCCATGTCATATTCATTGAGACAAATACGCGTATAGATGGGTAGTTTCATTTGCAACGTTAACAGATATTTATGGTGATTTATCTTATATGACCAGTGTATGAATACAGTGTACTAGTAGGATTGCAGTTAATGTATTAAACAATGGTGAATTCTACTTCATTTCTCTGGTGGTATAACATAACTTTTACAAATTCTACTTCATTTCTCTGGTGGTATAACATAACTTTTACAAATTCTACTTCATTTCTCTGGTGATATAACATAACTTTTACAAATTCTACTTCATTTCTCTGGTGGCATAACATAACTTTTACAAATTCTACTTCATTTCTCTGGTGGTATAACATAACTTTTACAAATTCTACTTCATTTCTCTGGTGGTATAGCATAACTTTTACAAATTCTACTTCATTTCTCTGGTGGTATAACATAACTTTACAAATTCGACTTGTGTCAGCATATGTATTCTTATATTTTTTGTATGCTCTATTCAATGCAATTTTAATAATAAAAAAAAGAAGATATTTTAAGATCTTAGTCTGCAAATGGAAATCGTGTTTCAATAAGAACCAAGATTACATTTATTTCTACTATGGTAGCAATTTATTTTCCTAAGATATTAATATATTTACGTATATATGGTATTTGTGATTTGTTGTCTTTGACATAAAGCTAAATGCGTCCATTCATTTTATTTCCCCTGTAATCACTAGAGCTTTACTATTGATGGCACTATTATAATAATCGCATTCTTGAAGAAACTTCAGGAAATCTTATTATTGAAATCCTTAGAGTACATATATCAGTATTAGATGTATACAATGAATACGGATTACGGAAATAGATAAGCATAGTACATTAACAACAGAAATAAATAAATAATATATGTAAGAAGAGTTTGAAGATACCAAAGGTGTAATCAGAATCCGTAACTCAATAAAGGACAGACAACACAATGGCCAAAAGAAAACGTACAAAAGGACAAACAACGATCAGCAAAGCATACACATAGCACAAAGATCGAGTAACGAGAACTCCACTAAAAACCCGGGATGAACCCAGGTGCTCCAGAGGGGTAAGCAGTTCCTGATCCACTAGTGGCACCCATCGTGTTAATCTAGTTACCAACCCGGTGATAAGTCATGAATGAGGAAAGGAATGGGAAGTGTTTACGACAAGTGATTGCATTAAATTAGTTTTTAAATTTAAATCATTTTCCTGTCTTGAAATTGTACACATTAGAGGTACATCCGATATCTATAATAAAAACAACGCTGAATATTTTGAAAGTAAGATTATTCCTCTATAATTGAATATGAGATTGATAAAAATATATCTAGACTTTTAAGTATCCCTTGCATGTGTTACAATGTGGAAAAAAACTTCCATGACCGCATCATCATTTCACTAAGAGGGGGGTTTGGTCCCATGAACTAATTTATCGCGCAATTTTTTATAGTGCCTTCGATTATTTGTCGATTCAATTTTGGAACTGTTCAAACTTTGTGGTATTTTTGTTTATCATTTTATCCCTTACAATCAAATATGAGTTCGATAGAAAATACTTTCCCAGATTTTTAAGCATACTTTTCATCTACGATATAATAAACCATTCTCTGTGACATTTTAGTACTACACTACCAGTAATTGTAGAATCAAAATAAATTGACACAGGACAAGAAGACAACATTTGTCACCCATTATGCCTACCAGCGATTTCTTTTTCTAAAAAGAATAATATATATTTTATTTTCAAATATCTTATGAACAAATTATGAGTTAAAAGCTAAAATCAAATAAGTCCGTCTTTGAAATGCAGAAATACAATGAGGAAATATCATGACATATAAAATGTTATTATATAGCATGATATTATATTTCAACACATGCTCAACATCGGTGGCGTAGCTGCCAGACGCCATTGTAAGCACATATGTTTTATTTCGTGTATCAAAATGCTATTGATAGAAGTTGTGTCATGACATTGATGACAGATTAATCATGTCCTGTCGGGAGCATCGTCCTTCTGAATCCCTCCACAGAGTTCCGTCCTACACATACCACAAATTTACCTACACCTTTGCCAAATCAACCCCCATTAAGACCCATTCAAAATGTTGTCAAACAGAGATAAAATAAGGAAATACCTGCAAGGAAGAACTTTAATATTTGTGAAATATGTAATCAGAGGCCGCAAATCGAAGAACAAACAATGCAATGCCTAAAAGAAAAGAACAAACAATACAATGCCTAAAAGAAAAGGACAAAAAATACCAATGATGGATAAAACACTACAGTGAAAACTAATGATTGAGCAACTCTAGCTGAATGGTTCTAAAAAATATGACAAGTACACTTACACCTGCTGAGATAAACAGGTACCAATTTATTTTTATATGAAATTTAACACAAGTTGGATATTGAAATTTAATGTTATATCACTTTCTAATATTTATGCGGTCAACAATTTTATTTTATTTGTGTACGTACTAAATACACTAAATCTGATATGCAGGCATGCTAGTTTGAATTAAGAATTATATTGTTTATTTTTTGTATACGTAAGCATTCATGGTTGAAAGAAGACATGCAATATACATACTATGCAGGGATAGAAACTACTGCTGTGCTATTTAGTACACATTGAAATTTGATGCGAATTAAGTTCCTGTAGTCGTAAAGATACTTCAATACGTTTCAAATTGCGCATAGCTAAAATATCGTTATATATCATCATTAGCTGATGCAGTCAATATACAGGATAAAGGAGCAAAAAAACAAAACCAACTGACCTAAAATAAAGGCTCCCCATACATCACACATCGTGTAATATAACACATACTGAATTATAATGTAGATTATTTCAAACATTATTTATGTTCTATAAAAGCATTTTCATAAGACGTCCTGCATTGCCGCTGTAAACAATACCAAGAGAAAATACCAATATATTTGGCTTCACACATGCGTGTTGCCGGATAAATTGTGGGTATCAATCCCGAATGATGTCGTCTATTTATACTGAACAGTGACACCTATACGCCTTACGGCCGTTTTAAAATGTAAGTGTTGCTTATTTGTTCCGCGAAAATGCCAAAAATAAATAGGAGAGTCTTTATTTTTGTAAACTGGAAAAAAGGTCAAGTTGTTGTACACTATCGCATGGGTTAATTTTTTACGAACATCGTTAATTATTTCTTAGATCTTATTGGGAAAAAATGGACATAAGAGGAAATCCATTATCATATGTTATAAAACATCTAAGTAAGAGTACCCACGTTTAATGGATGTAAAGACATTAAATTAATACATATTGTTTATATGTTACGATGATATAAACCACCATTAGTATAACAAAGTCAAACATGTCTGTATTAAAACAAATAATGAAAATCTGTAAATTCTTAGAAAACAAATGATTGTTAATAATGTGATATTATCAGACAGACAGATTGGATGTGTCCGATGTCACGCACAAGTAACCACTTTTAAGAAATACATACAATTGTACCTTAATATATAATAATATATTTTCAAAGTACAAGAGTCATATTAGTATCTTTTTATTAATTACATATCTATATATTCGATGGTATATATCCTTACTTTCAACTAATCCAAGCTGAATTGCAGGAATTGAAATCAAGTGTTTAAAATCTTAACTTAGAATTTTTCAAATGCTTTTGTAGTCGACATTGTGTTTATTATTGGAAGTTAATACCTTCAAGTGAATTATAATACAACAGACAATGTATTCGTTTAAATACCACTAGATTCTTAGAAATTACTGATTAAAGCTTTGAGGGTATATGTATAATCTTTGCATAAGACAAAACATCACAAGCAAATTCAAATAAAACGCTGTAAAAAATAATGAAATTAAGATCTGGAATATATATGTTATATATGTTATTAAGATATCAAAATAATGCAGAGACATGATATAACAAGAGAAAATGACAATTAATATAGGAAACATCAAAAACTAATAATCTATAGTATAAATAGACAATATACTTACTATATATATAAATATAGATAATACTAATATGTACCAATAGTGTTATTAACTTACCTTACTATTAAATAGGCTTACTTCTATTAAGCTTGTTGATTCCTTGAATAATCACTTTATTAATTTATATTTATTTTCAGAAATATCAAAAATTCATAGATAAATGTTACGTATATCCTTCGATGTCAATGACAATTGTGTATTTCTTTATATGTGTACTTCTTGAAAAATATAAATAGAACAATTTTCAATCATCGTGCACGACAAATCAGTTTTCTATCGGACAGCAATACAACATCAGAAGTGATGGCTTAGGATAATCTATGTATTAATAAAAAGAGGTTGTTAATTTGTATGGAAGATGAATCGATAATGCCAAGAATTATAAATACAAGAGAACACGTAATTAATGCTTATAATTCTATCTTAAAAATATTTGAAATTTGACCAGTATTCTAACAATAAAATGGTTCAGGAAAACTAGTGTAATAGATGTGTGTTATTAAGGAACATCTAAGAATATGAGTCTGTGATATACATTGGCACCATTCATAAAAGATATATTATAGCTTACTAAAAATTCTAAAATACTGACAATGGGTGCTTAGCGTCAAAATCAGAGGTATAAAGAACTCTAGCGTAATGAAAACTCTAAATATTGATTATGGGTGTTTAACATCACAGTTAGATGTATTGATGAAGGACACTGGAAGTCTTGGAATTCAGAAATGGGTAATTGATGGATAAATCGATATCTGACATTCCTGCAGCTGTAAGGGTGAAATGATGCTAAGTGAAATACCACTGTAGTATATGAACCAAATGAAGGTCGTCAGTAAGCTACGTACATTGTGAGAAAATATAAATTTATTTGTACGAGCTTTAGATAGACGTAGAAAAACGAACATTTGACAATCTTTTTTGGCCTGTTTCGCAGCAAGTGCAAATGAATTTTATAGTTAGCGATAGCGTACATATATTGTGTTTATAATATCTAAAAGTCCAAAACGTCTCCCAAATTTGTCTGAAAAGAATAGAAATACAAGTGGTTCTAATCGTTTTCAATGTTATCTTCTATCACATCGGAACTTATACTGTTACCGTTTTTCGCTCTACATAAATCAGGTAAAAAATGCTTTATTACGTTCATAACTAAATGATACTGAAGTTCATTTTTGAACCCTTTATTAGTGCTCAAATCACACCATTGTAGGATAAACCATATTGAAACTGAATCGCATATCAAGAAAAGTTGTCAACAAATAAACGTTGATCGTTGCTATCCCTTATTGTTGAGTATAGTGGGTGAGACTAATGAGACGTTGGTGTTGTACTTGTTATTAACAGCTTAGACCATTACTCTTTATAATATTTATGATCAATATCATAAGTTGTCTTTATGAAGTAACTGGTTATGAAAATATACAACAATTTAATATTCTTTCATAAAAAAAGTCCATATAATGAATAGAATAAAATAGTACTTTTTAAGCAAGTGGATTGGAATGTACGAAGGAATTAACATAAAAGCATAATTTTACTTCAAAGGGCGGATATATTGTCAATATCTTTTATATAGAAAGCATGATTTTAGTGGGGTTCCTGCTGCTCAATCTTTAGTTTTCTGTGTAGTGTTTTGTAGATCATTGTTTGTTCTTTTGTTCTTTTTCTTTTGGCCATTATATTCTCATTCTTTCTTTGACTTACGTCTTCTGGTTACTCTTTGGTACTTTGACTTACGTCTTCTGGTTACTCTTTGGTACTTTGACTTACGTCTTCTGGTTACTCTTTGGTACTTTGACTTACGGCTTCTGGTTACTCTTTGGTACTTTGACTTACGGCTTCTGGTTACACTTTGGTACTTTGACTTACGTCTTCTGGTTACTCTTTGGTACTTTGACTTACGTCTTCTGGTTACTCTTTGGTACTTTGACTTACGGCTTCTGGTTACTCTTTGGTACTTTGACTTACGGCTTCTGGTTACTCTTTGGTACTTTGACTTACGTCTTCTGGTTACTCTTTGGTACTTTGACTTACGTCTTCTGGTTACTCTTTGGTACTTTGACTTACGTCTTCTGGTTACTCTTTGGTACTTTGACTTACGTCTTCTGGTTACTCTTTGGTACTTTGACTTACGTCTTCTGGTTACTCTTTGGTACTTTGACTTACGGCTTCTGGTTACTCTTTGGTACTTTGACTTACGTCTTCTGGTTACTCTTTGGTACTTTGACTTACGGCTTCTGGTTACTCTTTGGTACTTTGACTTACGTCTTCTGGTTACTCTTTGGTACTTTGACTTACGTCTTCTGGTTACTCTTTGGTACTTTGACTTACGTCTTCTGGTTACTCTTTGGTACTTTGACTTACGTCTTCTGGTTACTCTTTGGTACTTTGACTTACGGCTTCTGGTTACTCTTTGGTACTTTAACTTACGGCTTCTGGTTACTCTTTGGTATCTTGAAATTTTTCGAAGTGGAAATAAAATCTGTGCATGTTTCTTTTATAGCTTTTCCATATCTGTATTACCGCTTAGTGACTGTCCAAGTATTACCGCTTAGTGACTGTCCAAGTATTACCGCTTAGTGACTGTCCAAGTATTACCACTTAGTGACTGTCCAAGTATTACCGCTTAGTGACTGTCCAAGTATTACCGCTTAGTGAATGTCCAAGTATTACCGTTTAGTGACTGTCCAAGTATTACCGCTTAGTGACTGTCCAAGTATTACCACTTAGTGACTGTCCAAGTATTACCGCTTAGTTACTGTCCAAGTATTACCGCTTAGTGACTGTCCAAAACCAGGACATGAATTTTCATCGGTGTATGTCGTGGCTTTCTTTTTGTATTCAGTGATTTGAACTAAGAGTTTGTTGATAGTGTTGAAAGCGTTGAACATTTCTTTTTAGATATTCGTTTCATCATAGCTGAATGTTTCTAATTAAATCTAACCTAATTCTAATTGTTGAAGTACTACATTTAAATATATAGTCTTAGCATAATTCGATTGTTGTCGAATATGTTCTACCATGCATTTAGACATTATAGAGAAGGCATGCATTATGAAAATTATATATTTTACATTTACCTTGACATATATAAACATCTATGCTCGTTCAAAATAGAAATACCTTATATGATGTCATACAAAGTCTGTTGAATAAGAAATACATAATATCGGACATATCAGCAGTTGTTAATGGCTTTTATATATAACTTAACAGTATTATAACTGCATAGAATTGATTGGTTCTAAGACACAGTTCTGTTATGTGACAATCTCCTTGATTGACATATCAATTATTAAACTGTTCATATCATTGTCTTATAGACATATAGTAATACATTCTTGCATCCTGATGCTATATTTAACATGGTACTAAATATGTTTGATGAGGTGCATATAAAGGGCATTAGTAAGACAGATGCATCAAACATTATACTTTTTCTGTCTAGAAAATTCGGTTATGGTGCTTGGGGTGGGAGGGAGGTGGGGGGTTGCAACTGGGCCTGTTAAACTGTGAGGCGCAAAGATCATGTTTTCTTATAGATCTAGCTATCCACTAAGAGTGCCACATCCGACAATTCTAAACTTATAACATTTTTGCATAAACGTTATAATATTAATTAATATTTATATTAAAGAAAATCAGAAATATGTGAATGGTTACAAAAATGGTGTAAAGGAGAATAATATCGATTTTCTGATTGACCTATATACAGAGCACCTTTCCAGAAATTCCGATTTAATGTAATTTTCTACTATATTTTGCATTAAGTCGTCTGCTGATTTGTTGATATAGTCTACTATTATTTATTTAGCAAACGAAGGGTCACTTATTGAGTACTAAAAGGTAGCTATTGATCAAACACCACTATATTTTTCCTCAGCAGCGTCAGATGAAAGATCATAATACCAATGATCGTGACAGTCATCATAATACTGAGTTGACAAGCTTGTAAAGATAACAAACATATTTTTCTGGTCGACGGTATTGTATTTGATGGGGCGGGGGAGGGGCGGTAATACCACCATAATACCGTGTTAAGAACATTTATATCATCATCTTTAGGCACTGTAATATTTGTTTCGTTTTTAATTTTTTAACTATTCCTTCAGCTTACAATACATGTTACCTAGGTAACCTTTCTCTACCATAATCTAGTAGTCACCATGAACTTTGCAGTGTGAATATTTAACGTAGAGTATTGAAGTGGAGTATGAATTACATTTATTTTTGGAGTGGAATATAGAAAAATATAATGACTTTTCTATAAGAACCTTTTTAAATGTTCGACTGATTTGACGGATCTGCATTATAATTGACCTTGACAATGACCTGTGTGCGTAGCATAATAATAATGCACCCATGAAATAGTTCCGCAATATCTCAGCCTTCATCAAATAGAGGTATACTGCTATACAATATACAAAACTAACAATAGTCATACTGGAATGCAAACAAGATGTACATTCTTGTGGTTTAACTTGCGACATTTTAATAGGAATACTAGCTAGATTACCACGACGGGTGCCACTAGTTGAGCAGGAACTGTCTACACCTCCGGAGCACCTGATTTCACCCCCGATTCTTAAAGGGGTTTGTGTTACTCGATCTTTAGTTTTATGTGTATGTTTTGTAGATCGCTGATTGTCCTTTTGTCCTTTTTCTTTTGGCAATTGTTTTGTCTGTTCTTCTTCGATATAAGAATTCTGATTACCCCTATGGTATCTTCAAATCTTCTTAGATAACTTCATAGTTTCTGGCATGCATATCACACACTACCAGTGCGGAAATACTTAAGGTATTATATATAGAGCGGATTTAATGTCCTATGAAATTCTCCACTCAGAACCTATTCCATATATAATAATGTCCAAAGAGCTATGCTAACACGTTTGTAATAATGCCGAAACCACACATTTTCATAGGGACATTATTTATTGTTGTTTATATAGGTAAAGGTCAATAAAAATAAATCAGTATAACAGTGAAAAGTTTATTATAGAGACGTCTTGTACAGTTTTATATACACACTGCTCCCAACCAACACATAATCTAAAATTTCACTCAAAAACTCCACTCCAAAATTTCACTCAAAGACTCCACTTCAAAATTCCAATCAAAGAATCCACTCCAAAATTTCACTCAAAGACTCCACTCCAAAATTCCAATAAAAGATTCGACTCCAAAATTTCACTCTAAGACTCCACTCCAAATTCCAATCAAAGACTCCACTCCAATATTTCACTCCAAGACTCCACTCCAAAATTCCAATCAAAGACCCCACTCCACAATTTCACTCAAAGACTTCATTCCAAAATTCTAAGGAAAGACTCCACTCCGAAATTCCACTCAAAGATTCCATGACTTCACACTGTAAAGTGCATGGTGCCAGTCAATTGTAGTTTAATAAATGCCGAAATTGTTATAATCAACAAAACAATTAAATATAATTAGTTACGAAATAGGCGCGGATTGTCACGTATTTCAACGTGTATGAATGTAGGCGGTCTACGGTACACGTGAAACAACATGTGAATTATCCCAAAACAATCTATTATTCTATTTTAGCTCTAATAGACTATATTTTCAGAAACCGCATTGACATTATTGTTTATTTTAAATCCTGCTGGTTTCCACAATAGTAAATTTGTTTTGCTATAATCGATGGACAAGCTATTTAAGTAGTAGAAGATTAGAGAATGTATTATTTTAAGATCGTCGACTTTCTGCTATGTCATATATCATATATATATATATATATTATACTTGAGTAATTTGACCATGTATTCAATGAGGAACCACTGAATACTGAATTAGATTACAGGAACTAATCAAAGATAATTATGATTAAATATTCATGTCATTTTAGATATACAAAATGTGCTTTCAAATAATAAAATTAAAAATGTGGATATCAAATGTAGAGCGAACGATTCGTTTCTGGAATGACCTTCATCGGGTACTCTCAATGTCAAATAAAGCTATTATGAAAAATAGACAATTACGTATTTGAATTTATTTGTTGATCTAATAATAAACCAATGCGCTAATCTTAAATTCATGAAATGCAGGAAAACCAAAAACAATCGCAAGCTTATTATTACATAATTTGTTCTGACAATTAGCTTTCAATAAACTAAAACTAAAGTAGGAAACAGGTATGTCGTTAGGATCAGCTGCTCTATAATAAACGTTGATATAACATTTAGTGTACATGAGGATTTTCCTGAACAACCTTCATCAGGTACACTCCTAGTCAACATATTTGAAAGCCAAATAAAATAAAAGTATAACATAATGTATGACACTTTCAATTAGCTCCAGATGACACTTATTTTAGAATAATTACCCACACATTCGGTTTAAGCGCTTTCGGACGAGATAATATAAATTAATCAATTCAGAGATAAGACAACAACAAGAATATTACGGGAACAGAACAAAATAGATTGTGAACAACTAGCAGTCTGATTTGGCAAACATATACAATATACAACTATATCTGATTAGCTAGCGACACGTTCGGGGGGTCAATAACAGGCGTCCATTGATTAGATTTAGAGAGCTCGAAGTGATGACAAATGTTCATTAATGAACCACCGACACGCTCAGAGTGATGTCATAGCAGTGGTTATCTACCGAAGGCTCGGAATGATGTCAAAGCAGAGGGTTAGCTACCGACATGCTCGGAGTGATGTCAAAGCATCGGTTAGCTACCGAGAGTCTCAAGGTGATGTCAAAACAGTTGTTAGCTACCGACAACCTCGGAATAATGTCAAAGCATTGGTTAGCTACCGACAGGCTCGTAGTTATGTCCAGTGCTCAATGATTAGCTACCGACAGGCTTGGAGGGAGGGATGACAAATCATTGGTTAGCTATCGACAGACTCGGAATGATGTCAAAGCATTGGTTAGCTTCCGACATACTCGGGAGTGATGTCAAAGCATTGGTTAGCTACCGACAGACTCGGAATGATGTCAAAGCATCGGCTAGCTACCGACAGACTCGGAGTGATGTCAAAGCATTGGCTAGCCACTGACAGACTCGGAGTGATGTGAAAGCATTGGTTAGCGACCGACAGTCTCGAAGTAAATACAAATGTTCATTGATTAGTTACCGACAGACTCGGAGTGCTGTCAAATTCTCACTACTACTGTAGCATGAAAGGGTGACAAAATATAAAAGTAATTGTCTGTTTGAACTATGTCTTTGCTAACAGAGATGTTTCAAACGGCTATACATTTTGTGATAATTCTGAGATAACACTGATTGTGTAAACATATATTATCTTGATGTTTTAATCACTTGGCTCAATTGCACGTCTTCACCAGCAGTCCTTTTTACACCAAGTAAACATATTATCAGATATATAATTGCTATTCCATTACAATGTAGAACAATCCGAGCAGACCAACAAAAAACTCATGTGATATTAAAATATTCTTTTGTGTATTGAAATCATTGTAACCGTCTCAAAATTAGGGAAATAAAATATTCAACTCAATGACGAACCGACCATTGCTTTACGTTGACATTGCAATGTTATGAAAATGTTGGCAATATGAAATAAAGTGTAATTTATATTCAATTAGTTATTTGTTCGAGCTTAATGCTTGTCATGAAATATGAAATTTATCATATTTTTTTCTGCAGACATTATCTATCATAAATATGATAGGTATATAATCCTCTCAACTTGATACAATCTAATTTTATGATACCACATTATGATACCACATTAATCAAAACATTTGTCAGGAATATTAATAAAAATTTGATATGATAATATGTTTTCCTATATCTGCTGTTTTTTCTAGATGTCACTGACCCATGTATATGGAATATGTAAATGTATTCCATATGTTTATCATGGTTGGTGATTTGTAAATGTATTCCATATGTTTATCATGGTTGGTAATTTGTAAATGTATTCCATATGTTTATCATGGTTGGTAATTTGTAAATGTATTCCATATGTTTATCATGGTTGGTGATTTGTAAATGTATTCCATATGTTTATCATGGTTGGTAATTTGTAAATGTATTCCATATGTTTATCATGGTTGGTAATTTGTAAATGTATTCCATATGTTTATCATGGTTGGTAATTTGTAAATGTATTCCATATGTTTATCATGGTTGGTAATTTGTAAATGTATTCCATATGTTTATCATGGTTGGTGATTTGTAAATGTATTCCATATGTTTATCATGGTTGGTAATTTGCAAATGTATTCCATATGTTTATCATGGTTGGTGATTTGTAAATGTATTCCATATGTTTATCATGGTTGGTGATTTGTAAATGTATTCCATATGTTTATCATGGTTGGTAATTTGTAAATGTATTCCATATGTTTATCATGGTGGGTAATTTGTAAATGTATTCCATATGTTTATCATGGTTGGTAATTTGTAAATGTATTCCATATGTTTATCATGGTTGGTAATTTGTAAATGTATTCCATATGTTTATCATGGTTGGTAATTTGTAAATGTATTCCATATGTTTATCATGGTTGGTAATTTGTAAATGTATTCCATATGTTTATCATGGTTGGTGATTTGTAAATGTATTCCATATGTTTATCATGGTTGGTAATTTGCAAATGTATTCCATATGTTTATCATGGTTGGTGATTTGTAAATGTATTCCATATGTTTATCATGGTTGGTAATTTGTAAATGTATTCCATATGTTTATCATGGTTGGTAATTTCGAATATATAACAATGGACGGTAATGCAGCTCTAGTTACACGCATTCATAAACAGTGGTGTACGATAAAGTATAATAAAGATGTTACACGCATTCATAAACAGTGGTGTACGATAAAGTATAATAAACATGTTACACGCATTCATAAACAGTGGTGTACGATAAAGTGTAATAAACATGTTACAAGCATTCATAAATAGTGAAGTACGATAAAGTGTAATAAACATTTATATGTACCAACACATTCATTACTCATATTCATATAATTGTTCCACGTTCTCCAGAAGATTAAAAAATGGTAGATGTCAATTGTAATGGAATATACTACGGATTTAGTTTGTTACACAAATTCTCATTGGTTCTTCAACCATGAATGTCAGCATATATTCGGAAAACAGACGGGGTATATATTTCAGTCTTCCAAAAACGATAACAACATGGACGACAATAAATTACGCTACACTGAATCAATAGCATGATACTGAATAATAAATGTATTTTTACATAATTAAATGCTGTTTTTATACTCAAAACAGCTCTATGAACCAAAAAAATATTACAACAGATAATTCCATCACAAATACCTGATCGATTCAGCAAACTCCTATGTTCCACGGCTGTACCAAAACGTGAGGAACATCACAATAAACAAAACGCTGAGCCTTGAAAACTTTGACGGCATGGGACCACACCAAGGTTTTGCTTACATGTTGTTAACATTTAAATTATTGTAATTGTTTCACACACCCATTGTTTTGCTATGTGGTATATTAATGTTATATCTATAAAGTTTATAAAATTGTCTACATATGCAATTGTATTGATTTAGAAAATTAGTACATGATTTTCCTTCATGAGACATCTCATATGAAATATGACGTGATACATATTTTGACGTCATTGAAGAAAGAATGTCAGAGGTACGGAAAGGGACATCCAGAAATACGAAAAATGAAAATAAAAGACGCAAATATATTTAATGTAGTTGGATTCTGTATTTAAAAAAAACCAATGGTTAAATCCGTAATATATCTGTTATACAGCTAATGTGACATTCTCGGCTTAGGATCTATATTTCCTGAGGCGCAAATTGTCATTGGTTCTTCAACCATGAATGTCAGCATATATTACGGATTTAGTTTGCTACACATATGAAACTGTATTGATTTAACAATTTAGTACAGTATTTTCCTTCATGAAACACCCCATACATGAAATATGACGTGACACATCTTTTGACTTCATTGAAGAATGACGTCAAAGGTACAGAAATATAGGGTCTAACACCGGGAGAGGTGCAAGATAGTAAAATCTGTGACACCCGAGGGTAAGATTTAAATCGTATCGGACGAGGCTTGTCCGAGTCCAATACGATTTAAATCTTACCCGAGGGTGTCACAGACTTTACTATCTTGCACCTTTTACGGTGTTTGACTCTTTTTCTCACCCCTTTCTACCGTGTCAATGTTTGGTTACTTGTTGTGTAGATTGGTGCATTAATTTGCGAACCGTATCACACCCACAGGACCAAAATGCCACATAATAAAATAAAACAAGATTTTCATTTTACAACTTTAAAGAGGTTCAAAATAATAAAGTTAACAAACTTGTGATAGATTCTACAATAACAAACTCTTGCACCTTTTACGATGTTTGCCTCTTTTTTCAATATTTGTTTACGTTGAGAAAATATAGAGTACTCTCCCTTGTTATGTAACTAACGTAAATAAAAACAATTACCTCCCTTTGACCAACGTCAAATATTTTTTTGTACAGGCATTTATCGCTGTTGTAGTAGCATTTATAATATATTTATAAATAAAATACATTGTATTTTATTGTATTTTATTGTGAAATACATCTAAAATACTGTCAAGACATTATAAATCGACAATTTAATTCAACAATGGAAAACAATTTTGCGGGAAAAACGGCGTGTAGCTTGTCTTACCCTGGAGCCGGGGTAAGATAGAAAAATCTTTTTCACCTAAACTAACGGACTACTTTATCCAAGGGGTGAGAAACGGACATCTAGAGATACGGAAAATGAAAATAAAAGACGCAAATTTATTTAATAGAGTTGGATGTTGTATTTAAAAAAAACAATGGTTAAATCCGTAATATATCTGTTATTCAGCTATCAGACAGGGTATATAATGTGACATTCCCGGCTTATGATATATATTCCCTTCGGCTGCGCCTCAGGGAATATAGATCCTTAGCCGGGAATGTCACATTATATACCCTGTCTGATAGCTGAATAACATATAATATTCGGGAAACAGACGGGGTATATATTTCAGCCTTCCAAAAAAACAATAGAATAACAACATGGCCGACAAAAATATTTACGCTTCACTGAATCAATAGCATAATATTGAATAATAAATGTATATTTACCCAATTAGATGCTGTTTTTACACTCAAAACGGCTGTATGAACAAAAATATATTACTACAGTTAATTCCGTCACAAAACACCAGATCGATTCAGCAAACTCCTAATCCTGACATATGTTCCACGGCTGTACCATAACAAACTTGAACACCATGTGCAATACACAAGCTAAGGTGTGTTGAACTTTGCGCCTTGAACACTTTCGAAGTAACGGAGCAACACCAAGTTTTTGTTAGACGTTGTTAACATTTAAATTATTGCAAACCCGTTTCCTTCATGAGACACCTCATGCATGAAATATAACGTGACGCATATCTTGACGTCATCGTAGAAAGAACGTCATAGGTACGGAAAGGGACATTTAGAAAAAATGAAAATAAAAGACGCACAATATTTAATATTTTTAATATTTCTACATATGAATAAGGACTATATAAGTGGTAAAATAAAACAAAAAGGAAAATAAAAACAAACAAACAAAACAGAAAAAAAAAAAAATCCATGCCATGGATGACTTTTTTATACGACAGTAGGGTTCTGTATTTAAAAAAAAAGGTTAAATCCGTAATATATCTGTTATTCAGCTATCAGACAGGGTATATAATGTGACATTCCCGGCTTAGGATATATATTCCCTTCGACTGCGCCTCAGGGAACACACTGACCCATATTTGTTTACTACCCTTTTTCCAAATGGCGTCGTATTACGTCACATAAGGCTGGTCAGTGGTAAATAAATCACGTGATTTTGTCATAGGCCAACCAAACTTAAAAAGTAAACCAGATTAAGAAAGTATAGTATTTTAGCTTTTTTGTGTAATTGTTTTGTCTTAAAAATTTCAAAAGATGTTTTTTTAATAGTTTGAAATTGAAGTATTAAAAATTAATTATTTGATGCAAACATTGAACTTGCTTACCTATATAATAAAATATTTAATCCAGTGAATTTGGTGTTGTTGTTTTTGTCAATGCAATATATTAGACTGACTACATACTGCCATATTTTTGTAAAACAATTAATGACTGATTTCTGTTTATTTCAATCACATTTATTATCACAGAGTGGTAACAATACAGTTTTGTTGATGCTATTTGTAATAATAACAGGTTTTTTCCCCCCAGATAATCTCATTTTTCTGTCTGGTTTTATTTAATTCTCTGTTCAATTTATGCTATAAATTTTGATTATTGCTGTTAAATTAATTCTTTTTCCATCTTCTCTGTGAATATCATTTCATTACCACAAGAAGTAAGGGATATATTTGTTTTTAAAGCAGCAGTGGAAATGCAAAATAATCTGCCATTTTGTGACTAATGGAGAGCACTTGTATGTATTTTCCAGGTAAAATCAGCCATTTTCTAGAAAATGGTGGAATCTGAATGATCAATCATCATATTTTCAAAGTATTTTAGGTCATGATCTGTGATGACGATTACATCAGCAAACCGGAAAGGTACAAATGCTTGGGAAATACCATCGCTTAAAACATATTTAACAGGCATAGTGATCAGGAAAAAAAGACATTAGTAAAAAGGATCTTTTTTACTTGCATAGCATTTATTCAATTCAATCTTATCTGTTTTAATCTCATCTTGTAATTTTGAAGTTTAAAAGAATTCCCTCTGTGTTTATGTACGCTATGAATATACAGAATGACGTCATCGGTCTCGTGCTGCGAGAGAATTGTAAATCAAAACAAGTGACCGACTTTTTTGCATGGCCGAGCAGATATCACGACACGATATCATAAGCCGGGAATGTCACATTATATACCCTGTCTGATAGCTGAATAACATATAATATATATATATATATATATGTGTGTGTGTGTGTGTGTGACGTGGTGTTATATTACGGTTTTCACAGTTTTCCGGTTGTTGACTGATTTTGTCTGTTTATATACTTATGAGTTTTGACTTTCCCTTTGTTAGATTGTTCGGAGTTCGGTAATTTTGTTATTTCCCTTATTATGCAGACTTATTGAATATGCAGGAACACCCGAGTTACAGCTCCTTGTGTTTTGAATGAGACAAACTCGAGTTTTGTGTCTCTAATCTAAAAGACCACCGACATGTCGCAAGTCACTGACACACTTTATTACATAATATCGTATCCAGTACACCTCGCCTTGAGCGTGATTCGAACTCATAACTTTATTTCAATCTGTGAATAATGTGTAATAATTAGATATCCAATATAAATCTAGGCCTTGAATGTGAACAATCACAGTATGTAGCAGGTGCAAAATGATTAAATAATAAAAACAAGCTATCAATTGTCAAAGAACGTAGTGTTGTAATAATTATCAACCCTGTCAAATTATTGTCTTGTTATATTCATTGTTCAATTGTCAATGTTAATCTAGAAAATGGATAATTTAGATCATTCAATCAAACGGAATAGTGTCTACATTGCAGTAAAATGGGGGAAAAAACAATCGATTCTATTAGTTATCAAATCTTGAGAAGCACGTTACAATATTTCCTTAAATATATTTTGCAATCAATGCTCATTATATATTAATGGAAGATGCCAGAGAAGAAGTATTCTCGATTATTCGTATTTATCACGGGTATATAAGATAAATAGATATATCTTAATAACATGCTTTGGAGCTAGCAAAACTAATTGAAATAGCATATTGTTTTACGCAATGAATGAGATATTTCAAATATACTATTAACACAAATCTCGAATACATTATATTGCAAAGAATATAGTGTTGGTATAATGTGTAAGACATAATTCATTGAAGCCATAATGTGTTGTAAGCTTAAACACGGATTGGCGGATTATTAGTAATTATTTCAAGTGGTATCGCGGAGTGACACTTGCTAATATCCTGCCAACCCATGTTAAAACAACACATTATGGCTTCCATGAATTATTTCTATTCTGATATGTCTAACAGTACAAATACAGTAGTACATTTTGATGAGAAAGATGATAATGTATGCTTATTTTTGCGGGATGGTCGCACACAATTTATGTGACACAGATTGGTTGTTCTAGCTTTCACCGTACCAAGTTCGAGCAGGTGGTAATTCACCAACATGTGCTTTTACGACGCGAAAGTCTTTTCGATGGAACAGCCGTAGCAATAATATAGTGTTTGCACATTTTAATTACACATCGCATATTTATTAATTTTTGGATCTGTTGATTATTTTCAGTGAATATAGTTAACAATAGTGTAAATAATTTTATTGTGTGATTGTATCATCTGGCTAGAATGTGTGCACCGCGCATGTGCCAATGATAGTTTACGAGGTAAATACATCGCTGGTCTGTTAAATTAATTACACAAAATGCATGATAGTATCAGTTGTTGACAGACATAGGTAAACATCACATACATAATTTATACACTCGTGTACAAATTATAAACAGTTAGGGCATACATGAGTGATTAAATTGCAAGAACTACGTACACCATGTAATTGTTGTTTATATATGTTGTAAATCAATTGTACAATGATCATTAAAACTACTCTCTTTATATATACATAAAAATGTATTAACGGTTACAACATAGATCTGTAAAATGATCGTATTGTTATTACGCTGAGCTACATACATAGTTACATAATAATTATGTTGCTCCATGACAGAAAGCTGCACATTTCTCATTAGCTTTACTGGAAGCTATTATTTCAAATCACACGAAAAAGAAACATGTATACAATGTCGCCCTATATTTACTGTAACACTAACACTATTTCAATTTGTACACATTCTACAACACAAATCTATAATAACGAGAGTAAGCATATGGGTTTTATATTATCATTAATATTATGTCGGATCAATTTTGTCGATGCTCATAAAAGACAGTTCCATATCAAAGGATAGAAAACACAATGTCCAAAGGAAACAAATACAAAAAATCAATGAACGGTTCCCAAAACACTACACAGAAAGCTGAATATTGAGCAACAATAATTCACTATTAATCCAGTGGTAAACCCAGGAGTTCCACAATAAGTGATATCAAGATTCAAAAGGAGGATGAAAGTAACATCAAAGAAAAGCACATAGTAAAAACCATTATGAAATAGTAAACACCATTAAGAAAAAAAAAAGCAAATTCACAGCACACCAAGCATATATTAAAAAGAAATACAATAGTACAATATACATCCAAGACAAAGAACACTGAAGGAAATGAAACAAAATATTAAGAAGTAAAATCAATATAGATAATTGAAATACAGAAGTGAAGCAAGAGTACAAGACAAGGAAGTAATATTAATGTAAAAAAACACAGTCACAAAAATAAAACCAGACAAAGATAAGGCTTTTCTGAAAATAAAACCCTATTAAAAAGACTTAGACACACAAATAGAAAACATGTAATACAACATGACAACAGTATGTTTTTTCTTTGAAAAAAGGCTTTTATAAAGACATATTCAATGTCGAGCATAGTTAATCAATAGAATACAAAGATCATGTTTCAAACATTTTCAATATCCTGGTGTCGTTGATTTCTGATAATTGTTCGAAAGCGTCGTAACAAATATATCGTTGTATATTATGTGTGTCTATCTCACACTTTCAATGGAAAGTAATACTCCATAATTGTATCTAAAACCGGATTATATTGTCCAGTTTCTCCTTCAATTGAAGCTACATTAGATCAGTTGAAGTGTTACATATATAAAGTACTTACATTGGGAAAAATTAAACATCAAAGCATTAAAAATTAATCTCTGTTGATCCTGCTTACAAGTTAATTGTGCTTAATACTTAAATAGTACAGACAAGAGAAACAAACGACTTTCAGAAGAAGTAATTATGATATCTAAATGTTTCTACATTTTTTATCATTAACATTAACGACGTTCCGAAGAAGCCAGTTTAACGTCTACATTGTTGTACATTACCCACAAGGACGTTCACAAAAACAGCTTTGGCATTTACGTTTTAATACTTTGACGTAATAAAAACGTAGATATCTAATTTAGTTTGCACAACGCGTTTCTGAATTAACCTTTGTCAGGTACACCCAAGTTCAAAAGAATGGAAAGCCAAAAAAGTAAAAGTGGTGAGAACAATAAACCCTAACTTCGTTCAGATAGAATCCGGTTTCATATCTACTTTACTTATGCATGCTAATGTTACGGACGATCAGAAGAAACAGGTTTGATATCAACAGAATTTTTGCTTAATCAGATATATTTTTTTCTATATACATTTTATAAATTGTTTGTCATAATCATGATATTTCCAACTCAAGCATTTTTTTCTCTTGTATATTTTACTGAAAGTCATGTTTTCTTTCTTTCTTTTGCTCAAACAATACATTACGTCATTATGTACCCTAATAGCAGTTTCATATACAATTTCAGCTTAGCCCATGGTTTATATATCACACTCCAGCCCAGCACACCCCAGTCCACCCAAGCCCAACATAGTCAACTTCTACAAAATGTCCCTTGAGATATATATGTTATGCAAGTTTGCTAGGAAAATAACAGTAGAGGAGAGGTCTTGACAAAAAAAAAACGTGTTGTAAACACAAGTTGCAGTATTTCCAATTTTATGATATATATTTAGTTTTTAGTTATCATTTTCTGTTATTTTTGTATTTATTTATCTAATGGCGATCATTCGTAGAGCTATGATTATTCATTAAGACAACGAAAACATATTGAAACATAACAAACAGACAACTAGGGTCAGTTGTTGCTATCAAATAAGAGATAAAAAGTTAGAAAATCACTTGATATACTGTCTATTATTGTAGTGCTAGACACTTCTAATATATATTTTCTGGTAGACAATGTGTTAAGACACACGGATCTACAGTGAATTCATGTTTATACTATGCTTTGGTCAGTGTAAACAGCTTGATAATTATTGACTTAGATACATATAATGGTTTACAAATCTGTGTAGCACCGGATTATATCTCATTAAATACATAGCTCGATGGATTTGCAAAACAAACTTTAGCATATAGCTTCCAATTATTATCCGTCCAATGAAGACCAGCTGGAAAAAAAATTCACAGACACTTATCGCTTTGATTGTTTTTGATGAATACATACGAGGTATGACGATACATGTAATACAAGGCTAACACCGACACCTATTGATACGCTGTCTATAGTTTAAGGTTACATTTCATTTAACATACTGAGAGAATTTAAATACGAGCTAGTACATGTGTCTGGATGTATAACGTCCTATGTAGTGTTTTTTTTATCATCAATAATAATGTTAGGTTCGTCTTTACCTCCTGTTGTTGGTAGGAGGGAGGGATCATTTCTTAATACGTTATTTGTATTTGCTTGCGCATAGTGGTGTCCATGATATAATGAGTTGTGTTTTTTTTTTGTCTTCGTCTTGTGTTTTTTGTTCCAATGTTGCAAGTTTCTTTGAATTGTCCATTCTTGATTGACCCATTAGTTTTCTCTAAAGTTGATTTAACATGTGAACTATGCAATATTTCTCTGAAATACGTCTGTTGATGTCAATTATGCTCGAGAAAAAAAATCTAATTAACAATATCAATTATTTAACAATCACGTTAAAAAGTATAATTTACAATATCAGTTATCTAACAATCACGATAAACAAGTCTAATTAACAATATCAGCTATCTAACAATCACTTAAAAAAGTATAATTAACAATATCAACTATCTAACAATCATGTTAAAAAATCTAATTAACAATATCAGCTATCTAACAATCACGTTAAAAAGTATAATTCTAACAAGACCCCCTTCTTTCGCTTTGCTAACAAACGAGCGAGTTATCCATTCTGTATAATCTCATTAGCACATGCGCCGATGAATGTGACTGACTTTTCTATTGGCAGCATAAATTGTGTGCGACATTTTCCGCAAACGTAAATAAAAATTACCCTCTTCCAATCAAAGTATACTACCGTATTTGTACTCTTAGACATATCAGAATCGAAATAAATCATGGAAGCCAGAATGTGTTTTGAGTTTTAACATGGATTGGCGGATATTAGTAAATTTTATCCCTCGCTTCTGGTTCGGTATGAAATACTAATATCCGCCAATGAATGTTAAAACTCCCAAAACATTCTGGCTTCCATCATGTATTTCTTAATTAGATGTTTGTTTTATCTTTTTTTTCTCGGTGATACATTTACATCTAGTTTGTATAATATAAAACGTAGATATCTAATTTAGTATGCACGATTAGTTTCCGGAATAACCTTTAACCTTCAACCTTTAGCTCATCGTCAAAAGATTGGTAAGCCAAATGTTTAACAGTGTTTATAAGCAAGGAAACTAAAAGGACTAAAAAATGTAGCCAACATCAGTCAAGGTTATCTATGATAGAGGGAGATTATACTTGTAAAATGAAAAAAGAATGTTGAAAAAAGCAAACACATTTTTCTTTAGTTAATAGAGATAATTTGGAATTTCGCTTATCTTGGGAAATATTTCTCTAATCTGGCCTATTCAAATTATACAAAAACCATCACTTAGAAAAAGCCACTAAAGCAATGTATGAAAAAACAATAATATGATAGGAAGCATATTTAGGCGACACACTTATTATTATGCGATGTGAAGCTTGGGGATTTGGTAAGGATAACATTCTAAAGCAGGCTCATGTAAACTTTTTCACCTTATTACTGCATTTAAAATCGACTTCTTCAATTTGAATGACATACTGAGAATGAGGTAGACATCCTATCGGAATTGACCACAAATAACGAATTATTTCTTCCTAGTGTAGACTAATTTCCGGTAAAGAGTCAACATTGACATCATTAATAGTTGATTTGATATCAACTTTCTTACAAATCTACCACTACTACCAGTTGGTTGACTAATATTAATAACCATCGTGGTCTTTCTTTTGTGTGGATAGATCAAACCTTTTACGTCATATGTGTCGAAACCTTCGAAATCAGTACCAACAGACATTGTTGGAAAATGTTCCAAAAACAGCTCTAAGATTTTAAATAATCCCGTCTGTTCCAGTATAAACTGTAATATGAAAATTCTCTTTATATGCATGACGGTATAATGTGTTTATGCTTTTCGAATTTATAACTGTAAATCATTAACTGTGGATCGAATACCGACGTGGGAACAATATACATAATAACAATATAGTTTGTCATTTATGATCTTGGGAAGATCGTTGATACGAGATTAATTATTTTCTTATTGCAGTTTTATGTCAGAGAAAAGGAAATCTTGCATTGATATTAAGGATTTTAGGAAAGCGAACATTATTGTAGTATTCGTAGAACTTGTGAAATTATTTACAGAATCTCACCCACAACTGCTTTGTGAATTTATTAGATTTGTCAATATCAGTATGTTTCGTCTTAGCTAACCTCTTTTTGTAAACATAATGTGATTTGATTGTTGGTGTTTTAGCGCCACTTTCAGCAATATTTCAGCTATATCATGGCGACCAAACATAATATGTTAATAACAGTGTATGTAATGTTTCGTATGCATTGCATGCACCACAATATCTTATATATGTATCGCCATGGTTGCCATCTTTACAATAAAGAAATAAAAACACTTCTAAAAACTAAAGAATATTGCCTCATTTCAGTTAGTTTTTTACAAGATATAGCTACTGTAGAAAGTATTATGATGTCGACAATCATAAGTGTAGAAGATACTAATATCATAAATGTATAACTTTTCATAATGTTACGAATTTTAATTTATGGTTAATCCTCATAAGAGCCCTTCCAGCCACAGGCTGATTAATTTATTCAAAAATAATTGCAGGTACCTGTTGGTAAACCAATTATTAATAATCCTAAGGTATATGTCATTTAAACTTCTGTTGTTAATTCATGTTTAATATTTAATTCAAACAATTTAATTTTCTATGTATGCTGGTCTCAAATTATTAGCAATCTCAACATGTTTGAAACTAACTAAATATGTAATATGTGGGAAGTATTAATTACATGTATAATTGTTTTGTCCCAGAGTTGTAATACTTAACCAACATATACTACCGCTTTAGCTAGTAGGCAATTATTGGGTTTTCATACATTTTAATTCCTTCATTGACGTTGGAAATACAATTGTTAAGGGTGAAGGATAAGGTTGCCACTAACCGATTTAGCTCCACCACATTTGTGCGCTTGTTCGAAGTCAAGAACTATAGTTTATCCGATATGCTGTGGTATTTATTTATGATAAATGTTTTCAAATGAGACGTAGTTAATTGTTTGTTGATATTGGTTGAATAGTTGATCATGCAACTTTCTGCTAAGTATATACCATAGTTATATTTAGTCAGTCATCAATGAACAATTTTGTTTATATGAATGTCGTTATTATACGTGACTGGAATAATCGTATATACTATAACATGACAGTTATAAAACCTTATCATAACATCTGATATTTCATTTCTTTGCTTGCTGAATCCTCATATATTTTGAATATATTTAAAATTTCTGGTCAACACTTTAATTCCTATTATCAATAATCATTTTTAAATTACATTATGTTACTTTCACTATTTGCATTAATTGAGATTAAAGTTCACTTACCTTTCAATATCTAGTTCCAAAATAGAATATAATGCATTATCCAGTGTTACCATAAATGGATTATATATCTGAAAATAAAAGATAATATAAATAGTTTGAAATTAAACTTCCAATCAAAAATATATTTTTAATGTTTGTGGTAATTATCATAATATTATATTAATCATTAAATTTAAGTGGTAACGACATTTAGTCATATCGATCATAGAACAATACAATACAATAACCTTCAACACATGTCAGCTGTATTGACTAATACAACAATTAGCACAAACACTGAACATTTCAAATCGTAGCGAAACACTAATTCCATTTATATATATATATATATAAAAAAAAATAATTAAAAAAATTTATCAACGGAAAAGAAAACCGAGAGGATAATCAAGAATGGACAATCCAGAGACATTGGCCACATTGGACACAAGACCACAAGACACAAGACAAAGACAATCCAAAAATACTGGGAACATTGGATACAAGACACAAGACACAAGACAAAGACAATCCAAAAACACTGCCAACATTGGACACAAGACACAAGACAAAGACAATCCAGAGACACTGGCAACACTGGAAACAAGAAACAAGACGAAGACAATCCAGAGACACTGGCAACATTGGACACAAGACACAAGACAAAGACAATCCAGAGACACTGTCAACATTGGACACAAGACACAAGACGGAGACAATCCAGAGACACTGGCAACATTGGACACAAGACACAAGACAAAGACAATCCAAAGACACTGGCAACATTGGGCACAAGACACAAGACAATCCAGAGACACTGGCAACATTGGACACAAGACACAAAACGAAGACGATCCAGAGACACTGGCAACATTGGACACAAGACACAAGACAAAGACAATCCAGAGACACTGGCAACATTGGACACAAGACACAATATGAAGACAATCCAGAGACACTGGCAACATTGGACACAAGACACAAGACAAAGACAATCCAGAGATACTGGCAACATTGGGCACAAGACACAAGAAAATCCAGAGACACTGGCAACATTGGACACAAGACACAAGACAATCCAGAGACACTGGCAACATTGGACACAAGACACAAAACGAAGACGATCCAGAGACACTGGCAACATTGGACACAAGACACAAGACAAAGACAATCCAGAGACACTGGCAACATTGGACACAAGACACAATATGAAGACAATCCAGACACTGGCAACATTGGACACAAGACACAAGACAAAGACAATCCAGAGATACTGGCAACATTGGGCACAAGACACAAGAAAATCGAGAGACACTGGCAACATTGGACACAAGACACAAGACGAAGACAATCCAGAGACACTGGCAACATTGGACACAAGACGAAGACAATCCAGAGACACTGGTAACATTGAACACAAGACGAAGACAATCCAGAGACATTGGCAATATTGGACACAAGACACAAGAAAAAGACAATCCAGAGACACTGGCAACATTAGACACAAGACAAAGACAATCCAGAGACACTGGCAACACTGGACACGATACACACGACAAAGACAATCCAGAGACACTAGCAACATTGGACACAAGACACAAGACAAAGACAATCTAGAGACACTGACAACATTGGACACAAGACACAAGACAAAGACATTCCAGAGACACTGGCAACATTGGACACAAGACACAAGACAAATACAATCCAGAGACACTGGCAACATTGGACACAATACACAAGACGAAGACAATCCAGAGACACTGGCAACATTGGACACAAGACACAAGACAAT
Organism: Bathymodiolus septemdierum; assembly: GCA_963383655.1. NCBI lineage: Eukaryota > Metazoa > Mollusca > Bivalvia > Mytilida > Modiolidae > Bathymodiolus > Bathymodiolus septemdierum. The sequence goes on along the minus strand of OY726517.1, from coordinate 87,514,697 downwards.
GGCTTATAAAACACAAACACACAACAAAACACAAACAAACTAAAAAGATGAGCAACTCTAAACCCACCAAACATTGGGTGTGAACCAAGGTGCTTCCGAATAGTAAACAGTTCCTGACTGTTAACATACAGCTATACAAAAAAAAATATCTATGAATTCAACTACGGATCAACGAAACATATTTTTTTTATCGTAAATAATGATGGTTGGTAAATTATAACTTAAAAAAAAACATTAATACTTTCACAATACTGAAAAATTACATTTTCTGACAACTCCCGTATTATAATTTACTGTAATGGTACTACGGTAAGAAGTTGATAAATAATACTACTACAAAGATATTTAACTTAATACTTCCTTGTTTGACGATTAACATAGCTTAATGTCTGTTTGCGTGATCGGAAAGCATCTTTATTCTTTATAAAACCGATATTACAAGAAGAGTTTGAAGACACCAAAGGGGTAATCAGAAGACGTAAATCGAAGAAGGACAGACAACACAATGGCCAAAAGGACAAACAACGATCTACAAAACATACACATAAAACTAAAGATCGAGTAACACGAATCCCATTAAAAACTGGCGTTGAACTCAGGTGCTCTGGAAAGGTAAGCAGTTCCTGCTCCACTAATAACACCCGTTGTGCATAACAATGACTTCATGGATATTTTGTTTGAGGCAAAGACGGGTAAATCGCATGAAAAACTTAAAAACATATATCTGGTTAATCATATTAGTACCCCAAACACTTACAAACAGTCCACCATCAGAGGTGATAGTAATAAAAATGTAGATATCTGGCTTAGAGCACACGACGCGATTCGGGAATAGCCTTCATCAATCAGATAGCTTAAAAGTCAAAAGAGATGCTTTTGAAACATTTGGGAGGAAGATAACCAAACTCGGGAAAGGTAATATATTCATTCAATAAAATAATCAATGTGGACAAGCATTTTCCAGTTTACAAATGGTAACACGGAGCATACCATTCCTTTACAACAGTTGATAATCATGCAATAATAATTAAAACTATGGTTTATCACCCTCATGTAGGTTAAGGTGAGTTTTCTGTCCTGTTGATAAAATTTTGATGTCTTGCTCTTAATGAAATGATTAGGGTTTTCAGTCTTTTGACTTTGAGGGCAACTGATGAAGAAAGTAGAGTTTGAAGATACTGAAGGGGTAATCAGAATGCGTAACTCGAAGAAGGACAGACATCACACTGGCTAATTGAAAAAGGACAAACAACGATCTACAAAACATTACACAGAAATGATCGAGTGTCAACATCTATACTCCGAAAGGATATGCGGTCTCTGCTCCTGTCGTTTTACTCAAGTTACAAACCCGTCGATAAGTCATGAATGTGAAAAGAACTGGGTAATGCTTACGATAAGCTGAATATATCTGTGGCCATTACAAAAACACGTCGGAAGGACTGATATAAATAGCTACATTTTTATAACTTTAAAAAAACTATAACATTAAGTATGTAGTCTATTGAATTACGAGATTTCAATCTTTAAATGCAACCAATCAGATACAAAACCTTGTACCATATATTATATGTATGTCGGAGACGTTATCAACCTGGAATGCGAGAACACCCCTTTTATTTCTTAATCAAGAATAAATACAATACCCCAACAGAGAATACTTTAAATTAACGTTTGTTTCCTATTCCAGGGAACTGTGCCATGAACAATTACACATAGTTGTGTATTAAGTTAGTGATAGCATTGATAAATTTAAGGCTTGTGGCGTATGTAACTACTTTGAGTGTCTGGACATTATTTAGTAAAACATATATATAATAATGAAATCTAACAGTATTTTCCTAGTTGTACTATGGAAACATGAGATAGATAAACACATTTATATCGTTAAATGAGTTAATATAATATCTTACGTCATGTCTAGTCGGTTCTGTAAACCGCACCACTACTCAATGCTATAGTGTGATACGGATTACACAACTGATTAAAAGTGGAACCTAATGCATATAATGTGCATATATTTAATATGCATTGGACGTTAAGGAATAAACCATGAAGTTCCCATTGACATCTTTTTACGGACTACGGATCACTGTGTTTTTCATTTTTGATATCACGGATTACAACAATTACACATAAGAAATTTGTGTTTCGTACAGATCAGTCCTTTCCTAATCCATGACGTATCATCCGGTTTGCAACAAGAGTAACACAATGGGTGTCACATGTGGAGCAGGAACTGCTTACCCTTCCAAAGCACCTCCAGTTTTAGTGGGGTTCGTGTTGTTCGATCTACAGTGGTCTGTGTAGTGTTTTGTAGATCATTGTTTATTATTTTGTCCCTTTCTTTTGTCCATTACATTGTGTGTCATTTCCTTTCTATTTACGGCCTCTGATTACCCCTTTTATCTTCTATTTACGGCCTCTGATTACCTGTTTTATCTTCTATTTACGGCCCCTGATTACCCCTTTTATCTTCTATTTACGGCCTCTGATTACCCCCTTTATCTTCTATTTACGGTCTCTGATTACCCCTTTTATCGTCTATTTACGGCCTCTGATTACCCCTTTTATCTTCTATCTACGGCCTCTGATTACCCCTTTTATCTTCTATTTACGTCCTCTGATTACCTGTTTTATCCTCTATTTACGGCCTCTGATTACCCCTTTTATCTTCTATTTACGACCTCTGATTACCCCTTTTATCTTCTATTTACGGTCTCTGATTACCCCTTTTATCTTCTATTTACGGCCTCTGATTACCCCTTTTATCTTCTATTTACGGCCTCTGATTACCCCTTTTATCTTCTATTTACGGCCTCTGATTACCCCTTTTATCTTCCATTTACGACCTCTGATTACCCCTTTTATCTTCTATCTACGGCCTCTGATTACCCCTTTTATCTTCCATTTACGGCCTCTGATTACCCCTTTTATCTTCTATCTACGGTCTCTGATTACCCCTTTTATCTTCTATTTACGGCCTCTGATTACCCCTTTTATCTTCTATTTACGGCCTCTGCTTACCCATTTTATCTTCTATTTACGACCTCTGATTACCCCTTTTATCTTCGAACTTTTCATATAATGTGATGCTAGATTTTGTATGCTTAATTTAATCACACTATTTGACGTCATTGTCGAAACAGTGCTCTTTATAATAGTACATAGTTGATGTCTTAGTCTACTCTCCTACATGTCAAACTATGACACCATAGGAAGTAGAACAGACGTACTTTATTGTTAGTGAAGCCTCTCAGTATTATAAAACTACTGAGATTTAACGGACAATGACAGGCATTTATGCAACGATTGTGGGTGTGTACTCCCTGGATGTACTATTAGAAGAAATGATGGAGTATCAGTATCTGAATGAGAAAGCGCTATAATACATACATGTGTATTACATCCAGGTGGTGATGAAGAAAGTCTAGTAACACATACAGATATATGGGGAATGTTGATTAAGTCAACTAACACAATAAAAATCCAATCGAACTTAAGTATCTACCGCAACACATATATCATAATCATTGATTTATGACAAAAATGTTACATTTTTCACTCACTCACTCACTCACTCACTCACTCACTCACTCACTCACTCACTCACTCACTCACTCACTCACTCACTCACTCACTCACTCACTCACTCACTTACTCACTCACTCACTCACTCACTCACGCACGCACGAACGAACGAACGACACGAGATACTCATACACGTCTACTCCTTAGGGAGGACGATTTGTGTATTTGCTTCGTCCAGCTTAAAAGTAATGGGCGACTTTCAGAAGGGTTATAACTAGCTGTGAAATTATGTCATATATCGATATCCCGGATCGCAGCAAAATATCTAACATGCTTCGAGTACATCGAGGCTATGCATTTATCTCTAGTCTAGTATATTCGTGTTATATTCATTACTTACATTTAATTCATTATATTTTGCTTTTAGAAGAGAAAATGTCATTATAGGCAGCCAATAAATATTGAATTCATGCGAAAACGGAATGTTATTACTTTGTTGGAACGAAATCAACAAATTCTAAGTCTGTATATATTAACAAAAGCGTAACTCGTGCAATCTTTTATGAGCAGACAGCTTTAATTGATAGACAAGTTCATATTATGTAGGCTTTATATATCATGTTAACTATAATGACATCACTGTTTCCATAAGTTCTACGTTTTAAACAGAAACACGCTTGATATATATATCAAAACATCTGCTGACATGCAATATAATATCGAGCTATAATATATATATCTTAATAGTGTACGCTAGGGGAAACCAAAACGAAATTCAAGAAAAGACAATCTGGAAACACAGACAACATTTGAGAGGAAAGGCAATAAAAAAACAACAACAAAAAGAAACAAACAAACAAACAAAAACAAACAAAAAAACAAAGCAAAAACAAAGCGCAAAGCACAACACAGAAAATAAAAATGATGAGCAACAACACGGCATCACCCAGGTAAAAATGATGAGTAACACGGTGTCACCTAGCAACACGGTGCCATCCAGCAACACGATGTCGCCCAGGTAAATATGATGAGAAACACTGTGACACCCAGCAACACGGTGTCATCCAGCAACACGATGTCACCAAGGTAAAAATGATGAGTATCACTGTGTCACCCAGGTTAAAATGATGAGCAACACGATGTCACCCAGGTAAAAATTATGAGTAACACTGTGTCACCCAGCAACACGGTGTCATCCAGCAACACGATGTCACCCAGGTAAAAAATGATGAGTAACACTGTGTAACACAGCAACACGGTGTCATCCAGCAACACGATGTCACCCAGGCAAAAATGATGAGTAACACTGTGTCACCCGGGCAAAAATGATGAGCAACACGGTGTCACCTAGGTAAAAATGATGAGAACACGGTGTCACCCAAGTAAAAATGATGAGCAACACGTCACCCAGGTAAAAATGATGAGCAACACGGTGTCACCCAGGTAAAAATGATGAGAACACGGTGTTACCCAGGTGAAAATGATGAGTAACACGGTGTCACCTAGGTAAATGTGATGAGCAATACGGTGTCACCCATGTAAAATTGATGAGAACACGGTGTCACCCAGGTAAAAATGATGAGCAACATGGTGTCACCCAGGTAAAAATGACGAGCAACACGGTGTCACCCAGGTAGAAATGATGAGCAACACGGTGTCACCCAGGTACAAATGATGAGAACAAGGTATTACCCAGGTGAAAATGATGAGAACACGGTGTCACTCAGGTAAATATGATGAGTAACACGGTGTCATCCAGGTAAAACTGATGAGTAACACGGTGTCACCTAGGTAAAAATTATGAGAACACGGTGTCACCCAGGTAAAAATGATGAGTAACACGGTGTCATCCAGGTAAAAATCATGAGCAAAACTGTGTCATCCAGGTAAAAATGATGAATAACACGGTGTCATGCAGGTAAAAATGATGAGCAACACGGTGTCACCCAGGTAGAAATGATGAGAACACAGTGTCACCCAAGGTAAAAATGATGAGTAACACGGTGTCATCCAGGTAAAAATCATGAGCAAAACTGTGTCATCCAGGCAAAAATGATGAATAACACGGTGTCATGCAGGTAAAAATGATGAGCACCACGGTGTCACCCAGGTAGAAATGATGAGAACACGGTGTCACCCAAGGTAAATATGATGAGCAACACGGTGTCACCCAGGTAAAAATGATGAGCAACACAGTGTCACCCAGGTAAAAAATGATGAGTAACACTGTGTAACCCAGCAACACGGTGTCATCCAGCAACACGATGTCACCCAGGTAAAAATGATGAGCAACACTGTGTCATCCGGGCAAAAATGATGAGCAACACGGTGTCACCCAGGTAAAAATGATGAGAACACGGTGTCACCCAGGTAAAAATGATGAGCAACACGTCACCCAGGTAAAAATGATGAGCAACACGGTGTCACCTAGGTAAATGTGATGAGCAATACGGTGTCACCCATGTAAAATTTATGAGAACACGGTGTCCCCCAGGTAAAAATGATGAGCAACATAGTGTCACCCAGGTAAAAATGACGAGCAACACGGTGTCACCCAGGTAGAAATGATGAGCAACACGGTGTCACCCAGGTACAAATGATGAGCAACAAGGTATTACCCAGGTGAAAATGATGAGAACACGGTGTCACTCAGGTAAAAATGATGAACAACACGGTGTTATCCAGGTAAAACTGATGAGCAACACGGTGTCACCTAGGCAAAAATGATGAGAACACGGTGTCACCCAGGTGAAAATGATGAGTAACACGGTGTCATCCAGGTAAAAATCATGAGCAAAACTGTGTCATCCAGGTAAAAATCATGAGCAACACGGTGTCATGCAGGTAAAAATGATGAGCAACACGGTGTCACCCAGGTAAAAATGATGAGAACACGGTGTCACCAAGGTAAATATGATGAGCAACACGGTGTCACCCAAGTAAAAATGATGAGGAACACGGTGTCACCGAGGTAAAAATGATGAATAACACGGTGTCACCCAGGTGAAAATAATGAGCAACACGGTGTCACCAAGGTAAAAATGATTAGAGCATGGTGTAATCCAGGAACAAATTATGAGTAACACGGTGTCACCCATGTAAAAATGATGAGCAACACGTCACCCAGGTAAAAATGATGAGCAACACGGTGTCACCCAGGTGAAAATGATGAGAACATGGTGTCACCCAGGTAAAAATGATGAGCAACACGGTGTCATCCAGGTAAAAATGATGAGAACACGGTGTCACCCAGGTAAAACTGATGAGCAACACGGTGTCACCCAGGTAAAAATGATGAGGAACACGGTGTCATCCAGGTAAAAATCATGAGCAAAACTGTGTCATCCAGGTAAAAATGATGAATAATACGGTGTCATCCAGGTACAAATGATGAGCAACACGGTGTCACCCAGGTAAAAATGATGAGAACACGGTGTCACCAAGGTAAATATGATGAGCAACACGGTGTCACCCAGGTAAAAATGATAAGCAACACGGTGTCACCCAGGTGAAAATAATGAGCAATACGTCACCCAGGAAAAAATGATGAGCAACACGGTGTCACCCAGGTAAAAATGATGAGAACACGGTGTCACCCAGGTAAAAATGATGAGCAGCACGGTGTCACCTAGGTAAATGTGATGAGCAATACGGTGTCACCCATGTAAAATTGATGAGAACACGGTGTCACCCAGGTGAAAATAATAAGCAACACGGTGTCACCAAGGTAAAAATGATTAGAGCATGGTGTAACCCAGGTAAATATTATGAGCAACACGGTGTCACCCAGGTGAAAATGATGAGCAACACTCACCCAGGTACAAATGATGAGAACACGGTTTCACCCAGGTAAAAATGATGAGTAACACGGTGTCAGCAGCACGGTGTCATCCAGGTAAAAGTGATGAATAACACGGTGTCATCCAGGTAAAAATGATGAGCAACACGGTGTCACCCAGGTAAAAATAATGAATAACACGGTGTCACCCAGGTGAAAATAATGAGTAACACGGTATCACCAAGGTAAAAATGATTAGAACATGGTGTAACCCAGGTAAATATTATGAGCAACACGGTGTCAACCAGGTGAAAATGATGAGCAACACGTCACCCAGGTACAAATGATGAGAACACGGTGTCACCCAGGTGAAAATGATGAGAACACGGTGTCACCCAGGTAAAAATGATGAGCAACACGGTGTCACCCAGGTAAAAATGATGAGCAACACGGTGTCACCCAGGTAAAAATGATGAGCAACACGGTGTCACCCAGGTAAAAATGATGAGTAACACGGTGTCATCCAGATAAAAATCATGAGCAAAACTGTGTCATCCAGGTAAAAATGATGAATAACACGGTGTCATCCATGTAAAAATGATGAGCAACACGGTGTCACTGAGGTAAAAATGATGAGAACACGGTGTCACCAAGGTAAATATGATGAGCAACACGGTGTCACCCAGGTGAAAATGATGAGCAACACGGTGTTACCCAGGTAAAAATGATGAATAACACGGTGTCACCCAGGTGAAAATAATGAGCAACACGGTGTCACCCAGGTAAAAATTATGAGAACACGGTGTCATCCAGGTACTTGCGACGGGAAAGCATTTCACGTTTCGTATGCTATACCCACAGGGTTACTCATATAAAATATAGGAAGCACGCACAAATTATTTGTTTTTTATATATATTTTTGTTTTAATTATCTTCGCAATTGTAGGATATTAATAAAGCGCTCCAACGAGCAATATTGTATATGTATCGTACAACATGGAATACAGAAATTCATGTTTTTCTGTACTACATGTAAATAATGTAATAACTGACAAACTAATACAAGATATTAATACGTCATAATTATTTTCTTTGATTTCCATAACCCAGTGAAATCGTACTATTGATCTTTGACAGTGCATGATAAAGCATTCACAAGTATTCTAACATATCAAGGGCATTTATTGACTTAACTAGGATTATAAGATACCAACTAGTGTTGATCTATCAGTTAAGATTTTTCCTAACTAATTATAGATAGATGGAGCAATCTTTTGAAAGTGCATATCTAATATTGAAACATCACAGTAACAATTCAGTACTCTTTGATCTTAAGACCGGCCTGTTATACTGCTAGAGCAGTATTTGAATAAACAATTGGACTTACCTTCCTTCTTATTTCTGTCCAATTATGTATTAATCCCTTGATAGTATCGTACAACTAATTTTCACGAAAATATATCGCACAAATCATTCCTAAAACACCAGCGCAAAATATGTTCCAAGAACAATTGTTGAGATGCCAAAAACTCGAACACATATAGCTTAGAATTCAAAATGAATTGGTCTGTAGATATTATCAAAAGTAAGTATAATCTTTCTACCTTCCAACAGAAATCTATATTCAAATAATTATTGTTCAAGATATAATCGAGCACACAATTTCACTACACACATTAACCACCGACCGGTATGGTATCTTGGTACTTTATATTCTCTTTTATTCCTGTATTCATCTTGTTTGAACAGTCAAATTGCGTTGATTGCAAAGTTTTCATTTATGTTTGGGCAAAGACAGTAACAGCTTCCATAGCAGTTATTTGTCATTGTCAAATGTTTATCCTTGGGGGAGGGAGGAAGGAGCTGGGATGGTGATTCATGATGGTATTGGTGGCACGTGAACATTTGTTGTACAAAAATGTACAAATTATCTGGGTTTTATTTTACTACTAGTACACATTAGGAATCTATAAATAAGACACCATTGATTAATACATTTTCATAATTAGAATGCATAATTATATATGTTTTAGTATGTTTCAATGGATGTTAAAGTAGTAATCTATATTGAAAAAAAAAGCAATTCAACATCACTGAAATCAAAGTTTTGAAATTTGAATTTAGAAATGTAAATGTTGATTCTAATCAGTTTGAATTCCTTTCCCAGCAAATATAATCGCTTCACCAACATGCAACTTTTCAGTTTTGCAAGATCTATGGCTCGTGTACTATTATAACAAGACATTAACTGCTGATATATAGTGATATCATCAACGTAACTATATCGGATAATTTGAACAGGTGAATGTAAAATTTAATCATAGATAAAATTGTTTTTATATAATTTATCTTATTTGAAATCCACACCGTGAAATTATATTAAAAATTTTGCTTACAAAAATTACTAACTAGAGTCGCAAGCATTTTGACATATCACATATATTTGTAAGTGATATATTCTTCAAAATATAAAATCATGAGCAGTCAAACACACTGGCAAATAGTGTAATTATAGCATTATTCACCACGCCATGTTCTAATAGCATAGGTTTTTTTGGTTGGTAAATATCTTCCTTGTCGAATTCTAAAGTCAGGTTTTCAAACGAATTACTAACATCGAAATGGACATAAAATGCTTAACCAAGCTTTGCAGCTTATATGATATGAATAAACGTTAAAGAATACCGAAGGGGCAATCAAAAAATGGACAATTCAGAGAAAAGGCAATACAGGTTACACAAGACGGAGGAAAACAAAAGTATGGCATTGTCATCTGAAAGACAATAACTGAACACTATCTCATTTCTTTAACAAATATCTCTGAATTGAAAATTTCATCAACTATCTCGCATAGGCATCTTTTCAGATATCACATTTAAATAATGAAATAGCTACCTACGTATGGTACACGTAGAGCAAGTGATATCCTCCATATCATAACAACATATTATATATTAATATGGTCACTTATTGGCCATTTTATTGGCTGTCCTTATTCGAATTACGGCTTCTGATTACCCTTTTAGTATCTTCAAACATTTATTATTTGTTTTTGTCTTTTTTGTATAACTTTATCTATCGATCTAATTTGTTTCTTTTATTCATATATATATATATATATATATATATATATATATATATATATATATATATCCATAATTTGTGTTGTATATTTCACTTGTATTGCTTCAATCAATGACATTGTAGCCTTACATTTATATTGTCTACGTTATATATGCATGTACTATGATTAAAATCTGATTCAACCCACCATTTCTTTAGAAATGCCAGCACCAAGTCAGGGTCATTACGGTTTTCACAGTTTTCCGGTTGTTGACTGATTTTGTCTGTTTATATACTTATGAGCTTTGTAAGATTGTTCGGTGTTCGGTAATTTTGTTATTACCCTTATTAGAAGAGATTTAAGATTATATGAACACAAACTTACCATCTTGAGCAATTGCACTCCTGTTATAATATTTGATATAATATTCAATTCTCGTACATGTTGTATTTTTTTTATGTTAGTCATAAACTTTCTTGAACTTTCAGGGTGTAGAACCTTATCAAAGGAATTCCAAAAATAATACTATGAACCATTTGTAAGTTATGGCACATTGAAATATTTCTCATTCCACAGAAAAGAACAATATTTTTAAATATCTAGAATGTTTACTTTGTGTTTGAAGTAGAGAATCATTGAATTGATGCTGAACGTATAGATTACGATAATAAAAGTGTTATGGTTAATATACACTATATTATATAGCTTATATATTAATCTATTTCTTATATCATCATGATTAAAATCGAAATTATGAGCAGATATGAAAAAAAATGTCGATTCAATGTCCTCTTTATATCTAGCAATTACACATTATCTGTCATTCGGTTCATATATATAAACACTTAGGAAAATTAATGAAAATAACAAATTTCCGAGCAAAAAAACAACAGCAAGTACATAAGTAGATATACAGGCTCCATGTATGACAGCCACGTTATCATAATCTGTCACATTATATATGGTGCTTTGTTTTTCTTTTTTTTTATATCAAACAGTCACACTATGGTAGTGTTTTGCATATCTGAGAGTCACAATTTTGTGTTTTTCATATTTGTCATATTCCGACAGTGTTGTATGTTGTGTTTTTCATATTTGTCATATTCCGACAGTGTGGTATATTGTGTTTTTCATATTTGTCATATTCCGACAGTGTGGTATGTTGTGTTTTTCATATTTGTCATATTCCGACAGTGTGGTATGTTGTGTTTTTCATATTTGTCATATTCCGACAGTGTGGTATGTTGTGTTTTTCATATTTGTCATATTCCGACAGTGTGGTATGTTGTGGTTTTCATATTTGTCATATTCCGACAGTGTGGTATGTTGCGTTTTTCATATTTGTCATATTCCGACAGTGTGGTATGTTGTGTTTTTCATATTTGTTATATTCCGACAGTGTGGTATGTTGCGTTTTACATTTTACATCTACAAACCACGGGTGTTTTCATATATTACAGTCAAACTATTGTGATTTCTCTTATTCATTTCAAATAGTTATTTCAACGCATTATATCAATTTCTGAAAGTCACACTGTTATATTATCTATCAAATAAATAAGCATTTATTATCTATCAAATAAATAAGCATTTTCTTATCTGATAGTCATATTGTCGTCGTTTTCAAATCTGATTGTCATACTGTCATGATGCTGTGCTTAAGTGACACCAGTATGACGTTTTTGTCAACGACATCAGTATGATGTTTTCAAATTTGCCAATGACATTGGTGTGACGTTTTCAAATTTGCCAGTGACATCAGTGTGGTGTTTTTGCCACTGACATCAGTATGACTTTTTTGTCACTGACATCAATATGACGTTTTGTCAGTGACATCAGTGTGATGCGGTTGTCAGTTACATCAGTCAGTGCTATCAGTGTACTGTTCTTGTTAGTGACATTAGTGAAATGTTTATCATATCCAACTATGACATCAGTACGAGTTTATCATATCAACAGTTACATCAGCGTGATGGTTTCGTCACAGTGAACAAATGTTCATCATATTTTATCTATATCTGACAGTGACGTCTTAAATTATAAAATAGCAATACGGATTTAAATTCTGGTGATTGATAAGCATTGAATCCAACCAACATAGTATTATGCCTTGTTGCTTTTGCAAATTAATAAAAGTTCAAAATAATTTTCCAATGGGCGCGTGTATTTTCTGGATGCTATTGTAAGAAAATAATGATGAATATATTATCTGACAAGTGGCAGAATTAACGCACTAGAATGTCCTCTACAATAATCTAATTGTCAACAATATTAATGTAAGCAACTTTTATCACGAATACATTTCCCCCATTATATTGTGCATGTCAGTCTGAATAACCAGTAAGTAGACTGCAATCATGTTAAGATTTTCTCTTGATGTAATATAATTATATTTCCAATTTCTGTCGAAGTAGCCAAATATTATTATTATTCTAATAAATCACTTTATCAAGTTTTTTTCGTGCATTTAAGTTATTTGTATATGCAGCCAACATTGAAAACACAAGAATATATATCCATTTGAATTTTAAGTTCTATATCCTCACTATGAAATACCAGTAAGGTATATATTAGTTCTGATAAGCATCATCAAATAATTAGTGGTGTGAATGAGAAACAATTAATACAGAGAATAAAGAGTGGCTAAACATCGGAAAGACGTTGTCTTACATATCATAGACGATTTATTATAGTGTTCTTTAGAACTATTGTTGATCTATATATTTAAGCAAATATTTGCTTTAAATTTTCATATTCAAGAAATCTGGTGTAGGCATATCATTTGTTCATGCCTGAACTGTCCATTAATTCTTTTTAGTGTAAAGATATTAAGACATCATCTAAGTGGAATAATGATTATTCTTGTATTATGTAATACTACTGAAGCCACAATTACATTATAATTACAAAATGATCAAACACGTTTTTAAATTGTTTATTGTGCTGTACATTCGGAATTATTTCAGAACGAACATTGTTTGTTTCAATTCTTTCTTGTGCTATGTTGTACGGATTGTTGCTTGAATCAAGGTGTGTCCATTTCACTAATTCGTAAAATGTTTCTGCCCAGTACTTTATTCAATAAATTTATCTTAAAGTTCTGAAACTCTAATTTCTTTTAAATAACGCTGCATGGATGCAAGCTTGTCTCAATCAGATCCACTAATGCAAACAATACAACCAATTGCTATACAGTTGATATATCTCGATTTACAAAAATGTAAGCTTGCAAATCTTAAGCATATTTCTATATCTTAATGCTACAGCCTTTTTGTTTTCCTATGGATACAATTATCATTATCCTGGGAATTTCGTGCTCGTGTGTCCACACATCAGTCTAACAAATAATAACGGTTTGCTATCTTCCAATTTCTCCATCTTAGAAAAAGTACACGGAAGTGATTAAATCTGACATAAACTATATGAAATATTAATACCCTTGTCTTTCTGTACTAGAAGTTTATTATATAATTGTCGAGAGAGAAATATAACTTATATTTTTGGGGACAATCTCAGAAGGGTTTGAAGATACCAACGGGGCAATTAGAATCCGTATATCGAAGAAGAACAGACAACACAATGGCCTAAAACCGCTCAGTTTTATTTTATTCTGACCCGGGTTAATTTGGATAAGATAGTTTAAACAATGATAATCAACAATTTCACCAATATCAACAAAACGAACAATAACTAATTACTGTCGTTCAATGAACGCAAACCAGACAATGACATATGACGTTGGAAATTCGGGTCATGATTAGGGATAGATGCACATATACGGCCGGGTTAAACCGGTAAATGGGATCCCGGCCTTCCCCTACTGATAACTGGATATCCCACGGCAATACATATATCAACAAATGGTAAAGAAAGAAAAACCTGCATAGATTCGATTCATGTTCACTTACGGAAATACCATTTCGCGTTAAAACATTTAAGATGAAACAACCATGGTTTCCTTGATACACAGTAGCTACTAACAAGGAAGATACTGAACCAAGGGATTTCAGAAATACAGTCATCGATTAGAAAGTTTTATGGTCACAGCGATGACTTGGTTCATAGTAAATGACCATGGATTTGTCCCGTTTGTCGTAGACACAATCATGTCATTTCGCCATTCATGACTTATCATTGGCAGCTTGGGATTGTAACAGCAGTAATAAAACCGTTGCCACTAGGAGACCTGGAACTGCTACCCTTGTAGAGGACATGAGTTTATCTCCACTTTTTGTGGCGTTCGTGTTGCTCAATCCTTAGTTTTCTGTGTGTTGGTTTGTAGATTATTGTTTCCTCTTTTGTCTTTTTTTGGTCATTGTATTGTTTCTCATTCTTCTATTTACGGCTGATGATCATTATTTCGATATCCTGAAACTTTTTTTCTTCAATTCATTTTGTTAGTCTGAAAGTTTACAATGGTCACAATTGTCGTGTAGACATTACATTTCTCTTTGGCATATACGATTATTGGAATTGTATAGCGTTTATACAAAAAGAGATTAAATCTATACATTTATTAGTGTACGATAGCTATTAGACAGAATACAATAATAATATATCAATTGAAATGCTTTTTCACATCAAACGTTTAATACATGACAATTTATCAAGATAACACAAGAACGTATGAAGATATCAAAGGGGAAATCAGAAGCCGTAGATTGAAGGACAGAAAATGCAATGGCTAAAAGATAAAGGGGAAAAGGCCAAATAATGATCTACAAGACATTACATGAAAAACTTAAGATTGAGAAACAGGAACACCACTAAAACCCGGGTCGAATAATAGTTTTTATTTGAATAATGGAAAGTCGAGTGATATAAACAAAATTAGTTCTTTGTTCTTTTTATCTATGAGGAAACAAGATAAGTATCAAAACTGTTGTTAGAAAGGTATTAACGAGTTTAAAAATGCTAATTCTATTAATATTGACAAATATATTCAATGGGAAAGTGAAACCGAACACAATGCTTTAAAAAGCATACAATTAATATTAAGTGTTTTAACTTCATTTTTAGATAATCAAAAAAGAATGTTCATTGTACTTTTATAATACGGTCAGCTTTTGTCTATTCCCATATGATTTATAACTTCTCAAATGAATCCTATAATCAAATTGATTTTTAATATATGTCCATTATTTTCTATATAATATCATTGCTGCCAATATCTATTTAGGATTGTATTGTGATATATTTATATATAATTAATATTCAATATTTTCAGCTACAAGCACAGAATCATAGTTTAAGCACAGAATCATCATATGGATAGAGAAGACAAAGATAAAAGATCAATGCAAAATATTCATATGAAGAAAACATATCTAGTATTTGACATGATATAATCTTTGTGATACAATATTTTGTCAATAGACTAAATCACCCCTCACAGTGAAGGGCTTGAAGATACCAAAGGGGTAATCAGAATTCGTATATCGAAGAACAGACAACACAATGGTCAAATGAGAATTATGAGGTCATACAAATGCTCATATGCTTGTGAGTCAAATGCTAATCCTCACATATAACTTGGAGAGCGTCATTGTCGTAAATAATCTTGCACTTTGTGAATAATGTATTAAATCTTCGCGACATGAAACTTGTCATAGGATAATATTATTGAGACGATGGCATTAACCATGACTTAAGTATTAGACAATACACAAGGTCAAAAGAAGACATTGTAGAGAAACAATAGACAACTTTGAAAAACAAAATCTAATTACCAATACCATCTTTCGTCATCTTTAGAGATTTATATTTAACTTAATGGTAGTTCTATCCTGAACAATACCCATGCGAAGAGTCATATACGATTCAATAAATACAATTCGCCTTGGGTACAAGGCGCATGTTTGCTTTCATTTCCGACATTTCTTATAACAACAAATATCAAGTCATTTGTTTTGTTTTATTTTAATTGCACCAAAAAGATTTTTCATCTACAAAAATACGTCAAACGAACAATGTTGTCTAGAATAAAAACTAAAATTATATTTTTTTTAACAGTTGATGTAGTCAATATCATTATGCAACGAGACTATCCAGGACAGTAAATAAAAGTTAGAGAATACCGAAGAGGCAATCGAAAATAGACAATCAAGAGAAACTGACAACATAGGGTACTCAAGACGAAGAAAAACAAAACAAAAACATAACACAATATGTGGAGGACACCACTATTCGCAAACAAACACAAACAACGTAAATAAGACATGATCCCTCCTACAAACAACTGAAGGTTAACACGAAGGGAACATCGTTTCTAATATGAGTATTTTCTCATTACGTCATTAAAGGTTATACCACTTAATCCTTACGAACTATACGTTGTTATTACAATCATTGAGTCGATATTACTGCTGGTGAACGGAGGGTATCAGATGCCCAGTAATCAGTGCTTCAGAACTAGCATGGTATTGCTTGAAATTTACATTTTCTAAATAATAAAACGTCCTCAAACTAAAGCCGTTTTTGTCTACCCTGTTCGACCATTTGGTTTACTTGGTCTAAGCTACTTTTAAATTGACTTTCTAATTTTCTGACTGACCCGATGAAGGTAATTCCAGAAATGCATACTTGTAAATTGACTTTCTAATTTTCTGACTGACTCGATGAAGGTAATTCCAGAAATATATCACTACATGTGCGCACTAAATTAGAAACCTCTTTTTTTGCTAGTAAAAATATATTTATATGCACAAAATATCATTTTAATACTTTCACCTTCTATTAGGGAAACCGTCTCGGTGGCGTAATGGTTAGTGCGCTCGCCTCCAGTGCGGTAAATCGTGGGTTCGAACCCAGGTCAGATCAAACCAAAGATTATAAAATTGGTGTTTGTTGCTTCTCCACTAAGCATGCAGCATTAAGGAGAAAGAGCAACATTGGTTGGCTCGGAATCTGAATAATGTGTCCGAGTGGAGCGACATGTCTACCAGCGGACTGTTGTTTCAGTGAGCTAGCACTATGAAAATCCAACTCAGCGTATTGATCTAGTACAAAGCTGACTTCATCATGATCTCATTGAAAATTAACTTATTCTCGCCATAATATAGCTTAACAATTGCTGAATTGGTGTTAAGCAACAATCACTCACTCACTCTATTAGGGAAATCGTTGATACATTGTCTAGTGTTTTCGTATACTTAATAATTAACATTTTGTAACTGACTAATTATGCTTCTGATTGGGTTTATGCTTCCACATTATACATTAGGATTTCTAGAACATTAATATGTTAGCGTCTCTTAATAATCTGACTATGCGACCTTTTATGCCATTATAAGTAGATTATATGTTATATTGGTAATTGGAATTAGGAAATATCAAAGGATATTACTGTTCGTTATGCAAAATGAAATGTACGTTTAATGCAGCTAAATATACATAAAATATTCACAAAAAAATATTTCAAATGTCGACATTATTTTTTGACATTTTAAACGACAATTTAAATGAGGAAGCAAGCCAATTTACAGCAGAGTAAAAACTTCGATGTTACAACACTGTGATCTGAAGTATTATTTGAAATGACTACACAGCATAATGTCTATTTGAATTATTAGCAAAAGATAAATCCGTACCGAACTTTAATTAACACTTACCTATACGTAAGTATTAAATATGGGTCTATTAAAGTTCTTAATGTAACGCGTTTCTTTTGCTTCCGTTTTGATATATCTAATAAGTCTTATAATTTCTACTGCTAAGACATCGGCGAACGTAAATTGTCATTACAAATTGTGAAAGAACGATATGCAGCATCATTATATTGTAGAGTACTAGAAGAGAGTTAACCTTAATTCACTCGAAGCAGTATGTTCGCCAACATCATGGGAAAAAGCATAGATAAAGCATTTGTTGAAGACACATTACTTCACATTGCACAATTTCTGGAATAACAATCATCATGTACACTTAAAATAGAAAGATGAGACGTCTAGGAAGTGTAGTGTAACTAACTTTGATGTGATGATAATTGTACAGTAAGGTTTAATATTGGACGTATTTATCAAAACTACTTCCGTTTAAAGGAACTCAGCTAAAAATGACTTCATACTTCAAAAGGCGTCTTAGATCCGTTTCCACAAAACTAGCTGTAATAATTACGTAAAATAAGATCATTATGACTCGCACAGTTATCTCTTTTGTTTTATTGCTAGGTTGACATTTGTGACTAATGTAATGTTTAATTAATTATATAATATTAGCAGTATGTGTAACGATCCTAGCAAGTAATTATTCCTTATCTGAGTTTAATAGTAGGGGCGCTATTTTATTGTCATTTCATATCTTCGTTATGTAATATAGTATTAAATTATGATATCCTGAAGTCGTGCATTCTCTTTCTTATCTTATTTTGTGACTATTCAGTAAGGCATATTAATGTAATGCACATTTTAGTATTACTGTCACATTATCTGCATACATAAATTTGTCATTCATGTTCCGCTCCAAGCTCCTTAGCTGGTATGAAAATGTAAATATTTAACTTTGTGCGCACGACGCATTTCTGGAACAATGTCTATATGGTAGCATACCCAAACTTAAGATTGATTGGGACAAAGTAGATAAAGAGGAATATAAAAAAAATGTAAAGGTAGAATTAGAGGACTTCAGATATCTCAAAATGAAAACACCCTACGGAATGGAACAATCTATTACCCACTTTATAAATAGCATACAGAAAGCGATAAACTTGTGCTGTCCACAAAATCAAGCCAAATTTCGGAGAAGGACAAAAATACTCATGGACTCATCAGACTTATCAGAAGCTGTCGCCAAATCAAAAAGAACATTTCACCTATGAAAAAAGGCAGGATCCTCACAAAGTAGTTCTAATATCTACAAAATAAAAAGAACAGAAGCCAGAAAAGAGCTTATATCAATTCAAAGGCAGCAAACTGCAGAAAAACGAACTAAGTTGCATGAGGAAATAATGGAATCATCAGATAGAGACACAAAGCTATTCTTCAAGCTAATAAAGAATCAACGGGCGTCTAGCACAGCAGATACTCAATTATTGCGTGTAGAACAAAATGAGTTCACGACACCCGCTGAAATAAACGAGACTTTTAGAAACCATTTTGCCAATCTAGCAGAGCCAAAACAAAATCTAAGATTCAATGAAGAACATGACAGATAAGTGAAAATAGATGCCGAGCTGATTATTAATATCTGTGAAAATAGTTCAGTAACAATCCAACCTGTTACTCCTACAGAAATTTCAAAATTGGTGGCAACGTTGAAAAAGAAAAAAGCTGAAGACATACAAAATTTGATTGCTGAACATCTGCAATATGGTATATCAACCATTTCTGACTACCTTGCATCAACCATCAATAACATATTTTACACCAAGTATGTACCAGACTCAATAAAGAAAGGATTATTAACGGCGGTGCCTAGAAAGGATAAAGACCTATCAAATCTATCAAGTTATAGAGGCATAACTGTTATCTCAATTATATGTAAGCTATTAGAAATGTGCATCAGAGCAAGAATAGAAAGAACTTTAGAAAAACAACAGAATAGGTTACAAACAGGATTCACCAAAGGCGCGTCCTCTATCAACATTGCTCTCCTCATAACAGAATCTATAAATGAGGTCAAAGATAACAATGAAATCCTAATTCTTATTACCTTGGATGCCGAAAAAGCATTCGACGTTGTAGATCATACTCATCTATTTTGGAAAATATACCATCAGGATATCACTGGATCAACCTGGCTATTAATACAGGAATTATATAGGAAAACAACTACTCAAGTAAAATCTGGAGGAGAAATTTCACAACCATATGTTAATTACCAGGGTGTTAAGCAAGGCGGAATATTATCTGCCGGGTTCTACAAAGCCTACATCAATGACATCTTAAACACCTTCGAAAGAAGTGATATGGGATTTAAAATAGGAACTAGTTATGTGGGTTGTCCAACTTGTGCAGAGGACATAATGCTATATGCTAAATCTGAACAGGAAGCACAAACACAATTATATATTATAGAGCAATGTACTTCAAATGACAGAGTGAAAATTAACCGTAAGAAAACAGAAATCATTCGCATAAATGACAACAAAGCCAAAAATAAACCACTAACACTCTTCAAGGAAACTGTATGCGAAAAAATATACTTAAAGCACTTAGGTATAGGACGACAGAAGAACAACATACCGGATATAGAAAAACGAATTTCTATAGCAAGGGACACTATGTATTCACTCATGGGAGCAGGTCTATATGGAATCAATGGAATAAATCCATCGATAGCTTGGTCATTATGGCGAACGTTCGTTGTACCAAGAATGCTTTATGAAATTGAAACACTGAAGATAACAACAACAGATATATACAAACTCGTGCAATTCCAGAAACAGACCCTTGAGCAGTTTTTAGGCTTGCCACAACAAACAGCTGATCCAGCATTCTACATCGTGCTAGCAGCCGAGTGTATCGAGCAAATTATACATAAGGCAATTATTGGATTGTTTCTACGGATATTGAAAGATCCAGATTCAGTCGAGTACCAACTGGCTTTACGACAATTAGCAATCAAAGATTGTGACTCTAATAGCTGGTTTATAACAGTGAATGCAATTTGACTCTCATATGAATTGCATTCTGCTCATAAAATTTTATTAAATCCTAAGGGAACAACCATTTAACTTGAAAGGGTTATGGTTTTTTGTACTCATCTGAATTTTTTTTTCTAAACAGTTGGACACATTTTTTTTTTCAATTGCAATCAAACTAAATTATTTTTTTTCTTGCCAAGTCAACACATTTTTTTTTCAATGCTTTGTATAAAGGTGTGAGCCAGTATTCATTTTAGATGCTATGCATATAGCTCATATATACTATAAATTTCCATGTTATATCTCGCATTTGTACATGTAAATAAACAAGTGAGGATTTTAATTATGCAAGTTCAGATCTTTACTGAAAGGTCAAGTACAGTTTGAAAAACTAAACGAAATCTTTAATATAAATTCCAAATAGAGTGAGGTTTATAGGTGTGTAGATATGGCATAGAGTATACTTGAGATTATTTGCAAAATTCTTGGGATTCATTTTTTTTTAAATACAATACTCTTAAACCAGATTATTTTTGTTATTCTCATGTAAAGCAGAACATTTTTTTGTGGCCAATGCTGTGACGGATTATTTAATTTCTATCCCTTCTAAATCATAATATTATTTTAGAAAAAAAACCATACCCCACCACCCCCCTTCAAGTTAAATGATCGTTCCCTAAGAAAAATTGGAAACCTATAGCGCATACAAAAATTGACAACTTCTGGAAAAACAAGTGGTCAGAAGATGCAAAAACAAAGTCAACGTTAAGTTATATGGAAACAGATACATGGAAATATAAACAACAACATTTGTGTTGGAGCAGTGTCAGAGACAACAAACGAGACGTCAAAAAAGGAGTAATAAAATCACGAGTTTTGACATGAACATACAAAATCCAACATATCATCAGCCGTTATGAAAAATCTACCACATCGTCGATATGTCGATTATGCCAAAAGGACACGGAGGACTATGTGTATTTTTTTCTTAAATGCGATACACTGTCGACAATAAGAAATAATCATCTGGTAAGATTAGCTTTATATCTTGAGAAAATACAAGTAAACACAGATAAATTTGTTAATTCTGAGAAGGACTTACTACAATTGATAATTAACTGCAGTGCAAGTAATCTGATTGACTCTCAATACAGGAAAGATGTTGACACGATCTGCAGAGATATGATGTATGATCTGCATGTGAAAAGAGCAGAACTACTCTTAGAGTAAAAAGTTGCTGTTGGTCATGTTTTTATATAGATGAAACCCCCAGACCAGTGATAAGAGCGTTATTTTTAATCTTTAAGATACCTTATTATAATGATTTGTATCCTTTTAGTAAATCTAGGATTTTTAAGATTAATTATTTTTAATCCATGCCAGTTCAACCGTGTACAGTGTAAATACATGTTATAGTTATTTTACCTTTTAAGCCAAACCGTTTTAATTTTTAATTGTTTGCTTATAATTATTTTAACGCGTACGTCAGCTTATATTTGACGGTGACCCTTCATATAGGGTGGTGATTCAAGAACAGAACAGGTACGTTCAAACTTTTAACATTCGAAAGATATATATTTTAATAAAAGCGTATATATCAAGTTTAGTGGGCACGACGCGCTTAATGTCTTTAGGAGCAAACAAACGTAAGGAGTGAGAACAAAGACTGGTTTGCTCGGTTTCTACACAAGTTCAGCCAAATGTTTTAGTCAATTACAAAGTGGACATTATCATAATTGTCACCGAAATGTAACTTGCTCGTGTAATGATATAGCTATAAAAATATATGAGAATAGGTTCGTCTTTACCTCCAGTTGTTTATAGGAGGGCACATATCTTATTTACGTTATGACAATTTCTCTGGACTGTCATTTTTGATTGCACCTTCAGTATTCTCTAACGTTTATTCTCTTCATTTTCATGTAATGACTTCAATTTAAGATTTCCGTCAAAATATTTTGCTTCTTTTATTTATGTGTTCAGGGTATCGAATTTTCATCTCTTTCGGCGATTTTACGACTGGATTTTAAAACTGTTCCGACAGCTTGGTATTTGTTAGCTTTTCATTTACTCATTATGCATATATATTTAAGTATATTGAAACGCTTACGTGTGGCTTTGTACCATTATTTCAGCAAAGCTGAAGTAACAACACATAATACCAATGATGTCAATGGGTCGATATCTCTGCCGGCGGACTATTAGTCCCCGAGGGTATTATCCGCTCGGTAGTCCATGCTTCGACACTGATATGATTTATTAAATATATTTTTATCGTAATTTTACAGTTCCTAAATCATGTAATTATCATTAAAACTAAGGTTCTCCTTCCTCCGGTTACCTTAGGCGATTTTGGCTATTCTGTTTAGATCATTTGTTTTTTTTGGTGCCAAAGACTTTAAAGCTATTTGGCTTTCAAATAGTTTGCCTTTTTGCGTGTATGATGAAGGTTATTCCACAGGCACTTGGGTCCAGGATATTTTTTTTTTATAATAATTAACCAGGGAAATTAAAATGACATTTGTACCATGTAATACTGTTTCCAATATCAATTATTTTTTCTTTTTCCATGTTTTCATTTGTTTCATCCGTGGCTAAATGCTTTTCTTCTTCCATTCTTCGGATACAAAAGTATTTTTTTCAGTTTTCAAAATTTTCGTTTTTTGCCCCAATAATTGATGTTCGTAACTCATTAAGATTTTATCTTGCTTTAGTCCACTCGGAAATCCTCAGATTGCGAGAAAAGTTGCGTACCTTGGAAAATTGAAAGCTGTTCCGTCCCGGATGACAATTCAGCTCGCTTGAGAGAAACAAACCCGACTGTAATCGTTTAAACGCTCCGCCACAAGATACTTTTGTGTTCAACAGTTAGATAAGGTTGAAAGGAAACCGGGAATATGCCACGAGTCATCAAAAGCGATTTTTTTCTAGCGGATAACAGCGGGGATACCGGTAAGTACATTTGTTGCTATTTTTAGAACAAACTTGACATTCTTGCCTTGTTAGAGTAGAGTAGATATATTAGAAAAATGGGGCATAGTTCATAAAGGCGTTTATTTCACAACGAAGCATGTCAAACGGGTTCATATATGTTGTAGATGTACATTTTATTGATAAAATTGAAGAAAAAAAAATCCTGAACCCAAGTGCCTATGGGTTATCCCAGAAATGCGTCATGAATGTGCACTAAATTTGATATCTACGTTTTCATAAATAAATTGTCGGGAAAGGTCCAGATATGAATTCAAAACAAAAATAGTAGCAAAAGACAGGTAAAACAAACAATAAAGCAAATTATATTAACAAAGCAAACACCAATCACTGCTGAAATTAAACACCAATCACTGCTGAAATTAAACACCAATCACTGCTGAAATTAAACACCAATCACTGCTGAAATTAAACACCAATCACTGCTGAAATTAAACACCAATCACTGCTGAAATTAAACACCAATCACTGCGGAAATTAAACACCAATCACTGCTCAAATTAAACACCAATCACTGCTGAAATTAAACACCAATCACTGCTGAAATTAAACACCAATCACTGCTGAAATTAAACACCAATCACTGCTGAAATTAAACACCAATCACTGCTGAAATTAAACACCAATCACTGCTGAAATTAAACACCAATCACTGCTCAAATTAAACACCAATCACTGCTCAAATTAAACACCAATCACTGCTCAAATTAAACACCAATCACTGCTCAAATTAAACATCAATCACCGCTGAAATTAAACACCAATCACTGCTCAAATTAAACACCAATCACTGCTCAAATTAAACACCAATCACTGCTGAAATAAAACACCAATCACTGCTGAAATTAAACACCAATCACTGCGGAAATTAAACACCAATCACTGCTGAAATTAAACACCAATCACTGCGGAAATTAAACACCAATCACTGCTCAAATTAAACACCAATTACTGCGGAAATTAAACACCAATCACTGCTGAAACTAAACACCAATCACTGCTGAAATTAAACACCAATCACTGCTCAAATTAAACACCAATCACTGCTGAAATTAAACACCAATCACTGCTCAAATTAAAAACCAATCACTTCTGAAATTAAACACCAATCACCGCTGAAATTAAACACCAATCACTGTTCAAATTAAACACCAATCACTGCTCAAATTAAACACCAATCACTGCTCAAATTAAACACCAATCACTGCTCAAATTAAACACCAATCACTGCTGAAATTAAACATTGCAGTGAGCAAACAAAACCCAACATCGAATTTAAACTATATTCGAAATAGGTGTTCCGTTTTGTTATTATCTCTTGTCTCGCTTACAATGTATGCTACCCGTTTGTCAAGTTGTAATTCTGAGAACCAACTAAGGGAGGACAAATTCGAAAGTTTACATTGGGGTCACGACTACAACCAATGCAGATATGCATGATTTGTATGTAATATTCATTTCATGATACCGACCATAAAGTATTTGTCTTCAGATGCATGTTATTCTTACACGAAATTAATTTTACGCGAAAACATGTAATAAAATGACAAGCAAGACATAAATCTATTAGGGAAATTGTGTAAAATACAAAAGCAAAATCGATGACCCCAACACACATATACATGACCCTCATATTACTGTCTTGGTACAGGTACTTCAATAAATGTGGCGGGGTTAAATTATTACTTTATGTAAAAATCTTTAAGATGTAATATTGCTTTCAAATGTCAAGGTTTTTGATATCTACACTAATATCTAAATGGATTCTTTTTCTCAAACTGTGATTTTGAAAATCATTCAGATTCCTCAGTTTTAAATTCAAATGAAAACACCAGCATTATCGATGAGACTATACCAATAAAATTGTATTCATTCAAAAGCATTATAGCTTACAAAATACTTTAAAGCTTCACTCCGCATATCTCTGCGTTTTCTCCATGTGAATATACCAATATATCACAAGACGCCAGAAATATTTAGTATGTCTTAAATATATCAGTAAGAAATCAGAGGTGAACAAGCCGTTAATTACTGTAGAGAAGGTGATCTATATCATACATAAAACTTGATAATGATTTCATTGAACTGACAATATAAAGAAATATTTGATCTGTTAATGAATTAGAAAATGATCTAAGAGATCACTGACAGATAGGGTGAGGTAATTTGTGTAATAATCATGATATAAAAGATATAACACGTGTGTTGTTTGCGATAAAAATATTTCACGATATATTTATTTTTTTATATTTGTTAAAACAAAATGAAATGAACAGATATTACTTCATGTACTGACGATACTACAATTTACATACTATTTTATTTATTTGATTTGAATATACTATTGAAGTATCAATAGTAGTTGGGGCCATCGTGGTCGTGATGGTATGGCAGTTAAATTTACAACTACCTGTGTAATCAGTGCCTATCACCACCAAAGTTGTGATTTCGAATCCCACTCATGGCGATGTGTGCTCGATACAACATTATGTGATAAAGTTTGTCAGTGACTTCCGGCAGGCCGGTGGCTTTCTCAGGGTACTCCGGTTTCCTCCACCAATAAAACCGACCCCCACGAGATAGCTGAAATATTGTTGAAAGTGGCGTTAAACAACATAAAACTAAGCCCAAACTTCAATAGTAGCTTGATATGTACGCGATGTTTCAATGCCGTTTACGAATGAGTCGACCAGCAAAGAGTTGATTTTATATTACTAGACTTCTCTGCAAGCATAATAGAACATAAATATCTAAATGCATATATTTCCTTTCAAACAACACGAACCACTGCCACTAAGCATACCTTATGAAAAGAACGTTTAAGCAGCGATGGTCAACAATTCCACCAATATCAACTAAACGAAAATTACCTCTCTCTTCACCCTCATTGAACATAGCAAAACTACCACTAATACGAGATATGACCATTGGAATCCAGGTCCTGGCTTGGAAGAGGTACATAAATGTAACAGGTGAAACCGATAAATGCAATATCTAGTTTCCGCATATACAGCTCCATTTTATGATTTGTAACGTTTACCAACCAACGCTAATATCATGAATTTATAATAATCACGACACAGTTTCGATATAGGATATATATCATATTCGATTTATCAAAATTCAGGATATAGCAGATTTCTCTTTTAATGTGGCCCAATTTAGACAACAAAGTATTCAATGTGTGCAAAATAACACATAATATTGTAATCAAAGTAAACAAAGAAAATATAGTGTTATGTATGCTAAATGAAGTCACTATAACTAATAGAAGAAAGTCTGAGAAGTATATTTACCAACGAGCACGCGATATTAACAACCCTATTACAGACTATAAATCAAATGAAAGGGGTGTGATCTATGCATAGCTGAAACCGACGATATAATCACTCACAAAAATGGAATAAACATCAATAAAATATCCAGCACAAATAGAAACACAGAGAACACAATATAATAGATATACTAGTACAGGACACCAATATAAACACAGAGAACACAATATGATAGATATACTAGTACAGGACACAAATATAAACACAGAGAACACAATATGATAGATATACTAGTACAGGACACAAATATAAACACAGAGAACACAATATAATAGATATACTAGTACACGACACCAATATAAACACAGAGAACACAATATAATAGATATACTAGTACAGGACACAAATATAAACACAGAGAACACAATATGATAGATATACTAGTACAGGACACAAATATAAACACAGAGAACACAATATAATAGATATACTAGTACACGACACCAATATAAACACAGAGAACACAATATGATAGATATACTAGTACAGGACACCAATATAAACACAGAGAACACAATATAATAGATATACTAGTACAGGACACAAATATAAACACAGAGAACACAATATGATAGATATACTAGTACACGACACCAATATAAACACAGAGAACACAATATGATAGATATACTAGTACAGGACACCAATATAAACACAGAGAACACAATATAATAGATATACTAGTACACGACACCAATATAAACACAGAGAACACAATATAATAGATATACTAGTACAGGACACAAATATAAACACAGAGAACACAATATGATAGATATACTAGTACAGGACACAAATATAAACACAGAGAACACAATATAATAGATATACTAGTACACGACACCAATATAAACACAGAGAACACAATATGATAGATATACTAGTACAGGACACCAATATAAACACAGAGAACACAATATAATAGATATACTAGTACAGGACACAAATATAAACACAGAGAACACAATATGATAGATATACTAGTACACGACACCAATATAAACACAGAGAACACAATATAATAGATATACTAGTACAGGACACAAATATAAACACAGAGAACACAATATGATAGATATACTAGTACAGGACACCAATATAAACACAGAGAACACAATATGATAGATATACTAGTACAGGACACAAATATAAACACAGAGAACACAATATGATAGATATACTAGTACAGAACACCAATATAAACACAGAGAACACAATATGATAGATATACTAGTACAGGACACAAATATAAACACAGAGAACACAATATAATAGATATACTAGTACAGGACACCAATATAAACACAGAGAACACAATATGATAGATATACTAGTACAGAACACCAATATAAACACAGAGAACACAATATGATAGATATACTAGTACAGGACACAAATATAAACACAGAGAACACAATATGATAGATATACTAGTACAGGACACAAATATAAACACAGAGAACACAATATAATAGATATACTAGTACACGACACCAATATAAACACAGAGAACACAATATGATAGATATACTAGTACACGACACCAATATAAACACAGAGAACACAATATAATAGATATACTAGTACAGGATACCAATATAAACACAGAGAACACAATATGATAGATATACTAGTACAGGACACCAATATATACACAGAGAACACAATATAATAGATATGCTAGTACAGGACACCAATATATACACAGAGAATACAATATGATATATATACTAGTACAGGACACCAATATAAACACAGAGAACACAATATAATAGATATACTAGTACACGACACCAATATAAACACAGAGAACACAATATAATAGATATACTAGTACAGGACACCAATATATACACAGAGAACACAATATGATATATATACTAGTACAGGACACCAATATAAACACAGAGAACACAATATGATAGATATACTAGTACACGACACCAATATATACACAGAGAACACAATATGATAGATATACTAGTACACGACACCAATATATACACAGAGAACACAATATGATAGATATACTAGTACAGGAGACCAATATAAACACAGAGAACACAATATAATAGATATACTAGTACACGACACCAATATAAACACAGAGAACACAATATAATAGATATACTAGTACAGGACACCAATATAAACACAGAGAACACAATATGATAGATATACTAGTACACGACACCAATATATACACAGAGAACACAATATGATAGATATACTAGTACAGGACACCAATATAAACACAGAGAACACAATATAATAGATATACTAGTACAGGACACCAATATATACACAGAGAACACAATATGATATATATACTAGTACAGGACACCAATATAAACACAGAGAACACAATATGATAGATATACTAGTACACGACACCAATATATACACAGAGAACACAATATGATAGATATACTAGTACACGACACCAATATATACACAGAGAACACAATATGATAGATATACTAGTACAGGACACCAATATAAACACAGAGAACACAATATAATAGATATACTAGTACAAGACACCAATATAAACACAGAGAACACAATATGATAGATATACTAGTACAGGACACCAATATAAACACAGAGAACACAATATAATAGATATACTAGTACAAGACACCAATATAAACACAGAGAACACAATATGATAGATATACTAGTACAGGACACCAATATAAACACAGAGAACACAATATAATAGATATACTAGTACAGGACACCAATATAAACACAGAGAACGCAATATGATAGATATACTAGTACAGGACACCAATATATACACAGGGAACCTAACCCACTAAAAATACACAACACCACTGTTAACACAAATACCCTAACTCAATAGAAATAAACAACACCACTTCAATCTCAGATTACCATATAAATCATCAATCTCAACAAACATTTCAAACCAACTTCATAAATATGTACCCCATCAATACAAACAAATAAAACCATATTCCGTAGAACGATATATCAACATTTCAAACAATCCGTACCATATACAATGGCAATTCAAACACCCTGTACATAGCTCTACAAAAATCTGCATCCTGAAAACCTCTATGAAGATATACATGAAACTACCTTTAGTGGAATTACAGTACTCTAGCAAACTCCATCCAACTAGATATACAAAACATGAGTAGATATACAATACGTTACTGCACAATAATGTATACACTGTGCTTAATGAAATGCACCGTTATTCCCGTGTTGGAACTGGTAATAACATGGTACATCTAATTTACTTGTCTTTTTTAATCGTGTATCTAGACATAGCAAAATACATCTAAAACTTATTGAAACTCGATGTTTTTATTTCCATTGTGTAGATTTCACTGTTTTATTGGAACATTGACCACGGAAGCATGAGTCAGTATATATTGTAATATAAGGTGGTTCAAATTTTAATTACTTTTCAGCTCCTATCAGGATATTATAACGTAAATATACTCATAAAATGGTGACGAAAATGAATTAAAGCACTTTGATCTGTATGATAACGTTGGCCGTAATAACATCAACTCTGCTATATAAGACTCTCATTTAAATTAATAGAATAAATGTTTGCTTTACGAATGAATCACTGTTCAAAAGGTTGGTGACCATGTTAAATGGTGGGGAAAGACATTACATCTGTAGAAAGCTACGTACGACTCACCGGTAGGCTTCTGGTAACCTTTGTCACTTGAGATACAAGCACATTAGGTGTAGCAAACAATGACATGATATAATTTATAGCAGTAGCGCAGCTATACAATGAAGTTCTCCTCCTGCTCAGTAAATGGTTTCACTTTTGTTTGTTTGTTTGTTTGTTTTTTATTTTGTTTGCAAAAAATCATTTTGTGAGTATTCACGTTTAATATTGAGCGTATTTATGCATTGTATTATTACACCTAAAATATATACTCAGTCAATATAATTAGATTTGTGTCCATCAAACTAGTTTAATCCATC
Organism: Bathymodiolus septemdierum; assembly: GCA_963383655.1. NCBI lineage: Eukaryota > Metazoa > Mollusca > Bivalvia > Mytilida > Modiolidae > Bathymodiolus > Bathymodiolus septemdierum. Next base: position 87,483,432 of record OY726517.1, on the reverse strand, counting down.
TACTTTTCAACAAAATGACTACCAAGCTTGGTAAATGAGCAGTTATGCATTTGAGTGTTAAAGGTATCGATTGTGTTTCTTTCTACGAATTTTAAACTGTTCAAACAGTGTAGTATGTTTGTCTTTCATTTTGATAATATTAATTTTGCAAGAAACGGTTGACAGGAAAATCAAATTCGTTATTGCAAGAACCATTAAGTCGGATTAGGATCGTTCGTCTATAACGTGACTCTCCATCATATTAAAAAAATATCGAGGTAGTCACTTTTAGTAGAGGAAGACAGAGTACCCAGATACTTGACCCCGTGTGTTTGTAGGATCCGTGTTGCTAAGTCTTTAGTTTAATTAATGTCTTAAAACATCGACGTCCGGATTCACTATGTTTACCCAATAGACAAAATATAAAGTACGAAAACCATACAAATTATTTGTTAATTCCAGATAGTCTATATATATATAGTTGTCTAAACACGAGTAGACTTCATACTATGAACCAGATATTTAATGCTACTTTTGTAATAATAGTGAACAGATGAATGACTGGCTTATAGTTCTGTGGAAATTGAACTAGCACCGTTCGTGTGATCGTAATATTACGTATAACATACCAATAAAGCTAACAAAAGATAAGAAAATTAAGAAGATTTTTGTCTTGGGCAAAAAGGCCAAGCTAATAACAGATACATTATCGAACTAATGGCTGGTGTGATACAACTGCTTTTATCGGTATAGATTTTCAAACAACCACAAACCTGTGACATACATACACATTTATATTGTTACTGTTGAATTCATTGCAGAATGGAGAATGAATCTCACTGCAGCGGAACATTGTGATAAAGTTTGTCAGTGACTTACGACAGGTCGGTGGTGTTCTCCGGGTCCTTCGGTTTCGTCCACCAATAAAACTGACCGCCACGATATAGCTGAAATATTGTTGAAACTGGCGTTGAACACCATCAAACAAACAAACAAACAGACAACCACTGCGGCTGATATCCGTCAGCTCAAGAAAGCAGACACTATGATTGAGACAAGATGAATATAAGGTTTAATAAACGATTACAATTATAATATATGAATTATTGGCTGATTACTCTGATCTACAGGTGACTATATATCATCATATGATTTGCTTGAAGTATGTTAATGACTCGATGATCTGGTAAATTAATGGATTTATATCAAGAAAATTAATAGGTATTTTGTTTTCCGCAGAATGATAACTTCAAAGAACAATATGATTTATGAAATGACACTAAGAACATATGTGTGTTGTATGTCTTATACAGTTAAAGTATACGTTTCCTGATTGATTGATCGACACCTGATGAAGGAAATCCCAGAAACGCCTCGTGTGTACTAAAATTAGATATATATGTTTGTATTCTACTCATAGTTGGTCAGTTCTGTAATTTGGGAAAAACATAGATATATGATCAGGTCGCTAATTTCAGAAAGGATATATAAAGATTGTTTTATTATTCACACAACTAATATATGAATAGCTAGAAGATTTTCATAACAGATATTTTTCTTTTGTCAGAAGACTTATTGGCCTGACGAAATTGCATTTACTATGTATTGTTTATTTCATTGCAGTGGAATACCATCTACAACACGCTGCAAGCTGTAGCTTATTGATGGATGTTTCTAGTTGACTTTAACATGGAAGGAAATGATACTCTCCCATCTACAGCCACTTATTTATATCCCGTTCTTTGATGTGTTGTGCATTTGATTTGTCCTAAATAAACACACTTTTTCTCGCGAAGCTAGGTCTACGAATTAAATAAATGTGCTAGACATATACAAATACCAGCAGCAAAATCTATGTGTACTGCACTTCAAGAAGAGTTTGAAGATATCAGAGTCCGTAAATCGAAGACCAGACAACACAATTGCCAAACGAAGGAGCATAACAGGACAAATCAAAATCTACAATCCATTACACAGAAAACAAAAAAACCAGCAACACGAACCCCACTAAAATCCGGGGTGAACTCAGGTGCTCCGGAAGGGTAGGCAGTTCCTGCTCCACTAGTGACACCAGTCGTGTTAATCTAGTTACAAACCCGGTGATAAGTTAAGAATGAGGAAGTGTTTACGTCAAGTTGAACATATCCGTGTGTATTTGTGACACATATACTCCATAACGGGTAACCAATTCATGGTGGTGACTAAAACTTTCGAAGTGATGATTTCAACTTAACCAAGTGGACACCTTGGTTCAGTAGCTTCCTTGTTAGCAGCAACCCTCTTTCAAGGAAATCCTGATAAGAACCACATATCGTATCAACTGAGCGATATATACTCCATATGGAGATGCTGTTGGAATGTTGCTACATATAAATGGAATGTTCATAATGAGAAAATTGAAATCATCTCTTTTCTCGTAAAGTTTCGTTCTTAACCGCACATCATTGTCTATTTCGAGATGTAGGTCAAGGTATGAAGCAGACCTATCTGTATCTGTGATATGCTTTATTTCAAGCTCAATGGGACATAACATGAAATTAAAGGATCGGGCTAGATTCTTTTCGTTGTTCTTAAGAAGCGCCTGTAGGAAGTTGGCCTCATACGAATGAAGGAACACGTGAGGTTTGTGCTCCTCTTCAATTTACTAGATCCCAAGCCATTGTTATTCGGAAACATCCTCCAAGTCGGTTTAAGGCTGTTGACTTCTGTTATATATAGATATAATGTCCTACTTTTCTATAACAATGACTCTAGAACTAATTTTGACGCATAGCTCCATATTAGATGTGCGTCCAGCGATAGTAGTTGTGAATGCATCATCAATAATTGTGACAACGGTCGTGACATCAATTTCAGAGAAAGCGAAACTTTGCAGGTTTTGTAATTTGTATATGTATTGCATATGGAGTCCCATTTTTGCGCCTGTTTCAAATCAGGACATTGATTCCTAACGTCATATATCGTCGTCTTTTTATGTTCAATGAGATTAGGTAAGATCTAGAGGTGATTGTTCTTATGGTTGATATTGGTGAAATTGTTGACCATTATTGCTTAAACTATCTTTCTATAATAAACTGTGAGTCCGAAATTAAAATTATTTCTCATAATAGCTGTATGACACCTCCTCTATTACTTGTGACTCCATTCATATGTTCGTACATTTCTCCTGATTATAATGTCCAAGATAAATGTGTAAAATAAGAAGAACGCCCCCGCAAGTAATATCTGTTGATGAATATTTGTGATGCCTGACCTCGACTGTATTAAATTGTTGCATATTTTGATTAACGCGCTTTACTGTACTGTTTTATTAATTTACTAGCATTATGTAAAGCACAAACATGTGCACTGATTACTGTAATATATTAAGTTCCCTTAGGATTTGTATTTTTAGATTAGATACGGAAAGGAAGGCGGTATGGAAAACATGCCGTTATACAACAGCACTCGTATTTAATTATAGGAAACCTCATGACATTCACGTCAATTTCCCTGTTTCTGATTGTTTGTACTACATCACCGACTATAGCCAAAGTACGTTGAAGTTCATTCTATAAAAGAAAACAAAGAAGACCCACCATAGAAAATGTACACTGAACAGCGGGATACCTATTATACGGACATTTAAACAAGTTCTAAATTAAAGCACATTTCTGTAAGTCGTATTTAATGAAAACAAACTCTTATGCATGTAAAATAAATTGTTATTGAGTAATGTATTGCGGTATCCAGCTACGCTTCTAATTCTTCTTATTTAAATTATTTAGAAAACATGTTATAACTGCTGCACATTTGATTTCTACGAAGAATTTGATAAACAAGACATTCTACTTAGTCATTAGGAAATGAAATGCAATATTCTAATAGATGATATCGATGCAGTCCTGCAGTAGGCCACCTGATGAAACAACTCATATGTAACGACTATGTAATCCATCTTAGAGTAACATAGTGTTTCTAACAAACCTAAAGGCTAATTATTTATACTTTAAAAACAACCAGTGGAATGGAAATTATCTCCCGTGTTATTGTTTTGCCCTTTGCTTTGTTTTTTGTTTGCTTGTTTGTTTGCATTTTTTCATTGTGTTGTACGATTTATTGTTTAGTATCTACAATTTCACTTTACCAAAATAATGTTTTCTTGCGTAAAACGCTGAACACACCAAAGGTGTAATTAACATAACAATACAGAGACAAAAAGTTAAGCGCGAAAAATACAACCAATGATCCACACAACACTATACAACAATACATTTGGCAATACGAAACCAACACTGGGATTGAACTCATGTGAAAAGATAAGCAATTCCCGTGCACTAGTGGCACTCCTCTGTGTTACTTATGTAAAATATCGGTGATAAGTCATATTTGATGATAATTTATGAACGAGGGAAAAAAGACGGGATTGCGACAACGACAAACAGAATATATCTGTGGTTTTACAAGCTCTAGAATAACAAGCTCTAATAACAAGCTCTAGAATAACAAGCTCTAATAACAAGCTCTAGAATAACAAGCTGTAGAATAACAAGCTCTAGAATAACAAGCTCTAATAACAAGCTCTAAAATAACAAGCCCTAGCATAGCAAGCTCTAGAATAGCAAGCTCTAGAATAACAAGCTCTAGAAATACATAATCGATAGGAAAATAGAAGTTCACAATGAGCCAATACGGTTGTTTCGAATCATTTCCATTCCGTCAAAAAACTTTTTATTTTCGTCTGCCAAACCACGTGATTTTGATGGAATGTTAGATACTGGACTTCCGATGTCAATGTACACAACGAAACCTCCAATCGATAAGTGCCGTTTTAACGTTGCTCAACTTAAAGAATTGTTTTTACATTTTCTGTAAAAGACAGATATCAATTAAATTATTTTACTTATATCAAAGATTTCAATGCACAGACAATTACTTCTTTAAAATTAAATTTGTTTTTTTCCTTTATTTACTGCTCTCAGCATCATGACAGAAAAACGATCTGTCTTGATATATTTGTGTTATCAGACAGACAGTGAGGTATCGAATACCAGTATTTCCTCAGCCGTTTTCTTGGTGTCTCCATATTACACTTACTTATATTCTACCGCATCTACGATTATGATATATTGACGTTCTCACATTAATAGTGTAAACACCGGAAATAGTCTGCCTAACATTTCAGACGTTATGACACGAAAAAGACAGAACGTGATCGGAATTGACATGATTCGAAACAACTGTATTGAAATCATATCTTTCACATATGCTTAAGCACAGTATAACAAAAGGACAAAAGAAGAAGAAACAATTTCCCTTAAATCAAGGATAGTTCCAATACATGAATAATTGGTAAATACAATGTTATGACTTCAGTAATGTGTAAAATATGGATTAGAAATAATTGTCATTGGTAGTTATCAAGTGAATTCTTCTATAATATCTTAATCAGGTCAAGGTCACAATTGAACTAATACAATCCATTTTAAAACGTCTGTGTCACGAAGGCTAAATATATTATGCATGAAGTTCAAAATTAAGAATCAACTATCTGTACACAATGCTGTTAATCCAGTTATATGCTATGGTTGGCTTTTTACTCAAATGTAGAAAAAACGCATCAGTGGCGTAATGGTCAACGTATTCGCCTCCAGTGCGGTATATCGTGGGTTCGAGGCCTGGTCGGGTCGAACCAAAGACTATGAAATTGGTATTCGTTGCTTCTCTGCTAATCACGCGACATTAAGGAGAAAGAGCAAACACTGGTTGGCTCGGAATCAAAATAATGCGTCCGAGTGAAACGACATGTCTATCCGCGTACTGTTGTTTCAGTGAGCTAGCACTATAAAAATCCAACTCAGTGTGTTGATCTACAAAACAGCGGACCTCAGCATCATCTCATTGGAAATTAACTGGTTCTCGCCATAATATAGCTGCAAAAATTGCTGAATTGGCAACAACTACTCACTCACTCACTCACTCACTCAATCACTCACTCACTCAAATATAGAAAACTCTCTTATGACTGCATCATTTCACTCAAAGAGGAGGTTTTGGAATCATAAAACTAGAATAACACCGCCACTCTCTATTGAAAGCATTTCCAAGACAACGAAAGTGGGCGGTTAAGAATGATATCGATTTTGTTTCTGTTCTTACGATGTTTCTCTTTAATTTTGAAACTGTTCCGACCATGTTGCATTTTTTTCTTTTCAATTTATAATATCTCTGCAAAGATCTAAGCCAAGAAATAAATTTGTAATAATTGAGCAAAATAAGCGATAAGCTATGAACAAATTTCATTTTATCATTAATTTTTTTTTCTTGAATCAACATATTTTACAACTTGCATTTGTAATAACAGAATGATATACTAATTCAGTATGTTTATTCTAGAAGCTATCAGTATAATTCTTCGTTCATTTTGGGACATTCAAAATAGGAAAAAGAATCAAAACCATAATTATTTAATTTTATGTATGCCAACGTATTATAATCCCAGTTTTAGCTATGATAAAATGAAACATGTAATGAAGCATATCACACATTTTTCATCGAATGAAATTTCCGCGTATTACGAACATCTTTAACAATAGAATACATTAACTGAATTACGGATACCAGAAAATGACATGTAAGGGGCACTTACCCCATTTCCCGATCAAATAAATATATCTTTTTTCTCACATCCCAAAATATTTTTCATATCCTTAAAATATAATATTGTTACAGAATTTACCCCCCAAAAAATGTCAAATTAAAAATCTGTATGATGTGATCAGCGGATCGTACAGATTCAAGGGTACTTTCTATGTCATATTTATGCATCATGATTTAAAATAGATATGTACCTAAAATAAGGTACCAGTATTCGATGTTTTTAACAAACAAATGTACAGATTTCAATCAAATTATTCTGAATTAATAAAACATATATATATATATATTATGTATCGTTATCAGAGCTAAATCAGCTGAGGATAATTTACAAGCATGTGTCTGATAGTATGAAACATTTGTTTTATAGCGTCAGCAGATATTCAAAGTAAATTGAAACACACATTTTGGTTGCACACTGCTATCAATATATATATCCTAATATCTCCGTTCAATTTATCTCGAAAAAATATAGAATGTTATTTTTAGCATATTTAAGCTATTTGTTGAGTGTTTTATAGTTTCTATTCTGATTATGATGTATGATAACTATAACCTATATATTTGTGCGGAGTCTGTGAAATTGGATGAATAAACATTAGAGAAAACCAAAGGGGCAATCAAGAATGGGCAATCCAGAATCACTGGTAACATTGAATACGCAAGACACATGACGAAGACAAACAAAGCACAAAAACACAACACAACATAGAAAACTATAAAGTTCGGGAAACACTGACGTCTACCAAAACCGGGGGTAAACCCAGATGCTCAAGAAGGGTAAGCAGTTCCTGCCTCTTATAAGACATAAGAAATATAATAATTTCTTTTCATACTGCTTTTCTTACATCATCGAAACTAGGTTACTTATACAAGGCTATTGCCTATTTTTTCTACAGAAAGTAAACATTCCAAAGCTTCGATTGAGATATACTGCTATAAATATTTATCTCACCACTTTCTTGCAAAACCTCTACACAGTAAAATTTGGTGCTTTGGTTTCCCTCAGAAAGTATATATTACCAGAAAACAATGATATTTAAATGTGTTATATGGATAAACTATCTTATTGTGACCGTCTGATCGTGATCGTATAGTATTTGGAATTACAACTATAAGTGCAATCAGTGACTATCACCGCTAACGTTGTGAATTCGAGCCCCACTCATTGCAAGGTGTACTCGATACATCATTTTGTGATAAAGTTTGTCAGTGACTTACGACACTCCGGGTTCCTCCACCAATAAATGGGACCGCCACGATATAACTGAAATGTCATTGAAAGTGGCGTTAAACGCCATAATCCTAATCCAATAATATGAATATGATAGTCCTAATATTTTTGGTTCATTCAAATTGATTCACAAATCAAGAAAAGTGTTCAGTAACACGATATTGTATGGCCATCTGCTCCATAAAGAACGTTGACTATAGATATACGACATACTCTCTTATTAAAGAACATCTCCTATTTGTTAAAGACAAATGCAATTCACTATTAGACCATAGGATGGGACTTATTAAAAATTGATAGCGCATAGAGAACGCTGCAACCCTTGTAAGTAGAAATCAACTTTAATACCATTGCTAAGTTCTATTAAGGCCCATTACAGAGTACAATGTTCAAACTCAGTCCTCTTTCGTCCCATTTTGGCTGCCATCAAAACATCCGTTCATAGATACACGATTTACTGTTTTCTTAAGCCTGTTCTTGTCATGAATATATCTGACATATAGCTCACTTGAACATATATTACCTATTTCAGGCGTCATCGTGGCCATGTTCATATGGTAGTTGAATTTACAACTATCGATGCAATCAGTGCTTACCACCACTGATGTCGTGAGTTCAAATCTCGACCAGGGCGAGGTGTACAACAATATGTAATAAAGATTGGTAGTAACTTGCGACAGGTCGGTGGTTTTCTCCGGGTTCTCCGGTTTCCACCACAAATAAAACTTACTGCCACGATATAATTGAAATATTGTTGAAAGTGGCGTTACACACCATCAAACAAACAAAAAACCAAACAAAGCGTATTTCACATTCAACCGAAAGCTCTGTTACAAAGCAGCACATTAACAACGACCCAATCTATAATTAATATGTTGCTTCGCGTGAATATGCATAAAATATTTTTTTAAATTTTATTCAGTTTAAATCGGTGTGAGTGAACGAGCATTGCTTAACACAAATAGAGCATTTATTCAGTTTATCATAGCAGGAACAAGTGACATTTCGGTAACATGATTTCTTATATACAGTGGTAGTTCAGCAGTCTGAGGGTACACATGTCGCTTCAACCACGATATACCACATGCTAACCATTACACCACAAGATTTAAATCTATTTGTAATATTCCAATGCGACACTTTGAAAACTAATGAAATCTGAACTAGGAAAAGAGAGACTGTTTCTCATGATGACTCCGGTGATGTCAATTTTCATGAATAAATCATTATTATAAATTGATAAACAAAAGTGTGTATCTGTCTGGCATAAACTGGTTTGACAGGATCGACTACATACATCTTGGTTAATAAAAAAACCTTATTGCATTATATTCAATTACATGTAAAAATAGGATCAATGTATTCAAAGGATGTAAATCATTGTTAATTTCAGTCAAATAAATATATATTTACGATATTAAAAGATTCTTACCTTATTGTAAGGAATGATGCATCTTTTGTCAGTAATTAAATACATAATCCAAAAACATCAATCATATTCTGAAAATCGAAGACAAGAAACATAATTGAAAGTCATATAAATTATATCGTTGATATGATTTAACTAGCTGGCCTTACGATATCAAAAATATAAATAATTTACGTGATATCTTAAAAATGTTTTCGCCAACATCTCAGTAGCTGAAATTCTGTAATTTAAATGTTTATAATCAATGCAGAGGTGTTGATATAGGTATATTGTGTGCAACATTATAGTTTCAGGCACTGTAGCCGTATAATGTTTCTGTTTCTGGGTGCATAGTGTTTTGTACCACGTGGTGTGACTATCAACAGTAAACACCGTGGTCGCATAGTGTGTTTGTACCACGCGGTCTGACTCAACAATAAGGACCATGGTCGTATAATGTTTCTATACCACGTGGTCTGAATGTCAACAGTAGACACCGTGGCCATATAATGTTTCTGTATCAAGCGCTCAGACTATCAAAAGTAATCATCGTGGTCGTGTAATGTTTCCATATCCCGTGGTCTGAATATCAACAGTTAACACCGTGGACATATAATATTTCTGTACCACGTGGCCTAACGGTCTACAGTAATCACAGTGGTCGTATACTATTTCTGTACCACGTGGTCTGATTATCAACAGTATGCTTCGTGGTCGTGTAATCTTTCTATTCCACGTGGTTTGACTATCAACAGTATGCACCGTGGTCGTACAATGTTTCTGTACCACGTGGTCTGACTATCAACAGTTTGCATCGTGGTCGTAGGATGTTTCTGTTCCACGTGGTCTGACTATCAACAGTATGCACCGTGATGGTATAATGTTTCTGTACCACTTGGTCTGACTATCAAAAGTAAGCACCATGGCCATATAATGTTTCTGTGCAACGTGTTCTGAATATCAACAGTAATTACAGTGGTCGTATAATATTTCTGTACCACGTGGTCTGACTATCAACAGTAAACACCGTGGTCGTATACTGTTTCTGTACCACGTGGTCTGACTATCAAAAGTAAGTACCATGGCCATATAAGGTTTCTGTACAACGTGGTATGACTATCAAAAGTAAGCATCGTGGTCGTATAATGTTTTTGTACCATGTGGTCTCATCATCAACAGTAATCACCGTGGTCTTATAATGTTTCTGTACCACGTGATCCCACTATCAACAGTAGGCACCGTGGTCGTATAATGTTTCTGTGACTCATGATATGACTATTAACAGTAATCAACGTAGTCTTACAATGTTTCTGTACCACGTGTTCTGTATACATCACGTGTTACAGGAACATTACAAATATGTATTGCTTACTCGTATACTATTTCTGTACCACGTGGTCCAACCATCAATAGTATAGTTTCTTTAATTAACACCATACTCATGTAATGTGTTGTGACTATCAATATCAGTTTAGGCGGACTAAAACAAAATTGGTTATAGGGAATATACATACATGATAATGCACCTTCGTTTCGAATTGTGTTAAAATAATGTATTAATTAAGACATGTAGGTAGTATTATTCAATTCATAATACTTTTTCTTCCAATAATGATCGCCTTTAACAAGTTGACGATTATGTGATATATAGTGATACTAGAAAAATAATAGACTACTGCAACAAAGCATTTAAATGTTTCACAAGTGTATTATATTTAACAGGAAGGAGACTATTGTAGCTAGTCCGTAAATAACACCAATACAAGACAAGATTGAAGATACCAAAATGGTAATCAGAAGCCTTAAATAGAAGGACAGACAACACAATGAACAGAGGAAAAAGGACAGACAACACAATGGCCAGAAGAAAAAGGACAGACAACACAATGGCCAGAAGAAAAAGGACAGACAACACAATGGCCAGAAAAAAAAGGACAGACAACACAATGGCCAGAAGAAAAAGGACAGACAACACAATGGCCAGAAGAAAAAGGACAGACAACACAATGGTCAGAAGAAAAAGGACAGACAACACAATGGCCAGAAGAAAAAGGACAATATGACAAACAATAATCTGGAAACACTACACAGAAAACGACAGATCGAGCAGCAGGAATCCCAATAAAAACAGCAGGTGAACTCGGGAGCCCCTGAAAGGTCAGCAGTTCCTGCTCCAAATGTGCTACTGCTAAACGACACGAACATCATCTAAAACATACTACTTTATTTCTGAATAATGATTTGGTATCCGTATTAGTATCGTTGGTAATTTTTAAGGACTGTTTTCGCATTGCTTTTTTACGAAAGAAGATATTGATGTGGAATGATAATATTTACATCGATATAACCGAGCTTTATTGTAACCTAAATACCAAGTGCATAGAGACCTACGCTATTATCATTGCTATAATCATCTTCTTATAAGATTAGCATTGCAGACTTAAATCATTCTTTTATCTAAACGTACTATTTCGAAAGATTTGAGCCATTAAACTCTCACTGTTTTCTGATCACCTGATATATGTTTTATGTAATATATCAGCATTGGTGTATCAATTAAATATATACACTTTATTTTGTAACTACGCACTCAATTTGGTTACCAAAACTGGGGAAAACAAAAAGACACGGACAATTTTACGGAACAAGCGACACAATGTACGTTCATATATCTCTAAAGAATCAGAGTCATATACAGAGTTACATGTAGAGCATAAAATGATAAAATCACAAACCACACTACAAAAGAATAGGCTTACTGGTGAACTTATTAATATCAAGGGCACGGGTGGCTCGATGAGTTAGGTAGATTACCTAATAACTCATGCAAGCATATCGCAAATACAGCGTGGGTTCGCGCCCGGCCTTGTAAATTACAAAAAGGTGCATTCGACTCGCAGCCGCAAGTGATAAAGTTTACCACTTACTTTCCCATGGTCGGTGGTTCTCTCCGGGTACTCCGGCTTCTTCCACCACTAAAACTGGTCGCCATGATATAGCTGAAATATTGCTGAAAGTGGCGCTAAAACACCAAAAATCGAATCACTATTTATATCATGATTGTGACTAATGCTTGGAATAAATCTCATTTAAGCACAATTCGCACTATACGTACACTATTAGTTGGAATACAGTGTGAAATTAAATTCGAAAATATAAAAGAAATAATACAATTCCCAGCAATATAAGTTTACAAAGACTATGTCTGAAATAAGTAACATGTCGGGTGTCTGATAAGAAGCTGGAACTGGATACACCTCTATAGGACCTGGGTTCACATCCGATTTGTGGTGGGGTCCGTGTTGTTCATCTTTTTAATTTTTAAGTTTTGCTTTGTTTTTGATTTGTTTGTCTTTGTACTATGTATGTCTTGTACCCTGAATGTAGCTAGTTTATATGGATGGTCTAATTTTGATTGCCCCTTCGATTTTCTCTAACTTATATATTCTTACTTTACGAGAACTGACACCATTCTGTAATCATAGAGATCCGCCATAACAAAACAATATAAATGAGACAAGTAATTAACCAAGGTAAAGTTAAAATGTATAAAAGTTTAATTTTATTTCTTTATCATGGTATCTGACAGAAGCAGGAAATATATCACAGTTGGAGAAAACATACTTTGGTAGTCTCATCATGTAAGATAAATAACAGATGAAGAAAACATCTATATCATTATTATCTGTTTAAAAACATAATTCATATCATTTGGAAGATGATCGTTATCCATAAAATATGATATGAAAAACATCTGAATAAAACATAGCTGGCAAATTGAGAAGCTAATCTAGTATTCGTTTTCTTTTTATTTTTTATTAAATAGATAAATACACATTTAAATCATTTTTAAGGAATTTTCAATTTTTTTCTAAATTTCATTATTTCAGTCAACACTCCCATGGTTTATTAGATATATTTTTATCGAAATGTACACTTCTTAAATTATGTAACGTTCGGACATAGATGACATTAAGGGATTTGAGTTGTTTAGAACCTTGTTTGTCTTGCTCCCAAAGACTTTTAAAATATTTGGTGTTTCAAATATGTTGGTTTTTAGCGTACCTGTGGAAGGTTATTCCACAAGCCCGTCGTGCACATTAAATTTGATTACTACGTTTTTATTAGATGTATTAATGAGGAAAGGTAGCTATGAATATCACTTTCGAACTGAGCAGACGTTTAAAGCTATAAGTACCGATCCTCTCCCACCTCCGCAAACACACACACACACACAAGCACAAAATCATACTTTAGAAACCGTTTCAAAATCATATATAATATAAACATTAGAGAATACCGAAGGAGCAATAAAAAATAGACAATCCAGAAAAACTGGCAAATAAACGTTAGAGAATACCGAAGGGGCAATCAAAATAGACAATCCAGAAAAACTGGCAAATAAACGTTAGAGAATACCGAAGGGGCAATCAAAAATAGACAATCCAGAGAAACTGACAAATAAACGTTAGAGAATATCGAAGGGGCAATCAAAATAGACAATCCAGAGAAACTGACAAATAAATGTTAGAGAATACCGAAGGTGCAATCAAAAATAGACAATCCAGAGAAACTGGCAACAGAGGGAACACAAGACAATATGCGTTGGACACCACTATGCGCAAGCAAACACAAATAAAGTAAATAAGACGCGAGCCTTCCTAAAACAACTGGACGTAAAGACGAACCGAACATCTTTTCTATGAGGAAATTTGTAGAAAGAGGTAGAATCTATACCAAATATAAAAAGCTGTCCTGGCATGGCATAGACACTTCAATTAAAATTTGCAGGGTTGGCTTATTTTATATGCCTATGCTTTCCCCTCTTAGTGAAATTATATGTACGAGTAAGATAATGCACTTATGTAATATATACCATGCATACGTATTCCGCTAAAAGACCACTAAGTGATAAAATAATGAAAAGCATAAACAACCAATCAAGACAATTAATCCATAAAAACACCAGTGAAATATGGAATACAACACCCAAAGGGTAAACATATAGTAAATAGCTTGTATTAATGAGGTTGTATACCTTCAGAAGATTTGATCTAAGCTGTGAAATAATAAGATTGTTTTGTTAGTGTTACATATGATAAAAATGAATACACACCCATATTGACAATGTTAATCCTTAATTGGACGTAATCACGATCTAAGCAAACAATTAACATTGTTATTGCTACACAAATTCAGAAAAAGTCACAGACTACCAATTGAGGAATATGGCGAGGTGTACTCGATAAAGTAACTTGTGGCAGGTCAGTGGTTTTCACCGGGTAATCCGGTTTCCTCCACCAATAAAACTGAGCGTCATGATATAGCTGAAATATTGTTGAAATCAATTCAGGAATGGGAAATCAAAGTGATATAGGACTGATAAATTCAGAGGTTACGACAAAAATAATAACTCCATATGGACACAATCTACATTCAATTGTCATATATATTCATGTTACTAATTTTCAATTTCATCTTTCAAGCATTTGTGCACTATTGGCAATACATTTACAGCCATGATATCTGCCAAGACCATTCCATCAAAGTCCCTAATGTAACAATTTAGAAGTAAAACCACAGCGACATTGTCAAAACCAATACCATACATAATATGAATGACTTGAAAAATAATCATATATCAAGTTCCTAAGGTAGAGTGGTAGTTAAATGAAAAAGATAATGGCTGTGGAAATTGGTTAAAATTGCACGTGAGTACACGAAAGCATAGACCCCGCGGTACCATAGGATCTGACTATGCCATTTGAAAGTTAAAATGACAATGTCAGAAATTTTATCAAAAGGTTTAGAATAAGGGGTTCCCATTGGTGGTGTCAAAATAAGGTTTGTAGTACTGATATCTCATGTGATTTTGTGCATAGTGAAATCCAATTGTAATTAAAAGACGATGACATTGTAAAATGACATTATAAAATGTCTGAACTCAAACCCCAACCCGAGCGTAACATACGAGTTGTGTGGTTCACACATTTCAATCAAGATATTGGATATTCATAATGACAAATTTAAATAGTCTCATTTGTCTTAGAGTCTAGTAGAACATGATATTATTTGTTGAGATTGCAAAGGTATTATTCAACATTCAAACCATGTTAAATGTATTTGACAATATAAGCACATATATGATGGCGTTCCTCTAAATTGAAGGCATAATTTTCGTCCCACTTAAGGACAATTCATTTTTCTGAAAATTAATATTAGTTGACAATGTAGCCGTAATTGAATGGTATATTGTAAACTGTAGGTATACAAAAATATTTGATTGATTGATTGATTGATTTATTGTTTTAACGCCACCTTCAGCAATATTTCAGCTATATAATGGCGACCAGATTTAGTGGTGGAAGAAGCCGGAGTACCCGGAGAGAACCACCGATCATGGGCAAACAACTGGTAAGTTTTACCACTTGCGGCTGCGAGTCGAGTGCACCCTTCTTTGTAATTTACAAAACCAGGCGCAAACCCACTCATTGAGCCACATATAAAAGTAACTCAGTATTGTCCCTTGTGACTTACATTTTCATAGGCATCAGTCATGATATTAGATTTGATCAATTTTCTTCAATCGATAATTTAGTGCTTTGCAATAATTTAGTGCTTTTCATGTTGCATTATTAAATGCAAAGGAATGGTAAATAAATTACACTCGTAGAACGATAAGAGACTGGAAATAATCAGTTGTACAACAAATTATTCAGTATGTCTGCTTTTGTGGCAATCTCGTGTCATGAATTACGAGAATAACAGACTGCTCGAGAAACCGAGAAAAAGTTTATTTTTTATTTTTTTTGCGTTACAATTGATAGGTAAAACATCACAGACGAATACAACAGTCAATGTGTGCATCATAATTAACCAAATGTGATTTATAATGACATTCTCTATATATATCTGAGCAGTAAGGAATTCCTTTCCCGGGCACAGGTGACAGCCGAATCATTTGTTTGCGTTACAATTGATAAGTAAAACATCCCAGACGAATACAACAGTCAATGTGTGCATCATAATTAACCAATTGTGTTTTATAATGACATTCTCTATATATATCTGAGCAGTAAGGATCTCCTTTCCCGGGCACAGGTGACAGCCGATTCATTTGTACATCTAATTTGACTTAGGTGCGTTAAATCAAATGTAATAATGCATTTATTAGCAAGACATAGACCCCAGACATACACGTAGGTGATCTTAATGGCTTTTAAATTATTTCAAGTTATTTACTTTGAACGTACCCAAAGATCAGCCTAGAAACGCGTCGTTATCACTAAATTGCATATCTAATTGTTTTTCAAGCTTGTTAAAACGGTAAATATTTGCTATAAGACATAAACATCATAAAATGCCGTATTTACAGATTACATACATAATCAATGTACGGATCATATAGCGATATACTAATTATATAGGGACCGCCGTGGTCGTGATTGTATGGTAGTTGAATTGATAACTACTTATGCAATCAGTTCGTATCCCTACTAACGTTGTGATTTCGAACCCCGTTCAGGAGAAGTGTACCCGAAACAATATTGTGTGATAGAGTTTGTCAATCAATGACTTGCGGCAGGTCAGTGGTTTTCTTCATGTACTCCGGTTTTCTCCACCAATAAAACTGACCGCCACGATATAGCTGAAATATTGTTGAACACCAACCTAAATAATATGCTAATTATACTTTTGATAAGGTAGTAATTTAATAAACCAAGAGTGTTTTAAATTTTTAATTACTTGTTGACTTCTATTTGACCATAAGTCAGCTATTTCTATGTTATATTCAAGACGAGATCTAAAAATAGTTTGTTGAAAACATCAAAAGGATGATCAGAAACTGTAAAGACAGCCGATACGTTTTCCAAAAGAAAAAGGACAAACAGACAAACAATAGTGGACAACAATCTTCACAGAAGACAGACAATTAAGCAGCTTGAACCCCATTATATCAAAGTATGAAGTGGACCTAGCTGTACCTGATGTATCCTTTATTTCAATGTGATAGATGGACACGACATATTCACCAAACTGAGAATTGATCAGTGAAAGGATAACTCTTTGCAACAAGAGTAGCACATTGAGTGCCACTTTGACTGCGTGCTGTCATGGACACCTAGCACATTACTAGATTGTACTATGTATTTTATTATAACTTATTTACCATCGAACGTCTGTATTGAACTTACCGTACAATAACTGTGTAGGTAAAAGTAATATTGTATGGCTAAAAGGAGGGGTGGGTGAATTGTCATTGAGACTTTTCATATCCATTTTAAGATACAATTAGTCGTTAGTAGCAACATGAAAAGCATGATAACCTACACTATAAAGGTCATAAAATGTCACGTCTTTGTGTGGATGTGTGGGGTTTTCTAGTAAATATCCACAAAGCACATCGCTCAACATGTGTACATCTCTAGAAATCAATGATTACATCCTTTCTGCAGCCCACGACACTGACATCTTAAATTGTTTTAAATTATTTCAGTAAGTTTAAATGTGTAAGATAAGCTCGGGTTTTTACCACCCACTAACCACAAAACATCCTTAATTGACAAATAATATTGCTTGGAATCAGACAAAAAAACTCATCAGCAACAATAAACGTGTTTCTACACGTGTCCTCCGATTGATCTTCTTTCAATTTCCTCCTACTACAATTGTGTGGGCACAACATATTTGTCTATTTTTGGTAGTAAACTAATATTATTTCACTCCAATGCGGTTCATAGTGCGGATTATCAAAATTGATGATTCTTAATTGTACAATTACAAATATCACAGAGAAAGGTTATTACATATATTTGGAATAATTTATTGTCAACATCATATTTCACTTTTTTTCTTATTTTAATCATTATTGATGTAATTATGGATCATAATCCATCCCCTTCATACATTACATTGTGTGGTAATTTATTACGTTCCACATCAATGGAATTCAAACAATAATATAGAGATGTGCATAGTCTTCCTTATTATTTTAATATTTTCCCCACCGGCATCAACTGACTTTATCCGGTGTTTTGAATGAGTATGTTGTTGTTCAATTTCAAGACAACGAATTTCAATGTGTTGTACGTCGGCACATCATATTGCATATTGTAAAAATATTATTCTGTCTTCTCATCTGACCAACTATCAGGTTTGTCGTCAGGCATGGACAGTTTTCAAAAGGAGATATGACATTAGTAATACTATATCCATCGCAAATGTCAAACTGACTCTACATAGTAATATGCAAAAAAACATATGAAGCTTCTTTGGTTGGTAATACAATACACCCAGCGCCGTCTAAGCGCATCGGAACGCGGACGCCATGAGCATATGGTCCCCATGCTAATGTATGTATGTTGTGCATAGGTTGTTTTTTAATGTTTAAACACTGATTTTGTTGGAAGTACCAATGCAATAAATATATATATGCTTAATTTTATCGAAATTTACACTTTTATTGCCGTGGGGGGGTTGGGTAGGCAGGGGTCACAGTACACTGCTTTGACCTGGGGGTCTATAATGCTGCTAAGACGGCCTTGAATATATCACATGACACTATTCATATGCATACATATGGAGACAAAGATCTTCGCCTTAGGGCTAGTGGTCAATGAACTATTGAGCACGATTTTGTATTCGTACTCGAGAAAAAACAGCCAAACAGAACACTGTATAAAATAAATATTTGGTTCTGATTGGACAATTTTGGAGTACGAGTACACAACTTCTACAATCCAACAAGGCAATTCAATCGAAATGAGCTCCGAATGGATGTGATAACGTAAACAGCACTGACCCGCTACCAGACAAACATAACTCTTGTACCAATTTCTATTTACTTTTTGCAAACTTATTTTTCTCATTTGACTTCATTCACATGTACGACAATCATTTAATAATAGTAATCGACCAAGGTATCATACAGCAAGAAATCCCACTCACACCGAATTTGTTCCTTCAAATCATGTTCCATTAATTATGGCCAATTTTAAATGGAAATTATATAATAATTAATATATCTTGCATTCATTGTTTTGCTAAATAATGTGTGTTCAGCGTGAATTGTATACTTTATGCTAACATGAATCAATGGCTTTGTGTGCTTATTAGTTTAAGCATAATTGATATTACTCTGGCGGGTTTCTCGACAAATATTAATTTGCTTATTCAAAAGAAAACAGTTTTGAAATATTTCAATATTTAAGGTATAACCCACCTAGGTATCAACCTTGTCCAATAAATTGTGCTGACTAGGGAAATATGAGCGATGCGGCCTTCCAATTGATTCTAAATTCTAAAGCTATATATATATATATACCGGTGTATATATAGCATCGTTATAAATTACCAGCAATATTACCTAAGCAGTGGTTTATTAAAAATGCACATACACTTCTGCATTATTCATCAAAACCTTATGACTCTTTTCATTTAGATTGTAGAAAATAAATGTCTCCCATTACTCATTAAACCGATTGTTTTTCTTAAGCGAATAAGACACGAAGGTATAACATTACGGATAATGTTGGCATAAGCCTGTACTTTCTGACTGAAAGCACATTTTCAAATTTTAAAAACACTTGTGCAACATTATGTGCAGCTGCAATGTGAAGGTGTATTTATTCGAATAAAAACGTCTATATCAACTTAAGTGTACACAGCACAACGCGTTTCTGGAATAACCTTCATCAGGTACGTTTCTGGAAAAACCTGCATCAGGTACGTTTCTGGAAAACCCTTCATCAGGTACGTTTCTGGAAAAACCTGCATCAGGTACGTTTCTGGAAAAACCTTCATCAGGTACGTTTCTGGAATAACCTTCATCAGGTACGTTTCTGGAAAAACCTTCATCAGGTACGTTTCTGGAAAAACCTTCATCAGGTACGTTTCTGGAAAAACCTTCATCAGGTACGTTTCTGGAAAAACCTTCATCAGGTACGTTTCTGGAAAAACCTTCATTAGGTACGTTTCTGGAATAACCTTCATCAGGTACGTTCAAAGATTGGAAAGCCAACTAATTCAAAAAGGCTTTGGAACCTAGAAGACTAAAGGACTTAAAAATTACTACCAAAATCGACTAAGGTCACCTATGAATGAGTTGAGAAGAATCTTAATTTTACTACTAATTTCATTATTTAGGACTATAAATTTCAATAATAAATATATCTACTAAACCATATGAGTGTAGAAATACTGACTACTGGGCGACACATTGCTTATCCTACACGTGCCGGATAAAAATCAATACAGAGCAATTTGCATATACTAAACAGAACGACCTTATTACCGTAAACGACCTACAATCTACCGATCGAATGTCGTGTACATCGAAGCTTCCTTAAAAGGCATTAGCACATGTTTGCTCGTTAAATGTATGTCACTTGGCATTATTGGTGTGAGTAAAATCCCGTCGAAGGAAAAACATGATACAAAAACACATGGCAGCTTAAAAATATTACTCTAACACTGTTGGGTTGAATGATCAATTTAGATATATTTAACACAACTCGGAATCATTTTGGAGTCCCATGGGTGAGAGTATCTATATATATACAATACAGGTACATTGTCGTTAAATGTATAATTTATTTGCACGAGCTTTAGAAATAGATAGAAAAGTGAGCCTTTGGTGAGATTTTCTATCCCGTTTCGTAACGAATGCGAATCAATTTTACATATAACGACAATGTACGTATATTGCGCTTATCTTGCAATATCAAAAAGTATATAACACCTACCTAGTTGAAAATAATTGAAACAAGCGTCGTTCTAATCGTTTTCAGTGGTGTAATCTGTGACGTCAGAGCTTATACTGTTACCGTTTCTTTCTGTCGCTCCACATGATTCAGATACCAGAAATAATTTATTAGGTCCATGACCTAATAACACTGAAATTTATTTGACCACCTTTATTAGTACTCAAAGTCACTCAGTTGCAGGATAAATAGTATTACAGTCACTTGTAATATTTAATTTTTGAGACTGTATGATATAAAAATCGTCATTTGCAATATACAGCTGAAATTGTTGTGTTGGATTGCCGTCATATGAATAAACAATATATGTGTATATACCATCACCACACGCCTAAACAAATGCATATGTTCTGCCTTAAGCATCACCCGACGTGACAAGGTACCACCTCGGTTAATGAAGCTATATTTAAATAAAGTGCCCTAAATTGCTTAGCGTATGGTGATGCACGGTAATTACGATGTGGGTTGAAATCCCACACAGGCAAGAACAAAAAAAAGAAAAAAAAGAACAAAACAAAGCAAGGAAACTTGCATATTTACTCTTCAATCCTTCAGGATAGGAACTACCAAAATCAACATTCAACGAATAATCAATGTCAATGTACAAACAACACGACATAAATAATAAAATTAAATGATCGGAAGATCAGATTCTAAAAGAGGCAAGTGTGATACAGTAGATCAGATAGACTGTTGAATATTTAGTTGGCATATAATTGTTCTAGGAAATATATTGCTACATTGCATGCAAATCAAAATCATATATATCTAATTACTTCTGAAGATGAAAGCGGTTTTAAAGTAAAATGTTTGACTAATCATCAGCATAATCGATTTTTCAAATCATACAGAAATATGTCTTTGTACAATATAATGAAAAATATACTGAGTAATTCACAATTTAGATTCCATTTAGGTTATAAGAATTAATGACATACCAGTTTAATATGTCATAATTTTATTCAAGG
This sequence comes from Bathymodiolus septemdierum, assembly GCA_963383655.1. Classification (NCBI taxonomy): domain Eukaryota; kingdom Metazoa; phylum Mollusca; class Bivalvia; order Mytilida; family Modiolidae; genus Bathymodiolus; species Bathymodiolus septemdierum. The sequence continues at coordinate 87,461,445 of OY726517.1, read as the reverse complement.
TTACTGTAGATTATGATTAACATCTTAAATAACATTTCATGTTTACACGCAGCGAGAAAAATGAGAAATTAAAAAAACATTAGAGAATAGCGAAGGGCCAATCAATAATAGATTATTCAGAGAAACGGCAACACATGCCACATAAGACGAGGAAAAACAAAGCAAAAACTCAGCACAATATGTGTTGGACACCACTATGCACAAACAAATACAAATTTGTAATTACACGTGACAATGGTAGTTATGGTTTTTGTCAAACTATTTCATAGATTGTATATAGTTTCCATGAAAACCATTATAGTATTTCATGTTTGTATTTATTTGCAATAGTTGAATAATAAAATGAAAAGCAAAAAAATACCATACTGTCAGGACAATTCCAAAATATAATATCATAAATCGAACAAAGAGGCAAAATCGATACACCAACAAATACATACTTTCCTGGATAGGTATATATACCCTAATAACAAGTGACGGGTTTAAATTAGTTTTATGAGATAATAGAGAAATGATACAACCACGTAAGTGTTTTCTACATGTGAGTAAAATGCCAACTCAAACAAGTAACAGGACCAACAGCGTTATTATATACAACAACATTCGATCTTCGTGATAGTGACAGTGAGGTTTTCATATGTATACTATTAGTTCCCATTATATAGATAATAACTTTGAGCCAAAATATAATTGAATTGTCAATACCATTTGTCGTCATATGTACACAACTGACAGAATACTTTTCAACAATTTGCTGATATCTTCCGAAAGATTTTATTTGAAAGATAAGATGAAACGATCCTTTAAACATTCTTGACTTAATAGTTTAGTACCTAGAATACTGTGACGCAAAAAAATGTCTGAATACAAAGTGCAATCTAAAACGTAGACTATGAGTTGTGGAATATGCACTCCATACGTGGGAGAGATTAGTATATAACTATCAATCTGTGGAAAGTTTGTAATGGCAAAAATTGAAGTCGTCTGTTTTGTCTTAAATGTTGGTATCAAACTTAAAGTAAATGTCAAGAAAATATGGACAATATTGGAATGTAAATATGTATGTATTGTACATGTATATATATATATGTATATGTATGCATGCATATGTATGTGTGTATATGCATAGATGTATGTGTGTAGATGTAGGTGCGTATGAATAGGTATATTTAATTAAAGTCTGATACTCATCAGTTATATTATATTATTTGAAAGTATTTTAATTATATAAGAAAATATTAATATAAAATACTTCATAAGTAGCTTGGGCTTTTGAAGTAAGAATGTAACAAGCATTTTGAATAAAAATATATTGTTGTTGAAGAAAAAAAAAGAAGAAAATATGGAAAGGAAGTAGTGTCGTTGTTTCCTTTATCTCAAGTTCCTTGGAGTATATTAATAAGTCTGGATTATTAGTTGACAGAGCATCATTAATATGAAAGTAAGTTCAAAGACCTTAGTTTCTGTATGTTTGTCTTTGATACACACAACCTCATTGGAGTATAGAACAAGATTGCCAAGGAGAGGGCACAGTTTGTTCCCATAGGGATGCCTTTGATTTGTTGAAAAATGTTCCCTCCGAACTCGACAAAGATGTTGTATGGAATCTGATTACCTTTTTGGTATCGGCAAATCTTCTTATCGATTGCAACTACAACATTCTGAAAGCCTTTTTGCTTTGTAGCATTTTTACCCTTTCGTTTCATCTTTGACAAAATAGGTTAATTCGTGCCCGAAAACTATAATCTTGTAACGTAGCATACAATTTTTAAAAAGATCATTGCAGACAGAACGTCCTTATTACTGTAAGCTACCCACAATCTACAAATCTCGCGGACGTCGAGATTATGTATGGTCGAAGCCATTAAAAGAAAACCAAAAGATACTAAGGAAAACTTCCATGCAAGGATTTATTTATTGGTAGCTTATTTTTTCTTTATTTATTAAACTAAATGCTGTAATTTAATGCCCAAGGACACGCAGTTTCAAAATCAAATGTATTTCATTGTCAACTCATGACGTCATGAGTAAACAAATACAGTTATTCCCATTGTCCCGAAGGAAATTTCCTCAAGAAAAAGCTTTCCAACGTGATAGTTAGTGCATATTATGATATTGCATAAGTAAATAAAAAGCAAGAAAACAATATTGGGAAAATCAAGCAAAATATAATTAATGCGCAATTACGTCTTCTTCATAGGCCGCGCGCGCATGCTCATATTATATATATATTCTGCTTTCCTATTAACATCAAAGAACTTACGTCAATGTTTAATTAAATAAGCTGATGCAGTACTGTCACGTCAAATTAAATAATATACGTTAATTTTCTACTGCTAGATGATCCACTGAGAAAAATTACAAATGGATGCCAAGGTGATAGGTAGATTTAAAGTGCTACATAAGTTGCCACTGGATAAAGGTAATTGTGGTCCTAGACAAAGATAATCTGCCAATTAGAGGGAAGAGTACAACATAAAACATCATTAATGTGGATGAACAAAACAAACAGTAGTGAACCCAATAAAACTGAAGAAAATGACAAGGGAGGATGAACTCCTACAAAAGTAGTCAGTATCTCCTACCACATGGAAGAATCTCACTTATCGTGTATGATACTTACACGAATATAGTTTATATTCATAAATGGTGGAGGGAATTACAAGAGTAACACGACGGGTGCCATATGTGGAACAGGAACAGCCACAGTTCTGGAACACCTGAGTTCACCCCCGGTTTTTAATGGGGTTTGCATTGCTCGATCATTAGTTTTCTGTGTAATGTTTAGCAGATCGTCGCCTGACCTTTTGTGTTTTTTCCGTTGGTCATTGTGTTGTTTGTCCTTCGATTTACGGCTTCTGATTACCCCATTAGTATCTTCAAACTTTTCGTCAATAAGCACAGCTTAATTGCAAGCATGTTGCATTATTTATATGTTGTTTCTGCGCATTTGGTTTTCCCTTTTTACGTCTGTTATTTAATCAATTCAGATTAAAGTCATAGAAATATTTATGTTAGTGATTAAGCATCATCTCCAAAACAAACATTTACGTGCAGCATATTTCACAAGATAAAAGTCCTGAGCTGTACTTCACAAGCTTCTATTTAATTTTTATTTTGTATTAGAGTGTATTTATATCATTTTGTAATTGGCATATTTAACCATAATACATACAGTAGGTATAGAACCACGCCAGCTTACATCAATGTTTAATTATTATAAAATATTAAAACCATGCGGATCTATGCCAACGATTTATTTATTACACGTCATGTAATTAAACTTAGCAAAATGATAAACCTTTAAATCGTTATTTATTTTGATATATAGTAATTGTTTACGTTCGTATACATGCAATGAAACGGAATTAATTCAATCCTCGATTTAAGTGTATCCTAAACAAAGCAGCTTGATTGAATGTTCCAACTTTCTGTCTACCTTGAAATTCCATCAAAAATATATATTTATAATGTAGATGGAACATATTGTTTACGTTCTTTTTGTTTACATGTATATACAAAGTGTAATTGTTGTGCTTGTCCCAAGCCAGGACTTGGATTTCCAACGTTATATGTCATTGTCCGCCCCTCCTTTGTGCTCAGTGAGTTAAGGTGAGATGTGATTGTTCGTTTTGTTGATATTGATGGAATTGTTGACAATCATAGTTCAATTTTTCTTTTCATGACTTCAAGAAGTTATATTCAGATAGGTTTCGCTGATCACCTTACATTTACTCGGAGGTATTGTTGATCGGGTGATATAAGTTGTAGTCCTCTGACCGCCAGGATAAAATCCCAAATGGGAGTTCAAGCCCCGATAACCACCTGACGTGTGACGATTTCATGAAAAGTAGAACAGCGTTTTATCAACCTCATTGGAATCTCACACCTGTTAATACTAGTAAGTTCGATTACGTAGAGTCTGACATTATTTTCAATTGGTACAGTATAATTCATATCGTTTGATCATCACCAAAAACGCCGCTGACACACACCATTGCGTACTTTGTGAAATATTGAGCAGATACGATATGGTATTGTGATATGAAAAATAATAAGCTGTAACAACATTCACTTCCTATATATTATGAGTATGAGTATCTCTTGACCTTACAATATTTCATGTATGTCGTTGTTCGTTTTATTGGTGGCGACAACAGACAGCTGAAATAAACCAGGTCGTAAAATTGGAAGAGCTTTTCTCTGATCATCATTTGCGTCTATTAAACTTCTATTAGAAATCTACGCCGTATCTTATATATATATATATATACTTTATAACAGCACAAGTGGGTTAATGTACTTTGGATTGTCTCTTGCCTCGCCATTCTAATCGCTTAAATAGCATTTACGGTTAAGACACTAATTACCGAAGCCTTTAAATATTTTAATGAAGCATATCGATATTTTAACATACGTTTGTACTTCACTGACGTAGGTAATAATGTCTGATATGCTTACAAGAAGCAATGTGGATGATAATGAGAAAAAAAACCCATCTAGATCACCTAAAAGTGCAGGAGTAGCAACAGTTGTAATGTCGTTCATCTAATTGATACGGCCCTTACCATGCTCCACTTTATGTCGTATTTGTGTTGAATGTAGTGTTTTAAACAAAGATATGACAACGAAGTCAATACATAAGTATTTGATTTACTAATACAAATATCATGATGACAGCAACCGTCAGAACATCATACAATAACTAATATTATACCAGCCACAGTACTCCCATTAACTGATCATTATATAAACAATACTCAGGATTATGTGTTTATACTATACAAATACAACCAAATGATTTTTTTCTTTTTCTTTTAAAGCATAAATAGTAAACATGGCTAAACATTAAATGGTCGATGACTCACAAATACTCAAAATAAATCAAACACATTAAACAAGACGGAATCTTTGCTTTGATCAAAATCACAAAAAAAAAAAAAAAATCTGTCATTAAGTGTATAGATGACAATGAGAAAACATCAACTGTATATTTTTGTTCTTCGTTTCATGTTCAGAGTTTATTGTCAATGATAGAAAAAAAAACTTTGAATATAACAGAAGCCGTAAATCTAAGAAGGACATGCAATACAATGGCCAAGGACAAACAACGATCTACAAAACATTACACATGTACCTACATGTCGAGCAACACGAATCCCACAAAATGTCGGGAGTGAATGATAAGCAGATCCTGCTTCACATGGTACACCCGATACCCATGTACGTAATATACTTCTGAATGAGTATGAAGCAAACATTAAATGCTTAAAACAATGAAGCAGCCATTAACCTTTAGATAAGCTGTATTATTGTCCTTGACATGCATTGAGTATGCTACTCGTCAAACACGAGCCACTCGTTTATAGCCATTCGTATATGTGTCGTCTTGTTTGTTTGTATTTTGAATTCGATTCAGCTTTAGACGCTATTTTAGATATAAAAGATAATAATACAGGAAACCAAGAGACAATTATATTAATAATTATCCTACATTCGCTCTATTATAGCAGTCAAATTACATTGTCTGAATAATTTGTGTGGTATATTCTCTGACTATAACGACTTCTGGTTACCATGCTTCTATGAGTGGAAGCGGCCAGACAGGTCTTCTCAAGCTACTAAGTGGATACACATAGGATTTCTTTGCACTGGTTTGAATGACATTTGTTAAGGTTGTTTTCTATTATTCTGACATTGTAGGATAATTTGAATATACATTCATCGTCTCTGAACATAAATTTATTTCTACCACTCCGCAAGACAAGCCTCTAATTTCTACCTGATCCAAAGTCGCTCTCTCATGTAGGGTGTATAATTGTATATATACTCTATATTTATATGCTTATATCAAATAACTACATCACGGCACAATCCATACAGATTTAGTTTACGATGTTGTGAATTTGTTTTGTTTGTTTTTGCTCTGTGGATTGTTCCAAATGTTGCTTGCCTCTCTGGATTGTTCTTCCGTGATTGTTTTCTCTTACGCTTATGTACGAAAATTACATCAAATGTAGAAATATTTTTAACAGACCACTAATTATGATATATATATGAGGGATAGAAACATACTTTCCATTATATTTTACGAAATTGTTAAAACGACAATTTATCAAGCACAACTGAAAAAATACAAAATGACTGATTTATTATATTTCAACTGTATTCTAAAATCATTACATGTAGATCTACTAATGGCATCTTCCACATCAATATTAATGTCAAATGAAAAAAACCCAATTCATATTGGAAAACATGAATTACCATTACAAAAATTAGAATGTCATTTAAAATGCATTATCTAAAGCCATAAATAAGACAGCAAACCGCTATCAACCATCTAAAAAAATTAAAACCATTCATTAGAAGACATCCAATGTCAAATGGTAGAAAACCTATTAATACAACATCAACATAAACACGAATAGATGAAGATAATAGGAAAGCAAAAACAAAATGGTCTCAACACAAAATTAGATGTAATTTAAACGCCTTGTATTGACAATTAATTAACTCAATAATAACATAAATCATCAAAATAGCTACCTTATAATGTAACCTTAATATATAATGACATTTGGAACAAAGACTGTGTAAATGTGAAGAGACATCTCATAAATAATATACGGTTATATGTTTTATTACTGTCTGGTCTGTAGTAGCAATCAATGGTAGGGTTATATGTGTTTTACTGTCTGGTCTGTAGTAGTAATCAATGGTAGGTTATTTGGTTTTCCAAGTTTTATACTTTAAGCCACCATAATGAAGGTTATTCCAGGTTTTCCAAGTTTGATACTTTAATCCACCATGATGAAGGTTATTCCGGGATTTCTAAGTTTTATACTTTAAGCCACCACAATGAAGGTTATTCCAGGTTTTCTAAGTTTTATACTTTAAGCCACCATGATGAAGGTTATTCCAGGTTTTCTAAGTTTTATTCTTTAAGCCACCATGATGAAGGTTATTCCAGGTTTTCTAAGTTTTATACTTTAAGCCACCATAATGAAGGTTATTCCAGGTTTTCCAAGTTTTATACTTTAAGCAACCATAATGAAGGTTATTCCAAGTTTTATACTTTAAGCCACCATAATGAAAGTTATTCCAGGTTTTCCAAGTTTTATACTTTAAGCCACCATAATGAAGGTTATTCCAGGTTTTCCAAGTTTTATACTTTAAGCCACAATAATGAAGGTTATTCCAGGTTTTCTAAATTCTATACTTTAAGCCACCATAATGAAGGTTATTCCAGGTTTTCCAAATTTTATACTTTAAGCCACCATAATGAAGGTTATTCCAGGTTTTCCAAGTTTTATACTTTAAGCCACCATAATGAAGGTTACACCAGGTTTTCTAAGTTTTATACTTTAAGCCACCATAATGAAGGTTATTCCAGGTTTTCCAAGTTTGATACTTTAATCCATCATGATGAAGGTTATTCCGGGTTTTCTAAGTTTTATACTTTAAGCCACCATAATGAAGGTTATTTCAGGTTTTGTAAGTTTTATACTTTAAGCCACCATGATAAAGGTTATTCCAGGTTTTCTAAGTTTTATACTTTAAGCCACCATAATGAAGGTTATTCCATGTTTTCCAAGTTTTATACTTTAAGCAACCATAATGAAGGTTATTCCAGGTTTTCCAAGTTTTATACTTTAAGCCACCATAATGAAGGTTATTCCAGGTTTTGTAAGTTTTATACTTTAAGCCACCATAATGAAGGTTATTCCAGGTTTTCTAAGTTTTATACTTTAAGCCACCATAATGAAGGTTATTCCAGGTTTTCTAAGTTTTATACTTTAAGCCACCATAATGAAGGTTATTCCAGGTTTTCCCAGTTTTATACTTTAAGCCACCATAATGAAGGTTACACCAGGTTTTCTAAGTTTTATACTTTAAGCCACCATAATGAAGGTTATTCCAGGTTTTCCAAGTTTTATACTTTAAACCGTACCATAATGAAGGTTATTCCAGGTTTTCCAAGTTTTATACTTTAAGCCACCATAATGAAGGCTACACCAGGTTTTCTAAGTTTTATACTTTAAGCCACCATAATGAAGGTTATTCCAGGTTTTCCAAGTTTTATACTTTAAGCCACCATAATGAAGGTTATTCCAGGTTTTGTAAGTTTTATACTTTAAGCCACCATAATGAAGGTTATTCCAGGTTTTCTAAGTTTTATACTTTAAGCCACCATAATGAAGGTTATTCCAGGTTTTGTAAGTTTTATACTTTAAGCCACCATAATGAAGGTTATTCCAGGTTTTCTAAGTTTTATTCTTTAAGCCGTACCATAATGAAGGTCATTCCAGGTTTTCTAAGTTTCATACTTTAAGCCGTACCATAATGAAGGTTATTCCAGAAACCCGTAGTACACACACATTTAGAAATATACGTTTTTATTATATAAATATTATGATATTTGAAAAACAACTTGGCAATATTAATATGTAGTAAGACTATGTATTATAATTAAACCATATTATATGGTTGATAACTAAATAAACGAAAAGCACAGATATTGTACTTATGCAAAGAAATGTGCTGATCGGAACCACTATTTCCACAATACAATTATTGAGAAGGCTTGCATGTCTGGTTTTTTTTTATACTTTGATGAATGAATATGTAGCCTTTCAGATTGGAACCTAATTAAATAACTTTTAGATAATGCCGAAGGGGCAATCAAAAATGGATAATCCAGAGAAGCAGGCAATTTAGGGTACACAACAAAAACACAACACAATATGTCTTGGACACCACTTTACGCAAGCAAACACGAATAACGTAAATAAGACATGAGCCCTCCTAGAAACAGAAGGTGGCATGATAATAATTACTAAGACAATTATCAACAGGAAAAATACATTATTATGCTTTCATTTATCACAGTAGGTATCATTTTTAGTGTATACATGACACATGCTTTCCCACTGGATCATGTTTATTTAAGAATTATACAAGTGACTTGAAAAAAAGCACGATCTCAGGGTATTACGGAATAATCGATGCATGGTATGCAAAAAAAAAAAAAAAAATAAAAAAATAAATAAAGCCAACCCGGGACATTATGAAGCAATAAACATGATTGCATTAACGTGACATGCTAATAAACAAATATTGTTTCTGTTGGATCAGGATAACATTGCTATTACATTTGAAAACTGCATATATTTAAATATTCTAATGGGCTTTACTGTAATGAGTTGATAATACGTCTAGTACGGTATTGATAGCCAGTTTCCAGTCATTATATTACTTAACCTGAGTTCATGCCTTGTTCAATCTTTAGTTTTCTGTGTAGTGTTTTGTACATCATTGGTTCCCCTTTTTCTTGTGATCTTTGTATTGTCTGTCTTTCGATTTACGGCTGATGATTACCTCATTAATATCTTCAAAACATTTCTTACAAATTGTATCCAATGCCATTGTGTTGAGTAAGCAACACCAAGGGCGGGAATCGAACTCGCAAACCAGACGATAGTGGTGATAAACAATGATTCTGTTGGAAGACATTAATCAAACTACTATACGGTTATGTCAACATCGGTATGTATTGTGCAGAGGAACGATGTTATTTTAATAACTATATCTGCATACGAACCGAGAATGTAGTATGTGAAATAGGAAAGCATCTTACATCACACTAAAGGAAAGTTAATATCTTAGTTTACTTAAAATTGTTGAGAAGACAGTAATGTGATGGAAGTGCAATGTAGCTGAAAATTAGATATAAATATCAATTTCATATGAATGATTTATTACGGAAGTCGAACTTGTTTTTTTTATATTAAGAATTTGCACCTTCAGAAGAAAACGGAAAAAAACCCATTGTTGGGACTAATTGAATCTAATTTAAAAAGATATATCACCAACGAAAATGTTCAATGGAAATCAAGGACTGATTGCAGCACAGATCATACTGATTTACATCATGAAGATTGTGCTATGTATTGGATAAACTATCAGTGCAGTTTTTCACACCACAGTGGCTTCCGTGTTTCTATTTAATTAAATAGAAAAACAATAATTAAAACAATATTTGATTAGAGCGAAATAAAGCTCCTATTTTGTTTACAATCTTAAACATGCACCAAAAGCTTTGACTATTACTGGTAAACATGATGGTGAGGGGTTTCAGCTGAAATTAAGTTTTGAAAAAAATGGCGTCAATTTTAATTTGAATTCTGGGAAGAGATTTAAAAATCAATGATGCTTTGCTTAGTTACGTAATGAAACATGTCAATTTTATTTACTAACTATCAATCATGTTGTATTCAGTCACGACCTCTGCAGATGCCAAAGATCGTTCCTTAATCTTATCTTTTAAATTCGTTTGGGAAAATTTCAGACAGTCATCTTCCGATCAATTTAAATCACCATTTATCGAAACGTAATGGTCTGGTGATAGTAGCATGTCTATTTAATGGATCTTGGATTAGTGTGGAGTAGAATTTTATCAGTCTATGAGACAATTGTCAATGGATTGCGGTGTTAAGATATGTAGCTAAACTACATTAAAGACGACAATTCTCACTGGAAATATCATCACTATTAACAAAATAACAAAAGGCAACTCAATTAACAGATAAACAATTAAACCATTAACAGTACCAAGAAAACACAACTGAAAACAACAGTTAACAAATAAACAATTAGATAATAAACAGTCACAAAAACACAACTGAAAACAACAGCTAACCGATAAACAATTAAATAATAAACAGTTACAAAAACACAACTGAAAACAACAATTAACTCATAAATAATTAATCCATTAACAGTAACAAAGACATAACTGAAATCAACAATTAACAGATAAACAATTAAAGCATGAACAGTAAAATCACAACTGAAAACAACTGTTAACAAGTAAGCAAATATATTATTAACAGTCACAAAAACACAACTGAAAACAATACCAAACTTGACAAATAAACAATGAATTAATTAACAGTAACACAAACACAACTTAAAACAACAATTAACAGATAAACAATTCAACCAGAAACAACAATAAAACACAACTTAAAACAACAATTAACAGATAAACAATTTAACCAGAAACAACAATAAAACACAACTTAAAACAACAATTAAAAGATAAACAATTCAACCAGAAACAACAACAAAACACAACTTAAAACAACAATTAACAGATAAACAATTCAACCAGAAACAACAATAAAACACAACTTAAAACAACAATTAAAAGATAAACAATTCAACCAGAAACAACAATAAAACACAACTTAAAACAACAATTAACAGATAAACAATTCAACCAGAAACAACAACAAAACACAACTCAAAACAACAATTAATTGATAAATAATTAGCAGTCAGCAGTACCAAAAACTCAACTGAAAAAAACTCCCAATAAATACATATAGTTAAATACTGGAATATGGAAAGGAAATAAACATGAAGCCTGATTACGGCTTTTAATGATTTATCAATGTGATGGTAATTTTGTACCTTGTTGTTTTGCTTGTTCGTTTGCAGACCTATATCCGTTTTATTTTTCCTCTCTATCCAGACTACATTGTATATACCATTACTATGAGTGATATGGATGATAAAACTATTACTATACGTTAGACAATGTTTATAAATTCGGTCTTACTGACTCAACGTCCGATTGATCTGTCAGAGGACGTTATAGAAACTTGATTGATATGTAAACTAAACTGTTGACGTAGTTGAAGTCGATAAACACATTATTTTAGGAATGTCCAGGAAACAGATACCGTAATCATTTGCAAGGTTAATGAAATCGTGTTTTTAATCATTACTCGTGTCACTTTTATGTGAGCAATGCTATTTAGGACGCAAAGTATCAAATGCAATTTCGCGCAATTAAGAAAAGCTTAATAATGAAGTATCAAGATGGTTACTTGAAATATAAACATTCGCTTATTTTGTATCTAGTTTGGAATCGCCACTTTTTATTTAAATATATGTGCCAAGCAAGGAAAGTGGGTGATTACGTATATTCGTGCAAGGAGCATAGATTTTGCCACGGTTTTTAATGGGTTCGTGTTACTCGATCTTTACTTTTATATGTATGTTTTGTAGATCGTTTTTGTCATTTGTCCGTTTTCTTTTGGTCATTGTGTTGTCTGTCATTCGATATACGGATTCTGATTACCCCTTTAGTATCTTCAAGCTCTTCGTATATCTGTATTACCGTTGGAGATCCAATTATCAAGAGAATAAAATTAGGCCATTCTTTTGAGAGCAAAACAATAACTAGATATATAGTATTGAAATAAAACATGCTCTCTCGTTGTCGGTAAGCTTTGTAAACAACGCTAAATGGAACGCTCCTTCAACTACAGATTCAGAGCGATGACACATTGTATTTTCGAATTCAATAATTTTGTAACCTGCTTGTTTAATGAGGAGATTGCTGTTATTAATTCTAATTTTGGCATGATTTGATATATTCTGTCTTTCAATATCTAATTTACGTTAAAAAAATTACTCAATATATTCAACTTGAATATTTCTGTAAGTTCGTGATTTAGTTCTATTTCTTTCTACATTCGTCCTGATTTATGGTTTCTTCTTAAAAAGAAATACAATTAATTATCTCTCATTTTTGTAAACTCAGCAAATGATTTTTAGAAAAAGAAATGGTTTTCCCATATTGATCTTTTTGAATAACACGCTAAACTATTAAGTCAAGAATTTTTAAAGAATCGTTTCATCTTATCTTTCAAAAGGTTATTCTGAAGATATCAACACCTTCTTGAGAAAATATGCTGTCACATTCGTTCAGATGACGAAAGATGGGAATTAGCAATTATATTTTGGTTCAAAGTTCAATGTTATTTCCTTATGGTGGCCTGGTTAGCTATCTAATATCTTGGGTCTCTTTTATAGAACTAATATTATACATAATATTATACATATAACAACTTCTGTGTCACGCAAAATAAACATAATATGCATAAAGTTCAAGATTATAGTGTTCTTTTATAGCAAAGCTGTTTTCCTGTTATATTAGTAAGTACGTTCTAGGTAAACTAGAAGAATATTTATCATCTTTTAATGAAATATTAAAAACATAATTTATGAATATATCTAAATATTACCACATTTCATTATCATACTTTTATAATCTATAAGTCACAGAGAATTAATATAAATTACCCCACAATGTTAACACTACAAGATTATGGAAACTATTATAAACAAATGAATGGCTTTTTTGGACTCAAAAGATGTCTCCTTTTTAAACTTATCCTATGTAACTATATGAAAGATGAAAGTAAATATGTAAGAAAGTTCTATTGTTGATGACATAGCCGGTAGAGATTGTCTAGCAATGTCAAAATGGAAACAATAGAAATAACTGCTAGAGAACCATTCAAAATAAAAATAAAATAATCAAGCTACAATAACAAAAATATCACAACAGGTCGATATTTATAGCGTATTTTACAGTATTGTTAACTTCCAGCACGCCCTCGGTGTTTTCAATCTAGTTTCCTGTGTAATCTTTTGTCTCTTTGGTTTCCTTTTCTTTGACCATTGCATTGTCTGTTCTTTGATGTACGAATTCAGATTATCCTATATGGTATCTTGAGACCTTTCTGACCGTAAATCGAAGAATGACTGACAATGCAATGGCCAAAAGAAAAGAAAAAGAAAAATGATCTACAAACCACTAAGCGGAAAACTACAGATTAAGCCACATTAACCCCACTAAAAACCGGGAGTGATCTCGGGTGCCCTGGAAGGATAATGAGTTCCTGTATCCGCCATGTTATTACTAAATGACACTACATGTAACATCATTTAATATAGAAATCTCGACGGACTCCAGCATACGTAAATAGAAATAAACAAAAAAACATTTAAAACAGTTATCCCCTAACAAAACAATTAGGAGTACGAACATCGTTTTCACTCGGAAGTCGTAAGGAATATCACAACACGGAACGAAATGACTGTCACACACTAAGATGTTATTGAAATAGATCGTCCACAATTGATATGCTTAGAAGGAATGCTGCGTATATACATTTAATATTATCAAGTCATCGATATTCGTTAGATTTCGAATGTGAGCGGACTAATGGTACACATGGATGTTACTGTGCAAAATATAATAACGTAGTGGTTATAGAAACTAAAACAACGTAAATTGGTTTACATTATCGTTAAAATTCTTTCAAAGTCTGTATATCTTATAAATGTTTATCTAATGACATATCAATTATATATTATCTCACAACATGGCTGATGTTTTACAGATACTACGATATATAACAGTTGTTTGTTTGTCTTAGTAATAAAATAACAAGTTAAGATATTTTAATTTCATAAAAATCAAATAGTTTGCTCTATCTTTGCTACAGTAATAAATAAACAAGACTTCTAAATGTATCTTTGTGACTTTATCGTTATCACTTTTATCTTTGTCAATCACATTTGTACGATGTAGCCAAACAGTAATTTGTTGGTTACAGAAAGAACATTGCACATAGGTTTGCACATTTAAACTTTATCTTTTTTAAACTACGAAATAATAATTAAAAAAACATATATTGCTATAAATACAAAACATTAGTAAATCAAAAATGAAACAGAAAAAATATTGCACTGTCGAAGCAGTTCCAAAGTCCAATTGAAAAATCATAATAAGAGGCGAAATTGTTACCTCTAACATACAAATGCATGACCTCTCACATCCCTGGCTTGGTACATGCACTCCAAACATTGGCGGGGTAAACTAGTTGTATAGACTAAAGAAGAGATTAAGCAGCGTAGATTGTAGATAGTGTTGTTAAAGTAAGTATTGGTCAAGCTGTTCTCATCTACTTTCACACTAACATAGCAATAAGATGAGAACACAAACAATACCTCTCAGTCGGAAGAATTCCAAAATCAAATATCAAAATCGCAAAAAGAGCTAAAAATGACACCCCTGACACACACATACATGATCGCTCACTTTCCTAACCTCGTACAGGCACTACAAAAAAATTAATCCTTATTCTACGTCTAGGTTTAATTAGAAAAGGATTTAATTCTTGATGTAATTAGTTGTTGACAAACTGTCAATGTATGGTGACATATATTCTGATGTATATTGAATGATAAATGGAGATGGACAGTTCTGTCTGACATTTCTGTTTCCATAATGTCTTCCTATGAGCTAGATAATGTCAATTGATTGGTTGGTTGTGTTTCCATCATGTCAAGTTATAAACCAGACAATGTAAATAGATTGGTTCTTTAATTGCTGTTAAATGTAGTAAATCCTGCGATATTTGAGCTAAGGCCATGACACCAACAAGTTTCAAAGCAATAGCCCATATAGGAAAATGATGGAATGTTATGGGTAGGTTCGACAAATTCCAATGCAAAGGGCAACCAATGACCACATTTTGGAATTGCTTCAAGTAATAACTTACGTAAGTGAAGTGTTTCTTGCAAATATCATCGGAGAGATTATATACCCCGCATTTCTTCATATTTTTATCATATACAAAAATATATATATATGATAATTAGTACTACAGGACATGAATGACATGATGACATAACCCTGTACTTATTCAGTGGATCTTGTCCTTCGCTCGATACAAGATCAATCTTTGAGGAAAGTGTTCCCATTTAATGTGTCTATGTACATGATAATTCGTGTAAATTATTGATACATACATAGATGTTAGCATCTAATCTAGATATATATTTTTGTATGTGGTAGTCTCAGAGTTACTAGAAAAATAAACATTTAATATGTATTGATGTTCCAATTAACTGATTCAAGCATGTTTCAAATTGCCAATGATTAATGTTCGGCATATATAAAGACAACAGTGAAAAAATGTTGTTTTCTATAATTAAGTACTTTGTGAACAAATGTAGTACGAGTAATCAAAATTCTACTTTATTCGCAAATTATATATACTATCAAAATTCAAATATAAATCAAAAGCCAAATCGAAAAAAAGTATGTATCATATTGAGTCGGTGGTGTTAAAAACGATCATAAAAGCAGTCGTTACCCAGACAGCTTCAGAGTTGAGGAGAGACATTTTTGTTTATAGCGTCTACTTTTGTGTTCCTGATTTTTAATTGTTCTAATGCTAATGCAAGAAATGAAACACATTTTTTTCCTTTGAATATCTTTTAAATGATGCTTGGGATGTTTCATGACATTGACAACAGAAGAGGTCGTCTGCGAATGATCCACGTCCTTTTACGAACAGTAACGGATACTTTCTATTATGAGTAAACATTCGATGCTCTCTGTTGTTACATAGAGACGAAATATGATCGAGAATACAATGATAAATCATCGTAAGGATGACGAAAAGATGACGTAAAAATGACGTATAGGGCTTTGTAGCTATTACAAACGGAGCAATCGGCTTGAAAAGTGAGATAAATTAAGTGGAAGGGTCAATGGAGCAACTTTTCATCAAAAAACGTAGAGGGAACCAAGTGGAATAAAAAAATGTCGTTCTGGCCTGGACAGCATGACCTTGTTCACATTCAATGGTATTTGTGTACAATATTTCAATATTTCGTAAATATAAAACGTAATGTAACCTCGTGATATTCATTGGTCATATTCATACCTTGATCAATTTCAAAAGAAATGAGAATTACATTGGCATTGTACGTATTTGCAGCATCGATTTAGGACATAGTGGCTATCGGTTGCGAATTATACAGTACTACAGGTTAACAAAAAGTTGAAGAACTATATCTAACACATACTCCACAAGAAATCACGTTAAGTAAAATCTGAAAAAAATGGTTTTCGTAACATGCAACATCAGATACACCGATATAAACTAACAACATTTACATTTGTTTGTTTTAATTTGGTTAGTACTGAGCCATATGTTTGTTCTGTTGACATGTTATATACTCGTATCATTATATACAGACAATCAGTACATAATGTCTGGTTTACTCACACATAAAATTACTCCTGACATGAAACTAATAATTGAAAATTCTTCATTATTCTGACGTTTTTTTACATGTTTTAAAACATTTAATTAAAATGTGTTTGATGAAGCATGGTATTTGGTCGCATGTAAATGTAATATAAAGTTTACACTCATGTAATATTGCATGTTGTAGCTATGGTCTGTTCTCATGATTATTTATATAGTTACTTTTGGTTCATTAGTTTTTTCTGTGATGTAATTTTCACATTGATCAATTTCAGCTTACAACCAGATTGAATACATTGAAGAAATGTCCAATAATTGTAAATATAATACGAGACGTAATTTACAGTGAAATACATCAGCATTGCAGCGAAGTAGAACAACCTCTGTCATAATCTACAACATGTTAAAGTAGAACAACCTCTGACATAATCTATAAACTGTTAAACTATGTCAGTGTTAGCTTAGAGTAGTACAAAATCTGACATAATCTATAAATATAGCAAAAGACGGAAATATATATTTATAGTACAGAGACAATATTATAAGAGAGTAAACGCCTGGGCGTCATTTGGTAACCGTAAATGTTAATGACAGAAGATTTTCTATAAATTCCATCTATACAGTCCGACAAAAGTTAAGCACCACCTGACTTGTTTCAATAATATCTTTTCTAATAATGAACTTATTTCAAATCGGTTTGCTATTTTCGTTACCTGTACACACATACTTACTTACCTGTGAAACAGGTTATTGATCGATTTGTATTTATGTGTAAATGACAGGGTGTGTAAAGTACCACGTGTACTTTTCAATATTTGTGTTTGCGAACGAAAGCTGATTTTTTGTGTGTAGAGTTTTAAGTTTTATTTTGTATTGGTTTGGCATGGTGCGGCGAAAATTAACAATACCAGAAAGGTGGCAAGCTGTTGGCATGCATAGCGGTGGTTTTAGCCATAGAAGGGTGGCAGACCACTTCAGGGTTAACCATTCCATCATTGTACGACTGATGCAGCGTTTTCCTCAAACGGGGAATGCTACTGATCGTCCACGTGCAGCTAGACCTCGCAAAACGACGCTCATATCCAGACGGGCGCGGCAACGGCCGTTCAGTACAGTTGGTGCACTTCGTGGTAATTTAGCTGTAATCAGACGCCTCCACCATCAGGGAATGCGAGCGCGAAGACCCATAAAACGTCCATAGTTGACATTACGTTATCGCCATGCTCGATTTGACTGGTCACATGATCATTTGGGGTGGACTATTCGCACATGGAGACGGATCCACTGGTCTGATGAAAGTCGTTTTTGTTGCGCCCTACCGACAGTCATGCAAGGGTTTGGCGCCAACGAAACACTTCATTTCAGGACAACCACATTTTGGGCACAACTGTTTTTGGGGGTGGGGTAACTCTCTGGGGTTGTTTTTCTTTTGACTGTTAGTTGGACTTGTTCGTTCTTGATGGTAATCTGACAGGCCAAAAATACCGTGACAATGTGCTCGCTCCACGCGTAGTCTGCCATTTCGACAATGATGCGTTGGCTGACAGGTCAATGTTCATGGACAACAACGCTAGGCCACATAGAGCCCGAATTGTACAACATTTTTTACAGCTGTTCAGACAACTCCATGGCCTGCGATGTCGCCAGACATGAACCCTATAGAGCATGTATGAGACTTTATTGGCCGAAAAATTAACCAACGCAATCCAAAATGTCAAAATATTGACGAATTAAGAACTGCTATCTTACAGGAGTGGCAACAGTTCCCACAAGAACAGCTTAGGCGTCTGGTGCGAAGCATGACGAGGCGTGTTACAGAACTTGACAATAAACGCGGTGGATATACTCGTTATTGATTTTTATGCCTTACACATACGCACAATAGATGCATTTAAAAGTTCTTAAAATCTGAAGACTCTGCATTTTAATGCTATGTTAAAAACTTCCATCAAAGACAAACTGGTTTTACGTTTTTCCAGCGCCTGTTTTGAACCCCATTTTTGCCATGTCATAGTCACGTCTTTCAGGATGATAAATACTTCGTAGATTGGTAATTTTAGAGCCCTTGGTGTAGTCTTGTAAGAAGTGTAAGAAAAATGGTGATATCTATTTTATTGTTTTAACAGTATTGATGTAAAAAAATATATCGATACAAATATAGGGTGGTGCTTAACTTTTGTCGGAGTGTATATATAAATGTTGTCAAGTGGAATTGAAAAGAAGAGTGTTAATAATAAATTATTAAAGTACGCCGGTATACATTGCCATATGCAATTTAGTATAGCCCCGGGAAATATAGTAGAGCATCATTTTTGTAAACCTTGATTACTATGCATAATGGTACTACTAGAACATTTCGTGATATTTCTCATCAAATCATATTTCTCCTTTTCTCGATGAAGTAGAATACAGGGAATTCTGTTACACGAAGAACATATTTTTTTCTAATTAACTTGATGTCAAATTAATTTAAAGTAGAAAACAAACAAGGACATTTGACATGATTGTTTGAACAATAGTACACTTAGTCCCCAGTGGTTTTATAAAACATGTCCTTTCCTGATTTGTTTTTTTGTTGTTGTTTTTTTATGTACCATTACACATTTTTCATTAACACGGTAAATATACCACAAATAGAAAGAAGAAATTGACTAAATGTTTGAACAATAGTACACTTAGTCCCCAGTGGTTTTATAAAACATGTCCTTTCCTGATTTGTTTTTGTTGTTGTTAGACATTAAACAATTTTCATTAACACGGTAGATATACCACAAATAGAAAGAAGAAATTGACATGTGAATGAGAAATATTGGATCCTTCTGTTTAATTATTTTACAATGGAATGAATAATATACAGGTTTATCTCCCCGTGTCATTGTTTATGTAAAAACTACATATTATCCATGTCTAAAAGTGTTGACATGTAATTATTAGTAGAGGAAAATGCTTAATTTGTAAGTCTGAAGAGACTTAGTTGATACAACTAACCTATATGCATTATAGGATTAAATGTTTCTTTTCATTAGTTCATGCGTGTGTAAACGTTGTCGATGCACTCACAAACTGAATAAACGTCCGAAGGACGCTCATGTAAAATTTGTGAGTTCATCGGCACGGTAACACGATGAGCACCACTAGTGGAGCAGGAACTGTTTATCCTTCTGGAGCACCTGAGTTCGCCCCTTGCTTTTAGTGGGGTTCGTGTTACTCGATCTATAGTTTTATGCTTGTGTTTTTTTTTAGATAGATCGTTGTTTGTTCCTTTGTCCTTTTTCTTTTGGCCATTAAGTTGTCTGTTCTTCGATTTACGGATTCTGATTACCCCTTTGGTATCTGCAAACTCTTCTTATGTTGGAATTCTGCATTATTAATGTTTTCTTAATTTTTAAAAGTTAATACAAAATATACACCAAGGCTGCATTTTATGTACTAAATATTCTTACTTGTCATATATGTAAAGGATTATAATTGGAAATATTTATATCTTTGTGATTATGATTTTGACTTATCTGCACTAACGATTTTTCTTTCTTTGTTTCAGTTCACTATTTCCCGTTAATTTAAATGTATCCTCCATAGATTCATAAATCTTCAGCTATGCCTGTCTATGACCATTTGTGTTCTGTTTATAAGATTATTTGAGAGAATTCAATTAAACATCAAATTGTAAATATTACACACGTTATCAGAAAATGCCGATAAATATGATTTAAGATCATACTAAATGGATGAAACTTGGTCTATGATGCATGTAGAAGTGCACTACGGAGGGAAATAATTCATATAATCGATTACAATCGCTTAACCACATCAGTGGTGTCCTAATTAGCGTATTCGCCTCGAGTGTGGTAAATCGTGAGTTCAACTCCCGATCGAGTCAAACATAAGACTATAAAACTAATATTTGATGCATTTCCGCTAAGCACACAGCATTAAGGTGACAGAACAAATATTGGTTGGCTCGGAATCAGGATTATGTGTCCGAGTGGAGCGAATGTGTATCCTCGGACTGTTTGTTTTAGTGAGCTAAAGCAATACAAATTCAACATAGCGTTTTGGTCTAGTACAAAGCGAACCTCATCATTATATCATTGCAAATCAACTTGTCCTCGCCGTGATATAGCTGAAAAATTGCTGAGGTGGAGTTAAGAAGGAATCAGCTCACTCTATATAATATAGAATAATTTAAACGTCTTTGGGAGCAAAGACAGAAAGACCTAAAAAGGATAGCAAAAATCGGCAAAGATCACCTATTCTTGAGGGAGAATAATCTTAGCTAATACATAAACGTTAGAGAATACCGAAAGGGCAAACAAATATTGAAATCCAGAGAAACCGACAACATAGAGTACACAAGACGGAGACAAACATAGCAAAAATACAACACAATATGTGTTGGCCACCACTATGCGCAAATAAATACACATAGCGTAAATAAAACATTACCTTCCTACAAACAACTTTTATGCGGAACTCAGAACGTAATATGTCTTTGAAAAAGTTGTGCAAATAGTTAAATTTTTTCTACATAGCTTAATGAGTTTGTTACTTCCTACATGATAATGTATGTTTGTTAAATTTTCCAATTATATTATACTTGTCTCAGAATCATCACTTGATAGAGTTACTCTAAATACGACTTCTGTCACATAACCTAATCATTTCAATCTTTTCATATATCTAAAGAACTTATTTTAGTTCTTTAGTTTTCTGTGTAATGTTTTGTAGATCGTTACAAATAATACAAAGAACATATTCACCTAACTGTGAATTAATCACTGAAAGGACATAATGGGTGTCACTTTGACTGCCTGTTGGTATGGACACCTACCACCTAACTAGATTGTAATAGAAGCAGTTGTGTATTTTTAGTGGGATTCATGTTACCCGATCTTTAGTTTTATGTGCAATGTTTTGTAGATCATTGTGGGTTCTTTTGGGTTTTTTTTCATTTGTCCCTTGTATTGTCTGTCCTTCTTCGATGTATGGTATTCTGATTACCTCATTGGCATCTTTAAACTTTTCTTATTCATATATTATACATATACCATTACATGTCTTAGCTTCATACTCATGGTGGTCAAGTGAATTATTTAACCAGATTGTTCAGTAAAGTACACTCTAGATAAATGAGATGATAAAACAATGAGATTAAGTAAGATGTCTAGGATTGTTTTTCTCATCGGAAAGACAGGAGACTGATGGACAAACGCACGTCATCTATATATAACTCCCTATGTAAAAGTCTAGAGGAGACTATAGATGGCATGTTAACGACTGGTACATCAGTATGTTACGTGACAATCTTATGGTTCTTATTGCTCTTCCGTATTATGATTGTAGTGCTGCTAGGCAGGTGTTAACGTCTATTCCTGTAGGTGGACGTTTATTTATACTTATATCGAAATAATTATTCATTTTATTTTCCTTATTACTTAGTACACCACATTTTATGTTGCCACATGCTATCAATGCCGTATTCTGATGTTTCTTGTAGTTCTGCTATGCTATAATAAATCCTACAAAATAGTTTTCTATTGTAGGTAACAAATACTACGTTTCAGGCTCAAAAGATTGGGAAGTCAAATAGTTTAAATGTCTTTGGAAAGCAGGAAACCTATGGACCTACACAGGATAGCTGAAATCACCTAAGGTTATCTATACCTAAGGTACATGAACCTTAGTTTCATTGAATACATTTTGAAAGACATTTAAATTTCAATTATGATAATATATTATCAATCTTGTAAGAAACATTGACAACTTGATGTTCACTTCATATGAAGACAAAGCTGTTTTATTATACCGAAACTGCTGTTTATAACTTTAATGTTTTGCTTTGCAGAAGACAACACAATACTTCCGGTATGCAAAATCCAATGGCGGAATCGGACTGCAAAAAAAAAAGGATTTTCATGATACTTTCGGTCGTCAGGGGTAGCAGACCCGGCGACAACTTATTGCCTCCCTATAAATTGTATATGTTTGGGTCTATCTCGTTAGCAATTTTTCGGAAAACATCCAAATTGTCTCATTACTTTTATATAATAAAACGTTATGTAAGATATAATAATATGTGTTATGTTATTATTAGAATGTTATCTGCTTCGCATCAGAAATAGGAATACTGCCTTGAACTAAAAGTTTGATATCAGTGGTATACATCAGTATGTAAAGCAGTATCAGTAATGAAAAAAAAAATAACCCTGTATTCTGCATGATATGTTTTCTAAGATGTTTGTCAGATATTTGACTTGCATCCAATACATATTTTGCAATCTACATGCAAATTGATATTTCAATTTTACATCATTTTAATAATTATGACATAACGCTATCAATTTAATGCACTTTAGAGAATATAACTAGGCTATCAAAAATTACTAAACATAATGTGGTATGTTTGAGGTCGGATAAAGGTCAAATATCAATATGAGGTAACAACAATGACAGTCATAAATTGAAAAACAAATATATCACACTGTCGGCACAATTCCTAAATCAAATACCAAAATAACAAAATCGATACCCCTAGCACGCAAATACCTGACCGTTCATATTCCTGTCTTAGTACATGCACTTCAATAAAAACTGGCGGGGTTAAGATAATTGTGTGAGTCCAAGCATCACCTCTTAGTGAAGAGCTTGAAGATACCAAAGGTTAATCAGAATCTGTAAATCGACGAAGAAAAGACGACACAATGGCTAAGCAAAAAACGACGAAAGAACAAACAACGATCTACAAAACACTACACAGAAAACTAAAGATTGAGCAACACGATTGCCACTAAACACTAGGGATGAAGTCAGGTGCCCAGGAAGGGTTATCAGTTCCTGCTCCAGTAGTGGCAGTGGAACCGATGTGTTACTCTAGTTACAAACCCGGTGATGAAGTCATCAATGAGAAAATGACCGGGATGTGCCTACGACAAATGAAACATATCCGTGGTCATGTGTAACACAAATATTCCATAATGGTCAACCAAGTCATGGTGGCGACCGCAAAACGTTCGAAGTGATGACCTCGACTTAATCAATAGGAACGATATGTTCAGTAACTTCTTTGTTAGCAGCAACCGGGAGATTAACGTTATCATAAAGAATTATATAATCTTGAACATTATGCAGGATACATTTAATCTTCGTGAAACAGAAGTTGTCACATGTATAACATTAGTTCTATTAAAGACACCCAATGGTATCAAGCACCATCTAAAAATTTAAAAGATAGTATACAATGCGATAATAAACCATAATAATGAAACAATTGTCAACTTTGAACCAAAATATAATTGTCAAACCCATCATCTGAAAGGAACTGACAGTGACAATGATTTAAACAAACCAAATACAAGCCAAAGAGGAAATAATCAAACAGAACGAACTTCTACACAAGAAATGATATTAACCTATTGATCAGGAATTCTATATCTAAGAAGAGTTTGAAGATACCAAACAGGTAATTAGAATCCGTAATTCGAAGAAGAACAGACAACACAATGGCCAAAAGAAAAAGTACAAAAGAACAAACAACGATCTACCAAACATACACATAAACTAAAAATCGAGTAACCCGAACCCCACTAAAAACCCAAGATGAACCATGAAATACGTGTTTTTACAGACCAAAAAGAAATTAAGGAAAACACATTATAAATGTATATCAATATAATATAAGATTAACACATAAACAAACGATCAGACATCACCAAGTGCTTCAAAGGAATTAACCTCTCATATCTCATGTCATTAATCCGACATAATAACATAAATACATTGAAAAATAATACGTGGTGATATTTAAATCTTGTCAAAGTGTATGAAAAGAATCCCCAGACAATTATCCATGATTCAATTGTCTCCAAAAACGAACAAAACAATAAATATATCATTTATGCAATACACGATACAAAAAATATTAAAGAAATAAGTAAGGCAAAAACGTTGACCTAGAATGAAAATTGAATTGTTAAAAGACAAAGTCAACAACATTACACCAACAATCTGATTCACCACCAGTCTATTTGAAAACAACCCTTAATCAATACACATTTCAGAATATTTACAAATTATGAGAAACTTATACTAAAATAAGCTGTTCTGTCCATTGCTCTTGCAAGACCGCATACCGTTTTGCCCGTCGTGTGCTAAATAACTTGTGTAAATAGGTATTAAAAACGTATTCTTTAAGAATGGAATCGGGAATGTGCAAAAGTGTATTATATCTTAATTATATATTGCTTTTGAAAACAATATGGTTATCAGTCATGTTCTTGTTTATTTTAACGACAGTTTGAAAATACCAAATGGGTAACCAATAGCCATAAATTGAAGAAGGATAGACAATGCAATAACCGAAAGATAAAAGACAAAAGGACATACGACGATCTACAAAACTCTACACCGAAAATTTAAAACTGTGCAACACGAACCCCATAGCCGAGTGTAACTGTATTCGCTTTGGAAGAGTAAGACGTTTCTGTCCTACTAATGATTCCGTTCGCATTACTCCTTGTACACGAATTAGGAAATAAAGGGAATGGTATCAAGGCAAAAGGAACATATCTGGGTTATTGCTGACATATTCTACAGTCGAATTATTCTGTTATTTGATGACATATCTTCTACGTCCAACCCTAGATCGACTATTTAAACATACACTCGGGATGTCTTTTATATATGGTTGCTGGTAATGAGGAAGCCAAGGAATCAAGAGTTCCTAATGAATACGTTGAACATCACTTGTACATGCACATGTACCTTTAATACGTATTCGTAAGAAAAAGATGATTTATTTCTATATATATACTTTTGCACTGCAAGTCGGCTGTTAGTTTAATCCATGATGTCCTACAAGGTTGTATTTCTGTACTTAACTGCGGTTTAGTAGTTTGAGAGCAAAGGAAAATGAAAAGGGGGCATGTCAGACAACAACCGATTACATTAATGGTTATTGTAGAGTTAAGCTGTTTGTTTCTAGTTTAAAGTAGATAGTGATGAATGACTCGATCATGGACAATTAATAGCATTGCTATATAGCGAAACGAACATAAAGCTTAGGGGTAAACGTCGTTTGAAGATACCAAAGGGGTAATCAGAAGCTGAAATTTGAAGGACACACAATACAATGACCAAAAATAGAACAAAGTTCTGCAAAGCAATACACAAAAAAGTAAAGATTCAGCAACGTGAACCCCAATAAAATGTGGGTGTGAATTAAGATCACCGGAATGATAAGCAATTGCTGATCTACTATCGACAACCGTCCGGTAAATGTTTTTTGCTCTTATACTTTAGAAGCATGTCACATAAAATAATTAAGCAATGTGTTTGAAATTATGTATCATTGGTGTGTCAAATATTTAATGAAATATCATTCGTAAAAACACGAACAACGTATTATCGATCGAAAAGTCAAACATTTTGACAATATATAATAGTATGCATTCTTACGGTATTGCGGGAATCGGTGTTTTTGCTTTACCCAAATATGAATAAATACATGTGCATGCACTCTCTTTTCCAGAACAAATCATTAACGTATCAACTGTTTGAATTTGTATTTTAATTTAGAATTTGGTATAGTAGATGGCTCTCTGTGGGAACTTTTAGCTAAAAAGCTCTTATTTCTATGTTTCCTCTATGTCAACGTAGACTATGATCATATGACCTGTGTAAGAGCTAAAAAAAACCGAAGGGGCAATCAAGGACACAGGACAAAGACAAACAAAACAAAAAACAAGGAAAACTAAAAAGATGAGCAACACCGACCACACCAAAAACAGTGAGTGAACCCAGGTGCTTGCGAAAGTTGAACAGCGAAGAGCCGCCAGATTTGTTGGCGGTGTCTGTTATGACCGCACTCCAGGTTGTGTAACAGCAATGATAAACCAACTAAAATGGGAACCCCTAGAACATCGCCGGTTGACATCACGGCTTGTCATGTTCTACAAGATCACACATGACCTCATTGACATCAATGCACCATTCTACTTACTACCAGGTGATGTTAGAACAAGGGGCGCAAATATATATCGTCAACCAAGAAACGACAAGGATATCTACAAGTTCTCTTTCTTTCCAAGAACCACCACTGATACAAGAAACAACTACATCAGCCAATATCATCGAGAGCTTCCATATGCAGCCGAGTTCCAGTCAAGCTGCATACTTCACACACTAGGTCCATGTATTTTTGTATATAGTTTTAACTGTACATATGCCGAAGGGTTTTTAGTCGTCTTTGACATGCGTCAGTGCAAAATTACACTCAAGATGAGTCCTGCACTATACCAGGAAGAAGAAGAAGAAGTTCCTGCTTCTTATAGACGATCTGTCTTGTAGCTAATATATACAATATGTGCCGTGTTTTACCGGACAGCAGTATTATATATAATCTGACAACCGTATCAGTGCCTATCCTATCACAAAAATAGTCTATGAAATAGATTCCCTTTCATGGACAGGAGTACTCGATACAAAATTATACAAAGTTCATTATTAAATGTATGATGGTTGTTTTCAGCTAATCTTCCATTTTCCGTCACTAAATAAAACCAACCTCATGGTATACCTGATATAATACTAGACAATGATAATGATTGATTAACTGATTGATTAGTGCTTAACGCCAACATTAGCAATATTTCAGCTATATCGTGCCGTGACACTGATAATGTTTCATCATCAAACAGTAATTCCGCTCTTGTCTACATGTTATGTATATTGATCACATGAGCGAATTCCGAGAATATTGTAACGAATATTACATTTTACCACACAATGAATAGTAATTAAAGGATTATTGATAATGATGTTTCTTGGGAAGTAAAATTCGTATAATTTGTCAGTCGTAAACTAGATTTCAGAATTTGTTTTGTTATATATATAATTACAATGAAACTGAAATTGATAGTTGATTAATAATGTGTCAGTATGTCTTCGTATAGTAACCATGTTAAATTAATTTATTAGAGAAACAGTGAAGTTGAAAAATATAAACGAATCTCTGCGACAGGAAATATTGTCACAAAATGCAGGTTATTTTTGGTTGGTTTTATCTACTCGGGTTTGCTAAGCCCAATAACACTGTGAAATATTAAAATGTTTAATGTGTGTTTGCCTTACATGTTTTTTCATAATAATGTTGTTGTGCTAAAAGACGATTTTGATACAAAAAAATAACACTTTGAGAAAAAAAACATTATTCGGTAAAGAGACATACCACAGATGATAAAAAACATTAAGAAATAAATAGAGAAACTTTCATTCCCGGCACCATAAAAAAAAAGAAAAATCCCAGAAGGATTACGTCCTGGTTTATATGCATCTGTTAGTATATACTAATGTTACATTTGGGAACTATTTAAAAGTTTATCTCTCGATTTCATTGGTTGTTTTCCGATGCCTTGTATAAAAAACACAATTTATATGATAAGATAACATTATTTATTGATCTTTCTAAAAGGAAAAAGTCTGAAAGGTAACACACAACGTTATTTAATGGGACACAAGACAAATATACCATCATTATCATCATAGACATCATTAAGCACTAATCTATATTACCAAAGGAAGTGTCAGGCCTACATACAACCTCTATCAATAAACCTGACAGCCATGAAAAGCTGAGACAATGCTGAAAATGGCGTTAAGCAAACATAGCATATTCAATGCAATTGACATTTTCAAAACAATTTAAAACAAAGTGTCATCATGACGATTGAAAGATTATAAAAAAATTGCATATAGGTCAGTGAAGAAGTGATCTGGGCAATATTGTTCATGGTAAATTATCTTGAAAAGAGCATTTAACACAAATATAAAAACACGATCATCTCAGAACAATTCATTGAACTCAAGACAAGTTCAGAGTACTCAAATAACCCAGTATACGATCAAATTAATAAGTTAAACGCATCGACAGAAACAACTGATGAAATAAAACTACATTATAGAATCGTCAGGAATTTAATAGGGTTCCCTGTAAATGTAGGGAAGAAAACGTAGTAATGCTAACCCAATAGTGCTACCCCGTGGTCTAATGTTGAATATAACACATTGTTTTCTTCTTTTGTCCATCGTTGCTTGTAATCACAAAATATCATAGAACGATGTTGTTATATTCTCACGGTCATAGCCATACAAATACGTGATAACAGACAAACTCTAACCTCACGGTCCTAACCGTACAAATACGTGACAACCTCTAACATCTAACCTCACGGTCCTAACCGTACCAATACGTGACAACAGACAACCTCTAACTTCACAGTTCTTACCGTACCAATACGTGACAACATAAAACCTCTAACCTCACGGTCCTAGCCGTACCAGTACGTGACAACATACAACCTCTAACCTCACGGTCCTAACCGTACCAATACGTAACAACCTCTAACCTCACGGTCCTAACCATACAAATACGTGATAACAGATAACCTCTAATCTCACGGTCCTAGCCGTACCAATAGGCGATAACAGACAATCTCTAGCCTCACGGTCCTAACCGTACCAATGCGTGAAAACCTCTAGGTCCTAACCGTACCAATACGTGACAACCTATAACCTCTAACTTCACGGTCCTAACCGTATCAATACGTGACAACATACAACCTCTAATTCCACGGTCCTAACCGTACCAATACGTGACAACCTCTAACCTCACGGTCCTAACCATACAAATACGTGATAACAGACAACCTCTAACCTCACGGTCCTAGCCGTACCAATACGTGATAACAGACAATCTCTAACCTCACGGTCCTAACCGTACCAATACGTGACAACCTCTAACCTCTAACCTCACGGTCCTAACCGTACCAATACGTGACAACCTATAACCTCTAACTTCACGGTC
Source organism: Bathymodiolus septemdierum (assembly GCA_963383655.1). Classification (NCBI taxonomy): domain Eukaryota; kingdom Metazoa; phylum Mollusca; class Bivalvia; order Mytilida; family Modiolidae; genus Bathymodiolus; species Bathymodiolus septemdierum. The sequence goes on along the minus strand of OY726517.1, from coordinate 87,431,658 downwards.
CTAACCGTACCAATACGTGACAACATACAACCTCTAACATCACGATCCTAACCGTACCAATACGTGACAATCTCTAACCTCTAGCCTCACGGTCCTAACCGTACCAATACGTGATAACAGACAACGTCTAGCCTCACGGTCCTATCCGTACCAATACGTGATAACAGACAACCTCTAACCTCACGGTCCTAACCGTACCAATACCTGATAACAGACAACGTCTAGCATCACGGTCCTAACCGTTACAATACGTGATAACAGAAAACCTCTAACCTCACGGTCCTAACCGTACCAATACGTGATAACAGACAACCTCTAAACTCACGGTCCTAACCGTACCAATGCATGACAACAGACAATCTCTAACCTCACGGTCCTAACCGTACCAATACGTGATAACAGAAAATCTCTATCTTCACGGTCCTAACCGTACCATAGCGTGACAACAGACAACCTCTAACATCACGGTCCTAACCGTACCAATACGTGACAATCTCTAACTTCTAACTTCACGGTCCTAACAGTACCAATAGGTGATAACAGACAACCTCTAACCTCACGCTTCTAACCGTACCAATACGTGATAATAGACAACGTCTAACCTCACGGTCCTAACCGTTCCAATACGTGAAAACAGACAACCTCTAACCTCACGGTCCTAACATTACCAATACGTAATAACAGACAACCTCTAACCTCACGGTCCTAACCGTACCAATACGTGACAACAGACAATCTCTAACCTCACGGTCCTAACCGTACCAATACGTGACAACAGACAACCTCTAACTTCACGGTCCTAATCGTCCCAATACGTGACAACAGACAATCTCTAACTTCACGGTTCTAACTATACCAATACCTGAAAACAGACAATCTCTAACCTCACGGTCCTAACCATGCCAATACGTGATAACAGACAACCTCTAACGTCACGGTCCTAACCGTACCAATACGTGACAACAGAAAACCTCTAACGTCACGGTCCTAACCGTACCAATACGTGATAACAGAAATCCTCTAACCTCACGGTCCTATCCGTACCAATACGTGATAACAGACAACATCTAACTTCACGGTCCTAATCGTACCAATACGTGACAACAGACAATCTCTAACTTCACGGTCCTAACAAAAAAAATACGTGATAACAGACAACCTCCAACGTCACGGTTCTAACCGTACCAATACGTGATAACAGAAAACCTCTAACCTCACGGTCCTAACCGTACCAATACGTGAAAACAGACAACATCAAATCTCACGGTCCTAACCGTACCTATACGTGATAACAGAAAACCTCTAACCTCACGGTCCTAACCGTACCAATACGTGATAACAGACAACATCTAACCTCACTGTCCTAACCGTACCAATACGTGACAAAAGACAACATATAACCTCACGGTTCTAACCATAAAATTACGTGATAACAAACAACCTCTAACCTCACGGTCCTAACCGTACCAATACGTGATAACAGAAAACCTCTAACCTCACGGTCCTAACCGTACCAAGACGTGATAACAGACAACCTCTAACCTCACGGTCCTAACCGTACCAATACGTGATAACATAAAACCTCTAACCTCACTGTCCTCACCGTTCCTATACGTAATAACAGACAACGTCTAACCGTACCAACACGTGATAACAGAAAACCTCTAACCTCACGGTCCTAACCGTACCAATACGTGATAACAGACAAGCTCTAATCTCACAGTCCTAACCATACCAATACGTAACAACAGACAAACTCTAATCTCACGTCCTAACCATACAAATACGTGATAACAGACAACCTCTAACCTCACGGTCCTAATCGTACCAATACGTGATAACAGAAAACCTCTAACCTTACGGTCCTAACCATTTCAATACGTGATAACAGACAACCTCTAACCTCACGGTCCTAACCGTACCAATACGTGATAACAGAAAACCACTAACCTCACAATCCTAACGTACCAATAGGTGATAACAGACAACCTATAACCTTACAGTCCTAACCGTACCAATACGTGATAACAGAAAACCTCTAACCTCACGATCCTAACCGTACCAATACGTGATAACAGACAACCTCTAACCTCACGGTCCTAACCGTACCAATACGTGATAACAGAAAATCTCTAACCTCACGGTCCTAACGTACCAATACGTGATAACAGATAACCCCTAACCTCACGGTCCTAACCGTACCAATACGTGATAACAGACAACATCTAACCTCGCGGTCCTAACCATACCAATACGTGATAACAGACAACCTCTAACCTCACGGTCCTAACCGTACCAATACGTGATAACAGAAAACATCTAACCTCACGGTTCAAACCATACCAATACGTGATAACAGACAATCTCTAACCTCACGGTCCTAACCGTACCAATACGTGATAACAGAAAACCTCTAACCTCGCGGTCCTAACCGTACCAATAGGTGATTACAGAAACCTCTAACCTCACAGTCCTAACCTTACCAATACGTGATAACAGATAACCTCTAACCTCACGGTCCTAACCGTACCAATACGTGATGACAGACAACCTCTAACCTCACGGTCCTAACCGTACCAATACTTGATAATAGACAACCTCTAACCTTACGGTCCTAACCGTACCAATACGTGTTAGCAGAAAACCTCTAGCCTCACTGTCCTAACCGTACCAATACTTGATACCAGAAAACCTCTAACCTAACGGTCGTAACTATGCCAATACGTGATAACAGAAAACCTCTAACCTCACGGTCATAACCGTACCAATACGTGATAAGAGACAACCTCTAGCCTCACGGTCCTAATCGTACCAATACGTGATAACAGACAACCTCTAACATCACAGTCCTAACCGTACCAATACGTGAAAACAGACAACCTCTAACCTCACAGTCCTAAGCGTACCAATACGTGATAACAGACAACCTCTAACCTGATGGTCCTAACCATACCAATACGTGACAACAGAAAACCTCCAACCTCACGGTCCTAACCATACAAATACGTGATAACAGAAAACCTCTAGCCTCACGGTCCTAAGCGTGCCAATACGTGAAAGCAGACAACCTCAAACCTCACGGTCCTAATCGTACCAATACGTGATAACAGAAAACCTCTAACCTTACAGTCCTAACCGTACCAATACGTGATAATAGAAAACCTCTAACCTCACGGTCCTAACCGTACCAATACGTGAAAACAGAAAACCTCTAACCTCACAGTCCTAACGTACCAATAGGTGATAACAGAAAACCTATAACCTCACAGTTCTAACGTACCAATACGTGATAACAGAAAACCTCTAACCTCACGATCCTAACCGTACCAATACGTGATAACAGACAACCTCTAACCTCACGGTCCTAGCCGTACAAAAACGTGATAACAGAAAACCTCTAACCTCACGGTCCTAACCGTACCAATACGTGATAACAGACAACATCTAACCTCGCGGTCCTAACCATACCAATACGTGATAACAGACAACCTCTAACCTCATGGTCCTAACCGTACCAATACGTGATAGCAGACAACCTCTAACCTCATGGTCCTAACCGAACCAATACGTGATAACTGACAACCTCTAACCTCACGATCCTAACCTTACCAATACGTGATAACAGACAACCTCTAACCTCACCGTCCTAACCGTACCAATACGTGATAACAGAAAACCTCTAACCTCACGGTCCTAATCATACCAATACGTAACAACAGAAAACCTCTAACCTCATGGTCTTAACCATACAAATACGTGATAATAGACAATCTCTAACCTCACAGTCCTAACCGTACCAATACGTGATAACAGACAACCTCTAGCTTCAAGGTCCTAATCGTATCAATACGTGATAACAGACAACCTCTAACCTCACGGTGCTAGCCGCACCAATACGTGATAACAGAAATCCTCTAACCTCACGGTTCTAACCATACCAATACGTGATAACAGAAAACCTCTAACCTCACGGTCCTAACCGTACCAATACGTGAAAACAGACAACCTCTGACCTCACGGTCCTAACCGTACTAATACGTGATAACAGAAAACCTCTAACCTCCCGGTCCTAACGGACCAATACGTGATAACAGACAACCTCTAACCTCACGGTCCTAACCGTATCAATACGTGATAACAGAAAACCTCTAACCTCACGGTCCTAACCGTACAAATACGTGATAACAGACAACCTCTAACCTCACGTTCCTAACCGTACCAATACGTCATAGCAGACAACCTCTAATCTCATGGTCCTAGCCATACCAATACGTGACAACAGACAACCTCTAACCTCACGGTCCTAACCGTACCAATAAGTGATAACAGACAGCCTCAAACCTCACGGTCCTAATCGTACTAATACGTGATAACAGAAAACCTCTAACCTTACGGTCCTAACGTACCAATACGTGACAACCTCTACCATCTAACCTCACGATCCTAACCGTACCAATACGTGATAACAGACAACCTCTAACCTCACAGTCCTAACCGTACCAATACGTGATAACAGACAACCTCTATTCTCACGGTCCTAACCGTACCAATACGTGAAAACAGAAAACCTCTAACCTCACGGTCCTAACCGTACCAATACGTGATAACAGAAAACCTCTAACCTCACGGTCCTAACCGTACCAATACGTGAAAAAAGACAACATCTAATCTCACGGTCCTAACCGTACCAATACGTGATAACAGAAAACCTCTAACCTCACGGTCCTAACCGTACCAATACGTGATAACAGACAACATCTAACCTAACGGTCCTAACCGTACCAATACGTGACAAAAGACAACATATAACCTCACGGTTCTAACCATAAAATTACGTGATAACAAACAACCTCTAACCTCACGGTCCTAACCGTACCAATACGTGATAACAGAAAACCTCTAACCTCACGGTCCTAACCGTACCAATACGTGATAACAGACAACCTCTAACCTCACGGTCCTAACCGTACCAATACGTGATAACATAAAACCTCTAGCCTCACTGTCCTAACCGTTCCTATACGTGATAATAGACAACGTCTAACCGTACCAACACGTGATAACAGAAAACCTCTAACCTCACGGTTCTAACCGTACCAATACGTGATAACAGACAAGCTCTAATCTCACAGTCCTAACCATACCAATACGTAACAACAGACAAACTCTAATCTCACGGTCCTAACCATACAAAAACGTGATAACAGACAACCTCTAACCTCACGGTCCTAATCGTACCAATACGTGATAACAGAAAACCTCTAACCTTACGGTCCTAACCATTTCAATACGTGATAACAGACAACCTCTAACCTCACGGTCCTAACCGTACCAATACGTGATAACAGAAATCCTCTAACCTCACAGTCCTAACGTACCAATAGGTGATAACAGACAACCTATAACCTCACAGTCCTAACCGTACCAATACGTGATAACAGAAAACCTCTAACCTCACGATCCTAACCGTACCAATACGTGATAACAGAAAACCTCTAACCTCACGGTCCTAACCATACCAATACGTGGAAACAAATAACCTCTAACCTCACGGTCCTAACGTACCAATACGTGACAACAGACAACCTCTAACGTAACGGTCCTAACCGTACCAATACGTGATAACAGACAATCTCTAACGTCACGGTCCGTACCCTACCGATTGGTGATAGCAGACAACGTCTACATTCACTGTCATTACTGTACTAATACGTGGAAACAAATAACCTCTAACCTCACGGTCCTAACGTACCAATACGTGACAACAGACAACCTCTAGCGTAACGGTCCTAACCGTACCAATACGTGATAACAGACAACCTCTAACGTCACGGTCCGTACCCTACTGATTGGTGATAGCAGATAACGTCTACATTCACTGTCATTACTGTACTAATACGTGGAAACAAATAACCTCTAACCTCACGGTCCTAACGTACCAATACGTGACAACAGACAACCTCTAACGTAACGGTCCTAACCGTACCAATACGTGATAACAGACAACCTCTAACGTCACGGTCCGTACCCTACCGATTGGTGATAGCAGACAACGTCTACATTCACTGTCATTACTGTACTAATACGTGGAAACAAATAACGTCAAACTTCACGGCCTTTGTTCTACCAATATTTCATTAAGGACAAAATGTAAGTATATGGTTATTACCCTACCAATACGTGATAACAGATGCATGCTTTATACAGATATTGGGCAATTAGAGACGTAGCATAAGTGAAATAATATTACACTGTCATCAAAAGAAAGGATATGGGTGTAATTAAACATGAGAAACTATCCAACTTTACACTTAGGACCAAATTAAAGTAAAGAAACAGCAGTTGTATTGCTATTTTACATTTCACAGTTACATTAGGGTATCTAAAATAGGTGTGATAAATCCCCTTGCCTGAAGTGGAGAGATATTACTTAAGCTACACCAGACCAGGGCATGTCTAACAGCAGAATAAAATAATATGTAAAAGGAATACAATAAGCACATGCTTATCATCAATGGTCTGTCTCACAGCCGAATAAAATAATATACAAAACAATGCAACAAACACATGGTTATCATCAAGATATGCTAACAGTATAGAACAAATTGACTACAAACGGTGCATGTACAGATAACGATTATTCTAATGTATTTATGGCAATTTGAAACAAACAATTACAGGTGGATTCTCAGATATATAACTGATAATTGCAATATGAAGTGAGTGACATAGCCAGCATTAACACGTAAATCAGATTAGATAGTGTAGATGCAGTCTATTATTCCAAAGTTTACCATGATGAATGATGACCTCCCTAATCGCATATTTTGATAAGAAAACGAAAGCGAAAAAAGAAAGCAAAAGGAAAAAAACTAAATGCAAACAAACAAACAAAGAACGAAAACCAAGTAAAATCAACAACAATTGAAGCCAGTATCATTATTGTGTTTCGTCTATTGGAATGTTTCATTGAAATGACTAACAATGATATCTTTGTGAAGACAATATTGTTATGGCAACTGATGGACATAAAATAGATAAAAAGAGTATGCATAAAAGTTAAAATTTCTAATTTAGTGCGCAAGACGCCTTTCTGGAATAAGAAAAAATGGAAGATACAAAGGGGTCCATCAGACGAACGACAATACAATGGACAAAACAACAAAGATAAAAACACAAACATTGATCTAGAAAACGCTTCACAGAAAGCTAACAATCAAACAATACGAACCACATAAAGACAAATACCGTGGGTGGTCTCAGATGGAAGGATTAGAAGTTCCTGCTCCATTAGCTACACTCAACATGAAAAAAACAAATACCGTGGGTGGTCTCAGATGGAAGGATTAGAAGTTCCTGCTCCATTAGCTACACTCAACATAGAAAAACAAATACCGTGAGTGGTCTCAGATGAAAGGATTAGAAGTTCCTGCTCCATTAGCTACACTCAACATAAAAAAGCAAATACCGTGGGTGGTCTCAGATGGAAGGATTAGAAGTTCCTGCTCCATTAGCTACACTCAACATAAAAAAAACAAATACCGTGGGTGGTCTCAGATGAAAGGATTAGAAGTTCCTGCTCCATTAGCTACACTCAACATAAAAAAACAAATACCATGAGTGGTCTCAGATGGAATGATTAGAAGTTCCTGCTCCATTAGCTACACTCAACATATAAAAAACCAAATACCGTGGGTAGTCTCAGATGGAAAGATTAGAAGTTCCTGCTCCATTAGCTACACTCAACATCAAAAGATTGGAAAGCATAATAACTTTAAAATCTTTGGAGGCAAGGAAGCGAAAGGGCATAAACAGGATAGCCAAAATCAACTAAGGTTACATAAACAGGATAGCCAAAATCAACTAAAGTTACATAAACAGGATAGCCAAAATCAGCTAAGGTTACATAAACAGAATAGCCAAAATCAACTAAGGTTGCATAAACAGGATAGCCAAAATCAACTAAGGTTACATAAACAGGATAGCCAAAATCAGCTAAGGTTACATGAACAGGGTAGCCAAAATCAACTAAGGTTACATAAACAGGATAGCCAAAATCAACTCAGGTTACATAAACAGGATAGCCAAAATCAACTAAGGTTGCATAAACAGGATAGCCAAAATCAAATAAGGTTACATAAACAAGATAGCCAAAATCAACTAAGGTTGCATAAACAGGATAGCCAAAATCAACTAAGGTTACATAAACAGGATAGCCAAAATCAACTAAGGTTACATAAACAGGATAGCCAAAATCAACTAAGGTTACATAAACAGGATAGCCAAAGTCATCTAAGGTTGCATAAACAGGATAGCCAAAATCAACTAAGGTTACATAAACAGGATAGCCAAAATCAACTCAGGTTACATAAACAGGATAGCCAAAATCAACTAAGGTTACATAAACAGGATAGCCAAAATCAACTCAGGTTACATAAACAGCATAGCCAAAATCAACTAAGGTTACATAAACAGGATAGCCAAAATCAACTAAGGTTACATAAACAGGATAGCCAAAATCAACTAAGGTTGCATAAACAGGATAGCCAAAATCAACTAAGGTTACATAAACAGGATAGCCAAAATCAACTAAGGTTGCATAAACAGGATAGCCAAAATCAACTAAGGTTACATAAACAGGATAGCCAAAATCAACTAAGGTTACATAAACAGGATAGCCAAAATCAACTAAGGTTACATAAACAGGATAGCCAAAATCAACTAAGGTTGCATAAACAGGATAGCCAAAATCAACTAAGGTTACATAAACAGGATAGCCAAAATCAACTAAGGTTACATAAACAGGATAGCCAAAATCAACTAAGATTGCATAAACAGGATAGCAGAAATCAACCAGGGTTAGCCTGGAGAAGAATACCCTTAGTTTTAATAATAATACTATTACTTAGGAACTGTAAATATCAATAGTAAATATAGTTATATATGATAAATTATCTTAGTGCCGAAACACTGGTTACTAGGTGGATTCCATTTTATATGTCATTGCAATATTGTAGACATTGAACTATATTTTATTATAGCTTTGGAAATGAATGTCTTCGAATGTCAAGCAATTCTTAAGATTATATTGACATTTCTGTGACCGCGATCGTATACATGTTTCAAACTGATTGTCATGATTTATCTGGAATATTGTTGAAAATGGCGCTAAACATGCACACCCTCTGAGGCTCTTAACAAGTTCATTGGTTCCAGTGTTTTCATAAATCTGAAGATATTGCTATGCGTAGGATTTATTATATGTGCTTATATATACATATATAGAAAATAGCCGGCTTCTATAAAGATGATTTTCGTGGATGGAAGATGTATCTAACTAACGGTATGATTGTCTTTCCATTTAGCATTAAGTATATGTCGTCGTGCGGAAATATATTAAATCAATAATGGCAAATTATCCTCGTTTTTGTAATCATCGTGAGCTATAATCTTACAACCTTGAACCATTTGTTAATAATTGAAGGAGACCATGCACTATTTCTTTTTCCATATACATTTATTTTAAGACAAGTTGTCTGTGACATGACAAGAACAGACACAGATAAATGCAGTACAGACTTCCTCGACCTTAATATAATATAATGTTAGAATTGGTAATTACAAATTAAATTTATGGAATGCTGATCTAACTGTGAACAAATGATGAATGCCATCAACACGTATTGTGTTAGTAAAATATCTATTACATCTCATAAATTTGGTTATATGTGATACCTATAACAATAAAGATAATAACGATGATTGTTTACCAGTGTTTATTGATTATCACACTACCTTGATATCAAGAGCACAAAATATAAATAATGCAAATAATTAGACAGCATGATGTTAAAGTATCAAGATAATTGAATAAATGACTATAAACAAATGTCTTATAGCTGTATAGTATAGTCTGAAATGTTATAGAAACAACAAAACATTACAATTATGTCATCGGTTCACTTTATCGTGTTTATTTATGAATTTATTGATACCAAGGTGAAGCCTTCTTCCATATGCGACACGTGACGGGAAAGTGGCGCGTCCAGTGCACGCTAATGGTCAATAGTGTCGTAGGAGAGACTTTTTCTGGGTTTTTGGTTTGGGTTTTTTTTGGGGGAGGGGTCATTTTGCACAATATTTCAACTCTATGCTTTATGTTTTCCCTTTTGCCTTCTCATTGAAAATTAAAGTATTTTTGCTTGGCCACCAAGAAACCAATAAATATGAATTATCGAGTAATATTCGATACATGATGAGGACAAATAATGCTGCGTTGAGATAAATGAGAAATACCACAATTGTTAAAGCTGTCAGGCATCTGCCATTATATAGAACATTACTAGAAATGATGAGATATTTCACATTCTTAAATTACAAATTATGAACAGGAGTCGGTATCAAGAATGCCATCCATTGTTCAGATCCAATTAAATATAGTTGAGATATATGTCATACCACAAATAGTCGAGTGTAATAATAACGTTGACATCTAATTGAGCGCGCACGTAGAGTTCTGTGGAAGGAATCAGGTGCTCCGAAAGGATACGCAGTTGTGGTTCCATCAGGTATGTTCAAAGTCAAAATATTGGAAATAAGTCTTTTGGAACAAGTAAACCAAAGGTCTTATACAGGACAGCCAAAATTGGCTATCGGTCAGCTATGCCTGAGGAATCATCACCTCACAAGATACGCACTTCACTACAACACACACCTTAAGACAGGAATGTCAATAAAACATATGTTCAGATAAGGTAATAATTGTGATCAGTCAATGCAATAAACGGTACATATTTGCATTTGTTGGTTGATCTCTACTAGGATTTAAAGGAATCATTACACGTGAACGACGGTATTCAATATAGGACAATTTGACACTTCAAATAATTGATAATAAGACGCTAAACAGGTTGGTTAAAAAAACAACCACCAACACCAATACTCACCCTTTCAAATATCAAAACTCTTAGTACAAGAATCTCTCACGTGACCTTAATATATATTCCAACTTCATTATTACTCATTTGTGGGTACTAGTGACGATTCCCAGAGCCCGAACAACGAAGCTAATCGGTGCGTCTAATATTGTGGATAGTGGGTGCCCTCCGATGTGGGTTATCAAGTTATAATGCAGAGAGCCTTGACCGTGTGCGATAGTGGGTAACGTGATTGTAGGGTATCACTTTCCCTGCACATTAAATAATTCTTTTCTAGATTAAGAAAATGAGTAAGTACACTGTAGCTGCTATATAAGATTAAATGTTTCGTCCCTATCCCGCACTCTATTATTTCTTGGTGACATTGTATACTCGTTTTCCGGTTGTTCCATTCCTCCCTCATTTCTCTATAGTTTTATTATATTATTGAACGTTTTTGTCTGTTATAAGATAAGATAAGATAAGTTTTATTTATAGTCGGCATATTCAAATAACAAGAAAACATAAGCCCTAGTGGGCGTTTGACCGACATAAATGTTATATTGTTCAATGATCATTTAAATTTGGATGCTACTATAGTAATAATATATTATAATAAACCGATATACAAAACAGTATAAACAAAAACAATTCATCAGACAAAGGCGACTACATTGACATTAATTGATCATCTAAAACAGCCGCATAAATGAATACATTATTTTCATGTAAACTAACCTGTTTGAACTCGATTTCATTCGATTAATGCCTTTATTGTCTCTTAAACAATGTTATAATTTGACAACAGTTACAGTTGGTACATGATTGATATCAATAAGTTAACATTAATACAAATGTTTTCAATAAAAACGTGGAATTTAGTGCGCACGGTGCGCTTCTAGAATTACGTTCATCTGGTAAAATCAAAGACAAAATATTTGAAAGCCAAACAATTTAATATTTTTAGGAGCAAGAAAACCAAAAGCCCTAAACATGACAGCCAAAATCTGCTATGTTCATTTATGCCTGAGGAAGGAGAACCTTAGTTTTAATACTAATTACATTATTTATTTTGAAAATGTCGAATACCATTGCAGCGCTCGTTTTGCTCAATGAGTTAGGTAGTTGGATTACCTAACAACTCATACAAGCCTATCACCAATACGGCGTGGGATCGTGCCCGGCTTTGTAAATTGCAAAAAGGATGCACTCGACTCGTAGCCGCAAGTGAGAAAGTTTTCCATTTGATTGCCCATGGTCGGTGGTTCTCTCTGGGTACTCCGGCTTCTTCCATCACTAAAACTGGTCACCATGATATAGCTGAAGCATTGCTGAAAGTGGCGCTAAATACAATAAATCAAATCAATCAAATCAAGTCGAATACCATTGCTAAGCACTATGTATCTTTATATGTATACTGTCTCTTGTTAATGCTACATTTGTTCGTTCTGTACCGTGATAGTCTTCTTACGGTTTTCACAGTTTTCCGGTTGTTGACTGATTTTGTTTTATATACTTATGAGTTTTGACTTTCCCTTTGTAAGATTGTTCGGAGTTCGGTAGTTTTGTTATTACCCTTATTTGTAAGATTGTTCGGAGTTCGATAATTTTGTTATTACCCTTATTTACAGCACTATAGTGAATGGTAAGTTTATTATATTGCAAACCTCTATTTAGAAATACTTGGAACAGACATATTACAGCCTACGTCTTAATAAAAGAACAACACAAAACAAGTGCTTAAATAACTTTTTGAAAGGTAGGTTACCACTTCGAAGGCCAGACACATTGAAATTGACACCAATTTGCTAAATAGTCGACCACGTTGCATATGATATACAGGCTCTCTTTATTCAACTCATATGTTACATTCGTTTCCAACAGCGAGGTTATTTATATTTGTGTCCTCCCAATTAATTCTACAGTCTAATACAAGTTACATTCCACATACTATTACCCACATTTCCAATATTGTCATCTCAATTCCGACAGTATGGAGCATGGTTTGTTTATTCATAGTCATTTCCGTGTACAGTTGATTACGACTCGCCGCATGGTTTTTGTGAGAGTTCATACCTTTATTTACCTTTGCTTAGTTTTTCGTTGGTATTTGATACTGTCGTTTTTCTTAAATATGAAGCACACTGTAATTTCTTTCGAAATTATGTGCATTTCGTCTAACTTGTTTACACTATTCTGAAAGAATGTTGCGTCCTTTTCCAATTTCAAATGTGTATCTATATATGACTAAATAGTCATAATATACACACACTCCATATGAAGCAATACATACATAACAATTTATAAATATACCATACATGATATATGTCAATAATGGCAAGTTTGCATATCAACAGCCATATGGAATATTCTAAAATATATCTCAATAGGTTTTGGGGGGAATTGTTGTGTTCAAAGAGAGACCGATCAAAACAATATCATTATAACGCATTTTTCCCAAAACGCGACATTGATTGGGTGATAAAGAGATTTTGTGAACACTTATAGATCAACAACATTGTTGTTATAATTAGTAATAAGTTTCTACAACAAACTGCATGCATTCCAATATGCTCAGCATGCGAACCTGCTGTTTCAGATGTATCTGACAAGAATGTATCGGGTTGTAATTTTCATTTTTGCATATTGATATAGTTTTACACATTTTTTGATGAAACGCTATTCAAGATCACGATACACTGACAATAGTTCAAGTAAATATATCTTATTAGTTAATATAATTTCAGAAAGGCTCTGAATTGTCATCATGAATATGTTGGTTCTTATGGAGTGCTCCAGGGTTATGTTAACTTATTCTTGAGACGAATCCGAAGTCATACTCTATTTTTATGCTCTTCTCTTAAATAATTTAGGCATTAACATGTTTGAGGAAATATTAGTCAATTACATAATGATAATTGCTTATCTGAATGATATGGGTAAAGACAGAACTACAATCTGAATGTCTAAGTTTTTCACTTTTCGTGTAAAACAATATCCCGTGTCACGTCATTTAAGCAAAGAGTTGCTATCTTAGTGTATATATATATATTAAGATGCATCAGTATCGTATAAGCACAGTTTTTAGATAAGTATTGTAATACATTTCTCCTACTGATTATTTGATAGCATATTACATGCTGTTCCAAAGCCATTAATCTAGTGCACTGATATTATTGATTATTGATTTCAGTAATGCATTTATATGTGAAAAACACTTAGGACAAACTATTTTCGCCATAATAGTTTATTGTACAAATATGATACCAAGTTTACTAGTTTTTGTTAATGTTTTCAAGTGTTATGTTGACGACATTTATAAATTTCGTCTGACATTCGATTTATTCTAATAAAACGATTTATTATTGACTGCAATTATGTACATTTGACAATTATGAAAACACAGCTTAAATGATGACCAACAATTACAACAATAGCACCAAAGCAACAACTACCTCTTATCTAAGATAAGTTTACACAAGACATAATCTGTGGAAATTAAGATACTTGTTTAGGCCATGCATAAATAAGTGGCGGGGTTAAATCGACTTAATGGTTCACTACCATCACCCCATGATAACTGAACCTCCCATACATATAAATAAAATGAAGAATATTTACCTTACCGTCCGAAAAAAATTTCAATATCTTATCGGTAAATCCTAGAAACTGATGCAACATCAACACCCTAAGAAACACATATATATGACCGCCCTTCTCCAAGCTTGGGACAGGCACTTAAAATAAGTGGCGAGGATAAACTGGTTTGATATGTCCAAGAATACATTTTAGTGAAATAATGCAGGCATGTTAATACTTTCACGTGTGTAAAACACCGACAGTCACATCAAAAAATTATGAAAGGGAAATTAAATAAACAGTGATGGTTAAGCATACCACTAATAGCAACACAACGAACAACGATATATCACTCCGAGTCATGTGTATATGTGTGTTAAAGGTATCGAATTTTTTCTGTGTTTCTATACATTTTCAGATTAGATATTCGACCTATCAAGACTCAAAGTCCAAGATAAAACAAGAAAGACAGAAGCCCTTCATCATACACGTTCTTATGTATAGGATTAGGATAAAACAAGAAAGACAGAAGCCCTTCATCATACACGTCCTTATGTATAGGATTAGGGATGCTGCCACCATTTTCAACAATATTTTAGCTTTAATATTGTGGTCTGTTTCTAACAGGTTATCCGAGATCTCGGATCGATAATTAGTTAAAAGCTTTTCTTATTCCGTTATCTCTATTTCGTAAGCGGCTTTCTCGGACTGATGATCCATTGACAGCCGATACTTGGAATAAGGTATCTCGTTTTACTAATCAGCTTGTGCTGATTGTATGTGAAATAAGGTAATGTCTGTGAATAATGGATTCTGATTGGCTCACATTAAGAAAATATTCTTTTTTGGAACAAATAGGCAAATTGAACTATTACTCTGCAGGCATGACGAAGGTCATGTACAAACCTTCTTGTTTGAAGCCAATTACATGTCTAGTATGACCACAATGCACAATAGCGCTTACCGATTGACCACAATTTCTCCGTTGAGGCTACAAATATATCAAGATAATTATTGCTATAAATGGGAATAATGGTTTCTCTGACAAGTGAGAGAAACAGACACAAGTTTCTTTGTGTATATGTTACAGTCAATGTGTCAAACCAGTCATTTGGCCAAATGGCTGAAATTTTCAGTCATTTGGTCAAATGCCTCTGACCGCTAGTCATTTGGCCAAATGCCTAAAATTTCCAGTCATTTGGCAAAATGACTGAAAATGAGTGCCCTCAGTTTGACAGATTGCCTGATAGGGAATTTTGAATTCAGTCAATATGTCAAGTATTGTAAAAATTTATTTTTTGTTTGTTTTTTTCACGTTTTGTTTGTCTATAATTTGACAGATTGCCTGAATGGGAATTTATTTCAGTCATTATGTCAAATATTGTAAACACTTTTTTGTCTTTGTTTTGTACTAATCAGCCTGTGTCCTTAAAGCAACACTAAGATTACACTTTGTGAACAGTTCTTACAACTGTTTATTTTACATCTTCTTTGAACCTTTTTGTCTTTGTTTTGTACTAATCAGTCTGTGTCCTTAAAGCAACACTAAGATTACACTTCTTTGAACATCCAAATCCCTTGTCCTATACATATTTGGGCCATTATGGTTCAGGTATCAGTTGTCAGTATGGAGCTTTCAACAGAAGATACGTTCAAAAATGAGCTATATAAGAAATATGAATCTCTGAAAAAGGTACTTATACCAAAACCAGAGTACTTTTTGTTGATAAATGAACTGAAGCATTTAAAATGAACAATCATCAGTTAAGTCACACCAAGGTTATTATCTTCTGTCCAAGTATGAGATTCTTCAGTGTGGTGATGTTGAGAAGTTGATAAGACGTCGCAAATCCAACGATGACCCGATACAGTATTACATGTATTTGATTACTAGTATTCATTTTTGCTATAATAAACATAAATACAGATGAAACATAGCTTAGTTATTAGAAAACACCCAAGAAATACCCTTTAGTCATTTGGCCAAATGACTGGAGGTCATTTTCAGTCATTTGGCTAAATGACTGGAAATTTTAGGCATTTGGCCAAATGACTGGCGGTCAGAGGCATTTGACCAAATGACTGAAAATTTCAGTCATTTGGCCAATTGACTGGTTTGACACATTGACTGTAACATATATAGATAGCTATGTATCAAATTAGTTTGATAGAAAGAATTAAATACCCCAAAAATGTATCATTTATGTTATCGAAGAAATGGTATCTTCTTGCTCCATCTTCTATCAATTACCTTGCTGTTATGAAAATATACTATATGTAAATTAAAAACAGTGATATATAAAATAACACGTGAAATATGCAGAAGTTCAACAGATAAAATATATACAAACATGCAGATAAATGGAACAAATATGCCACCTAATATCTTGCAATAATAAAGCTATATGTATTGAACACAAATTGCATTAATAATTTGTTTGATTGTAGTCAGTTTCTAGACCTAACACCACATTATACAGATATATTACTGTTTTTTATTATGTCAATGTTCTACTGATACTTCACCCAACATATGACTGTCTTACTATTGCTGTTTCTTAAATATTGAATTTTAAATATGTTTCATATAGAAGTTTATGTTAAACTTTAGGAGAACTACAGACACCTATTGGTGTTCTCGGATTAGTATACTCAGATAACGGGTTACCAATCCGAAATGATAATTAATAATTCGTAATAACTTGGATTACTTTTTGTATTTTATTTAACACTGGGTGTTCCTTCATGACTTTTGCAAATACACCAGTTGTCTTTGAAATATGTCATACAAAATACTATAATTATAGCATTGTCATTTGTATGAAGCTTAAATACAATGGTAATATGTAGCTTACTGAGTATTGTTTTTCGTGATAAATACTTAAAAATCGTTCAATTAAAAACATATCGCTCAAATTGTTTTTCGCCCTCAAAGGCAATATTCTTAATGGTTATTGCAAATTTATTTAACGATGTTATTACACTGTTGTTTCTAAGTATTTTACAAGGAATTAGGTAATTGACATAGTAAAGTAAATTTGAAAGTACATCTTTAATCAAATTGTAGAGGTTTTCTACGCATAGTATATGGTTGTATGTATACCATCATATATGTAGTACACCACCAAAGTTTTGAGTTCGAACCTCGTTCATGTCGAGGTGTACTCGATACAACATGACATGATAAAGTTTGTAAGTGACTTGTGACAGGTCGCTGGTTTTATCCGTGTACTTCGGTTTCCTCCACCAATAAAACTGACCGCCACGATATAGGTGAAATATTGTTGAAAGAGGCGTTAAACACCATAAACCTAAGCAAAAACCTCACATATGTAGCAGGTGATATATTGCACCAGATTTATTGTACTAATATATAATTTCGTGAATATGCATTGATCTACTCATATGCTACAATTTGTTTGTTTCCTGTTTTTTGTTTTCGTATCAATGCTGATCCATCTCATACTATTATTGTATCAGCTGTATTTTGTTTGACTTCTCTTTATCAAAATTTCCAGAAATAAAAAGTATCTACCGTATCAATAATACAAATCTGCACCAATGATGTTATCTAGACGGGGTTGTATCAATAGTACAAATCTGCACCAATGACGTTATCTAGACGGGATTGTATCAATAGTACAAATCTGCATCAATGACGTTATCTAGACGGGGTTGTATCAATAGTACAAATCTGCACCAATGACGTTATCTAGATGGGGTTGTATCAATAGTACAAATCTGCATCAATGGCGTTATCTAGACGGGGCTATATCAATAGTACAAATCTGCACCAATGGCGTTATCTAGATGGGGTTGTATCAATAGTACAAATCTGCTTCAATGACGTTATCTAGACGGGGTTATATCAATAGTACAAATCTGCACCAATGACTTTATCTAGATGGGGTTGTATCAATAGTACAAATCTGCTTCAATGACGTTATCTAGATGGGGTTGTATCAACCAACATATGTTGTACCAATAATGACTGACGTATTTGACCTTGAGCCAATGACAAGTCCCGGAACATACTTTTCGCTACGTCTATATATACTAAGAAAAACACACAAAAAATGAAATAGCAATTGACATTTATTCATTCGCTAGAACGATTGAAATTCAGCATGTGACATTCGGTTCAATTGTTTTATGTACTACAGGTGAAATTCTGTAGAATTAAAACGGAATTAACAAAATAGTAGATCACATTAAAATATATTACGTATCATAGGTGATAAATAATATACTTAGGTCATATTTTAGGATGTCACTAAAGGTTTGGGCCTATAAATCTAGCTTTATGACGCCATTTTGTTTTATTATAGAGCCTGTACAAAGCCATGAAGGTGACCTTTCACGTATTTCTGTGTTAGGGGTACTGATTTTGTCTGTCTCTATCATTTTGATATTTGATTTTAGAATTGTTCGGACAGTGTGATATTCATGTTGTTTTTCATTTTTTACAATGCATATGTACTTAAGAAATACGTTATTTCACATCAGTGTATTCTTCATGATAAATATGTGTCACATACAGAAAAAATGTACTTTTCCGAGACAGTAGGTGACGTTTTAAGTATATGATGTATCGTGTTTTGTATATATGTACTCTTAAGTAACCAAATCCACGTAATTGATAGGTCTATTATAGGTATTAGTTATGTCTTCGTCAGTCTTTTAAGACCAGGTCAGATTGTCTTAAACACCATTTCCTTCTACAATGATAAATTGTGTTATAGCATCGATGGCCTGATACTACATATCATTTTAAATATCATTTATCAATATTGGAATTAAAGGGAATAAGGGTAATAACAAAATTACCGAACTCCGAACAATCTTACAAAGGGAAAGTCAAAACTCATAAGTATATAAACAGACAAAATCAGTCAACAACCTGAAAACTGTGAAAACCGTAATGACCCTGACTTGGTACAGGCATTTCTAAAGAAATGGTGGGCTGAATCAGATTTTAAAGCGCCAAACCTCCCCCTTTCATTACGGCTCAAAGTTTCCGGCTGTCACTATAACAGTATTTATAACAATACTTGAACAAAACAGGTAAAACAGTTGTCAAAGCAGCAACAAGCTCAGTGAAGTAAATGTCAAAGACACTTTTACGTCACACATTGATAAAAAAATATTTTTGACATTTTTGTTGACACCTTATCTTTATACATTTTCACTATATGAACATCCATCGTTTATAATCTTTTCTGCAGAGACGGAATATATTTCGACAAGATCTTGGTATCGGAATATAAACTTTTTAAGAGATCGAATAAGGCGAATCTTTTTATAACCCTGGTCCAGTAGCCTGTTTCTCAGATGAAGATGACGTTTCAGGAAATCAGAATAATTGCTACTTAGTAGTATTATTTAGAAGAGTATGCTATCATTTATCTAAGAGTATGCTATCATTCATATAAGGTTGCTAGCACAGCTTCCACATTCAAGGTATTTCATTATAGATTGACGAAATCATTAATAATACATAAAGTCAAAGAGGATCCGGATTTTGAAAAAAAAATAGCAGTACAAAGCAAAATTGATTAAAACTATGCTTACACGAACTTCAACGAAAGCCGGATGTGAGACCATATGTACCGGAAGCTCCTCTTATCCCATATATGGTAATATCGTGAAGTACTAGAGTGTAATTCCCAAAGTGAGTGATGCCAACAGCGACACCAATTATATATCAACAAGTTCCTTTTCAAGTCAAACGAATTGTTATCGCTATAACAGGAATTAAATCCGAACAGTCGTCAAAATGTTTTTCTTTTATTAGTGTTGTGTTTGTATAAAAGATTTATTCAATTGTATTTTCTTGTCAGTAAAGTGTCCATTACAAACAAACGTCAGGATTATAAAATGTTATTCTTGTATTATGTAAATAAATATTGTTAAAATAAAACAAAAACGCATTAAAACAATATTCGAAGCGTCTCACGATAAAAAGGTTTTCTTTAATTTTTTCCTAATTATGGATATTTTTGTAATTGAATATCTACACAGGGGATAAAATAAACATATTCATATTTCATGATGTAGAACCAAACAAGCAAAATAAAAGGAAAAGAAAGCCCAACATATATGGGTTTTTTTTGTGCGTAGAAATCAGAAAAGTGCATCTTCTTGTCATCAATTATTGGTTTAGCATGATATCATTAGAAGAAACTATTAACGAAGCATATAATTATATAGAATACCAGATTGTTTTGTTATCAGAAGAGTAAATAAATGACTATTCTAACAAATTAGGCTATATTCCAGGCGTAAATAATGTAATGTTTCACGGTAGATATATTTTGTGTCAAGGTTTGCTTTAGATTGGCAGTAAGATTAACTTCATAATGACACAAATCACTGTAGAGCATACAGAACGTAATTATTGAAATGTTTTCCCTTAGCATACGCCGATAGAGTATATTTCATGTTCAATTTGCCAGCCAAATCATTTTGCTTAAAATGCAGAGAAGCCGTCATTACCATTTTCAAGTGGTAGTTTGTTTGAATAATCACAGCACAGATGTAATTATAGAAATAAAGTTTAAGCAGAGATGGTCATCAATTCCTCCAATATCAACAAAACGAACAATCACCTCTAATCTTAGCTGAACTGACAATGCAAAACAGACCACGACATATGACGTTAGAAATCCAGATCCTGGCTTAGGACACAAAAGGTCGCGAGATAAACCGATTATTGGGATCCCAACCCTCACTCTTGATAACTAAATCTCCAACGGCAATATATATATAAAAAAATTATTTAAAAAAACTTATCAGATTCGCTTTCACTCAAAAAGTCAACATTCTATCAGAAAAATGAATGATATCATAAACATGGACAGTACAATTGCAGGCCAACAAATGTTTGTAGTTAATGGACTATAAGTTAGGAAGGTAGAATATGTTGGTTAAAGACTATTACTATTTAGACAACAACAAAAATAACAGATTTAATATCAACGAGTCATAAACATTCAATGGAAATAATTGTCTTCGCAGGAGACCAGAATAAATAGTCAAAAGAAGAGTTTGGAGATACCAAAGGCGTAATCATAATCCGTAAATCGAAGAAGAACAGACAACACAATGGCCAAAAGAAAAAGTACGAAAGGACAAACGACGATCTACAAAACATACACATAAAACTAAAGATCGAGTAACAGGAACCCCACTAAAACCGGGGGAGAACTCAGGTGCTCGTCTCGTCTTGTCTCAAACAATAGTAACCAGTAAATCTGACCACAATGAGATCTCACTGAAAGTACCATGAATCACCAATATCCAGAACCGAATTACGTACACACTTGATAATTTAAGTGTTCGTTTGTTAAAGTGTATATACATGTATTGCTAAATTCTTCATAAAACTTCCACGTGGATGACTTAATCTATGGAACGAAACTTCAAACAGTGAAGGTAAACAATTCCATCTATATTAACAATGCCTTACAAGGTGATAGAAGATGATCTTATTACAGCAGAAGCACTGTATCATTATTATTTTCTGACGGCATACTAATTGCATTATCAAGTATAATGAGATATCCCATAACTTGGATAGTTAATAGATTATATAATTAGCACGGACTGACATTTCACGTCTTCATTAGTATTAAGCCTTTACATAATTCATATAAAATTGAACCATTTATCTTACTTTATTTCTATAGAATATAACTCATTTAACATGAAATGATGTTGATGCACGGGAGTAGGACAAAAGGTCATGCAATATATAGGTGAACAAACGAAAAACAACAAAAAATACTACACTGTCGGAACTATTCCAAAATACAATCGAAAAGTCGTATAAACAAAAGCAAAATGGATACCCCTACCACACGCATGCATGCACGCTCATTTTGTTGGTTTGGTACAGGCACTTCAATGAAAGGTGGCGGGGTAAATATGAAACTTTACTACCCAAGACTGTTATTGGTGTTCTTTATGTCTTTAAATACCCGTCTTTTATTAAGAAAGTTGTCCTGAACAGTGGGCGAGTTGTCCCGAACAGTGGGCGAGTTGACCTGAAAAGTGGGCGAGTTGACCTGAAAAGTGGGAGACTTGTCTTAGGGGCGACTTGTCTTGGGGGCGACTTGACCTAATTCCTTAATGTCGTAGTCACTACAAATCTTTCAGTGATCAGTATGACAAATTCCTAATCATGAGTGATTCTAGTACTCAAATCAGCGATGGTCTTTATCTCTAGCCGATGCAAACTGAACTTGCACAAACCGGGATACCAGATACAAAATACGGATGGATTGTTTTATCTATAACATCAATTGTGCGTGCACCTACTTAATGAGATCCACAACTCATAATATACACTTATTGACTGGGTATGAGGGTAATAGCACTTTTATTGTCCCCAAGGTAGGGGACAATTAAAGTGTTATTACCCGAATATCAAGCATATAAGTGTTTTATTATACTGGACAATTTTGCAATTCAAATTTCTAAATTAGGTCCTTTTTTGATGGATTTCTAGTCTACTTTAATAATGCTTTTTAAAACTAATACATTTTCATGTGTGCATTTGAAGAAAAAAATTTTGTTTTAAAACAAAAAAAATATGTGATTAAAGTGTTATTAAAAATATGATATGTAGAAAACTTAACAGACATCCATACCATACAAAATTAAATCGTGTCGTACGTCATCTGACAGTTAGCTCGGATTCTTGTGAGAAACGTTTGAAGATACAAGAGGGTGGGGTTATGGTGTTTAGTGCCATATTCAACAATATTTCAGCTATATCGTGGCGGCCAGTTTTATTAGTGGAGGAAAATGGAGTACCAGGAGAAAACCACCGACCTGTCGCAAGTTAATGGCAAGCTTCATCACATAATGTTATATCGAGTACACCTCGCCATGAGCGGGATTCGAACTCCAGAACTGCGATCATGGCCAAGAGAAAAAGAACGAAATGTTTGCGCCTGTCCTGTTGATGAACTACTGCCTCATAAGATATAAACAAAATGCAATTGGCAATTGTGAAAATAAATATTATACTACAAAAGAGACAACTTCTAATGTGTGCTTATTCTCGTTAATACACACATATCAACATTTTCTCCTTTTAAAACTTTAAATTATGATCTATGAATAATTATTTTAAAAATATCTATAAATCAGCAAATTGTTGTTTTCGAATTCATCGGTTCGTTATCGAAGTCAAACGGATATTATAAAAGGTTTTCATAACTTACTAAGACTAAATATTCCATGTTATGTGTGTAATATGATGTACGCCTTTGACTTAGATCTATTTTCATATGAAAAAACTAATTCTTACCTTTATATTACACCCTCTCTTATATCACAAAAAAGTTTAAGTTAACTTAATAATATCCTTTATATCAAACTGCACTATCATCGGATTATATATACGTCACTATTACATAGATATTTCCTCCTCAAGCCACTGACGAAAATCTGCAAAATTTAATACAGCACTGTTATATAGTTATCGGTAATAGCTTAAAAGCATTCATTATCGTTGTACATACAACTCTATTAAGTAGCCGGAAAATGGTTCTGTTCAACGATTTAATCAAATAAGCTAAGAACAGATTTTTTTATTTCGCTTTGTTGTAATATAATTGTTTAACACGGTTTATCCATTCGCTTTGCCCTTAACAATAGTGTCTCTGTCGATATAGCCACTCGGATATTAGACGGAGATACTGGGTGATAAATGGTTAATGCGACATGATCTGATGCTGGTACAATTGCATAGTCCTATCTACCGACATATCTAATAGTTATATAAAATAGACAGATATTGAAGCCACATTTCATACAATGAAATTATCTCAAGAACAATATAAAGATATATATAGTTAAACTGCAACTTCCGCTATCGAACAAAAAACACTTGTCAGACTTTTGGTCAATGTGGGGATAGGATTTCAACTGACTGGTCAACTATCCAATAGAGTCGTATTTCCAATATTGCTAAGATTTAGCTATGGAGAGAAATTAAAAAATATATATATATAACCGTTGGAATCACATTGTATGTGTTTTATTTGGAAAAGGAAAGGAAATGAAAGCTAATAAATATATAATAATCAACGACCTCATTACAAAAATAAAAGTCAAGCCTACGAAGCAGTATAACACTAGCGGAAATGTCACACAATTTCTACAATTTCATCATCTAGTGTTAGCACCAATCACATCAATAAATAATATCAATGAATTGTTTATGAATCAAGATTTCTATGTTATGTGTTATGTCACAAAACAATGACATTTAATTCTAGACAGAAGTCGTCACAGATGATTATCTTTTACATGTTATATCAGTAAAATTATTGATAGTTTCTTCTACAATTCAGCTGACAATAAAACGAAATTTGGTGAATGTCAATTTTTCTTGATAACAATTTAATTTTATATTATATTATTTCCAATATGTTGTGGGTTAAATGTAGCGGCGTTATATCTTATGAATTGAATTTTATATGATTAATATACGAATGATGTATTTTGAATATTAATGAGTAACTCAATTACTTTCAGAATCTTAGATGAAAACGCGGATATTCCCATGTATATGGTGTTTTAGATTAGAAAATAATTTACAGTAGATCACCGACTTTCCCAAATATATGGTGTTCTGTATTAGAAAATGATTTACAGTATTTCCCCTGTCAGATGATCAGAGTTAGCCAGTGATAGTGGCCATGGGCGTTTAATCAACGACAGCAAAGTTCCACAACTCGTCCACATGTTTGCGCAAACGCTTAACTTGCAATAAGAAGACGAGTGGTTGTCGTAAAATATTGATGAGGTATTATGTATTTAAGTTGAGAGAGGTAGGATATAACGAAGTAATATTGTATAATGGTGATGCTGCAATTAGAGGGTAATCAAATAATACAGTTCCACAATCTACTAAAAAAAAACATTTGGAAATGGAGGCATATCGATACCCCCACCACGCATATACATGTAGTACATATCCACTATTTTTCTGGCTTGGTACATGCACTTCAATAAAAAGAGGAGAGGTTAAGCTAGTTTTATGGACGCATAAATGAAACAGATTCCATCATATTCACAACAAGGAAGTTATAATCATTCCATTATATCACCGCAAAGTCAAATGCAATTTTAATAGTCTTCGCTATTTTCATAAAATCGTGTGTGTATTGGTTTGACGCAAAATGTTCCTACCGATATTGTTTTTAGCTCATATAATATTTCATGATGTTTTCAAGATATATAGAATCTAACACCGGCAAAAGTGCAAGACAGGGAAATCTTACCCGAGGGTGTCGGAGATTTCCCTGTCTTGCACTTTTTGTCGGTGTTTGATTTTATTTCTCACTTTTATCAGCTGTTTTTTAGTTTCGTGTTTGTTTATGTACTTTTAGCAGACGATCATGTAAACAATGTGAGTTATTTCTCCTTCATGTCAATCAAAAAAGTAGTTCCGTATTTTGTGTATTGCGTGAAGGTTATTATGTAATAATATGGCTGATTGTTAGGATTTGCGTGTTTATAAAAGATTGAAAACTTATATACAGTGAATTGTTTATTTTAAAAAGGAAAAGTATGTAGAATTGGAGGGACAGTTGACATAAACTGTACAGTATGCATTTGCCGGTAAAACGCACGTGATTTTTTCTTGTCTTGCACTAGTGCAAGATAAGAAAATCTCACATCGCTATAAATAGGAACTGGTCTGTCTCAAAAGTGAGAAAAAGGTCTTCATGCCTCACACCGTACACATGAATGACAATCTGCAATAGAATGCACCAATCAATACTCTAATTTGGAGATGCATCGTATGCAATTTAATTTCACTTAATTGCGTGTTGCAGATTTCATTTAATCATCAATTGTTGCTTTCCACCTAGGAATACAATAAAAATCTCCAATGAGTTATTAAACTCAACAGATATCAAGACAATATAACATAATATAGAAACAAAAGCAGAAACTACCATAAAACTGGAGAAAGATTAAATGCTCTTGAAGGGCTAATATTCCTTCTCAAGTGGTTTTAGCCAAGTATGATCTTTTGTAAAATAATGATTCTCACCGAATAGAATACCTCTGTTGGTGGACTATTAGTTCCCGATGGTAGCTTCGCGTCGGTCCATATAATATTGTGTGGGTGACATCCCGATCCATAAACTGCCACATGGCCCTTAGTGCCATGAACTATATTGTTAAATATGAAAAACACAAATTGTATGGATAAATAAAATAGATAACAGCACTGTCAATAATGTTTTTATGGACTATATGTATCTTAAACAGTTATTATCTGTGTCTCCCAGTATGCGATGTAAAACATCAATAACCGTTAAACTCTGGAATATTCATTATGCAAATTTCAAATTTAGACACAGTTGTAAGGAATTCTATCGTTTCATTTCAAGTGCATACCTTATGAAGGTTATTCATGCGCGCTAGATTCGATATCTATGTTTTTATTGCAATTAGAGACGTTGCTATGGGTACGAAGAAAACATAATCGTCATTTCGTTTTTATTACTATCACTAGGTCGATACCTCTGATGATGGACTACTAGTCCCCGAGGGTATCATCCGCCCAGTAGTCAGTGTTTCAGTACTGATATGAATTATTAGATACATTTCTTATTGAAATTACAATTCCTAAATCATGTATATTATTATTAAAACTAAGGCATATGCAACATTAGCTGACTTTGGGTATCATGTTTATATCCTTTGGGGTTTTATATATTGTTCCCATGTTCATAATTTATTTGATTTTCCAATCCCTTGACCTTGAACGTACCTGATGAAGGTTATTCCAGAATCGCGTCGTGCGTACTGAAATTGATATCTACGTTGTTATTGCAATTGAACGTATCCAGAGAGTACAGATTCGCCATCTCGTCACAATATATTATTACAAATAGACCATGTTACACTCCGAATAAAAAACATTTGTTGTGACAGTCAGTTCTGTGTTGGCTTTATACGTTGAGTAATTTCATACTTAATTCATTGAATATGTCAATGTAACATTATACTATAATAATGATTGATACCGGTGACAGTGTATAGTTGGTAATATCTCCTAATTATTTTAAAATACGTCAAGAAGGCAAACGTCAACTACACCATGCATTGAATAATCTATAACTGTTAAAATTAATTTGCTTAATATACTGTTCTGATAAAACAATATTTAAATGTGATTCCGCTCAGAATTTATATTGATTTGCATCAAGATAAATATAATTCATTGACTTTTTGAAAGTTGGAATTTTCTTCATATTTTGGACAAATAAACATACTGCTTTTGCGACTTTAAACTAGAAAACAAGGGGAAATGGGAATAATATATCAAATTAGTTAAATTTCAAAGGAAACTGAAATGTCAGGCAAGACCATAATATTTGTTTTTCTCAAATAGAAAAAGCCAGTTCAATGTACACTGTCATGGGATGAGTTGAGTCTTGATGTCGTCTTTAAACAAACAAAATAACATTTGCAAGATATAATTTTGCAGTGTTGACCAATCCAACAGAATCACATACTTAGTTACATTTGACTCTTTAGTACGACATAGAAATTCATTTTTACTATAAACTGTGCATTCCTTAAAAGTGTAAACAATTGATACAATACATAATAATTATGATTTGGGTGATGTGGATGGGGTCTTTAGGGTGGATTCTTGCTCTCCTCTGCATCATCAAGATAGCAGGAGGACAAATGTTGGATAATAACCGGCATCAGCTTGTTAAAACTAGAGCTAATGTTCATATAGCGGTTGTCTTCAGCTTTATTTTAACGGATTAACACATGAAATTGTTAACATATGCTCTCGGTATTTCTTTGTCAACAAAGCCTAATAAGATATGGAATACATATTGATTATTGTATCGTAATCTGAATTGGCAAACAATAAATGTCAAGGAAATAACCATACAATAGCAATCCAGAAAAAAATACAAACAGCAATACAATTCCAATAGAAATTATCATCAAGCATCACTGTCTCCTACACAAAAATAAATGGTAGCTTATTTTTCTGTATAGTATATAAACGTTAGAGAATACCGAAGGGGCAATCAAAAATAGACAATCCAGAGAAAATGGCAACAGAGGGAACACAAGACACATGACAAATAAACGTTAGAGAATACTGAAGGGGCAATCAAAAATAGACAATCCAGAGAAAATGGCAACGGAGGGAACACAAGACACAGGATAAATAAATGTTAGAGAATATCGAAGGGGCAATCAAAAATAGACAATTCAGAAAAGCTGTAAATAAACGTTAGAGAATACCGAAGGGGTAATCAAAAATAAACAATCCAGAGAAACTGGCAACATAGAGTACACAAGACGAGGAAAAATAAAGCAAAAACACAACACAATATGTGTTGGACACCACTTTGCGCAAACAAGCACAAATAACATAACGGAAAACACAACATGGAACTCAAAGACACGTAATAGGACAACACCAAAAAGTAAAAAGTTAGTAATTTTATTAATTTTGTTATATGCTTGATATGAGTATTTGAAATGTAGAAGTAGTTCAACATGTAAACAAATATTCCAAGCGAAAAAAGGCAACAACTGCTTCAGAAATTGTCGGAACAAATTACCGCATCGATATGCAAATCTGCATATGGTAATAAGTAGAGTTTGAAGATACCAAGAGGGTAATCAGAATCCGTAAATATAATGACACACAACACAATGGCCAAAAGAAAAAGTGAGTAGGCAGGTTTTTGAGGAGGAATTCCCATTTAAAATGCAAGATGATTTGTGCGTACAAACTTTTGTGACTGACGTAAATGATGACAAATACAATATATCTCCCTCAAAAGTGGATAACATAATTCATTACACTATATCAACTTGTGCCAACTCAAACATCAAATTTATTTCAATTTAAATCTTTCCATTTCAGAAACGATTTCTTTTAATAATATCCACTTCAAGTTGTTTAGCATTGTAAATTATTGAATGCATAAATATTATGACGTTATCATTGGTTATAACATTAGGATAGTTGGCATATTTGTAACAGTTTTAGACAATATGTATTTATTAACCCTTGTTTAAATTTCTATAATTGCCTTTGTACAGTCAGATTGATAAAATGTAGACAATATATACTGGTTTGCTCATCCTTACTTCGCTACACAGCACCGTAGAATGAAGAATATATTTACTGTCAATAACAGAATAGAGAAATTGGATATTTATCCTGTACAACATCTTGTTTGGCGCCCCTTGTCACGTATAAAGCAGTTTATATAATAACTTAGCATGTCGTTTATACTTAGTTAACAGTACAGGAAATGCATTAGATTATCATGTTATACTTAAAGCTACTACTAACACACATTCTGAAATATGTCAGTCGGAAATGACAAGAAAATTATGAATTAAATTAATAAGTAAGAAAAGGGTTAGAGAAAAACGGAGTCGCAATCAAGAATGGATATCACAGAGACACAAGCAACATTGGGCAGAAGGCATAGAATGGAGATAAACAAAGCAAAACCCACAACACATAGAACTAAAAAGCTCAGTAACACGGACCACACCAAAAACTGGGATCAACCAAGATGCTTGCAATGGGTAGACAGTTACTGTTTGATTCTTCTCAGTACTGCTTATTTGTAATTTGAAAACACATGTGAACATATATCTGATAACTCTGGGGTCCATGGTCAGAAAATGCTTAAGATAGAGTCATAATCCAAATAAATGTCAACAGCAGTACAACTACACAAGTAAAATACCTCTATAGAAAAGACCGAGACTGTCAGCCCTAAAACCTTCGAGTACGATTATCGAATTAGAGAACACCGTCGGGCGATCAAAAATGGACAATCGAGAGAAACTGGCAACATATAACACACAAGACGAAGAAAAGCAAAGCAAAAACACAACACAATATGTATTTGAACACCACCACTATTCGTAAATAAACACACACGAACTCATACTCCAACATCATCCAATCAGAACACTATGTTTATTGGATAAAGCATTCTTATTGGCCATTCACCGTGTACCATAACAAAGGTGGTACACGTGAGATTTATGACCTTAAAATCATAGTGTTTCTTTTTCAATTTAATTTTAAACTGTTGTTTGGAGATTGTCATGCTGCTAGTACACCCATTGTACCGACTCTTAATGAATAACAACTCATTATGAATGGCAACTGGTGGGCTGTTGAAAGACAAACATGTTATTATCGATAATAGCCTCATCTAGAAGTGTCAATCAATACTTTCGTCCCCTAGTATTTTCACACATCATCTTTGTTAACTAGATGGTGGTATATTGTTTGTAAATACGAATATACAATAAAACATTTATGTAAAGCACAGTGAAATGAACCTGAAAATATGCCCATTATGTGTAGTTTCAAATTATTTGCATTTGTCATCCAATGGAGAACATGAAACTGTTCTAAATAAACAATGATTTATTATAAACAAATGCCCTTTCAACCGTAGTTGATCTGATATCGGTCAATCAATCAATCAATCAATCAATCAATGATTTTATTAAACTAATGCTTTCTACCCTCAGCTACAGTTCATCTTAGCTTAAGATGTTTTGTTTTCTTGCTCGCAAGCACCTTCCAATTATTTGATATTCCCATCTTTTGACGTTGAACGTACCTGATGAAAGTTATTCCAGTGAGACACCGTGCATACTACATTATAAATCAAAGTTGTTATCACCTTGTCACTGTTTACCTGGGTATTTGGATCAAACAATGTGTACCAAAACCCGTTATATTTCCATTATTTGTGTGATAAATTGTAGTTAACGTAGTTAACTTGTGATTTTAATAGCGATCAGTTAGGATTTTCTACAGTGTATGGAAACATCCATTTCCTGTCACTGATTACAAATCCTGGGAAATGGCATTTTATATAAATTTATTGCTTAAGGATTGTTTTCGTATTTTTAAGCTCATTTATAGTATATTGAGTGAATGCGTTAAGGAGGGAGGGAGGGAGGGAGGGAGGGAGGGAGGTTGGGTGAGTGAGTGAGTGAGTGAGTGAGTGAGTGAGTGAGTGAGTGAGTGAGTGAGTGAGTGAGTGAGTGAGTGAGTGAGTGAGTGAGTGAGTGAGTGAGTGAGTGAGTGAGTGAGTGAGTGAGTGAGTGAGTGAGTGAGTGAGTGAGTGAGTTAGTGACGCCATCTCATCATTGTTCAGTTATATCATGGCAAAAACAAGTTAATTGTCAGTGAGATGATGATGAGGTCCGATTAGAACTAGATCAACATGTGCTAGCTCACTGACACAACAGTCCGCGGATAGGCATGTCGCTCCACTCTGGCATATTAACCTGGTTCCGAGCCTAACAGTATTTGCTCTTTCTCATGAAAGTTGTGTGCTTAGCGGAGAAGCGATAAATACCATATCTATATTCTTTGATTTGACCCGATCGGATCTCGAACCCACGATCTACCGAGGCGAGCACGGTAACCATTACATTACCGATACCGTATATTGTATATTTAAACTTAACCTTAAGTTCACGAAAAGTATGTTACTGTTATGTTTGTTCTCTTTTAATATACTTGGATGACTTGTTTATATGTCATCAATATAATAATAGTGCATAGCAAAGATTGCTATCATTGAGTAACGAAATCTCACAAACGCAATAAAATGTCTTTCCCTTATGTCATTATGTACTAACATATTTCAGATCTGTTCTGCATTTGGCAGAAATTTGCTTTATTATGAGAAAAAAACATAATTTTGCCTTATCAATCACTTTGATCAGATGTTTGTTGTCTTCACTGTACACGTTGTATGATGAAAACTTAGATATCGAATTTAGTGCATGCAACGCGTTTTTGCTTTAATAAACCTCATCTTGAGTACGCTTGAAGTCACACGATTGGAAAGTAAACTACTTTAAAGGTCTATGCGGACAGGAAAACTAAAGGGCGTAACAATAATAGCCAAAATCGGTTAAGGTTACCAACATATATGGCAGAGGGAGGAGAACCTTAGACTAAGGTCACCAACATACATGGCAGAGGTAGGAGAACCTTAGGCTAAGGTCACCAACATACATGGCAGATGGAGGAGGACCTTAGACTAAGGTCACCAACATACATGGCAGAGGGAGGAGCACCTTAGGTTATGGTCACCAACATACATGGCAGAGGGAGGAGAACCTTATGCTAAGGTCACCAACATACATGGCAGAGAGAGGAGAACCTTAGCTAAGGTCACCAACATACATGGCAGAGGGTGGATAACCTTAGGCTAAGGTCACCAACATACATGGCAGAGGGAGGAGAATCTTAGCTAAGGTCACCAACATACATGGCAGAGGGAGGAGCACCTTAGGTTATGGTCACCAACATACATGGCAGAGGGAGGAGAACCTTATGCTAAGGTCACCAACATACATGGCAGAGAGAGGAGAACCTTAGCTAAGGTCACCAACATACATGGCAGAGGGAGGATAACCTTAGGTTAAGGTCACCAACATACATGGTAGAGGGAGGAGAATCTTAGCTAAGGTCACCAACATACATGACAGAGGGAGGAGAACCTTAGGTTAAGGTCACCAACATGCATGGCAGAGGGAGGAGAACCTTAGCTAAGGTCACCAACATACATGGCAGAGGGAGGAGAACCTTAGGTTAAGATCACCAACATACATGGCAGAGGGAGGAGAACCTTAGCTAAGGTCACGAACATACAGAGGGAGGATAACCTTAGGTTAAGGTCACCAACATACATGGCAGAGGGAGGAGAACCTTAGCTAAGGTCACCAACATACAGAGGGAGGATAACCTTAGCTTTAATATTAATAACATTAATTAGGAACTGCATAATCATAAATACATCTAAGACCTGTCAGTGCCGAAACCCTGACTAGCGGGTGGATAATAAATGGTGAAATACAAAGTAGTGGGGAACTATACAATAATCACAATCATGATACTAAACAAGCAACACCGGTGATATTCTAATTGAATTAATTATTGTCAAAGACGGAAGGTAAAAAGCATTTCAAAATAAAAGTTCCGCATCGGCTAAAGTGTTTGCCTCGCGTGCTGTAGATCGTTCGTTCGATGCAGGTTGGGTCAAACCAAAGACAATATACTTGGTATTTTATTCTTCTCCGCTAAGCACACAACATTAAGGCGTAAGAGCAAAGAAATGTTGGTTCGGAATCAGAATAATGTGCCCCAGTGGAGCGACACGTCTACCCGAGAATGTTTTCTTCAGATACAGATACAGACATATTCATCATCTCATCTAATCACATAGCTTGTTATCGCCATAATATTGTTAACAAACTGCTAACTTGCTTGGTGTTCAATAGAAATCGCTCACTCACTCAAATTAAAGACAAAAAGGTCCATTCAAGCATCTAAGCAGAATGCAAATACAACACGATGAAACCAACATTCGTGATAAACAGTCGACATAAATAAAAGAAAAAATGTTAGCAAAATAAATAAACTAATGGTTCCAAGTGATTAAGTTGAAGACATTTCATCGAAAGTTGTATGGCTTTACGGTCTCCACAATGACTTGGGTAACCGTTCCGGAATACCTTTGTTCCAAATGACCACGGATGTGTTCGCTTTGTCGTTATTCCCAATTTCTCATTCATGACTTCAAATATTTGGACTTTGAACGTACATGATGAACGTTATTCCAGAAGCGCACCATGCGTAAATCCACATTGTTATTAACACTTGCATTTATAAAAGAGCAACACAACGGGTGTAACTAGTGGAGCATGAACTGTTCACTCCTCCGGAGTGTTCAGTAACTAGTGTTCATGTTGTTCAATCCTCCGGAGTGTTCATGGTGTTCAATCCTCCGGAGTGTTCATGTTGTTCAATCCTCCGGAGTATTCATGTTGTTCAATTCTCCCGGGTGTTCATGTTGTTCAATCCTCCGAGTGTTCATGTTGTTCAATCCTCCGGAGTGTTCATGTTGTTCAATCCTCCGGAGTGTTCATGTTGTTCAATTCTCCGGAGTGTTCATGTTGGTCAATCCTCCGGAGTGTTCATGTTGTTCAATCCTCCGAAGTGTTCATGTTGTTCAATCCTCCGGAGTGCTCATGTTGTTCAATCCTCCGGAGTGTTCATGTTGTTCAATTCTCCGGAGTGTTCATGTTGTTCAATCCTCCGGAGTGCTCATGTTGTTCAATCCTCCGAGTGTTCATGTTGTTCAATCCTTAGTTTTCTGTGTTGTGCTTTGTCGATCATTGGTTGTCATTTTGACACTTTTCATTTCAGTATTGTATTGTCTCTACTTCTTTAATATACGTCTTCTGATATAATCAATTGAAATCTTTAAACGTTTCTTTATGGCATCAATTTAGTGTTTTATATTATGTTCGTCCATTTTAGTTTCGGTATTATTTGAACAATTTAACCTTCTCGGCTAATTTCATCAATTTTACTTCCTTGGTTATTTTCAGAAATTTCCCGTAATTGTGTTGTTCAAGATGTCTATAGGAAGGCAGCATCAAATTCGCTATATATAACCCGAGCTTACATGGTCCGTAGGTGATCTACATCATGTAATCTAATCGCAACAAAACCCAGACAAATACTCAAACGTAGGTTACCGATACCATTTTAAGGGGAAATCTAGTATAGTTCATGAGGAAAAGATGTAAGTTAAACTATATCACTTATACAAGTCAGTGGCTTCTTTTAAGAATTAAAAAACCCAGAAAGCTCTATAAAGGATGATTTTGATATGTCAATGGATGTACGCCTACATGCTATATATTTTTTGCTGAGAGTGGCTACTTATTAATACTACAGAGAAAATGTGGTTAGTATGTCAATGCTTAGTACATTGGCTGATTTTGTTTTTCGCTATCTTGCAGCTAAAGTTGTTATTGAGTAATGAGTAAAAAATGTGTGTCTTAGTATATCTTTCGTGAACACTTTTCTTATTTATTTTTCATTGGTGGGGGAACCAGAGTACCCGGAGAAAATCACCAACCAGCCACAATTCACTCACCAACTTTATCAGATAATGTTGTATCGAGTACACCTTATCATGTGCGGAATTCGAACTCACAGCCTTAGTCATGATATGCATTGGTTGCTCAGGGACTGTTTCAAATTGTATTTTCCGTTTGAGGAGTGTGGCCTCCTTCAGACATGATGCTCTAGATATGTCCCGTACTAAATACTGCATTTGTCTCGTTCTACACAACCAATAGACGCCATATTCGGAGAGTTGTTATCCTCCACAGAAGCTTAAACACGAAGATAAAACACAATATCAAATTTCGCACAAGTCAGTTGTCAATTTAACATTTCTGTCTCTACTGTGTGCACTTCAATGCATAAATGTAAAAAGAATTACTTCATTATTATTTAAAATGGGATGGCACACCATTCAAAATATTCGACTGTAATTGACGGTTTCCTTAAAGTGGTGATGTTGTAATTATTTGGAGATCAACACAATAAATACATTTTTTTTAGTATTAAAAGTAAAAATGCATCAAGTTCCATAAATCAAATGTCATTTCACGACGACTGTAATATTATGACACATACGTTAGAGAAAACCGAAGTGGCAATCGAGAATGAACATTCTAGAGAAACTGGCAACATTGGGCACAGGAAACATAACAAAGACAAATACCATGATAAAACATAACACAAAACAGTACCATAAAGAGATAAGCATCATAAAGAGAACCGGAGGTGAACCCAGGTGCTCGCGATGAACCCAGGTGCTCGCGGTGAACCCACGTGCTCGTGAAGTGTAAACATGTCCTCTTTCTTATAAGACACCCATCGTGTTACTACTCATAGTATGTTTACATTAATGTCGCCTTATGTTCATTTTACGACACCTATTATATAGAAATAACATAACAGACTCGTAAAACATACTATATATATATTTGTTATTGACTTTGGACGTGTGTATATCAACAGTTTCGCAGCTCTATTTTTTCCACGTAAAGGTGATAATATTTAACGGGTCACCAGAATTAAATATTTATGCACTGAATTATCATTTGTATGCTTTGTTAAAAAAATGACAAATAAAGATTTAATAGTCGACAGAAATCATAAAAATAAGATGATGGTCAAAGTAACAACTGAAACTCTATAATAAGTCTGGAAAATCCTTGCCAGTATAATGAGTGCGTAGGTAATAATAGTTCTTAGTAGGATTTCATTGACGTTGAATTTGCCCCCACGAAAATGTAAGAATAATCGTTTCATGTGACTGTACTTCTACTTCTACTTTTTCCATATACTGATCACCTTCATCGAGTTAAAGATTATGTCAGAGGTTGCATATGACAATTGAGGGTTAGGATTATGGTGTTTAACGCCACTTTCAACAATATTTCAGATATATCATAGCGTCAGTTTTATTAGTCGGAGAAACTGGAGTACCCAGAAAAAACCACCGACCCGTCGCAAATCACACACAAACTTTATCACATAATGCTGTATCTAATACACTATCAGCGAGATTCCAACTCACAACCTTGGTGGTGATAGGCACTGATTCCACCGGTAGTGGTAAATCCAACCAGTATTTAATTTAAGCATGTGTTATTGTCCAAAGAGAGACAAAGGGATAGACAATTCAGAAACACTGGCAGCATAGGGCACATGACACAGAACTAAGATAAAACAAATCAAAGCAAAACATGACAAAACAATTATTAAGATGAGCAACATGAACTCCAACAGGAAAAACAGGGGTGCAACCGGGGTAAGCAGGTCCTACTTCTGATCATACACTGGTTGTTTTATTCATAGTTAGATCTAGTAAAAGTAGTACCGTTGATAGTGGAAAGAAATCATCGACGTAAAGAATTGAGATATTGATATTTCGAAGCGGTCAATCAATTGGCGATAGCAACCGTAGGTAGCAAAGAAGGTTCAGCGACATCTGTTATAAGTATTTGCAATCTCAGTTATTATGTATATACGTTTAATATCTTGAATATATAGTCAAACCTGCCTTAAAGGACATTTCTATATAACAAATCACTGTCTACAAAAAGCAGTCTCATTTTTCTCCATTAATGAATAGTGCATATAATTTTAGCCTGTGTATACAAGGCCAACTGCTCATAAAGGCCACATTTTCGGTTTTCATTGAGGGCCATATACAGGTTTGACTGCACCTTTTCACAATCTTTATTATATCTATAATATGTTTTATGTTTTATAAAACATATTATTCATATAGTATATGGTTCAATCTCTATTATAGAAAACGTATACTCTGTACAACAGAAGAAGTGACAAATTACATCCTGGATCAGCTGATAGTCATATGGTTTTTCTTCTTCTTGTTTTAATGATGTCGTTGCACTTATAATAATAAGTGCAACGACATCAATCTAAATCCATTCATCACAAATTATCATTACCAGCACTAAATATAGCATAAATCTTTTGTAATAACAGAATAGTGTTATATCTATAAAAGTCATAATACAATGTATATCAGTTTCTATACATACTAATAAATGTCAAAGGCACAAATAAGCACGAGAAAGGAAATATTATTTCGTACTGAATGTAACAAAAATGCAATAAATATTGTTTTGCAATAAAATGAATGTATGAAAAAAATTAGTGAATTAAAACCACAAGAAATAATACTAAAAAAATATAACAATATAATGTCTTCTTTGTTCATCCTATGTTATTTATTGGTTATTCACCTTTAAATTTTAAAATGTGTTATATAACTTGTCAAACTAAAGTCCAGATATTGTTTTCTGCATGAATTCATAATAATTGAAACAAAAACTATTGATGTAAAGGTTGTGTATTATCCAGTACAGCGGCGTGACACTGGAAATTGATTGCAAAGAAAACCGGACGATTATTGAATTAGAATATACCCAGAAGTTATGTATAAGTCAATTTACCTTACACATTGAACGTAAGCTAATGTCAGTGCACGATATTATATTGTAAGACGTACTTTTGAAATAACCCAATTCTTCTGATTTCATACTTCTAGCTTACATATAATATGAGGCACTGTCTGGTGTGTGCATTTGATAGATTCTGCACAAAAAGCGGACACCCATTGTTCACTCGAAGGGGAAAACTATGTAAAGCTTAATTATTACATAGAACAGTGTGATACTAGAAATTAATTCGGGGGCTCGAACTTCGGATAACTCGAACACGTTTTGAACAGTTCCTTCTAGTTCGAATCAGTGAAGTTCTACTGTATTTAAAAAACCCGACGATTATTGGGTTATAATGTACCCAGAATATATATATAATGACACAATGTACCTTATATATTGAGCGTAATTTGGTGACAGTATATGATATCAAGTTGAAAATACTTTTTGTAATAATCTAATTCTTCTGTTTTGATATTTGTACGGCACATAGTTCTAAATGAAGCATAATATTATTCTACGAAATTTTAATATATCTTGAAAATTAATATGATATCTTCTTCCAAATCTCCCAACATTTTAATTTTGTATACTGAATCCAGTTAACACAACCTTAAGCTGCACCTACAAAAATAACCTCAACCTATATATACCAAAACATTCAGTACAATATATGAAATAAAATTGCTTCTTTTTTGTATTTTGACGAGTAACCTACTGAGTAAATATTAAAAAAGATATTATTATGTAAAACAAAGAAGGGTTGAACGGAAAGTAGTTTAATTGCAAATCGCATATTACGCAAAATAACTGGAATGTAGATCATCGACAAGCCACGTGCTGCAGTCATACATTTTCAACTGTCTGTCACTATTTAATCAAGGAAGCCATTTCACATTACATAATTGAGCAATTTGTTAACTTCGGAAAAGTTGAACAAGGGATCGGATAGAATATATTTTACATGTTATAAGGAAATAGCTCATGTCACAATAAAAAGCACCATGCCTATAATTCTGAGAATATAGAGGTTATTACTTGTTGCTTGCTTATCATCAATAGTCAAATATTCTATGAATAAATTTGACCAATATATGAAAATATACAGGAATTAGGGTGGAACTGGAGAACTGGGGCAGTGAAATTTTACTACCACTGGACCATTACAGTGAGTTGGTTAGAGACGTAAAGATTAGCCTTTGGTAGCAGCTACAAGGGTATTACATTTCCACCTTTCGGCTCTATGGCTTGAGCAAGATGTGGTTGCAGAAATATGTGAGCATATTTAGCATGTCAGATCATATATTCCACTCGCTAGAGGAAGGAAATATGAAATTAAACCAAAACAATTTGTTTAATACTACCCAACGGTATCAACATTATTATTATTATGATATCAAATATCATTTGTTCTGAAAGGCCGGCGTGGTCATGATCGTATGGTAGTTGGATGTATAACTACCAATGCAATCAATATCCTATCACCAGTAATATTGTGAGTTCGAATCCCACTCAGGCGTGGTGTACTTGATACAACATTATATGATAAAGTTTGTCAGTGACTTGCGGCAGATCGGTGGTTGTCTCCAGGTACTTCAGTTTCCTCCACTAATAAAATTGACCGCCTCGATATAACTGACATATTATTGAAAGTCTCGTTAAACACTATAGCCCAAACCCTAATCCTGATTGGTTCTGAACAACGATGTCACAATGAAAGGGGTCGAAGTAATATTACCGTGCTGCCCATGTTATTTGTTGTTTTGACTATTGTTCTATAAAGAATTATTCAAAATATATACATATAGTATCAGCAATACAGATAATACTTCAAAAATTTGCATAATGCATATTATTTCATATTCAATTCAATTTGGATATAGCTGAATATTTAACACAAAAGTGTAAAAAATATGTTGTAGGGTTTCTGACCTTACAAGGTCATTTATAATATGAACTGGTACCGTTACGATAGAGTCGTATATTTAGTTTGTTTATCTGATCACGCTGAAAAATAACCTGTGTTTACTTGACCAACATTAGACTCGTGGGTTGTCTATAGAAAGCTATACTAATGGTAAAGATAAGGTACCCGGAAGACCTGTTAACTATTGTTGGCATAACGTATGTGAATCCTTTACAAATGAGGTTTTTCAATGTTGTTTATGCTTAGAAGTGTCAGATGTGTAAACTTGATTAACACTGCCAGGTTTGGGAAATATCATAATTTAGCTATAAACGTTAGGGAAACTGAAAAGACAATCAAGAATTGACAATCCAGAGAAACTGACAACAGTGACAAGACGGAAACAAACAAAACACAACACAAATTACTACATATATGGACACAATTAACTAGTTTGAGAAATGTCACTTCATGTTATGGTACTGAGATGTCAACACCAACAAAAAAAAGAAAACAAATAATATAGGCCATACACTTTTGTCATGCTCAGTACAAAAATACATAGATAAGTGATATACAATGACACGCAAAGTAGCCCAAGACCATTGCATGTTGTTTCGTTTTGGCTGTTGTCGACTTTAAATAATGTCAATGCTATATATCGTATAGACGCATCGTCAGGGTACTAGACACAATTTTTTATTGACGCACATTAAGTAATTTGTTTCCCGAACTCAATAGAGGCGCTCGATGATACAGAAGGTTTTCGTTATTGTTGTATGGAGGAAAATTACCTTAAAT
The DNA here is from genome assembly GCA_963383655.1 of Bathymodiolus septemdierum. Classification (NCBI taxonomy): domain Eukaryota; kingdom Metazoa; phylum Mollusca; class Bivalvia; order Mytilida; family Modiolidae; genus Bathymodiolus; species Bathymodiolus septemdierum. The sequence continues at coordinate 87,390,540 of OY726517.1, read as the reverse complement.
TATTCACATGTATTTTCTTATTTTCATTTTTTTTTTTTTTATATACCAATTCAAACGCTTAGTGAAAAATTGCAAAAACAATTTTATTGATATACTTAACATATATTAAATACTCGTCTCGAATAGACAGACTTCCATATCCATATCTCAAATGACAATGGCTATTTTACTTTTTACGTAGATGTTTTCCTTCCTATATCACTGCCAAGACTTCTACTGAACTTAGCTGTATATATGAGTAACATGGCGGGTGTCGTATAATTAGCAGGAACTGCTTACCTTTCGCGAGCAACTGGATTCGGCATCAGTTGTTGGTGGGGTCTGTGTTGCTCATTACTCTTAGTTTTCTCTGTTGTATGTTTGATTTGTTAGTTTTCGTCCTGTGTCTTGTGTTGCCAGTTTATCTTGATTATCTATTCTTGATTGCTCCTTCGGTGTTCTCTAACATTTATTTCTTCTCTCCTAAATAGATATTACAGTTGAGACTTTCATCTTTTTTTTTATTCGAAAATGTTTAAACTTTAGACGAAATATTTCTACGAAGAATTTATATTACACTTCCTGCACGTCAATTACTCTTGAATTCTAATGAATTCATATAAAGTCAATATTTAAGAATCAAAGACAGATGTAGGTCCGTAGTATGCATTGAATGACTGTTGACATTCCATGCACCTCTTGCTTATCAATAAACGTTAGAGAAAACCGAAGAGGCAATCAAGAATGAACAATCCAAGAGCACTTGGACAACTTCATTCATTAACATGGTGTGGGTTACCGTTTTATCCTAAGAGTTATTTAGTATACCTCTGAACAAAATATATACCTATTTATGTGGAGGTCATCCGTGATCTTATATATTAACAACACGTACACTATGATCATTTTTTTTATCTTGAGCGTACCTGACGAAGGTTAATCCAGAAACGTGTCGTGCCCACTAGAAATGATATCTACGATTTTGTTGTAAGATATGTAATTCATGGAAACATTTAACCGGTAAACCGTTTGTAATATCACCTGTTACTTTTCTGATAGCTGCTTCTGATAGGGTAAACAGCAAAATACAAATCCTATCAAATAAAATATTAACAATGATATCGACATGAATAACATAAGTTCATTGCACCACTGCAAACGACGAGTTTGTTCCTGAGTTCATCAGTGATAATAGAGTCATCTAATTGTTTGTTATTGAAATCATAGAATAACTAGAAATAATGAAATCTAATGGAAATCTTTAATGATATAAGAACAATCGCCGTAAAACTAAGGAATCTCTAATTTAATTATTGCATAGCGCTTATAATGTGTTCCTGTGTAAGAAACCTATTAAGTAAATCCTTCTTAGAACGAGTAATTTCATCATGCGTTAATAATTTTGAAATTGTGTTAATTGTCTCGTGTATTTGCTTTGTGTTCTATAAATATATGATTTCCTGTTGCTATCAAGGAGAGTTTGAAGATACCAAAGGGGAAATCAGAATCCGTATATAGAAGGACAGAAAACACAATGACCAAAAAAAAGGGATAAAAGGATAAACAACGATCTACAAAACATACACATAAAACTAAAGATCATAATATCAAATGTTTTATCTATAAAAGACATCACAATGAACAGACATTTGCTACTTTCATGGCGCTGTCTGTTTTTGCAATGGTTTAACAATGCACAAATGTTGATCTGCATTCCTAGTATGATAGGCACAAAGATTGATCTGGATCATGAATGATAAACCAGCAAAGGTTGATCTGACACACTATTGTACCTGATGAAGGTTATTTCTGAAATGCGTTGTGTGAATAAAATTAAATCTACGTTTTGATAGTAACGGTTGACCTAGATTGTTAATGTGATGTTGTCCTTGATATGTGTGTTACGGGTATATAATTTCCCTCTGTGTCTACAATTTTTTAATTACATTTTATAACTGTTTCGACGGTGTGGTATTTTCTTCACTTTATTATAATTGTTATCTGCCAAACGAAATAATGTTGATCTGAATACTTAATATGATCTGCGGTCATTTGTGACACAGATATTCTGTAACGGCTAACCATGTCGTGTTGGCGACCGTAACATTCGGTATCCTCTAACGTTTGTTTATTAGTGATGACTTCAACTTAGAAATGTTGATATGTTACACTAACGATTAATGACCTGAATACATAGTATGATAGTAGCAAAGGTTGAGCCAGTCACACTAAGACGATTGACCTACATTCCTGATGAGAACATGTGCACAGTAGTGATTCAAAGAAACATAGCACAAAACATACATACACTAATGAGTCTATTGGTGATTTATTTAACAAGAATATTCCAAACACCACAAATAGCTTATTATGTATAGACTGGTGACATGAGAATGGACTAACAGACAATCAAATTAAAAGGTTATAATTAATGTCTGGCAATTGGCATCGGGTACCACATGTGGAGCAGGAACTGGTTACCTTTCCGGAGAATGTATTCAGTAGGGTTCGGGTTGCTTGATCTTTAGTTTTCTGTGTGGTGTTTTTTAAATCGCTGTTTGTCATTTAATTTTTTTCTCTCTCTTTTCGTCATTTAGAATTCTGATTACTTCTTTTGTATCTTCAAACCTTTCTCATTTTTCACTCAATCACTCATACTAAAGCTGACATTAGCGTTTGCTATGATATATTATAAGGTACAGATTAGTACTGGTGGGACATGTCATTGTCTACTTAATACATTTGGGAGAAGGTATCTTTTATCTTATGCAATATTGTGCACAATCACGTGGCGTTCGGCATATATAATAAATAACAATAATAAAGTAGTCTAGACATTATGAGGTGTAGAAAAAATGTTATGATCAATCTAAAATAAAGGAAAAACAGATATCGTGTATACTACAAAAGATTAATGGACATAACACAACAAACGTATACGAAGTAGACACATCAATGTATATGGAATGATATTATACAACGCACAACATTGTTGTACCATGTAGGCTACAACGTTTGGTTCCATATTATTTTAGCTTTCCAATCTTTTGAGCCGTAGTGAAAGGGAGGGGGTTTGGCGCTTTAAAATCTGATTCAACCCACCTTTTCTTTAGAAATGCCTGTACCAAGTCAGGGTCATTACGGTTTTCACAGTTTTTCGCTTTTTGACTGATTTTGTCTGTTTATATAATTATGAGTTTTGACTTTCCCTTTATACGATTGTTCGGAGTTCGGTAATTTTGTTATTAACCTTATTGACTGAGCGTGTCTTATGAAGGTCATCCAGCAGTGTGCTCTAAATTAGATATATACGGGTTCTGTTTACTATGGTGTAGCATACCACAACGTACAATTATACACAAGCTACTGAACCAAGGGTTCCTGTTGGTTAAATTGAAATCATTACTTCGAAACATTCTGAGGTCAAGATAAAATGTATCGATCATTCTAATATAAAGGTAAAACGGATAAAATGTATACTACAAAAGATTAATGGACACATCACAGCAAACAATAAGCATACGAAGTAAGCACATCAATGTATATGGAATGATATATTACAACGCACAACATTGTTGTACCATGCTGACTACAAAGTCTGGCATAGTTACTCTCTAAGACTTTCATAGAATTTTAGTTTTCCAATTATTTAACTGTGACCGTCGTGTGCTCTATCCTAGATATCTACGGGTTTTGTTTACTGTGGGCGTAGCATACAACAGCGAAGTATTGTTACATCGTGTAGACTATATGTATTTTACGGTTAACAAATAAGGGTAATAACAAAATTACCGAACTCCGAACAATCTTACAAAGGGAAAGTCAAAACTCATAAGTATATAAACAGGCTAAATCAGCCAACAACCGGAAAACTGTGAAAACCGTAATGACCCTGACTTGGTACAGGCATTTCTAAAGAAATGGTGGATTGAATCAGATTTTAAAGCGCCAAACCTCCCGCTTTCACTACGGCTCAAAGGTTCCGGCTGTCACTATAGCAGTATGTATAACAATACTGGAACAAAATAGGTAAAATAGTTGCCAAAGCAGTACCAAATCCAGTGAAGCAAATGTCAAACACAATTTTACGTCACACATTGATAAACAAATATTTTTGACATTTTTGTTGACTTCCTTATTTTTATACATTTTCACTATGTGAAAATGTATCGTTTATCATCGTCTCTGCAGAGACTGAATATATGTCGACAAGATCTTGGTATTGGAATATAAACTTTTTAAGAGATCGAATAAGGCGAATCTTTTTTTAGCCCTGGTCTAGTAGCATGTTTCTCAGATGAAGATGACGTTTCAGGAAATCAGAATAATTGCTACTGGCCCTTGTATAGCGAATCAATTGCGAGATGTAAACACCATTTGCAGGAGTAACTGGTATATTGCTGCACATATTTGGAAAATTTATGATTTTAAAATTGAAGTCGTCCCGTTTATCATATATTTTAGTACTGAGTTGACCACTGTCGTCAAATTCGAGGTATAAGTCCAAAAATGATGCGAACAAAACTGTATCTGTGGTCTCTTTAACTTCCAAGCAATATCGAACAATCGTTATGCAATGAACGTTAGAAAAAAGGAACGGGGAAATCCGGAGAAACTGGCAACATTTGATACACAAAACACAGGACGACGATAAACAAAGCAAAGCATACCACAGCACAAAAAACTAGACAGATAAGCAACATGGACCCCACAAAAAACCGGGGATGAAACCAGGTGCTCGTGAAGGGTTAGCATTTCTTGCATCTTGTAAGACACAAACAATATAAGTTAAAAAGTTAACATTATAACACGTCACAAGAACATAAGCAATCCCTATGCAATGTCGACTACGTCTACATTGCAACATTTAACATCGAGCAATCGCTAAGCAATGTACACCTTCAGATGTCTTAGTGGTAACACAATGCAATACATAATAGTGACACAATATGAAATTAAGAGCAAGCCACATCATGTCAGACAATTAATTAAATTTGTGGTTTCAAATTACATAATTCCCTGATGGTTATCTAATATTAAAACGGACTAATTAGGTTTTTTTCATAGGTAATGAAATTCATCAAAGTTGCTGTTGAGTCATGCGATATTTAGCGCATTTTCAACATCATATAAAAACATTGCAAAATATTAAAATCAAATCATACCACAACAGTTCCATTATCCAATAAAAAAATCGGGGAATGCTGCAAAATTTGTACTCGTGATAAACACATACATAACCGTAAATAATTTAAAACATTATGGATAAATATTACATTGCATGAGTAAATATAAAAGTGTTCACTTGACATATCTAATATGTTACATTCATAGTGCTATGTCATGTTTAACACATCCTTAAACAAAACATATCTATGGTGATCCGTTTCATCGCTTTAATATCAGTTATATTGTACAATATTACACTATACGAGCAACTATAAAACAAGATATGAAGCTTAAAATGAGTAAGAGCAAATACATGTCAACCTGTGAATTGTTGTATGCATGTTTTTCCTCAAAGAGATGAGTTAGCACTATAGATATCTAACTCTGTGTGTTGATCTGGCACTATGTATCATTTAGAAGTTAATAGTGACCCTCAGTTGTAGACTACTGACTGTTTGATACTGGCAACTGTCTCAGGATAGACAGCAATGATAACCTTATCTGTAGACTTCAGACCGTCTTACTTTTGACCAGCTTTGCAGTATAAATGGGGATTGCTGCATGTTGTTTCAGTGATCTAGCACCATGACAATCCAATCCAGCGTGTTGAACTGCTACTATGTGTCAGTTAGAAGTTAATAGTAACCCTCAGTTGTATACTATTGGCCGCTTGATACTGGTTACTGTGACAGAATGCAAAAATGGACTATTTATCGTTTAGAACTTAATAGAGTCCATCATCAGAAGACTGTCTGCAGGCCGATGTACCATCTCCACATGTCTGACATTCGTCATATTATTCACTCAGCCACTCATACTAATACAGACATTAGCGTTTGCTATGATATATTGTACGGATTATTACTAGAGGTACATGTAATTGTGTCTGCTAATGCATTGAGGGAAGGTATCTCTTATGTTATGTAATATTGTGTAAAACCACGTGGCGTTCGGCATATATAATAAATAACAATAATAAAGTAGTCTAGACATTATGAGGTGTAGAAAAAATGTTATGATCAATCTAAAATAAAGGAAAAACAGATATCATGTATACTACAAAAGATTAATGGACATAACACAACAAACGTATACGAAGTAGACACATCAATGTATATGGAATGATACTATACAACGAACAACATTGTTGTACCATGTAGGCTACAACGTCTGGTTCCATATTATTTTAGCTTTCCAATCTTTTGACTTTGAGCGTGTCTTATGAAGGTCATCCAGCAGTGTGCTCTAAATTAGATATATACGGGTTCTGTTTACTATGGTGTAGCATACCACAACGTACAATTATACACAAGCTAATGAACCAAAGGTTCCTGTTGGTTAATTTGAAGTAATTACTTCGAACGTTTTATGGTCGCCACATTGACTTGGTTGACCGCTATGTAATATATGTGTCACAAATGACCACGGATATGTTCGACTTATCGTAATCACTTCCCGGTCCTTTCAGCATTCATGACTTATTACCGGATTACTAAATTAGAACAACGAGTGCCACTAGTGGAGCAGGAACTGTTTACCCTTCCGGAGCACATGAGTTCATCCTCAGTTTTTAGTCGGGTTAGTGCTACTCGATCTGTAGTTTTATGTGTATGTTTTGTAGATCGTTGTTTGTTCTTTTGTCCTTTTTCTTTAAGCCATTGTGTTGTTTCTCCTTCTTCGATTTACGGATTCTGATTACCCCTTTGGTATCTTCAAACTCTTTTTACACCTTGTATACTATGTGTATTTTACGGGTTAACAAGTAACAGCGAACAATCGTTATGTAATGGAGGTCACAAATTATACAGTGTAATACGTCACTAGACCATTACCAATCGCTATGCAATGTCAACTACGTCTAAATAGTAACATTCAACATCCATAAGCACTTCAGGTGGATTAGTGGTAACACAATACAATGCACGATCTTGATACGATATGAAATTAAAAAAAGCCACATCATGTCAGATAATTAATTAAATTTGTGGTTTAAAATTATATTATTCCCTGATGGTTAAGCGATATTGAAAAGGGAACTGATTAGATTTTAAGGATAGTGAAATTCAATCAATTTTATTGTGGAGTCATTATGTTGATGCTATTCAACACGTGTGTAACATCATATATTATGACAAGTAATATAGAATGTTTAGATTAAACGTTACATTGCATGGGTAAATATAAAAGAGTTTATTCGACATGTCTAATATGCTATAATGTTAGAGCTATATCATGTTTAGGATATCTTTAAACAACACATAATGCTGGTGATCCGTTTCATCGTATTAGTATAACTTACATTGCTTAATATGATAGTATACGAACAACTATAAAACAGGCTATAATATTGACAAGGAGTAAGAGTAAAGTAAAGACTGTTTGGATCGGGATAACGTGTCCGAGTGAAGCAACGTGTCAACATGTGAACAGTTGTATATATTATGTTTCAGTAAGCTAGTACTATAAATATCAAACTCAGTATTTTAGTCTGGTATTATTTATCGGTTAGACGTTATAGTGACTACAGCCTTTTTGTCAAGCACATATTAAATATATATAATCTTTTTTGATGAGTGAATGAGTGATTGTTGGTTAACGCCAATTCAGCAATTTTATATGGCGAGTGCAAGTAAATTTTCAATGAGATGATGATGAGATCTGCTTTGTTCTAGATCAACACACTGACTTAGATTTTCATAGTGCTAGCTCAAAGAAACAACAGTACGCGGATAGACATTTCGCTCCACACGCACACATTATTCTGATTCCGAGCCAACCAGCCTTTGCTCTTTCTCCTTGATGCTGCGTGCGTAGCAGAGAAGCAACAAATACCAATTTCATAGTTTTCTGCTTGACACGACAAAGTTCTCAAGAAGAGTTTAAAGATACCAAGAAAGTAATCAGATTCCGTAAATCGAAGAAGAACAGACAACACAATGGCCAAAAGAAAAAGTACAAAAGGACAAACAGCGATCTACTAAACATACGCATAAAACTAAAGATAGAGTAACACGAACCCCACTAAAACAATGTTACAGTACCTGCTAATGCATGTGTATTCTATGTCTATTTAGAACTTCCTTAGATAATAATATTTCGAATATTTCGTCACTCTTTATATGTAATTTTTAAATCTTTCCTTTACCCTAAAATTTATTGACATATTTCAAGCTTAATACCCTTATTATATAAATGAACATGTGATAAAGTGTTTAAATCTAAAACTGATATTAATTCTCTCGGGATATCAGTTTAAAGTCGGCCATTAACTTATGTAATCGTATTGTGCAAAAATTACTTAAAAGACAATGACAGCATTTTTATATCAAGGCTAACACCGTATAATATTGAGCAGTTTTACTCTTTTTATGTGAGAATAAGGAAGCCTTATGGAAATAATTATAATATATCTATCATTTTCAAAGCTGAACACCCATTATCGTAATTAATACCTTGATATTAAAGCTTAATTATAATAATAGAAATAGTTCTTACACGCAACAGGATGAGAATGTGATTTTCCGTCAGATGTCAATTTCCCCATATCGTTAGCGTCGTGTAGACCAAAAATCCTTGTCGTAGTTTGTCAACCCAATTTTCTTTAGCAAGCGTTTTTGTCAATTTGAACGAAAAGTGTATGGTTTCTGTTAGTTTGAGAAACAAAACAATATCGTGAATCGTTTTACACGATACTTCATTCCCACCCTGACGTAACAGCTGGAAGTATATTCTGTAAATCTATTATAAGGGCAAGTTACATAAGACATTATCATTATATATGAAACAACTGTAGTTAGCGACGTTTGTTGATATCAAAGGGGTAATCAATACCCATAAGTCGAAGATGGACAGGCAATGCAATGGTGCAATGAAGAAGAGTCAACCAGTATTTGCTCTCTATCTCCTTAATGCTGCGTGCTTAACGGAGAAATAACAAATACCAGCTTTATAGTCTTTGGTTTAATCCGACTGAGGCTCGAACCCACGATCTACCGCACTCGAGGCGAACATGCTAACCTTTACGCCACCGATGCTGTTATTTCTTTTTATGAAATAACTACAAACCTTAGATACAGTGCAAAGCAAGGAACCATGTCTTCTGTCACAATAGATAGGCTGTTTCCCATCTGTGATGAATTCTATGGTAATTTGAACAGATCTCTCTGAATTTTCCTCAACATTTTACAAAGTTCTTAACAATGTTACAGTATCTGTTAATGTATCTGTATTTCATATCTATTTAGAACTTCATTTAATAATAATATTTCAGATATTTCATCATTTTTTGTATGTATTTTTTAAATCTTTCCTTTACCCTGAAATTGATTGACATATTTCAATTTTAATACCCTTATTATCTACATGAAGATTGTGATGATAAAGTGCTGAAATCTAAAACTGATAGTAATTCTCTCGGGATATCAGTTTGAAGTCGGTCATTAACTTATGTAATCGTATTGTGCAAAAATTACTGAAAAAAACAATGACATCATTTTTACATCAAGGATAAAACCTGATAATATTGAGCAGTTTTACGCTTTTTGTGTGAGAATAAGGAAGTCGTATGGTAATAATTATAATATACGTAAAATGTTCCAAGCTTAAAACCCATTATCGTAATTAATACCTTGAAGAACAAAGATCTTATTAAAACTTAATTATAATAATAGAAATAGTTCTTGCACACAACAGGATGAGAATGTGATTTAGCGTATTTTCTTTCAAACCGTTTGCGTCATATAAACCAGAAATCCTTGGCGTAGTTCGTCAACCCAGTTATTTTAGCAACGGTTAGTGTCAGCTCAAAAGAAAATTAAATGGCTTCTGTTATTTTGGGCGATATATTTAACGTAAATCGTTTTAGCTGATGCTCCATTCTCATCCTGACGCAACAGCTGTGAATACATTCTGAGAATCTATTTTAATGATAGGTTATATAATAGAAGTTTGACGATATCAAAATGGTAGTCAGAAGCAGTAAATCGAAGGACAAACAATAATATGGCTACAAAATAACGAAAGGTCAAACAATGATCTACAAAACACTATACAGAAAACTAAAGACTGGGCAACACGAACCCACAACATAAAACACGAGGATTAACTTTAGGGGCTCCAGAAGGATAACATGATAAAAATGTAGATATCAAATTTAGTGCACACGACGCGTTTCTAGATTAACCTTCATCTTCATCTGGTAAGCTTAAAGCCAAAATATTTGAAAGCAAATCATTTAAATGTTAACTTCTATTGCAGGCCATCTTTATGGCGGATTTCATTTGAGTCCTTTAACAGTTATTACTGGGACATTTCCATTTTTATGACATTAACATATTTTTCTGGCAATCTATAAGTGCTTCTTTCAGTTGCATATCATATCCCGTATTTTGACGTTACTTCTTTCTCGTAAAAAGCAAATTAAACAAAACAAAAACGAAAAACAAACAAACAAAAATCAAAACAAAAAACAACACAAAAAGCTGTAAGACTAATCGTTAGTCAAGAGATATACACAGAATGCATCAGTTAAATAACACACAAAAGTCACCAGAAGTACGAATGTGAGCAATTCGAGAGCTCTTCCAAGAATAATGGGAGAAACCCTGTATAGTGTTCTGGAAACATAAATCAATTCCAACATGTGCAAAACCAATTGAAGCTATCATTATGAAAAGAAAGTTTAAAAAGTGATGGTCAACTATTAAACCAATATCAACAAAAGCAACAATTACCTCTCATCTTCCCTCACTGAACACAAAATAAATACCACAGCATACGAGGTTAGAAATCATGGTTCTGGTATGGAACCGACACAAACTTGTGGTGGAGTTAAACTGGTTAATGGGATCCCAACCTTTCCCTCTTGATAACTAGATCTTCAATGGCAATACCGTTTGCTTTGAACTATTCTTTATTATTGAAGCGCATGTACCAGACCAGGAAAGTGTCGTGTATATGTGTGGTAAGTATATTTGTTTCTACGATTTTTCTATTAGAATTTCTTTTAAGTTTTCTGACAAAGTGGTATGGTGTTTTTTCGTTTTATTTATGACTTCAATCAATGCATCTTAGACACTTCTATCACAGTATTAGTTGTTATGACACTCTTCCTGATATTACGACAACCATATTATCTACGGGTTAACGTGACCGCGATCTCATGGTAATTGCATTTACATCTTTCTATGCAATCAGTGCCTATTACCCCGATTCTATGGTAATTGTATTTACATCTTTTTCATCCAATCAGTGCTTATTTCCTCGAAAATAGCATAAGCGATTCCCGTTGATGCCGTGTCAAGATATAATCTATGAAACGTTATGTGTCATTGAGCTTGCGGACGGATATTATTTATTACGGATACCCTGGTTTCCTGATTGTCATGAAATAGATGACATGTGGTTGTGCTAAATTCTCTAATACTGAATTGGAGAAATAGAAATTATGATAAAAGCTTAAATAGAAATGATCAACAATTAAAAACGGGTCTCCAGCAATATTATCATACCGGCTTTTCCATAAGTGGCGTTAATCAAATGTTGAAATTAAAAAACTCAAAAGACTTATTGGAGACTTGAAATTCTAGATCTCATTCCACATACGCTGCTGAGCTACAGAATTGATTCAGCGTTTCTTCTCAAAGAAGAACGGAGAACAAAGGCATCATTATCTTGTTATTGGTAGAGACAAGTCTTACTTTGTCAAAAACCATTGAAAATCTAATAAGTAATATAAACAGGACAAGATCATTCCAATATAAGATTTTTCAATCGACAACATACTTGTCCTGTTTGGTGGATGGGTGCTTCAACAAACGATTGATATTCCAATGGGTACGAGTTGTACTCCGCTACTCGCCGATTTGTTTCTACTCGCTTCCTTCAAGTGTATTTCCAGATTAAAGATAGAAAATTAGCCCAGAACTTAAATTCCAGCTTCCGCTATATAAATAATGTTCTGTCACTGAACAATTCTCAATTCGGTGATTATCTACATAGCATCTATCCAAATGGGCTTGATACTACTGGCACTCAATGGACAACGGAGGAAGATTAAAAGCAAAACTCTACAACAAACGTGATGACTTCCGTTTTCCAATAGTCAGCTTTCCTTTTATTGTTAGCAGTATGCCATCATCACGAGCGTATGGAGTTTACATTTCATAACTCATACGTTTTTGTAGAGCTTGTGATTTTCTGGACAGAGCTCAGCTGCTGATACAAAAGCTATTCAAACAAGGACACGTTCTCCTAAGTTGAAGTCATCCCTACAAAAATTCTACGGTCGTCATCACGATCTGGTTGACCGTTGCGAAAAATCCCTATTTCAAATGAGAATGAATCTTTTACTTTTTACGTAGATGTTTTTCTTTCCTCTTTCCATGACAAGACTTACCGAACTTCACTGTATATATGAGTAACACGACAGGTGTCTTATAAGAAGCAGGAACTGCTTACCTTTCGCCATCACCTGAGTTCACCCCAGGTTTGTGTTGGTGGGGTCCGTGCTGCTCATCCTTTTAGTTTTCTGTTTTGTCTTTGTCCTCAATCTTGAATACCAAATATTCTCAATTCTTGAATGCCTTTTCTGTTTTCTCTGACGTTTATATTTGTCACTATTATCAGCAACCCACCACGATGAGTGTTGACATTATTAATGGGCAATATATGAATAATAAAAATAAATACTTATATATCTAATTCAGTGGGCACGACGCGTTTCTGGAATCAGCTTCATCACATACACTAAGCACAAGTTAATATTTGACTTACGTGGTATCATGTCTGAAATGTTGTATGTACACAATTAGTACCATTATTTGGCTAACTAATTTCTGAAGCTAATACTAATATTATAGTAGGTGCTAGATAAAACAAACTACATCTATGTCAATATGATTATGTAACACCTCATTGTCTTCTTTGTATTTCATTACTACTTAAACTCTGATATTTACTCTGGTATAAACATGTCGATATATTTTTTTCCATTTGACCAAAATAACTGTTTGTCGTTTCTGCATTGATCCCCTTTTAATGCTTTCTTTATATATAAATGTACTCTTATTTAGAATAACAAATTTGTAGACCAAGAGCTTTTGCGTTTGCTTAATAGCCATTTTGATAGCAAGAAGTGTTTGAAGATACCAAAGGGATAATCAGGATCCGTAAACTGAAGAAGGACAAACAACGTCATTTTCAAAAGAAAAAGGACAAAAGGACAAATAACGATCTACAAAACATACACATAAAACTAAAGATCGAGTAACACGAACCCCACTAAAATCCGTTTGTCAATATATTTGAAACCTCCATAATGTATTTATATTACGTTTGGTGAATAGCTTCCGTAAAAGTTTATTCTGTAAAGTGATGTTACATTAGAACCGCAAATATTGAATGTATTACAATTATGTAATGATATTTCACAATAACGTAACTTTGACATCAGCTACATTATTGGGTTATATCCTTCATGCAACTGCACAAATTGCATGTTCGATTTACGTTAAGTTATTAGTATTGATCTATTGATCGTCACTTCTGATGATTGTTATTCCAGAAACGCATCGTGCGCACTAAATTTGATATCTACGTTTTTATTTCAGCTATATCTTGACCATAGGAAAATATGGACGGCTATATAACGAACTTGGTCGGTGAAGTAGGTTTATATAAACGTTGATACCTGTGATAGATACCTGGGCATAAATTCAAATCATTTGTGTTTGGCTGAACCACTCGACCACCAATGTCCCCGTTACATATTTGAAACACAGCAAGATTCCGTGTACTTTTTTCTTAATAAATATGTGGATATCTACTATGGTGCGCAAGATGCGCTTTGAGGGAATAACCTTTGTCAAGTATGCACAAAGTCAAAAAATTGAAAGTAGGTCTTCCTGACCAAGATAACCAAATCTCCTTCAAAATTGCAAGTTTTTGGAAACATTTGATTAAAATCAATAAAATATATGATTAAGTACATTTTGTTTAAAAAATCATATTTGTTGAAGTAATATATATATGTTCATAAACTAATCAGTCCTTTTCAATATCGTTTAACCATCAGGGAATTATATAATTTGAAACCACAATTCTAATTAATTGTCTGACTTGATGTGGCTTAATTTCAAATTCATACTGCATCAAGATTGTGCATTGTATTGTGTTACTACTAAGCCATCTGAAGTGTACAATGCTTAGCGATAGCTCCATGTTGAATATTACTATTTAAACGTAGTTGACATTTTACAGCGATCGGTAATGGTCTAGTGACGTATTGTAACCCCCATTGCATAACGATTGTTCGTTGTTGCTTGTCAACCCGTAAAATACACATACTCTATATGGTGTAAAAAGAGTTTGAAGATACAAAGGGGTAATCAAAATCCGTACATCGAAGGACAGACAACACAATGGTCGAAAGAAAAAAGGACAAAAGAACACACAGCAATCTACAAACCATACATATAACAATTAAGATCGATTAACACGAACCCCACTAAAAACCGGGGTGAACTCAGCTGCTCTGGAAGGGTAAGCAGTTCCTGCTCCACTAGTGGCACTCGTCGTGTTAATCGAGTTACAAACCCGGTGATAAGTCGTGTAAGCATTGCATTAAAGCGCTTGGAAATAAGATGACTTGTGTGCAGAAAATGTGCATATATTTTTTAACTGGATTATGAAGAATATTGGATGCATTAGGTGATATTCAAGAAAACAGACGACCAACAACCAACACAAAAAAAAACCAGAGTCCAACAAATGATTGAAGAACATATTAGTTCGTCCTGAAATTTTGATGGTTTAATTTAATTTTATCCATCTACATGCCTTACTACGCTCCCAATTGTACAGGCATGCTGCATGATTAAATATCATAGTTTACAACCATAGTTTTAATAGCAATTGTCTACTTACGTGTTCACTTACGCAGATCATATGTCTTTTCGGATTAAATTTACAATATACGTAAGAAGATAATCACAATAAATTGGGTACAAGGAAAGGCAATAATACTTTATAATACTGGAACAGGAAAGTCATTATGATGATAACTCTGTATACATTCTGCACAATTAATTGAGGAATAGGACTATTTATTTAAATTTATAAGATCTGTAGATCATTATAATGCTACTTAGGTCAACAACATTCCAAGGCGCGCAGCAAAGTACATGCGAGTCTTTAATGTGTGGTTGGTTTTTTTAAACCAGCCTTTTGTACAGTGCAAGTTCATTGAAGCAAAAATCCACGGGTAGACGGGTCTTTCAACTGGATTTATTATAATGGGTTCGCATACGCTCAAAGTCAAAATGCTCTAAACAGGATAGCCACAATTATCTATAGTTATATATGCACGAACGAGATAAACGATAGTTCTATTAAGTTGATTGCATGCAATTGTCGTGTTAATAATTTCAGTAGGTTTGGAAAGTACTAACTTCTAATTTAAGAAAAGATTCAAAATAACAAGTTGTAATTAGAAGCCGTAGATCAAAAAACAGATAAACAATACAATCGCCAAATGAAAAAAGACAAACATAATCCGATAAACAAATGGCAGATATCTTTATTTCAAGTAAGAGCTTATAACATGATTCACTTGAAGCCATTTTCTGCAGTTATATATTCATCCCAAGCTATTCTGACATATCAAGGGGAAGAACATTATTTAGCTTTCCGGTCTTTTCTGAATCTGAACTTACCTGATGACCATTGCGTTGTCCGTCCTTCAATGTATGGATTATGATTACCGCTTTGGTATTTTCAGGCTCCTCTTCTTCCAGTAACGCGTAGTGAACACTAAGTTCAATATCTAATCATCAGACTTCGTTAATTAATATCTTCTTTCTTGTTTTTGTATTTTCATTATACATATTGTATTTAAGTCATAGTGCTATATATTTTCCATAACAACAGCAAAATATTTGCCGCATTATAATTGTACCCATTACAAACTGAAAAATCATTCTTAAAATTCAGAAAATTTAGCATGCATTTTGTAATTTTCATTTGGTACAAATATTTGACATGTATGTATTTAAAAGCGTTTGTACTAAACATTGTAGTTTTTATTACATATTTATTTTCATTTGAATTGCTACCTCACATATAAAGATATATATTGGAGAAAATGTGATATTATGTCACAGTAGAGGTAATATTTAACTTTTCCCCGCCACTCTTTATTGAAGTGCCTGTACCAAGCTAGTACAGTGATCAGATCAGACATGTGTATGTGTGCTGGAGTATAGATTTTGAGTCTGTTTCTATGATTTTTAGATAACTTTCTAGCACTGATCATATGTGTGGTATTTTTTCCTTTTCATTTTATTTCGTTCGTATTCGTTATTAGGCGACTAACTGATATTACCTCGTTATTAGACGACTAACTGATATTACCCCGTTATTAGGCGACTAACTGATATTACCCCGTTATTAGGCGACTAACTGATATTACCCCGTTATTAGGCGACTAACTGATATTACCCCGTTATTAGGCCACTAACTGATATTACTCCGTTATTAGGTCACTAACTGATATTACCCCGTTATTAGGCGACTAACTGATATTACCCCGTTATTAGGCCACTAACTGATATTACTCCGTTATTAGGCCACTAACTGATATTACTCCGTTATTAGGTCACTAACTGATATTACCCCGTTATTAGGCGACTAACTGATATTACCCCGTTATTAGGCCACTAACTGATATTACTCCGTTATTAGGCCACTAACTGATATTACCCCGTTATTAGGCCACTAACTGATATTACTCCGTTATTAGGTCACTAACTGATATTACCCCGTTATTAGGCGACTAACTGATATTACCCCGTTATTAGGCCACTAACTGATATTGCTCCGTTATTAGGCCACTAACTGATATTACTCCGTTATTAGGTCACTAACTGATATTACCCCGTTATTAGGCGACTAACTGATATTACCCCGTTAATAGGCCACTAACTGATATTACTCCGTTATTAGGCCACTAACTGATATTACTCCGTTATTAGGTCACTAACTGATATTACCCCGTTATTAGGCCACTAACTGATATTACCCCGTTATTAGGCCACTAACTGATATTACTCCGTTATTAGGCCACTAACTGATATTACTCCGTTATTAGGTCACTAACTGATATTACCCCGTTATTAGGCCACTAACTGATATTACCCCGTTATTAGGCCACTAACTGATATTACTCCGTTATTAGGCCACTAACTGATATTACCCCGTTATTAGGCCACTAACTGATATTACTCCGTTATTAGGTCACTAACTGATATTACCCCGTTATTAGGCGACTAACTGATATTACCCCGTTATTAGGCCACTAACTGATATTACTCCGTTATTAGGCCACTAACTGATATTACTCCGTTATTAGGTCACTAACTGATATTACCCCGTTATTAGGCGACTAACTGATATTACCCCGTTATTAGGCCACTAACTGATATTACTCCGTTATTAGGCCACTAACTGATATTACCCCGTTATTAGGCCACTAACTGATATTACCCCGTTATTAGGCCACTAACTGATATTACCCCGTTATTAGGCCACTAACTGATATTACCCCGTTATTAGGCCACTAACTGATATTACTCCGTTATTAGGTCACTAACTGATATTACCCCGTTATTAGGCCACTAACTGATATTACTCCGTTATTAGGTCACTAACTGATATTACCCCGTTATTAGGCGACTAACTGATATTACCCCGTTATTAGGCCACTAACTGATATTACTCCGTTATTAGGCCACTAACTGATATTACTCCGTTATTAGGTCACTAACTGATATTACCCCGTTATTAGGCCACTAACTGATATTACCCCGTTATTAGGCGACTAACTGATATTACTCCTTTATTAGGCGACTATCTGATATTACCCCGTTATTAGGTCGACTAACTGATATTACCCATGTCAACGAGTTCGTCATAACCGCGATGTCATGGTAAATAGATTTACATCTTTCTATGCCATCAGTCCATATTACCGCGAGCACATGGGAATTGGATTTACACCTTTTTACATTTTTTCAGTTTCACTGCTTAAAAATACAAAGTAAGTTACTTACCGGTAGTACTCAAAACCAATATATGGTTTCTTTGTATGGCAATGAGAAATGTGTTTTTATGACAGTTATGTCAATAGATAGGAGCTATATATCATATAGTTAGAAAGATTCTACAAATTGCTATGCCTTGCCATAAAGATCCCTGATTTATGTTATCAAATAAATTTTGTTACTATGGTAAAATAGACTGAAAATAAAACCATGCAATCAATTCAAAAGTTTCTTCCGGAAATTGAACAGTTTTTAGTCTAATAAGGAAAACATGACAGGTGTTTCAATGTCTGAATGTTCGTTTACAATCATTTTGTAAAACTGATTTTTTTCAAATATAATATTCAATATTTACAGACATTAAATATATATTCCCCACTGCTTGTTTTTGTTATTGCATAATATTTGCAGTTCGATCAAATTGTACCCTTTAAACTTTTGTCTTTCTTGTAAATATAATTACGTTTCCGCATTTGAAGATTCTAAAATTTACTCATTCAAATTGTTTTTATTTTTACAATATTATTCGGTATTTTCTATTTTGACTGCTATGATGCAATTTCTGTTTTTAATTCGTTTTTTCTTAGACTTGTCATCTAAGTGCATGTACCAAAGCATGATGTTAGGATCATGTAAATGTTTGTTTGGAAGAATTTGATTTGGATCTGTTTATACGATTTTCTGATTGGAATTTGTAATTCTTCCGACGGTGCATTAGTGTTAGCTTTTCATTTGATTAAAACACATGTTCATAATTCGTGTAATGAATCCTAGATCAATATTGCTCTCAATCCAACACTAAAATTGGGTCTAAGCAAACACCTACATTATCCCAACTCCAACACCCACACTGCATTAATCCAACGCCGATTTTGGCGTAAGTTTATGCCCTTTGGTATTCCTGCTCCCAAATACTTTTGAATTATTTGGCTTTCCAACCTTTTGACTTTGAGCGTACCTGATGAAGGTTATTCCAGAAACGCGTCATTTGCACTAAGTTTTATCTGTTTTTATAATATTTTTACTACATTGGGTATCCTTCGATATACGGCTTCTGATTATTTCTTTGGTATCTTCAAACTTGTCTTGTACCAACCTCAATACCTACATTGTCTTAAATCTAATGGCTACCTTGTTTGTCTCTAATCCACAAAAGCTACATTGTCTTCAATCAACCCCAGTGTTTCATCACTGACATGGTTTATTAGAACGAAATTTAGTAAATAAGGTCACTAGTAATAAAACTAAGGTTCTCCGCCCTCACGAATAGATTACCATAACCGATTTTTGTTATCCTGTGTATGACCTTTGGTTTTCTTGCTCCCAAAGATTTTCCTGTCTTTTGATTATGAGCGTACCTAGTTAAATAAGGGTAATAACAAAATTACCGAACTCCGAGCAATCTTACAAAGGGAAAGTCAAAACGCATAAGTATATAAACAGACAAAATCAGTCAACAACCGGAAAACGCGTCGTGCGCGCTAAATTGAATATCTACTTTGTTATTTTATAATTAAAACCATAGATGAAAAGTTCTTGATTTCTTACCTGAAAAAGCCTCATGAATGCACCATTTTACGTCTACGTCCAATATTTTCGTCAATGGGGACTCGCCCTTCCATTCTGGTTTTCACATCGTTTGGCCTTAGCTACTCCATTTATGCATTTCTTTAATGACATAAAGCCACATTCGTTCTTGTTAAATGTTACCAAGTATAAAGCACTTTGTATTTAATATGTCTTCCATATCCAAATGAGACACTTTTGTTAGACTATAATGCATTAAATATTTAAATTAGATTTATTGGAAACGTCTTATGGTTAAACATTATATTATCGACAATTTAGTTGCATGTTAGGGGCCGTCGTAGTTGTGGTCGCATGATAGTTAATGTTGTGAGTTCGAACCCCGTTCATGTCGAGGTGTATTCGATACAACATTATGTTATCAAGTTTGTCAGTGACTTGCGACAGGTCAGTGATTTATCCGGGTCCTCCGGTTTCCTCCACCAATAAATCTAACGACATAACTGAAATATTGTTGAAAATGGCGTTAAACACCATAAAACCAACCAGCAAAAATCCTGTTTGTAAATCATAGAAATATTAAAAAGGCTTGGTGCATTAGATGTACCTATTTTCCAGAAATTGGTAATTTATTTTCGAATTTGATATATGCTTAATAATCATGTGAGACGAAGGTAAAACACATTGCTATATTATATGTTTGCCCTATGAATATGGTCTTTCTGTATTCATCAAAATGTGTATGACATCCATTCTACAGCGAGCGACTCGATGCATTCTATTATCGTATACACTTTCAGAAATCATAAAGACATTACCTTAATTAAATGCTGCTCTTTTGATATACCCATTATAAATAGTTTTATTTATTTTGTGTGTTCTCATTTAAAAGATTGATAAAAGATCAGAGATATTATCAGTGAATTATTGGATAGATAGAAATAATCTTTCACTCATCAGAATACAAATGAATGGGGGGAAAAAAAAACATTTGGATGATAACTTAATCTCTGGTTTGAAACATGATTCAAAAAATTCAATTATCCTTCTTATTAAAGTAATAATTTGTCACGAAAATAGAAATTACATTATATTGATGTGTAATAGAAAAAAAGCAATAATATAATCGAACATTGTCCTCAATGAAATTATTATTTTAATTGTTGTTCATTTAAGCTGTACACCGATGAATAACTTCTCTTAATTCAATCATCTGATTTCGTCAGCAAATGAATATTTAAATAGACAAAAATAGTCGTTATGATATCTATGCTATGAGGACGATCTAACAAAATGGTTCCAACAACGAACGAAAACTGTCAAATTAGCAAGTTGTCATGGTGATGAGATGATATGTCTGCTGTGTACTAGATGAACACGTTTATTTTGATTTTTTAGCGCTAGGTCACTGAGAAAAATGCCAATGGTAGATAGACATGTCGCTCCACTTTGACACAGTATCCTCTATTCCTAGTCAACCATCCTTTGCTCTGAATCCGTAATGATGTGTTGTTAGCGGAGAAGCAGCAAATACCTATTTCATAGACCGGGCTAGAACCCATAATCTACTGCACCGTAGCGTGCACGATACCCATTGCACCACCACATTGGTCTGTATAACTATATACTTTAATAAATGCTTAAATATGCGTAATAGGTATTAGAGAAATTTTTATATAGTTTTTGTGAGCTGTACAAATGGCATACCAAACATCTTCTTGAAAATATCAGAACTAATTTAAAGACGTTACATCAGTTGTTATTGTTCATTACCTACGATTGAGCAACATATTTTTCTGATCCTTTACTGTTTAAGAAATAAGTCATGGAAGCCAGAATGTGTTTTGAGTGTTAATATGGATTGGCGAATATTAATATTTTATCCCGAGCCAGAGGCGAGGGATAAAATTTAGTAATATCCGCCAACCCATGTTAAAACTCAAAACACATTCTGGCTTCCATGAGTTATTTCGATTCTGATATGTCTAAAAGTACAAATACGGTAGTATATTTTGATTGAAAGACAGTAATTTATATTTACGTTTGCGGAAAATGTCGCACACAATTTATGCTGCCAAATTTGAGCAGACGATAATTCATCAACATGTACATTTACGACGGAAAAGTCAGTCACATTCACCGGCGCATGCGCGAATGAGATTATAATTAACCCTTCCATGCCCAATGTTATACATACCTGCTGATAAATTGCTTATAATATAGATTTTGTAGCTGACATATTTCTACCCTAATACTAAACTACGATAAATCAATCAATCGATCGATCAATAATAGAATGGTAGATAAATTTAATGTATGCTAAGTTGATATATTGATAAGCATCAGTATATTATTTATTTGTTATTTCCTTCTTCTAGATTTAATTTCCTTCTAAAATAGTCATAAATCATATCCTGTCATATATTATGCACAGATTGAATCCATTCATTGTGTTTAATTACAGTACAGGAAAGGCATTGGCACTTCTGATCTATATTTTATTTCATTGCCCACTAAAACATCACCCAATCTATATCTATATGTAATAACTTTCTTCTCTCCTCCAAGCTGATTTGTTTGTCATTATTCTAAATTAAAACTGTCAACTTTGATGTTTTTAGTCTTCACATTTTGACGTGGGTTTAATAATAAATACCTCTATTTAACATAAGGAAACAAACAAAACTATCAAAAATGAAAATGAGCGCTAAGGAAAGGAATTACTGCCAAAGACAACATGACTGCTTAGAACGAAAATGACTGATAAAGACCAAATGACTGCTTAGAACAAAACTGACCTCTAAAGACACAAATTGACTGCTAAAGATACAAATGACTGCAAAAGTCAAACGTTAGTATGTTGAGAACTCAATCTTGGTCGTCAAAAGGTCAACATGTGTTGACACAGAAATTAAAACACACCACAAATTTCAAGCAAATAAGACTAAGACGGTCGTATAGCTGCAAACATAAATACGGATCTAGACGTGATAAGATGGTCCCTCTGAAACTTTATAATAAGAGCTAAAGGGTTAAATACAATATAATAAAAAATCCATGATTGCAGATTGCACAAAATTTGCTACGTAATCTGATTGTAATGCCAGGAAATCTCTAAATTTTAATGCACATTAGAACAAATTAGTCAGTATACGTAACGATGACAGATCGCTAAGCCATCAGGTACTTGTGGATGTCTGGTAGATTTTAATTTTCTATTAAGATGATTAAAATGACACCATTGAGATGCACAATTTTGCTTAGACAAAATTATATGAAAGTGCAGGAAATTACAGATATTAAACCACTTGAGAAATCCAGAATCCGTCCATGTTGGCAATCTAAATAGATATCATATTCAGATTTGTCATCCAGTTAATAATTGCTTGTGCTGTAGGGGGTACAAAGGCAATATATCCATTAGAGGAAACAGTGCAAGGCATCACATCCACAAAGACAAAGCAACGCGATTATGACTTAAAAAAAATAAAAAATACAAGAAACGAAGTGACAAAAGTTCCGACAACCGGAAGTCCCACGAACAATGATGAGAGCGACAAAAAGATTGGATACCCGATACCTTAAATAGCACCAACAACTTGGAGGTGAATGTGAGATAATTACATGATGTAGACGTACTATGTAAACCAAGGAAACACCAGTAGTTTTTAATATCCTTATATCATAGAACAAACACCGTAATAACAAAAGTAAAATAAATATGAAACAACGGAAATGAAAGCTATTTTTGTTCGCCTTGTTTCTGGTACGTTATATCTATAGCAAATAGTGCATGCCACTGAGAGTCATATGGCAGTATATTGACCGGTCCGTCACCAAAAAAATATTATATGAACCGAAGCTTCTGAGGTCCGCAAATATCAGAAAACTGACCAAGGACCATAAGGGCTACGGTTCTGCAGCTAAATATATACAAGACATGACATCACACACATACACACACATACGGGCACGCGTTAAATGACAAACAATTATAAAGAAAAATAATTTAACAAAGATTTGACTGATGTAGTATTGATTTAGTTGGGAGGACACAAACAAAAAACAATATTATGCAGGGGAGGATTAGCGTGAAAATCTTTTTGTAGATTTAATGTACTGAAAAACGCATTCAAAACGTTTGTGATTAATATTGTCAGGTAGATCGTCACTTCCTTCAGTCATGATTTTACTTAGATGTGTTGGACATAGATCTCGTAATAATGTAATATTCAACTCAGGACATAGAATATGTTTTATACAAAGTAACAGAGTAGTTCTTGAA
Organism: Bathymodiolus septemdierum; assembly: GCA_963383655.1. Lineage (NCBI taxonomy): Eukaryota > Metazoa > Mollusca > Bivalvia > Mytilida > Modiolidae > Bathymodiolus > Bathymodiolus septemdierum. The sequence continues at coordinate 87,366,483 of OY726517.1, read as the reverse complement.
ATTGTGTATCGGTTACATTGTAGTAAATAATGTTCGGTGGTTTCAGTATGATTCCCGTTACACTGTTCGCAGAATTTGCTAAGAGAGAGATTATACTTGAATAAATGTTCATTTAAACTACTTAGTCCAAGTTGAAGACCGGTGTGGGTAATGTTTCCATAACATGTCCAAGAGGGTAAATAGGATTAGTCGTCTGTCTGTCAGTTTGTTGGAGTAATTTTGTAAAACAAGGAACTGATCTGGCTGATAAGACGTCTTTGGGAAGACTATTCTAGTCTCTTATAGTGGCTGGGGAAAAGAATTGTAATACTAGTTTATGGCAGTTCTAGCTCTTATATCAATCAACTGTGATGGTCTTCTCAGATCGTAATTTTGTGTGTTATGATTTGATAGGGGATGGATATTAACAACATAATCAGGTGTTAATTTTTTTTTATCTTAAATAAATATGTCAATCTGTGTAATTTCCTGCGCGTCTCAAGTGGTTCAACACCAGCTTCTTTTAATAAGGTTTTATGTTTTGTTTCTCTACTCGCACTCGTCAAGATGATACATGCCCGTCGCTGAATGTTTTCTATTTTCGTTGAGTCGATATTAGAGCAATTGTCATCAATAACGTCTGAACAGTCTAAAAGGGAACGCACAAATGATTTATATAGTTTTTCGATACATAGTCTATGTAATAGATAACGCATTTTAGAAATTATATCTAAACGTTTGTTACTTCTTTTGCAAATGTCGTCAATGTGATCAGACCATGTCGTTTTATCATTGAAAATAAGACCTAAATGTTTATGACATGGAACGTGCTTAATACTTACATTATTCAGGATAAATATTGGTCTGCAAAGACAACAATGACAGCTACATTTTGTTTGCTTTTTAATCGCTAATTTACATGTGAAACTCTTCTAATCAAGATATTTCACCACGCAAAACATCTGTATTGTCGTAATGGCGACATCCGATTCGCTCATTTTATTATTTTCATCGAAAACGAGAGTTTTGTTATATTTTATATGACGCCTGATCAATATATATAGAAATGTACATCAAGATCATATGCAACTTCTCTATAAAGATTTCGTTGACCTGTATTGTCCCACACATGCAAATGTAATTTAGTAAAATATAATGTCGCTAGCTTTAAGAACAATTATAGTAAAGCATTACACGACGCCACTGTAAATCTTCGTAACATATTTTAATTAATAAATAGTCCTGTATATATAAACGTTAGAAAGAACTGAAGGACAATTAAGGAATATTTGAAATTGTTGAACAGGTTATACAATAAAACCTGGTTTGGGTCAGTTTACGCTTAATAAACCGCGAAGTGGTTTATGAAAAGAGTAAGCTGACCCAAACCAGGTTATGCAAGTATAACCTGTTCAACAATTTCAAATAATCCTTATAATTAGATTTTTACAACAATATTTAATGATTCCTCTATTTTAACTACGATTATTTCATGTGACTATTTGAATTTGTCGTTGGCGGATGAACACGTTGGTGACGTCACAATACCAACCCAGAACCAGCATAAAAGGGTTTGCATTTGTTTTATCAGACATTTACTTTCGCTCCATGATGTCAACAAAACTCCAGATGTCAAGATGTCTATTTGTCATGTTATATCTATGTAGGTCCTATAAATTCACAAACAACACAAAAAGGAAATAAGAATCGAATAATATGTTCTGATATTAAGGAGCAGTAAGGTTTAACAAGTTCATTACATTTGGAAAGATGTGGGCGTTGAAAGTGGCATAGAACATTATATTTTGACAGCATGATTGCAATGAAAATAATAGTCTTTAAGCGCTTGCCTCCTTCTGAGAGTAATTATCTTCTTTACGTTTCGTAATATTTCATTAAATAGGATTTGTTACTATATGCAGGTACTCGGGGTCATTTTAATGACTTTATTTTAGAAGACGACAGGACATAATTGACAGCAGCTATTTGCCGTGGAAAAGAATTGCTATAAATAGAAACAATTTTGTACGAAGTTCTATACTATTGAAGGAATAAAGACCATCAACACCGACCGTTGGTTTAGTATTATTTTAAGAAATGGTCAATATTGGAAGCTTGGTATAATGAGATAATATCTATGAAGTTAACAGAACAATATTGTTCATGTTTGAACATGTCAATAATGTTATGTTTCTCTACATATTTACTGTAATAAAACATAATCAGTAAACCCACTGGGGTTTTAATTTCGAAATATCATAGATAAACAACACAGTTATCATAAGTCTTAAACCAAATAGCATATACATCCTACTTAGGTTATTCTCATTCATCAACATAGACAACCAAACAAGTTAGTATTAGTCCTCAAGCCAATACATAGACATTCAACTGCGGTGTAAAGCAACTGCTAGTTCAAGATAAGATACGAGTTAGGGATAGGGTGATGGTGGTTAACGCCATTTGCAACAATATTTCAGTTGTATCGTGGCGGTCATTGGAGAAAACCGGAGAAAATTACCGACATGTCAAGTCACTGACAAACTTTATCACATAATGTTGTATCAAGATGGCCAACTACTGTTCGATCACGTCCACGACAGCCCCCAGTTTCCAGTTGGTAAATATAAAATATCCATGTAACAAACAACAAAATCCAATGATATTTTTTGCCTAAAATACTCATTATCGATGGTGTTAATTTGAAAACGTTATAACCAGCAAATTGTTTGGAAGTACTTGTATCATCTCGCTGTTCAAGCATGGCAATGTTTTTTTTTTCATCCTAACAAGACAGATGCGAATAGTGGAATATGAACTACTTAACATTCCAGGGCACTCCAGGCTTTTTGTGAGGTTTGTGTTGCTCAATCTTTAGTTTTCTGTGATCATTATTTGTACTTTTGTCATTTTTCTTTTGCCCATTGTAGTGTATATCCTTCTTTGATTTACGGCTTCTGATTACCCATTTGGTATCTCCAAACTTTTTTTTTGCTATATTTAATTTAGATTGGTTCATTTGATCAGTTTTTTCTTAGTCGTCTTTGTATAGTGTGAAACATTGCACATATGCAATATGCAATTTTAAGTCTACACTTCAAAATTTATTCAAATTCATCGGTCAATTAACACAACAATAAGTTTCATATAGGAAATAAATTACACAGAATGGACTGTAAAAAATCACGAAGAGGGCACATCTTACTATGTAATACAATATAACGTTATAAAATATAACATGAATTAATTAAAATCAATATGTGCCCTTCTTCTCCAAGTATTACCCATAGTCAACCAAAATGTTGTCAGTCCTCAACCAAATATCATAGACAAGCAGCATAGATATCGTCAGTCCTCGACCAAATATCATAGACAACCAACATAGATATCGTCAGTCCTCAACCAAATAGCATAGACAAGCAACATATATATCGTCAGTCCTTAGTCAACATATGTCAGTCCTCAACCAAATACCATACACAACCAACAAATGTATTATTCCTCAACCAAATATTCCAGAGAACCCGCAAAGCTGTCATCAGTCCTCAACCAAATATCATTGACAACCAACAAAGTTATCATTAGTCTTCAACCAAATATCATTGACAGCCAATTACGTTGTCATCAGTCCTCCACCAAATATCATAGACAGCCAAATAAGTTGTCATCAGTCCTCCACCAAATATCATAGACAGCCAACTAAGTTGTCATCAGTCCTCCACCAAATATCACAGACAGCCAACTAAGTTGTCATCAGTCCTCCACCAGATATCATAGACAGCCAACTAAGTTGTCATCAGTCCTCATCCAAATATCATAGACAGCCAACTAAGTTGTCATCAGTCCTCCACCAAATATCAAAAACAGCCATTCATCAACAGTATACCATAGACAACTAAACAAGTTCACATCAGTCCTCAAACCAATACCATATACATTGGACTGGGTGTAAAGCAGCTGGTGTGTCAATATACGGGTTATCGTGTTAAATGCCACTTTCAACAATATTGAAGTTATATCGTTGTAGTCAGTTGTATTGATGGAGAAAGCCGGAGTAACTGTACAAAACCACCGACCTCCCGCAAGTCACTGACAAGCTTTATCAGATAATGTTGTATCAGTACACCTCGCCATGAGAGGATTCGAACTTACAACGATAGTGGTGATAGTCAAATTATGCATTATATAACAATGTCATTAAAGTTGGATGAAGAGACAACTTACCATTAGAGCTTTGACATTAGTAATATTTATCAAATTAGACTTACTTTAAATATTTATGACTTATACAATATACCACGTATACATATCAGTTGAAAAGCGGTTTTATATTCCTACGTAATAGTTAGATTAATATTCATTTTTTACAAACAGGCTTGGTAAATAATATATGAACGGAGACTAAATCGTACGAGATTTATCACTTTGTCTCCATACTAAATTAATGTTATTTTAATCATACATCGTTTTCCCATTGTTAAAATGTCTTTTATATAAATCTGAGACAAACAGAACATTGCTACTCGACAAACAGGAGCCTTAATTAGCTTAGAAGTATTGGTAAAGATACGAAACATATTATTTATGTGGAGAGGTATAATTGTATTCTGGACATTCGATATTGTTCCCGGAAATGAGTAAAAAGGCTACAGTTTAATTACACTGTGAATAACTTGTCAAATCGACGAAAACCTTGTCAATTTAATATAACAGGAGAGAAATGGTTATTGTTGTGTTTTCTGAGATACTATTGTAGTCACAAGATAACGATCTATATCTGTTTAGATTAATATATAGTACATATAAAACGTAGCTATCTCTCTTTGTCAATTTACAATTATATTTTTGCTTCATTGTTATTTGTGTTTGCTTGCGCATAGTGCTGTCCAACATATATTGTGTTGTGTTTTTGTTTTGCTTGTCTTCGTCTTGTTTACCCATCGTTGCCGATTTCTCTTGATTGTCCATTCTTGATTGCCCTTCGATTTTCTCTAACGTTTATTTCCAATACATGTAAATACACCGAATAATTTCACTAAGACGGACGATTGGGCCCAAAAAGCTGGTATAGCTCCGCCACTTTTTATGGAAGTGCATTTATCAAGACAGGAGCGTGAGCGGTCTTGTACTCTTGGATTTTGAAACTGTTTCAACAGTATGGTATTTTTGTTTTTGATTTTGTCATATATGTGAAACAACTCTAGTTTGTTTGAAGATACCAAAGGGGTAACCAGAGGGATAACCAGAGGGATAACCAGAGGCATTAAATCGCAGAAGGACATGCAATGCAATGACCAAAAGACAAAGGATAAGACGACAACCAATGATCTACAAAACACTACTCAGAAAACTAAAGATTGAGAAACACTCAAATCTGGTGTGAACTCTGCGGAATAGGTAAGCCATTTCTGTTCCATATGTGGCACCTGTTGTGTTACTATTGCTACAAACCTGGTGGTAAGTCATGAATGAGGAAAGAACCGGACTAAGATTATGACTAATATGTTCATATCCGTGGTCATTTGTGACACAGATACTCCGTTGTGGCTTCGATATGATAACTTCAACCTAACCACTAGGAATCCTTGGTTCAGCAGCTTCCTTGTTAGCAGCAACCATCTATCAAGGAAATCATTATGATTAAGTAAACAGATATGTGTATGACAACATAGCCCACAGAAAAAATAAAGTTCTACAAAAGTATTAACATCTGTTATCTGAGGACTTCACGTACTTTAGAAAGTTAAATTGTATCCTAAAGGAACTCTCCAATAAATAAGGTCAATGAATATTATTTAATAAAGCAACGTTGGCTTCACGTTAAACCGTTTATTAATCAAGTTATTTAATTAACGCTAGTCTGTTTTTCAACATATTACAAAAACAAGGTGCATAAGAGGTCGCTCTACATAGATAAGCTTAAGATAAGTCTCAAGACAATGGGTTATTTATCATCACATTTATATAATGAATAAATGATAAAACAGACAGTATCCAAATTTATTATTGCGTTTCCTACATTTCATTACTATAAACATCTATTTGTTCTAAAGATGAATTTTAGGTTCATAAGTGAATTTTATGAAGGTTCAAAAGTAAAATTCAATGATTTCAGTATGAGATCATTTAGGTTAAAGATCTATTGTTCTCGTATACGTAAAAGATACTGAAATAAGCCCCGTGTAATTTTGAAAACAAAAAACGATTTCGTGTTCCAGTAAGATAGAATGAAGTAAGAATAAAGTCTTTGGGATAAGGTTTAGTGCTCGTATTATCCACAGTGATGTAAGTTTGATATACTTAGGATTTCGATTTCGGTTTCGGTGTTCGAGTAACACGCAATGCTGTAGCATGTTTTTGCTATTAAGGGCCGAGTGATCGAGCAAGACACAATGACTTAAGTATGATATGTATTAGACTAAGGATCGAGTGTTCCGAGCATAGTGTGTTAATCATGACATGGTTTAGATGTCATCAATAAGAAGAATAGTCATGATTGCACCAACTACAATGTCCAAATACGTCTTATAAATGATGGAAAGTCGTTAAATAATTATTTCTATGTTGTTTACCCTTGTTGTTGGCAGGCTGATAGTACATTGTGAGAGTTAATCTATTCTATTATTCATATGCATTTTTTATGAAAGCCATTATTTTCGAAAACAAAGATATTCATGTCTTTTATTATGCTACTTGTAGAAATAATATCAATCTTTGACGAAAGACATAGTTGCATGCTCTGTAGTCATCCATCGAATGTGACTTTGTTCTAACACGTAAATCATAAATACCACAATACTTTAAATAATGCAAAAAATATCAACATAAATGTCATACTCAGACAAAAATGTAGTGAAAGGAACAACAAATAAAAACAGGGTGAATTGGAAGCCATCGACGGTGTAATGGTTAACGTGCTCGTCTCGACTGCGGTAGATCAGAGTGAATTGGAAGCCATCGACGGTGTAATGGTTAACGTGCTCGTCTCGACTGCGGTAGATCAGAGTGAATTGGAAGCCATCGACGGTGTAATAGTTAACGTGCTCGTCTCGACTGCGGTAGATCAGGATGAATTGGAAGCCATCGACGGTGTAATTGGTTAACGTGCTCGTCTCGACTGCGGTAGATCAGGGTGAATTGGAAGCCATCGACGGTGTAATGGTTAACGTGCTCGTCTCGATTGCGGTAGATCAGGGTGAATTGGAAGCCATCGACGGTGTAATGGTTAAGGTGCTCGTCTCGACTGCGGTAGATCAGGGTGAATTGGAAGCCATCGACGGTGTAATGGTTAACGTGCTCGTCTCGACTGCGGTAGATCAGAGTGAATTGGAAGCCATCGACGGTGTAATGGTTAATGTGCTCGTCTCCACTGCGGTAGATCAGAGTGAATTGGAAGCCATCGACGGTGTAATAGTTAACGTGCTCGTCTCGACTGCGGTAGATCAGGATGAATTGGAAGCCATCGACGGTGTAATTGGTTAACGTGCTCGTCTCGACTGCGGTAGATCAGGGTGAATTGGAAGCCATCGACGGTGTAATGGTTAACGTGCTCGTCTCGATTGCGGTAGATCAGGGTGAATTGGAAGCCATCGACGGAGTAATGGTTAAGGTGCTCGTCTCGACTGCGATAGATCAGAGTGAATTGGAAGCCATCGACGGTGTAATAGTTAACGTGATCGTCTCGACTGCGGTAGATCAGAGTGAATTGGAAGCCATCGACGGTGTAATGGTTAACGTGCTCGTCTCGACTGCGGTAGATCAGAGTGAATTGGAAGCCATCGACGGTGTAATGGTTAACGTGCTCGTCTCGACTGCGGTAGATCAGAGTGAATTGGAAGCCATCGACGGTGTAATAGTTAACGTGCTCGTCTCGACTGCGGTAGATCAGGATGAATTGGAAGCCATCGACGGTGTAATTGGTTAACGTGCTCGTCTCGACTGCGGTAGATCAGGGTAAATTGGAAGCCATCGACGGTGTAATGGTTAACGTGCTCGTCTCGATTGCGGTAGATCAGGGTGAATTGGAAGCCATCGACGGTGTAATGGTTAACGTGCTCGTCTCGACTGCGGTAGATCAGGATGAATTGGAAGCCATCGACGGTGTAATTGGTTAACGTGCTCGTCTCGACTGCGGTAGATCAGGGTAAATTGGAAGCCATCGACGGTGTAATGGTTAACGTGCTCGTCTCGATTGCGGTAGATCAGGGTGAATTGGAAGCCATCGACGGTGTAATGGTTAAGGTGCTCGTCTCGACTGCGATAGATCAGAGTGAATTGGAAGCCATCGACGGTGTAATAGTTAACGTGATCGTCTCGACTGCGGTAGATCAGAGTGAATTGGAAGCCATCGACGGTGTAATGGTTAACGTGCTCGTCTCGACTGCGGTAGATCAGAGTGAATTGGAAGCCATCGACGGTGTAATGGTTAACGTGCTCGTCTCGACTGCGGTAGATCAGAGTGAATTGGAAGCCATCGACGGTCTAATGGTTAACGTGCTCGTCTCGACTGCGGTAGATCAGGGTGAATTGGAAGCCATCGACGTTGTAATGGTTAACGTGCTTGTTTCGACTGCGGTAGATCAGGGTGAATTGGAAGCCATCGACGGTGTAATGGTTAACGTGCTCGTCTCGACTGTGGTAGATCAGGGTGAATTGGAAGCCATCGACGGTGTAATGGTTAACGTGCTCGTCTCGACTGCGGTAGATCAGAGTGAATTGGAAGCCCGCTCGAGTTAAACCAGAGATTTTAAATTGGTATTTGTTGTTTCTCCGCTAAACACGCAGAAAGACTGAGTAGCTCAGATTCAGGATAATGTGTCCGAGTGACGCGACATGTTAACTTGCGAATTATTATATCAGTCTATGAAAAAATCTGAGCGTGTTAGTCTAGTACAAAGCAAATATCATAATCTTCTCTTCTAATGTAACTTTTTTGTCGCCATTATATAGCTGGAAATTACTCATTTTGGAGTTAAGCAACAATCACTCACTCACTCAGTCAAACAATCACGTAATGAAAGGAAAAACAAGCAAAAACAAATGTGACATTGCCATTCTTAACAAGACACATTTAACACATCACATCACACCGTGAGCGAGATGAGGTATAAAGGAACTGCTAACAAACTCACCTTTTTTTTTTATTAGAAACACTTCTACCATAACGGCATGAGGCTCCACAAGTAAATTCGTGAATTTTTCTGTGAATATCGACAACCATGGAAGTTTTTGAGAGGTCGGTTTAGGTAGTTACATTATCCCGATACACATTTTTTCTTTAGATGTAATAAGGTCCGGGTGGCTCAGTGAGCTAGGTAGTTGGATTAACTAACAACTCATACAAGCCTATCACCAATACGCCGTGGGTTCGCGCCCGGCTTTGTAAATTACAAAAAGGGTGCATTTGACTCGCAGCCGCAAGCGATAAAGATTACCAATTGCTTGCCCATGGTCGGTGGTTCTTCCCGGGGACTCCGGCTTCTTCCACCACTAAAACTGGTCGCCATGATATAGCTGAAATATTGCTGAAAGTGGCGTTAAACACAATAAATCAAATCAAATCATCATCTTTAGATATAGTAAAATAAACGTTAGCGAAAACCGAAGGGACAACCAAGAATAGATCATTAAGAGATATAGACAACATTAGGAACAAGACACAGAGCGAAGACAAACAAAACAAAAGTCACAACACAATAAATCAAAAAGATAAGCAACGTAGATCAAACACACAAATCGGATGAACTCATATAGTTAAGTCAGGTAAAAGTCTTGCCGGTGATATCTAGAGGAGAGAAAAAATACTGCATGAAACGGAAAAGGTCCATTATCATCTTAGCAGTCTACAAGTTGATGGCAAACATACTCGTATAATGGTGATTAGCTATAGAACTTAAAAGTATTGTGTATCACATAGAGATTCTCAACATAATACATATTCTACAAATTGATGTGTGGGTATCGAAAAAGGACTTAAATATCATTTCTGATGGCCTTTATTAAGCTATTGAAAATAGTTAGAAATGAAAACAATGTATTGTACTTGTAACATGATATAAAAAATCACAAACAAAAATAACGACAAAAGCCTACTGTAGTAAGTATTTTATATTCTTTGTCCACTACTTTTATTTCCAAATCATGTATTTCTCGCAAAATAATAATTAACGTCCTTTTCTTGTCAATAAATCACCAACTTTTCATCTTAAAGTTTGTACTTTCGCTAATAGAATTAATTTGTTATATCACACTTGACAATGTCGTGTTTGTCTATTTTCGATCTATCAATATCAACTTAGTAAGTCCCTGCAGAAGAAGCCATTTCGGAGGGTTTTAGTATACAAGCCAATTATTATGGCAAACACCAATTTGTCACGAAATATGTCCAACATCACGTTATTACATCACGTTATTATAATCACATTAATAAGCCAAACTACATTGTGGTCATTAAGGTGTATTAATGGTTAAAGTGTGGTCATTAAGGTGTATTAATGGTTAAAGTGTGGTCATTAAGGTGTATTAATGGTTAAAGTGTGGTCATTAAGGTGTATTAATGGTTAAAGTGTGGTCATTAAGGTGTATTAATGGTTAAAGTGTGGTCATTAAGGTGTATTAATGGTTAAAGTGTGGTCATTAAGGTGTATATTAATGGTTAAAGTGTGGTCATTAAGGTGTATTAATGGTTAAAGTGTGGTCATTAAGGTGTATTAATGGTTAAAGTGTGGTCATTAAGGTGTATTAATGGTTAAAGTGTGGTCATTAAGGTGTATTAATGGTTAAAGTGTGGTCATTAAGGTGTATTAATGGTTAAAGTGTGGTCATTAAGGTGTATTAATGGTTAAAGTGTGGTCATTAAGGTGTATTAATGGTTAAAGTGTGGTCATTAAGGTGTATTAATGGTTAAAGTGTGGTCATTAAGGTGTATTAATGGTTAAAGTGTGGTCATTAAGGTGTATTAATGGTTAAAGTGTGGTCATTAAGGTGTATTAATGGTTAAAGTGTGGTCATTAAGGTGTATTAATGGTTAAAGTGTGGTCATTAAGGTGTATTAATGGTTAAAGTGTGGTCATTAAGGTGTATTAATGGTTAAAGTGTGGTCATTAAGGTGTATTAATGGTTAAAGTGTGGTCATTAAGGTGTATTAATGGTTAAAGTGTGGTCATTAAGGTGTATTAATGGTTAAAGTGTGGTCATTAAGGTGTATTAATGGTTAAAGTGTGGTCATTACGGTGTATTAATGGTTAAAGTGTGGTCATTAAGGTGTATTAATGGTTAAAGTATGGTCATTAAGGTGTATTAATGGTTAAAGTGTGGTCATTAAGGTGTATTAATGGTTAAAGTGTGGTCATTAAGGTGTATTAATGGTTAACGTGTGGTCATTAAGGTGTATTAATGGTTAAAGTGTGGTCATTAAGGTGTATTAATGGTTAAATAGGTTAATCTATATGTCTCCCATTATTACGGCATTTTAATCCCGCTGAACCAGTGGTGGAAAAATCTGTAATCCTCTAGAGGATTATAATGTCTCGTGCCTTTCCCCGCATGTTGTCAAATCGGTAATTTTGAAGGATTTTGAAATAAAATTCGTGTTAAATAATGGGAGAAACAAATTCTCCTTCCGTTGTCCATGTGGGTTACGATATTTCTCCACTCTCGAGAGCTAAATTTAAGACGGCGAGTGGTTAAAATTTTTAATTTAACTCTCGAGAGTGGAGAAATAATGTAACTCACGAGCAACTGAAGGAGAATCTATATATAATAGTTATTGTAACGTAATAAAAAAGACATAACTTGTCCACATTATATCTGACCATCTCTGTAAAGGTTCCAAAACGGTCGGACATTGCTAGGAACCAGTTTATATACTTTATAGCAGGAAAACCCAATTACGAACAAACCGGCAAAACGGTTTGCTTAAATTGAGAAATATATTATTGATCATAGCAGGAACTCTTATCTGCACGCAGCAAATTCCCAACATTTCGCACGGTGAGAAGCACAGACGCCATTTATAGGAGAAGATTGTTGGTTTGTTCCTTGTCGGGTCAATATAGAAAATAAATCTGTATTTATTTATTTTTATCTGCGAAGCATGCATCTTGAGCAGAGACTGACTGGATATGAGTCGGACATGATAATATGTCCTAAGTAGTACATGACTGGAACGTTCCAGTTCAACGTGTTGCCTAGTATAAAGTAGTATCAGCATAAAACAGTAACATGGTCATGTATGGTCATAGTTGTAAAACAATTGAATAATAAAGTGGAAAACAAAAGATCAGATCTTCAGAAAAGTTCCAAAATTCTATCGGAAAATCCCAGAAACGAGGATAAAATGGACACCAAAAACACATAACACATGACAGTTTGCCATCCTGACTTGATACAATACATCAATAAAAATCGGCAGGGTTATTTTTAAAGTATTTTTATTGGCCCAAACTTAGTATCTTAGTGAAATTATGAGGTCTTAAAAGAATATAATTTTATTTTTTATTACCCGGCGTCTCTTCTGGGAGTTTATTACAATAAAAAATAATAAGATATTACATCAAAGGTCAGCAGTCCCTGGTGCCGCCATATACACAGTGTTTATCCTAAGGATTGTTTGTCTACATTCGACTCAAAAATAACCAGCTCTCAGATGTATTAAATATCAATTAGGATGAATAGCACTGATCAGTTTCACAATTTAAATGAGGAAATATTTAACTTACGATATCATGATGACCGACTATTTTTTACGAGCAATCTTACAGCAAAATCAAATAATACTTGTATCCATTATGAATTTAACTGTACAGCTACTTATTTGACATTTGGATTAGAGTAAAATGAAAACTAATAAATACTACAATGTCGTGGCATTTCCAAAATACAACAGATAAATCATAGAGAAAGGCAAAATCGCTACCTTCTAACACAAAAAATACATCACCGTTCAGCCTCTGGTTCCTATCAGGATTTCCATGATAAAGGGTTGCTGCTAACAAGGAAGCTACTGAACCAAGGGTTCATGTTGGTTAAGTTGAAGTCATCACTTCGAACGTCTTACGGTCGCCACCATGACATGATTGACCGTTATGGAATATCTGTGTCACAAATGATCACGGATAGTTTGGTGCTATTATGACAACTGTTTTACCTGTTTTGTTCAGGTATTGTTATAAATACTGTTATAGTGACAGCCGGAAACTTTGAGCCGTAATGAAAGGGGGAGGTTTGGCGCTTTAAAATCTGATTCAACCCACCATTTCTTTAGAAATGCCTGTACCAAGTCAGGGTCATTACGGTTTTCACAGTTTTCCGGTTGTTGACTGATTTTGTCTGTTTATATACTTATGAGTTTTGACTTTCCCTTTGTAAGATTGCTCGGAGTTCGGTAATTTTGTTATTACCTTTATTTTTCACTTGTAGTAAACACTTCCCAGTTCTTTCCCCATTCATGACTTATCACCGGGTTTGTGACTAGATTAACACGACTGGTGTCACTAGTGGAGCAGGAACTGCTTACCTTTCCGGAGCAATTGAGTTCACCTCCGGTTTTTAGTGGGGTTCGTTTTATTCGATATTTAGTTTTCTATGTATGATTTGTAGAGTTTGTATTACATGTTATCATTGATATATGTTATTCCTTTTTATCGACCCCATTGTCTTATATTTGAATATATGATATTATAATAGATTTGTCCTGCACTCGTTATATTTGAGCAGTGGACTTGCATTGACTGGATTTTTATTTTGTAATATACGGTCACTGACCAGAATATAGCTTTGTTATGACCCGATTCATGTAGAGCGAATTTTAATAAACGGTTACAGTATATGCGCAGACCTACAAGAGGTAACGACCACGCTTTTTCTGTGGTTTTCTAAAAATTTGGCAGTTGCTTTAGACTTTTTTGACATTGCAGAATAAACATAATATATACGTGCATTGTCAGTAAAATAAAATGTCTTTGTATTCGTTGCGCAACAAAGGGTCAGAACAGGATGGCAAAGGCTGAATTTTCAATCTCTTTCTATTGCTCACACAAATAAATTATATATTTTCCGACACCATACACATATTGTCTATATATTAGCTCTCATATCAAATATTGGAACTTATTAAACAACATATTAATCATAAATAGAAAAGGAAAATATTTGTCTCTTTCTGATGTATTTTTCAGCACAATGCAATTATTTTGACAGAAAAAGATCTTTCATAAAAACAATTCTTACTAATGTTATTAAAAATTGATTTTGTAAATTGGTTTTCCACTTTTTTCCACAAATGGGAACATATAATGTATTTTTGTGTCAATTAAAAGATTCAATGTTGTATGAAAAATGTGCTAATACAATCTAGTAAACAAAAACGAGCATTGCTCTTTGGCGAAATGGATAAATGTCAATATATGTACATTGTACATGACATACTATCTAAAAGTTAAAAACTATTCTAGTAATCGCCGATAAATTGGTGTATTCTTCCTGGGAAATAAGTGTTGAAAACTCCAATAACTGTGTAGAACAAATTACATATCAGTAAGAGGGAGTTAGGGTTATGGTGTTGAACACCACTTTCAACAACGTTTCAGTTATCAGTTTTATTAGTGGAGGAAACCGGAGTACCTGAAGAGAACCCCCGATCTGCCGCAAGTCACTGACAAACTTTATCCCATAATGTAATATTGGTGGAGGAAACCGGAGTACCTGAAGAGAACCCCCGATCTGCCGCAAGTCACTGACAAACTTTATCCCATAATGTAATATTGGTGGAGGAAACCGGAGTACCTGAAGAGAACCCCCGATCTGCCGCAAGTCACTGACAAATTTTATCCCATAATGTAATATCGATTACACCTCGCCATGAGCGAAATCCGAACTCACAACGTTAATGTTGATATGCAGTGATTGCATAGGTAGTTGTAAATCCAACTGCCATATACGATCACGACGATGGCCCCTTATATCAGTAAGAAAGTTAAGAAAATGTTAGGTCTATTGAATCAAAATAAAATCAATATAATGGTAGCAGCGGTTTCGAATGGTGTTAGTGCAACATCCAAGTGGAATAAATAGCAAGGCTAAAGGTCAAATGACGGAGATGTGAACAAAAATATGAGGAGTACACATTTAGATACATTGGTTCATTTACCAGATACAAAAACTGGACACTGGACGAATAGTTTGATTACTACAAGTATAATGTGATCGAAACATGTTGACCTTCAACTGGCGACCGACCACCACGCCGCAAAAAATTGATAGGCATGCGAGTGATAACTGAAACATATTTTTTGAGGGAATGTTTTCGACAACTGACTTCGATTGATGGATCGGCGAGTGATAACTCACTATAACATATTTATTTTGTGGAGAGGATGTTTTCAACAACTGACTTCAATTGATCTAAATCACTAAAACACAATTGTTGTTGATGAAGTCTTCATAAATCAGTTTGCACTGAATCGACAATCTCATTTAAAAAAAAACATATTTATTCAAAGTTACTACTGAAACCATTACATCAAAATTACTAGGAACTCCGTTCGCCAATACACGCTTTCCACTACACATTACAAAATGATAATTATTTGATGTCATTGTAACCAGGAG
This sequence comes from Bathymodiolus septemdierum, assembly GCA_963383655.1. NCBI lineage: Eukaryota > Metazoa > Mollusca > Bivalvia > Mytilida > Modiolidae > Bathymodiolus > Bathymodiolus septemdierum. Next base: position 87,350,895 of record OY726517.1, on the reverse strand, counting down.
ATGATGCCCGAGTGGCGGATGATAATTATGAAATAAAAGATATATATGGTGAAGCATAATTCTAATGTCTACTCAGATCGGTTCCTGAATTCTTTATAATGGCGTTTAATATCTACTTATAATCAATTATGTGAGATGTTCTTGTTATTATTTACATGTTAAGTGTCTATAAAGACAGCTAATACTTTCCGAATACAAAGGAAGTTGCGAGTAAACTAAAAAATCTAATAAAGCTAAGATTAGACAGATCACGCCTTTGTTCTTAATATTTGCAAATTTGGAAGAATAAAAATAACATAAAGAAAACGGGTTGGTCTAAAAACAGGACGGAGAAAAACAGGACGGGCAATTTTGATACATTTTTAGACATAACTTTTTTTTATTACATGAGCTTTTTTAAAAATTTAAATTGATTTGTAAAGTAGAAAAAATATCTAACATTTGATTAAAATTTATTTGGAAATATTAAAAGATGAATTCAAAATCTTGACAGGACGGACTTTTTCACGGAACAAAATGGCGAGAAAATTATCAGTGTACTTGTCTTTGCTTTCAAATTATTCTTTTAATAATAAATTTTGTCAAAAGATAATTATATATTTGGAAAGCTTGTAAAATAAGCTTTATCTTGGTATAAAAAAAAATATTTTTTTGAAATTCTTAAAATATGGAAATCTTGACAGGACGGACTTTTACACAAAACAAAAAGGTTAGAAAATTATCAGTGTTCTCGTCTTTGATGTCAAAAGATGGTTATATATTTGGAAAGCTTGTAAAATAAGCTTTATTTTGATATATAAGGTTATTATTTTTGTGTACATTAAAGTATGAAAATCTTGACAGGACGGACTTTTACACAAAACAAAAAGGTTAGAAAATTATCAGTGTTCTCGTCTTTGATGTCAAAAGATGGTTATATATTTGGAAAGCTTGTAAAATAAGCTTTATTTTGATATATAAGGTTATTATTTTTGTGTACATTAAAGTATGAAAATCTTGACAGGACGAACTTTTACACAAAACAAAATGGTGAGCAATTTATCAATAATCTTGTCTCTGATGTTGAATAATTCTTTCAATAATAATTTCTGTCAAAGATGATTTGGAAAATTAGCTTTATTTTGATATATACATTTATTCTAGTTTCAAAATTTATATGAAAATATTGAAAGGACGGGATTTTACTTAAGTTAAAATGACAGACAGTTTTTATATGTTAAGGGGATTCATTAGGTATTTTTTCTATTTTTTTTTCTTTTTTTTTGTCCAAAAAATTGTATATTTCATAGAATATAACATAAGCTTGGTCTATTTAGGATTTTGGAATAAAAGTTAGCAAAATCTTAACACAGAATGGAAATCTTGACAGGATTGTAATTTATTCAACACTTGAATTTTCTATATACATTTTGTATCTTCAAATTTAAAAAGGCGGCAGAATGAATGTGAACCGTTATGTAGATATGATAAAAATAAGCACAAAAACAAGAATAATTTTATTAATTTTATTAAATAATAATTACATATATAAAAAAAATACAACAACAAACAAAACAAAAGAGATGTGTATACCATACAATAAACAAACTGGTCAATTTCCTGTAGTTGTGACATGCTTATTTAACTCAGGGTGTTTTAATTATATGGTTATTGTAATTAATTAAATGTATCGGTGTGCCTTGTGTTTACTGCAATACCATGTGTTAGTAGAATCAGGACTTGCACATGATTTATGTTTCCATGTGTTGCATGTCTTACTTCCCTTTGTCCATTCACACCCAACCATATTTTGTATGCCATCAGTCTCCCCGCATTCACAATTTGTTTCAATTAAATAAAATTTGTTGATTTAGCTTTAGATTTCTTTGACATGTAACATTTTGGAAATGGTCTGAATTTATTCTTTTCTAATCACGATATTAGATGGTCTCTCATCTATTTTTGATCAAATTTGATTTGCAAGCCACCAGTGTATCCAGTTAAGCAGTATTCCACAGCATTTGCAATTGCATATATACATAATTTGTTTGTTATACACTCACCTTGTATACTGACTTCAGAAGTTTGCGTAGAGGTAGTTGTTGCTCTTGATGTTGGTATTAGTAAGGCAGACTTGTAGGGATTTGGGTCCTCCTCTGGTGCACTGGTATCTGAGGTGGTTTAAGTTACTGATGTTGTTTGTGAGTCCTCCTCTGGTGCACTGGTATCTGAGGTGGTTTAAGTTACTGATGTTGTTTGTGGGTCCTCCTCTGGTGCACTGGTATCTGAGGTGGTTTAAGCTACTGATGTTGTTTGTGAGTCCTCCTCTGGTGCACTGGTATCTGAGGTGGTTTAAGTTACTGATGTTGTTTATGAGTCCTCCTCTTGTGCACTGGTATCTGAGGTGGTTTAAGTTACTGATGTTGTTTGTGGGTCCTCCTCTGGTGCACTGGTATCTGAGGTGGTTTTTCCTACTGATGTTGTTTGTGAGTCCTCTCTGGTGCACTGGTATCTGAGGTGGTTTAAGCTACTGATGTTGTTTGTGGGTCCTCCTCTGGTGCACTGGTATCTGAGGTGGTTTTTCCTACTGATGTTGTTTGTGAGTCCTCCTCTGGTGCACTGGTATCTGAGGTAGTTTAAGTTACTAATGTTGTTTATGAGTCCTCCTCTGGTGCACTGGTATCTGAGGTGGTTTAAGTTACTGATGTTGTTTATGAGTCCTCCTCTGGTGCACTGGTATCTGAGGTGGTTTAAGTTACTGATGTTGTTTGTGAGTCCTCCTCTGGTGCACTGGTATCTGAGGTGGCTTAAGTTACTGATGTTGTTTGTGGGTCCTCCTCTGGTGCACTGGTATCTGAGGTGGTTTAAGCTACTGATGTTGTTTGTGAGTCCTCCTCTGGTGCACTGGTATCTGAGGTGGTTTAAGTTACTGATGTTGTTTGTGGGTCCTCCTCTGGTGCACTGGTATCTGAGGTGGTTTTAGCTACTGATGTTGTTTGTGGGTCCTCCTCTGGTGCACTGGTATCTGAGGTGGTTTAAGTTACTGATGTTGTTTGTGAGTCCTCCTCTGGTGCACTGGTGTCTGAGGTGGTTTAAGCTACTGATGTTGTTTGTGGGTCCTCCTCTGGTGCACTGGTATCTGAGGTGGTTTAAGTTACTGATGTTGTTTGTGAGTCCTCCTCTGGTGCACTGGTATCTGAGGTGGTTTAAGTTACTGATGTTGTTTGTGAATCCTCCTCTGGTGCACTGGTATCTGAGGTGGTTTAAGTTACTGATGTTGTTTGTGAGTCCTCCTCTGGTGCACTGGTATCTGAGGTGGTTTAAGCTACTGATGTTTTTTGTGAATCCTCCTCTGGTGCACTGGTATCTGAGGTGGTTTAAGTTACTGATGTTGTTTGTGGGTCCTCCTCTGGTGCACTGGTATCTGAGGTGGTTGAAGTTACTGATGTTGTTTGTGAGTCCTCCTCTGGTGCACTGGTATCTGAGGTGGTTGAAGTTACTGATGTTGTTTGTGGGTCCTCCTCTGGTGCACTGGTATCTGAGGTGGTTTAAGTTACTGATGTTGTTTGTGAGTCCTCCTCTGGTGCACTGGTATCTGAGGTGGTTTAAGTTACTGATGTTGTTTGTTGGTCCTCCTCTGGTGCACTGGTATCTGAGGTGGTTGAAGTTACTGATGTTGTTTATGAGTCCTCCTCTTGTGCACTGGTATCTGAGGTGGTTGAAGTTACTGATGTTGTTTGTGAGTCCTCCTCTGATGCACTGGTATCTGAGGTGGTTTAAGCTACTGATGTTGTTTGTGGGTCCTCCTCTGGTGCACTGGTATCTGAGGTGGTTTTTGCTACTGATGTTGTTTGTGAGTCCTCCTCTGGTGCACTGGTATCTGAGGTGGTTTAAGCTACTGATGTTGTTTGTGAGTCCTCCTTTGGTGCACTGGTATCTGAGGTGGTTTAAGTTACTGATGTTGTTTATGAGTCCTCCTCTGGTGCACTGGTATCTGAGGTGGTTTAAGTTATTGATGTTGTTTGTGAGTCCTCCTCTGATGCACTGGTATCTGAGGTGGTTTAAGTTACCGATGTTGTTTGTGAGTCCTCTGGTGCACTGGTATCTGAGGTGGTTTAAGTTACTGATGTTGTTTGTGAATCCTCCTCTGGTGCACTGGTATCTGAGGTGGTTTAAGTTACTGATGTTGTTTGTGGGCCCTCCTCTGGTGCACTGGTATCTGAGGTGGTTTATGTTACTGATGTTGTTTGTGAGTCCTCCTCTGGTGCACTGGTATCTGAGGTGGTTTAAGTTACTGATGTTGTTTGTGGGTCCTCCTCTGGTGCACTGGTATCTGAGGTGGTTTAAGTTACTGATGTTGTTTGTGAGTCCTCCTCTGGTGCACTGGTATCTGAGGTGGTTGAAGTTACTGATGTTGTTTGTTGGTCATCCTCTGGTGCACTGGTATCTGAGGTGGTTTAAGTTACTGATGTTGTTTGTGAGTCCTCCTCTGGTGCACTGGTATCTGAGGTGGTTTAAGTTACTGATGTTGTTTGTGAATCCTCCTCTGGTGCACTGGTATCTGAGGTGGTTGAAGTTACTGATGTTGTTTGTGAGTCCTCCTCTGGTGCACTGGTATCTGAGGTGGTTTGTTACTGATGTTGTTTGTGAGTCCTCCTCTGGTGCACTGGTATCTGAGGTGGTTTAAGTTACTGATGTTGTTTGTGAGTCCTCCTCTGGTGCATTGGTATCTGAGGTGGTTTAAGCTACAGATGTTGTTTGTGGGTCCTCCTCTGGTGCACTGGTATCTGAGGTGGTTGAAGTTACTGATGTTGTTTGTGAGTCCTCCTCTGGTGCACTGGTATCTGAGGTGGTTTAAGTTACTGATGTTGTTTGTGGGCCCTCCTCTGGTGCACTGGTATCTGAGGTGGTTTAAGTTACTGATGGTGTTTGTGAGTCCTCCTCTGGTGCACTGGTATCTGAGGTGGTTTAAGTTACTGATGTTGTTTGGGGGCCCTCCTCTGGTGCACTGGTATCTGAGGTGGTTTAAGTTACTGATGTTGTTTGTGAGTCCTCCTCTGGTGCACTGGTATCTGAGGTGGTTTAAGTTACTGATGTTGTTTGTGAGTCCTCCTCTGGTGCACTGGTATCTGAGGTGGTTTAAGTTACTGATGTTGTTTGTGGGCCCTCCTCTGGTGCACTGGTATCTGAGGTGGTTGAAGTTACTGATGTTGTTTGTGGGCCCTCCTCTGGTGCACTGGTATCTGAGGTGGTTTAAGTTACTGATGTTGTTTGTGGGCCCTCCTCTGGTGCACTGGTATCTGAGGTGGTTTAAGTTACTGATGTTGTTTGTGGGCCCTCCTCTGGTGCACTGGTATCTGAGGTGGTTTAAGTTACTGATGTTGTTTGTGGGCCCTCCTCTGGTGCACTGGTATCTGAGGTGGTTTAAGTTACTGATGTTGTTTGTGGGCCCTCCTCTGGTGCACTGGTATCTGAGGTGGTTTAAGTTACTGATGTTGTTTGTGAGTCCTCCTCTGGTGCACTGGTATCTGAGGTGGTTTAAGTTACTGATGTTGTTTGTGAGCCCTCCTCTGGTGCACTGGTATCTGAGGTGGTTTAAGTTACTGATGTTGTTTGTGGGCCCTCCTCTGTTGCACTGGTATCTGAGGTGGTTTAAGCTACTGGTGTTGTTTGTGGGCCCTCCTCTGGGGCACTGGTATCTGAGGTGGTTTAAGTTACTGATGTTGTTTGTGAGTCCTCCTTTGGTGCACTGGTATCTGAGGTGGTTTAAGTTACTGATGTTGTTTGTGAGTCCTCCTCTGGTGCACTGGTATCTGAGGTGGGTTAAGTTACTGATGTTGTTTGTGGGTCCTCCTCTGGTGCACTGTAGCCCTTTTCACAAAAATTCGTATCTATAGTCCTAACTTTTTCACAAAGATTATCTTACGACAAATTTTAATCTTACGACTAAAATTACACTTACGATAAAAAATTCTTCCTTAGGTGTAGTCGATACAATATTATGTGATAAAATTTGTCAGTGATTTGCGACAGGTCAATGGTTTTCTCCGAGTACTCCAGTTTTCTCCACCAATAAAACTGACCTATATATTGTTGAAAGGGGCGCTAAACATCATAAACCATCTTCCTTTGCAACCTAGTTTCATTTCCATAGCACAACAAAGCATTTTTTTTAAATAAAATTATTCTAAAAAATATCCCCGGCACTAATTGATAAGCAATTTTTATGCTATGATGTGTTTGTATGTTTATATTGAATTTTTATCTAATGCAAAAAAATGTATATGAATCGGTCACCAATAACTGCACAAAATATGAACGGGTATGATTTTCGTATAGAGGAACATTTCTAATACATGTAAATCAAAATGATCTATAATAATTATCATTACTTGGAGTTGTGCGTCATCATCCACGCGTGGTTACATTTGGTAGAAGTATTTTTTAAGAGAGTGCATCTGGAGTGTGAAAAAAAACCTATTCATATAATTCATTTTATCGGTTATTTGTCAGCAAAATATTTACCCCTTTTTTCCAATTAATCCCATCCCACATAAAATCAAACGCTTGTTCTTTTACTGATGAAAATGTATCCCGATTTTTCTGAGATAACGGCCCAAATAAAGATGTGTTTATCATCTATCAATCATGAAGACGAATAAATATCCCTGTTATATATTAATATTAATATAACAGAAGAATGTACACAAGTTTATGTATTGCCAGAGTGTTCGATGATCATCGAAGTTGCCAGAAATTAATAAATTATATTACTAATATTACAAAATCAAAACGATATCCTTGGATCCAGAAAATTCCAGTCCTAAAGCTTCTGTTCATACAAAACTTTTGTAAGCGAAGTAGATGTCTAGAAGAAAATCCCGTATTCCTGTTTTTATCCAAAAAAAAAAATGAAAAAAAATAATTCTCCCCAAGTTTGCAAGTACAATGTACATATAGTCTTTTCGATTGTCGATCGTTCCCAATTTAAAATCTAAAATTAATGAGAATTATCCTGATTGTTTGGCCTTGTAAACGATACACTGCTGCATAGTCCGAGATTCCTCTGTCGTCCGACGGCATTATATATTTTTGCTAGAGCCGTCGGACGTCAGAGCGCTATATATCCGGAAAACAGCGGATTTGCCTCTCCAGTTCTTGGTCGGCACATTTCCACGTTTCGTGGCTATTGGATTTTATTAACTATCAGAAACCCTTATATAAATCGCTTCACCAATCATTTTTCTATTCATTCATAACCATCTTACCCTCAGAAAGTGGTGTTACACTCCATTACAGCACGATTTTACCTTAGATCCTATTATTCCGCCATTTTACTTCCATTTTCGAATCTACGCACGTGATCTCGCGATACTAACTGAATGATGACAGCAACGCATTGCATGATGGGAGCTAATTAATGCAGCGTGCCAAATTATTTGGAGCATTATTTGCATACGTAAACAACATTCAAATCACATGGAAGACGATACATTTAAGCGTATTCTGCAGGACAAACAGTCCATCTACAGATCAAAGCAGAGCAGAAGGAAATAATACAATATGTGTTGGAAAGAAAAGATTCAATGGCAGAGTGTTACCAACGGGCTTCGGAAAGAGCATGTGTTACGTTCCCCCTTTTTGGACAAGGTACTACAACATTTTTTTTCTGATGGTTATCTGTAATTCACTAAATTTGCTGTTAAAATCATTACCAATCAATATAATCAACTGTATTAAATTGTATGTTAATTGTTCTGCCTTAACAGACGCCTATGATTGGCAATAAAAATATTTGTTTGTTTGTTTATATGCAAATCATCTCCCATGATGCATTGCGGTAATCGTAGTTTTCTCGTAGTCACGTGACTAATGTTTGAAAAATGGAAGTCAAATGGCGGAATAATAGGATCCAAGGCAAAATCGTGCTGTAATGGAGTGTAACACCACTTTCTGAGTGTAAGATGGTTATGAATGAATAGAAACATTATTGGTGAAGCGATTTATATAAGGGTTTCTGATAAAAAATAAAATCCGATAGCCACGAAACGTGGAAATGTACTGACCCAGAGTTGGAGAAGCAAATCCGCTGTTTTCCGTATGTATAGCTCTCTGACGTCCCACGGCTCTAGCAAAATATATAATGCCGTCGGACGACAGAGGAATTTCGGACTAACTGCTGCATTGAAGAGGTAAATGTACGGAATGCATCGCTATAGACAGATTCTGTTATTAGTCACGCCAAAAAGGAGTAAACAACAATGCCATTTGTAGCGTCTGTTTGTATTAAACCATATTCATTTCAATAAACATTTATCAATATGTGTAAATAGGTTTGTCATACGGTCAGAGAAAATGCGCTAACGATGAATTACTCTCTTATTTTCAAGTCGAAGCGCCATTACATCGTCCATCTTTTTTTCTATTTTTTTCACTTACGATAAAAGATAAGACCAAAATTTGTCTTACGATCAAAATTTTACACTTAGGACAGGGTAGTTTTACACGTAAAGTTAGGACTATTTTTACACTTAAGATTATCGTAAGTATTTTTGTGAAACTCTTTTTAATCTTAGTTTTACACTTACGACAATTTTTTATCGTAAGAATTTTTGTGAAAAGGGCTACTGGTGTTTAACACCATATTCAACAATATTTTATCAATTGGCACCCCGGAGTCCCTCCCTATATCATCTATATCCTCTATATTGTAAATTCTAATTGTTTATGTGGATACGTTAATGACAATCCAGAGCATTACTTCTCACACTGTTACAGATTTGCCGTAATGCGTATTATTATGTTATTTGAAATAAATAAGTTGAATTTGATTGGAATTCCGGTAAATATTGACTTATCATTATTTTGATTGATTGATTGATTTATTGTATTTAACGCCACTTTCAGTAATATATCAACTATATCATGGCGACCAGTTTTAGTGCTGGAAGAAGCCGCAGTACTCGGAGAGAATCGCCGACCATGCGCAAGCAACTGGTAAACTTTATCACTTGCGTTTGCGAGTCGAGTGCACCCTTTTTTGTAATTTACAAAGTCGGGCTCGAACCCGTGCCGTATTGGTGATATGCTTGTATGAGTCGTTAGGTAATCCAACTACCTAACTCATTGAGCCACCAGGCCCTTATTATTTTGAAATGAAAAACTTAGCTGTGATGTAATTTGTTGCATATTTCTGGCTATGCAAAACTACATTAAAGACACCTGTCGCTTTTCTATGTCATGGTTATTTATATGTGTAAATTAGTCATATTTGTAACATGAAACAGGGTTATAATAGATGTATGTCTTACTTTATTGATCAAGATCGTATGATTTAGTTTCGAGACAGTCTCATGCAACTGGATTAACGAGTCGTCATATTATAGGCCTGTTTTTTTTATTCTCAAACTTGTTTATGGTTGAAAACAACCTGAAACATGTTTAAATCATGAACCATAAACATGTTTAAGATAGATAAAAAATGCAATGGTTGAAGAACAATATTTAAGAGAAATTTTCTAGTTCATTGATTATTTTTTAACAAATTAAAATTAATTCTTCATTAACAAATAAAACAATTCAACTGTTAAACACACAAAAAACAATAAAATAAAACAATTTAATTCTTTATAAACAAATACAACAATGCAGAATGTCAATAAACAACTTGGAAATGGGTTTATAATACACAGATGTTTCTATTACAAACATATACGGGTAATTAACAAGGTTCAAACATATTCAACCGTGCTTCGATCCCGGTTAAGATGTTCCTTAACCATTTAACCGCATGGTTAAAACCACACCGTTAAAAAACCACTCGACCATAAAAAAAAGTTTAAAACCAGGTTAATGGTTTATAATTAAAAAACAGGCCTTATATAACCGCACCGGCCACGTAATGGTTAGCAAGCTCCCCTCGAGTGTGTTAGATCATGGGTTCGAGCCCCGGTCGGGTCAAACAAAAGACTATAAGATTGGTATTTGTTGCTTCTCCGCTAAGCACACAACATTAAGGAGAAAGAGCAAATACCGGTTGGCTCGAAATCAGAATAATGTGCCCGGGTGGAGCGACATGTCTACCCATGGACTGTTGTTTCAGTGAGCTAGCACTATAAAGATCCAACTCAGCGGACCTCATCATCATCTCATTGAAAATTAACTTATTAGTTGAATTTTTTTTGAATTGGCGCTAAACAACAATCACTCACGAGTCGTCATATCATAAATAACTGTTTTTAACAACAACAACAAAAACAACACCCAGAACATTTACCGAACTTTAAATATAAATCCATTAGAAAGTTCTATCCAAATTGAATGTTCGGTGTGTTCGTGTCATTAAGGTAAAAGGTATTCTAACATAACCTCCTTTCGCTTTGTTAACAAACGAGCGAGTTTTCCATTCAGTATAATCTCATTAGCACATGCACCGGTGAATGTGTCTGATTTTTCCATTGGCAGCATAAATTGTGTGCTACATTTTCCGCAAGCGTAAATATAAATGACAGTCTTCCAATCAAAATATACTACCATATTTGTACTCTAAGACATATCAGAATCGAAATAAATCATGGAAGCTAGAATGTGTTTTGAGTTTTAACATGAATTGGCGGATATTAGTAAATTTTATCCCTCGCTTCTGGCTCGGGATAAAATACTAATATCCGCCAATCCATGTTAAAACTCCCAACACATTCTGGCTTCCATGATTTATTTCTTAAATGACTTTAGCTTGGATAATCAATTTGCATGACGCTTAACATTGGAGGGGGGGGGGGGGGGGGGGGGTGGTGGTATATGAAATATGTATGTATATATAAGTTCATGTTGTAGTCATTCTTGTATGTATTGGAGAAGACGTTTGTAAGTTGTGAAACTTGTGTCCTATCCCATTGGTTATTATTGTGCAGCATTTAATTGTGTACTCCAGTTCAAAGTGTTCGCCGGACACTTTTACATATGTTATAGTGTCCAGCAGACATTTTAACAATCCTAACCCTATCCCTAACCACAATTTCATAGCAACGGACACTATTTCATACCTGATTACCTGATTACCTATCCAGAAGTTCCCTCCTTTATCAGGAGAACCGAATTCTTCTATAGAGTTCCTCGTATAATTATAAAATCCGTCAATATCACAGTATTTCCGCACTTATACAAGTTTAAAATATTACTGCTTTTAAAAACACTAAGAAAAAACTGTTCTATACAACAGACACTGTACACGGAGGTGTACAATATAAAATTCATATGTAAATATTTATATTGTGATTGGATTTTAATTACTCCGACATATAACCGGAGGTGTTCCATAATTGGAAGTTTATACGAAGGAAAGAAGAAGAAGAAGCTGCACATCCTGGAGTGTATGAACCACCCATCCGGAACTCTGGATTGCTGTCAGGAATGGAGAACGTACTTTCTGTAATGCCTAGCATCTTACTATAAAATGTAAAATATCCTCTATCTCCTTACTGCATAGCTGACATATTGGACTCTTAGTCTTGTTGGAAAATCTTGAAACTTGTTTTTGCAGAATTATGGTGCCAGTGGCTATCTTGGCATTCAGAGCGGCTAATGACACAGCATATGGTTCAGAACCACAGGATTTCTAGATATTATGTACTTTCCCATCTTTTGAGTAATTGAAATAAATATATTTTAACGATGATTTAGCTTGCGCTTCTTCTGTTTGAGGACTTAATCTGTTGGAATGATAGATATATACAGCTTTATTTACTAGCTGTTTCCATTGATATTTACCAGGTGGAGTATCAAATAAGTCGTACGGATATGGTAAGCCATATAACTCAGCTACCTCAACAACATATCACAGTCTCTATAAAATATTGTCCGGGGGGACACTTTCAGGGGCGGATCCGGGATTTCAAGTTAGGGGGGGGGGGGGGGGGGGGGGGGGCGCACTTAAAAAAATTGCGCCGAGCGGAGGGAGGCGCGAACATTTTTGGGGTATTTCGTGTGAAAAATCACGATTTTACGCCAAAAAATCATATTTTTTCCAATTTTAAGGGGGGATGTGCGCCGGGTGCGCCCCTCCTGACTTTAACATAGGAGACTATTATTTTTCACTTTTGAGACAGACCAGTTACTATTTTTACCGATGTGAGATTTTCTTATCTTGCAGTTAGTACAAGACAAACAAATCACGTGCGTTTTACCGGCAAATGTATGCTTTACAGTTTATGTCAACTGCCCCCCGAATTCTCCATGCTTTTCCTTTTTAAAATAAACAATTCACTGTATATAAGTTTTCAATCTTTTATAAACACACAAATCCTAACAATCGGCCATATTATTACATAATAACCTTCACGCAATGCACAAAAATACGGAATTACTTTTTTGATTGACATGAAGGGGAAATAACTCACATTGTTTACATGATCGTCTGCTAAAAGTACATAGCTGTCAAACAATACACAACTACTGATAAAAGTGAGAATTAAAAATCAAACACCGGTAAAAAGTGCAAGACAGGGAAATCTCCGACACCCTCGGATAAGATTTCAATCGAACCTCGTCAGCGAACGATTGAAATCTTACCCTCGGGTGTCGGAGATTCCCCTGTCTTGCACTTTTGCCGGTGTTAGATTCTATATGTCTTAAAATATGTTTAAAGTAACTCCAAAGTCAAAGATGAAAACATCTTTCAACCTATGTAGTGATCCCAGCATTTTTCAATGCAGTCTATACAGGCTTATGCAACAGGTCCACAAGTGCCACTCGGGCGGACAACCCCCCATAGTTATGCTACTGTCAAAGAAAAAAAAAACGAAAAAAAAAAAAAAAAAAAATGTCACCGTAATAGTTTTTCTATTAAAAAAAAGTATAGATGTTATGTTATTTGTTTCGTTTATTCATTCATTGTTTTATCATATTCATCATGACGTATGACTGTGACTGACGACTAATTATACTAACACTTCCAACACTAACTTGCATGCTTGTCACGAAAATTAAAAAAAAAACTAATCGAGCAGACCCAAGTATAAATACGCACCGCGATTTTTTATATATTTTTCATTAACTTCCAGGACTTCTTAATAAGCGGACGCCTAATAGCGTCGCATATATTTTCAGGTATTTACATTTGTGTTATAAAGTTATAAATGATTCAGTTAGATTTAATGCTTTAATTTACAAATGTATTTATTTAAAAGTTATTATATTAAAATTCAGTTATAAGTTTAATATAATGAGTCAGTATATCGTAGAATTCGTCATAGTCATATTGTTTATTCCTGTCGTCATTTGTTATTATATAATAATGCATATTGTATTTTTCCTAGTGTTGAATGTTGGATATTAAATATATTTTCAGTTAAAACTTGTCGATTCCTTTGGCTAGTACCATCACAGCAATTATTTCCCTATCTAAATGGATACATGGTAGAATTGCCTGTGACAAAACAAAACAAAAAAACGCTCTGTTGATTTGATTTGAGTTTACACCAGTGACGTGTATTTAAAATGTTTCGCGCCAGGAAAATCGATGATGGCCGCACATGTGAGAATTATTTGATCCATGAGTAAATCGACTAGCAGAACACATCTAGTTTGTAAGTACTGAATAAACACATTCTAAATTTTATTTATTAGTAAGTATGCATGATATACGGTATATGTGCTATAGCATTTAATGTTGTAATGTCTTATGATTGTATGCCTTATATGTCACAGGTGCTCGTAGACAGGACCCCATATGGTACCCCATGTCGTGGTACCGCCCACCAATTTATTTTCGTTTATTTTCTTATTTCTGACATATTTCCTGTTTGTCAGTATTCCCATATATTTTCCAAGCGAAATATGTCGGAAATAAGAAAATAAATTGGTGGGCGGTACCACGACATGGGGTACCATATGGGATCCTGTCTACGTGCACCTGTGTTATATGTGCCTTGCTGTGTTGTATGTACTGACCACTGTCATCATCATGCATGTTTTCTATTACTATTTTATGTTTGTTTGATAGACGATTTAAAAGCTCAATAGAGCTTGTGTTATTTGTATTGTTATGTATGTCTTTAAATAAAGCTTTTTTGATAGAGATGCCAGTCAAAAATCAATTACATGGGATGCTTGCTGTTTATTAACCATTAGATAGAGCTCAATCTAAGAAGACTTTTGAGCCTTCATTTATAAAAATCGGTTAAGGGTTCGAAAGTTATGAGCATTTGAAATTGCCTATTTTTGGTCAATAATTTTCCCAAGATGGCCACCATCAATAATGGTTTTAATGACTGTTTTAGAGTTCTGATTTTTTGTGCAAACAGCAGATAATGTCTCTACTTTTGTTTTTTTCCATGAATTATAAGTTCTGTCAGAAAAATGAAACTGAACATGTTTGAAGTAATATTCGCCATTTGTTTTACTGTCCAAAATGTGTCGGAGCCACTTTTGATCTTGACCGAAAGGTCCATTATGGCTCACATTGCCATAATTTTGTCAGAAAATAACTTATCTGACATCATAATAGAAGAAATTGTGTGTAGAAATACTTGTGTTGAGTGCAATTATAACATATGAATCGCCTTTTACATCTTTTTGTGGAATTATGAATCCATAAAGGTGGGTGTGCAATTAGTGTTCAACATTATTTGAGAATGGCACCGTTTCACGGCAGTTATATGGAAAAATGACACAAAAAGCTTCATATTTCCTAAACTAAAAATGAAATCCGTACAAAATTTTGAAGACAATACCACAATGTTGTGCACATTCTGTTGGACGTGATGTTTTTTTGTCGACACAAGAAATAGTGGCCATTTTGTTCAAAATGGCTGCCATTTTTTCATAAAATTCCTCAGACAGGGAACCTGTTCCAAGATAATTTGATCAATTTTTTTATCAATATAATTAATATCACTGAAAAAAAATGGATATGTAGGTTTGTACCAATGACCTCTTATTTGCTTTAGCATTTTATTACGGAATAATTGTCATAATGGTGGCCATTTCGAAAACAAAATGGCTGCCATTGCTTTAAAATTTGTTGCGTAAATTTACGTTTTTTAAGATTACTCCATCGTTTCTAGTCAGAATTTGATCATCAAGGTACCAAATAAAAGATATTTTAAAAATCTATAACCTCAAGTAACTAATAACTTAAACTAAATACTTTTCATTTCATATATACCACCAATATGTAATCCCCCCAAGGGGTGAAGATTCCAGACACCTACCCCTTGCCGAAGATTTAACTGGTCGGCTTGATATACATGTAGGTGTTTTTGTTTTCCTACCTCAATGTCTTGCAATCATAATGTAGCTGTACAATTGCTGAAAGTGATGCTATATGCATCAACCACCCAACAAGCATGATAGTGAAACACCTCTAAACTGAACTTCCTTAAGATCAGCTTGTGTTTAAAATAGATGGATATTATTTGCACGGTTTACACATTTCCTACAAAAGGCTACATCTGGAACCTGGAACTTTATTTAAAATAAAGTTATGTTGTTTATATAGGATGCTGTTTATATTCAGGTTTCCCTTTATTTGAGCAAGTAAATTTGTTTCAATCTTGCTCTCCATGTCGTTCGAATCCCGCTCATGGTAACTTAAGGTGTACTTGATAACACATTATTGTGTGATAAAATTCGTTAGTGACTTGCAACAGATCAGTGGTTTTCTCCAGTTTACTCCACCAATAAAACTGACCATCACGATATAACTGAAATATTGTTGAAAGTGGCATTAAACACCATAACCCACCCCCTAACCCTACTCTCCGTGTCAAAGTTTCAGTCTTGCCCATTACTATTCTAATTTGCTTCTTAAAACATGTTCAATGAAAACAACCAAAATATTAAGTTCATTCATTTATTATTCAGGAAATATCTGGTGCATTTTTGAAATACATCATCTATTGTCACATGTATTGTGGTCTGAATAAATCCAGCTACATGTAAAACTAAATATTTCATTATGATATAAATTATGAACTCATGATCAGCTGTATATTATCCTGCAGTCCTAAGTTCAGGTAATATCCCAAGGCCAGCTTGGATCACACACATGTCTTTGACCAGCAAAGCATAATGTCAGGTAAACTGGAAAAAAACAACAGAAGCTGGAAGGGACCACAAAGAAACAGTTCTAACTAGTCTACATTGTACTTATTATCCTTTCATAACTACTATTATAATAAATATAAATTCACAATGTATTTAGACATAAAAAATTACCAGAGTTAATTTTTGGTATTGACCCCAAAGTTTTTATTGACATTTTTGGACAAAGTTAAAGTCAGATTCTTGTTCTGTATAACCTAGGTAAAAATATATGTTTTGTCTACTTATACTACCTTCCCCTTTTCGAGAATATTAGCAGAAACACTGGTATTTTTTTTTCATTGGTCTATAAATACATATGTATGCAATAAGTTATAACATTTTGTTTACTTTTATTTGAATTTAGTATGTAAATATTCAATCATGGTCGAGTATCCATGGAAGCTGGCAAATACAAATAAAAATGTAGCACCATGACAAAAATAAGAATAGAATTAACCTTCTGAAGAGTGAAGACGATAGTCTAGTATAAAAAAAACCCAAATATTTTGTACACAGACTATAGTATAGAAGAAAGTGATTGACTGATGAAAAAAGAGGAAACTCCTATTCTAGAGCCCATACCCTCGATTTCTAGTTGTTTGGACCAAGCTAGAAACATTTTATTTCCAAATATTTTCCTTAAAAAAAAAAAGAGGAAATCAGCGGATTAGAGGAAAACTTTCATCTCTGTTTACACCCCCCCTTTTCGGTTTGTTTACTTTTGTTTGAACGCAAGTTGGAAGTATTATAAATTGACAAGAAGTTTTTCATAAACTACTTGAAAAGAAGCAATGCAAAAAATAAATCGTACGTTTAAAACATTGAGAAGAAGGTTTATACATACCTACGATAACACCTGTGTTACAACCAGCGTCGTTGACGTTACTATTTACTTTCCACTTCCAACGATATACAACGTTCTCCTCAGACATGTTTAGGGGCGTTTTAAATACTAAAAATCTTCTGTGTTCGCGATCTAATATGGTTGAGATGGTATGCTTTCTACGTTGATATTGTAACAGAAAATACAAATATCGCCATCGGAGAACGCTACTCCAAATTTTTCATTATTTGTTCATCTTGGAACTTTTGAGACGACCATTTTCCGTTTAGCATGATCAGGAAATCGGAAGCGACTGTGACCATGCGCAAGCTACGAATCTGCGCTTTAATTGGATAATAATTATAGAACTATATAACGTCAGGAACATGCCGGGCAAGGCATTGAAATGGGGAACCCTGGTGAAAAAACCGTGCCGCGAATGGTAAAATTCCGAAAACAGCGATTTCGATTCGAACACGTTATATTTAAACGATTCCATATTAAAAGAAACAAAATTTTTAAAGATTTCAAACAATGTTTAGATAATTAATTAATGTTAAAAAAATTATATCTTTATATAGTATTATCTGTAAAAATCTGACATCAAAAATTGCATTTTCATGTATCGGCAGCTACCGGAAAACAAAATGGCGGCCGAAATAACGATAAGTCGGCATCTTTTCTTTTGAACATTTTTTTTTTTTTTAAATAGAGAATTCGCCAGACACTATATATGATAACGTAACCCTCAGTCCACTTTTGCTCCCAACGAGGGTTACGAATCGGTCCCATTCAATGTATGGGAGCAGCGCCCGGAGTGATTCACACCGGGCGGTTTTTTGTCCTAATTCCATTGTAAGGGGCCGACCATTTAACTTGAAGGGGGGAATTATGGTTTTTTGTTTCGTTCCGAATTTTTTTTTCGGACAACACAAGAGTTAGAATATTAATTTTTTTAGTTGCGCAAAGTGCGAATTTTTTTTCCAGAACTTAACATTAGGTTATATTACAAAAACTCCTAATCAGATTTTTTTTTTCCTCCACCAAAATCAGAATATTTTTTTCAGCAACATTGGGTATCAGAATATTTTTTTAGAAAAAACCATAACCCCCCTTTCAAGTTAAATGGTCGTTCCCTAAGTGGTTGGAAAAATTAACGGGGGTGAAAGATAAATATATTTGGGTAAAGCTTGAGGTGTTAAGTAAACGCTGCATCAATCCATGGTAGACTTGTATCTATCTGAAAATTTGAATGAATGAAATCTTATTTCTGTCCGACATTTTGTTTACAAGTTGCAATTTCACGTGCACTTGCCTCGTTTTGGAGATGTCCTTATTTGGATCAATCGTAGTATTTAACATCGTAGTAAGTTTTTATATTTGGCATTCAGATCCATATATGGATAGGCTCCGCCCATCACGAGAGTATACGTAAGGTGCCATGGCGAACAAGAAGCAATCTTCGAATCCTTTAAGTTTACAAACTGATTGGAATTAATAGTATACTGGGTTTACCTCATTCCGGTGGTCTTACGGAAACACACCTTGTATAATATCCGATACCTATTGTTTGAATGAATCTGTATTTATACAAACATATTATGCTATGATCTAATAAAAAATAATAATATCTTTTTAAAACAGGAGTGTTACCTTGTGTCCAAGTTATCAATTGTTGACAGTTCTCCGATGGCACCTTTTTTTTTTTTTACCTTAACCTCGTTTCGATGTACTGGGAATTTCCTGTTGTGGAGAGCCATTGGGGCTAATATGCTTGACTGCTGTGGTGGGTTATTTATATCAGATATATTTGAACCAAATAAAAGAAACTTTTATTATTTTAATTCTGTATATATAGCACACTTTAACAGATGGAAAAAACATATGATTGCATAAAATGTAAAAAAAACCAATTGATTAAACAACATTATTATGAAAAAAACTGGTGGAACATGCTAATCTTGGTCACAGGTCACTGTAATCGGGCTGCTGTATCGAGAAACAGATAGTGTTGAAAAAACTGTTGATACTCATAAAATATTGATAAATGCAATAAAATTTTATGTTTGTCTTCAAGAAATATGATAGACAAAACCATGTGTGAAGTTTTATGACGAAATATCTGATTTCTATGTAAATTTACGAGTTGAAGTTGCGGCTGTATCGAGAAACGGATACGGTGTTGAAAAAACTGTTGATACTCATAAAATATTGATAAACGCAATAAAATTTTATGTTTGTCTTCAAGAAATATGATAGACAAAACCATGTGTGAAGTTTTATGACGAAATATCTCTGATTTCTATGTAAATTTACGAGTTGAAGTTGCAGCTGTATCGAGAAATGGATACGGTGTTGAAAAAACTGTTGATACTCATAAAATATTGATAAATGCAATAAAATTTTATGTTTGTCTTCAAGATAAGGAATTTTGCTTTTCACTGATTGGCCTAAACAGCATTTTCTCAACTCTACCTCACTGAGTATACCTCGTGTGCAGTGAGTATACCTTGCGTGCAGTGAGTATACCTTGCGTGCAGTGAGTATACCTCGCGTGCAGTGAGTACATCTTGCGTGAGGTATATTCGGGCCTGTGTCTATTTTTGTCTATTGTCTATTTGGTGTTTCAACGTTGTCCAACCAGAGACGAGATTTCATTTCCAGTCGGCCAATCAAATTGCCAAAAAAGGTCAATTTTTTTTTTAAAGTTCAAAAAATTTCATAAAAATGTTATAAATTTTATAAATTTCAAATTTCAAAATTTATAAAATTTCAAAACTTTCAAAAAATTTCACAAGATTTCAAAATTTTCATCATATTTCAACATTTTGATATTTAAATAATCTTGAGAAATGATAAAACAATTGTAGCCTATTTTGTTGAATATACTGTTGAAAAGTTTGAAAAATTCCTTATTATTTAATAAAGCAGTTATTGACTTTTATTTTCAGTCTACTCGTAAACCTCATTAAAAGTCAATAATTGTATAATATTTTCCCGAGGTACCTTGAATTGCATGGATGTGTTATATAGCCTGACGCCAACGGGGGAGGGCAATATAACATATCCATGCAATTTAAGGTACAGAGGGAAAATGTTCTTGTACATTGACCAGTCACATCGAATATTTGTTATATTATATTTTAATATTAAAATAATTAATCAAAACTAAAAAAATATTAATAAGTGTAAGTTGACGTACTAAATTAATAAGTGTAAGTTGACATACTAAATGAAATTTTAAGTAATCTAACAGTTCTGATAATACACATTAACAGTACATGTGCTGTTATTAAAATTAACCCGGAAATCATCAACGGGCAATTTAACTCGTGCGCAGGAATTTCAAAGGTTATATTTCCTTCTGGGTGTGGCAAGTGAAGCTGGAACAGAAGAAATAGCGAAAAATATTGAATTTCTAATATTAAAAGAAATCTAGTTCTAAAATATAATATATATGTTAACAGTACAAATTGGAATCCAGTAGGATCCAGAATCCTACTAGTACAAATTGGAATTCCAATTTATACTAGTAGAAATTAGAATTCTGATTTGTACTGGATTGAAACCAGTATAAATCAGAATTCCAATATCTACTAGGACAAATTAGGATATCTAGATTTGTACTAGGAGGATCCAGGATCCTACTGAAATAAAAAATTGAAAAAAGGAGAAACATGAAAAAATAAATATGAACACTTTTTTAATACAAATCTTCTGTTTTATGTCCCTTAGGTAAAATCAGTAAAAGCTAAATAAATAAATATACTTGTATGATCAATAATCACTGATCTTTAATTAATGCTTAATCCCCCCTAAAGGCTGTCCTGACAGGACAGTCACATAACTTATTACCTTGCCTCATGAATTGTAATCATTTCTAAATTCATTGTAAGTGAAAGTGAAATGGAAGACCACAAGGAATTATTTTATATGAAACTTTTGGAATATGAAGAGAATCTTCCAAAGCATTATGACAAGGAAAAGTTTATTCTCTCTGGACTTAGATATGAAGCTGTTCTAAACTGCCTTGACAAAGAGAAGGCACATAAAACAGAAGAGGGAGCAAAATTTAAACACTGGGCCAAAAACAATTTCAGGAAGACTACTGAAAGCTTAACTGGTATGCAAACAGTTTTATAATCCTTTATATATTAAACACATGGTCAACTTGCATTGTCTTGTACATTTTACAATTTATAGGCATTTACAACTTTTTAAATGAAAAACAAAGAGATATGGAATAAATGTTCGTGAGACAAGAATCCACCACAACATAAAATATTATAAACATCTATGATAAAATGACAGTTATTTTTGTAAGAATAAAATGAAAGGATATGGGGTAAATGTATATGAGACAAAGTCTCAAACAATACAGGGTTAAAAATAGTATAATAGCAAAGGAACAACGCTTTTATTGTTGTTCTTCATCTTGAAGTCACCATGAGGCCAGAAAAACCGGACAGTAAATGAAACTGCTAATCTGGTATCCACATGCAACTGTGCTGGAAAATGTAATACAATGCGATGTTCATGCCGCAAATCTAAGATACCTTGCTTAAACAAATGCCACAAACTTTGACCAAATGTTGTAATAAATAGGAAACTTAATCCAAAATTGTATTAAAATGTATTTTTCTCACTATTTGTAATTAAATTATCACACAAGACTTATTTTATATATCACAAATTTTACATATTTTCATGTTTTTCTATTCAGTAATATCCAGAATCGTACTAAGCTTTAAATTCAGTAATATTCTGAATCCTACTGAAAGTTTAGTAGGATCCTGGATATCCTGGTTTGTCCTAGTAGATATTGGAATTCTGATTTATACTGGTTTAAATCCAGTACAAATCAGAATTCCAATTTGTACTAGTAGGATTCCGGATATACGTTTATCTTACTGTCACAATATGAACATGGAATAAGTGCATTAGATCTGCAGAAACACTTTAGTGTTTATCTATTAAGAGTATGTTTCCATAGATGCAACGTCATGACATAAACTATAATAAAGGGGAGCAACTGGTGTGAAGCAAAACGAATTGAAACAGCCTAAACCCAAAGGTGTTTAAAAAATGCATAGTGTTATTATGTAACTATTATCATTCTTGACAGAAAAAAGGTCCAATAGGGTGTGCAGGGAGCTTCCGGTAGCCCCACAATATAACTGAAATAGTGTTGAAAGTGGCATTAAACACCATAACCTTAACCCTACATCTCTCTTAATGGATTAGATGCCCTTTACTACAATAGAACTTAATCTACCATTTTGATGAAAATGAGTTGTCAATGAAAATCAGGGTTGTCTAGTATATATGGAAACATTTTTGAGAGTAGTTGTAAAAAGAAAAGGGCCACATAAAAAGCAAATAACTATTTGTAAGCATGAGATTAGTAAGAGAAGCTTATATGACCTTCAAACTTTTGGGGAAAAAAATTCACGCAATAATTTTCTGCAGAACCTACTGAAATTGTACAGGTCCGGAATTTACAAAATTCTGAAATTTAAACGGAATCGGTGATGGGAACGATAAAAACCTGACCCGCCATGTTTTCAAATATAAACACACGAAATGGTTGTGTTGATGCATCACAGCCAGCTTAAACTATAAAAATACAATGATTAATAGAATTACCATGGAAACAGTTGCATGTTTAAGAAGTAAATGTCATTTGAAGCAGAATCTAATTCCGAGTTGACCGTGATCGTTTCGGCATACCAGTTGCATTTCCGATTTCCAGTGCAAAACAAACAATTTTGTCGGACGACTGGACCGGCATACTTGTCAGTATTGCCGGTCCTTGTGATTTTCTGCCCGCTCTGTCTGACGAATTTCAAGAAGTCTGTGCCTTATTACATTTTAGCCAAAGATGCATGGAAAATTCCCACAATTGTTTTTATCCTAGTTCCATTAAAGTTTGTTTTTAGCCATGTTCCTTGTAAGCTTTACTTTTGTCTTGTTCCAGTTACTTTGTAAGGCTTATCTAGGTCATGGTTCCTTGTAAAAGTTGTTAAGCATGTCCATTACTTTTCCACAATGTAAGACTTTGTTTAAATATTGTTCTTTTTTGCAGGAGCTCTTGATCAGTCACAGTGAATCCAAGATATCTGAATCAGTAACAAGTTAGATTTGACAGTACAGTTGCCTGTAAGTTCACTTCATTTTTACAGATATATCACTTGTTTAGAATTTTTTTTTTTTTAAGCAAATCCATTGGAGCTTTTCCCAATCCCAAATAGAATGTTGTCCTTTGGACTGGTCTTTGTTATGGCTGTCCAAATTGTTGCTCTACTAGGATATTTATCTCCCCGCGATAGGGATATAGTAATAGCGGCTGTCTGTCTGTTCGTTTGTCACACTTTCTTGTTTACGCGATAACTTGAGTAAACATGGATAGATTTGAATAATTTTTTGCATGTGGCTTGTAATTATCATTATCTTGGATGGGTTCTAACATGGAAATATTTGATGCAAGGGTTTTGGGGGGAAATCTTAGTTTTTGGTTGAAAAATCACCAATATTGAGAATTGTGTCTTGTTTATGCGACAACTTCAGTAAACATGAATAGATTTGAATAATTTTATGCGTGTGGCTTGTAATTATCATTATCTTGGATGGGTTCTAACACAGAAATATTTGAAGTAAGGGTTTTGGGGGGAAATCTATATTTACATCAGAGGTTTACAGTGTTCAAAGTGGAGCACTTCCTGTATATTATTCAGATCATGCTGCAATATACTCCATCCTTCAATAAAGTATGTTATACATTAAGACTGCAAGGCTGCTTTCTACAAATTTATAACAGCATGCCCATTCACGTACTGCAGCACGTGTTTCACATAGAATAAAAATCTTGCACGTATAATTGAAAGAACCCTACTTACGTGCACGTAAAGAACCTGTTGCGAGCACTGTATAAAAATTACGTTTTGTTTACAATTCACTTCAAAGTACGTATAATAGAGTTGTTCTGATTAGTTAAATTTCGGCAATATTATCCAATCAGAGCATTCCTTGCATATTTTAAGTGAGATGATATGATTTATAGATCGTCCAATTCTATTGGCTCCTTATTGTTTAATGCCATGGCTATCTTGTTTTATCGGTGGAGTATACCGAGAAAACCACCGACCTGCCGCAAGTCTGACATGGTGTATCGAGCTATAAAGGTGTTTTAATTGCTGATATTTACATGCGCACAGCTGTTTATATAAATTTAAAAAACATCCCCCCGAAGGAACCCCGGGGTATAGAAATAGGACCTAGCTTCTCGGCTGAGGGGTACAACCCCCCCCAAAAAGAGTCAACTAGGTGTGTAGCAACTCTGATCAAGAATGTAAATGTCATATGACGTATTGCTCTCACTTGGCATCCGTTGTCTGTGCAAGCTTTTAGATTTTAATCTTCTCCTCTGAAACCACTTGGCAAATTGAAACCGAACATGGTATGAATGTTCATTGAATGGTTTCCTACAAAACTTGTGTTGTTGTTTCAAAAGAGGGTGTTTCCATATTATATATGGATTTTAATTATTTATTGTTCATTTAAAAAAAAAGGGGAGGTCAAATTGGGGGAGTTATGGTGTTTAGCACCACTTTTAACAATATTTCAGTTATATCATGGCTATCTTGTTTTATTGGTGGAGTATACCGATAAAACCACCGACCTGCCGCAAGTCTGACAAACTATCCGTAATGGTGTATCGAGCAATAAAGGTGTTTTAATTGCTGATATTTACATACGCACAACTGTGTATATAAATTTAAAGAACATCCCCCCAAGGGAACCCGGGGTATAGAAATAGGACCTAGCTTCTAGGCTGAGGGGTACAACCACCCCCCCCCCCCCCCCAAAGAGTCAACTAGGTGTGTAGCAACTCTGATCAAGAATGTAAATGTCATATGACGTATTGCTCTCACTTGGCATCCGTTGTCTGTCAGCTTTTAGATTTTATTCTTCTCCTCTGAAACCACTTGGCAAATTGAAACCGAACATGGTATGAATGTTCATTGAATGGTTTCCTACAAAACTTGTGTTTGTTGTTTCAAAAGAGGGTGTTTCCATATTATATATGGATTTTAATTATTTATTGTTCATTTAAAAAAAAGGGGGTCAAATTGGGGGAGTTATGGTGTTTAACGCCACTTTTAACAATATTTCAGTTATATCATGTTTATCTTGTTTTATTGGTGGAGTATACTGAGAAAACCGCCGACCTGCCACAAGTGTGATAAACCTTATCAATAATGTTGTATCGAGCAATAAAGGTAGTTTAATTGCTGATACATGTGTTTACATACATACAACTGTATATAAATTTAAAGAACACACCCCCAAGTATATAATCACAGAGTATAGAAATAAGACCTAGTTTCTCCACTGAGGGGTACAACTACCCTCCCCCCGAAAAGAGTCATCTAGTTGTGTGACACAAATCAGGTACATGACTCCGATGAAGGTTGTAATGGTCATGTGAGGTATTGCTGCAACTTGGGGTCTGTTGTCCTCTGTAAACTTTCACAATTAAACCTCTGAAACCTCTGAAACCACTGGGATAAATGGAACCAAACTTTTTTTGGAGTACTAATCGTAGAATTAAAAAATACATCAATGCTCTAAGAATAGACAGTGCCATCTCTGAATTAAGGATTTCATGGTATCATACCTAGTTCACTCAGATTAAAACCCAATATATCATTTGATTTTAATCCGACTGTAAAAAAATAAAAAAAAAAATAAAAATAAATCTATGAGCTGATGAAATTCTTAATTCAAACACATTGACCACCCTATAACTTATATCAAAAATTCATTTGAGATACAAAGAACAATGAAAATGAAAAATGTAGAAATAAAAAATACCTCTTGACTGCAGGCTAGATAATATCACATTTTGTTCAATTTTGCATAAAATTTATCTTAAATTTATATTTGCTGGAATATGATACATTTCAATATTACAATAGAACAATGTTCAAAACCAAATTTTTTATCTAAAAATTAAAATGTGTTAAAGTTTTGAAATTGGTATTTTTTGGTCTCTTCCAGTCAAGAGTATCTCGGAAACAGTAAAAGATAGCGGAAATTTGTCTACATTAAAGGTGAAGTAAAAAGATGGCACTTCTATTCTTCGGCCATTGATGTATTTTTTGATTCAATGATTAGTTCTCCAAAAAAGTTTGGTTCCATTTAGCCCCGTGGTTTCAGAGAGGTTTAATTGTGAAAGTTTACAGAGGACAACGGATGCCAAGTTGCAACAATACCTCACATGACCGTTACAACCTTCATCAGAGTTGTGTACCTGATTTGTATCGCACAACTGAATGAATCTTTTCAGGGGGTGGGGGAACCCCCCCAAAAAAGAGGGACATCTAGGTGTATGACAAATCTGAATGAAGAATATAAAGGTCGTGTGACATATTGCTCTCACTTGGCATCCGTTGTCTGTGAACTTTTAGATTGAATCTCCTCCTCTGAAAGCACTTGGCAAATTGAAACCAAACGTGACATGATATGAATGTTCATTGAATGGTTTCCTACAAAATCTTGTGTTGTTGTTTCAAAAGAAGCTGTTTCCATATTATATATGGATTTTAATTATGTCTCCCCTTCAAACGAAGGGAGACATATTGTTTTAGTCTGATTTTTTCTTCTGCTTCTGCTTCTTCTCAGCGAAGCTTGTCTGGACCATAACTTGTTTGTTTTTCCAGATAGGTCAATTATATTTGGTATGTGGGTGCATGACCATAAGGCAGTGTGTCACATACCATAATGACCTTCGTGGGACTTTGGTCAAATAATTGTTTTTTAAATAGTATTTTCTTGTTCGGGCCATAACATTTTTTTCTTTCGAGATAGGTCAATGATATTTGGTATGTGGGTGCATACTGTAATGACCTTCGTGGGACCTTGACCTTTCACCTCAAGGTCAAATAATTGTTTTTTAAATAGTATTTATTTGGTATGTGGGTGCATGACCATAAGGCAGTGTGTTGCATACTGTAATGACCTTCGTGGGACCTTGACCTTTGACATCAAAGTCAAATAATTGTTTTTTAAATAGTGTTTTCTTTCCCATGCCATAACATTTTTGTACATCGAGATAGGTTGTTGTACAGATGGCCGCATTAAGGGGAGACATACGTTTTAGGTATCTAAAACAGTTCTTCTTAGTTATTTATTGTTCATTTAGAAAAAAGGGGGTCAAATTGGGGGAAGTTATGATGTTTAATGCCATGGCTATCTTGTTTTATCGGTGGAGTATACCGAGAAAACCACCGACCTGCCGCAAGTCTGACATGGTGTATCGAGCTATAAAGGTGTTTTAATTGCTGATATTTACATACGCACAGCTGTGTATATAAATTTAAAGAACATCCCCCCGAGGGAACCCCGGGGTATAGAAATAGGACCTAGCTTCTCGGCTGAGGGGTACAACCCCCCCAAAAAGAGTCAACTAGGTGTGTAGCAACTCTGACCAAGAATGTAAATGTCATATGACGTTTTCTGTGTAAGCTTTTAGATTTTATTCTTCTCCTCTGAAACCACTTGGCAAATTGAAACCAAACATGGTATGAATGTTCATTGAATGGTTTCCTACAAAAGTTGTGTTGTTGTTTCAAAAGAGGGTGTTTCCATATTATATATGGATTTTAATTATTTATTGTTCATTTAAAAAAAAGGGGAGGTCAAATTGGGGGAGTTATGGTGTTTAACGCCACTTTTAACAATATTTCAGTTATATCATGGCTATCTTGTTTTATTGGTGGAGTATACTGAGAAAACCACCGACCTGCCGCAAGTCTGACAAACTATCCGTAATGGTGTATCGAGCAATAAAGGTGTTTTAATTGCTGATATTTACATACGCACAACTGTGTATATAAATTTAAAGAACATCCCCCCCAAGGGAACCCGGGGTATAGAAATAGGACCTAACTTCTAGGCTGAGGGGTACAACCCCAAAAAAGAGTCAACTAGGTGTGTAGCAACTCTGATCAAGAATGTAAAGGTCACATGACGTATTGCTCTCACTTGGCATCCGTTGTCTGTAAGCTTTTAGATTTTATTCTTCTCCTCTGAAACCACTTGGCAAATTGAAACCGAACATGGTATGAATGTTCATTGAATGGTTTCCTACAAAACTTGTGTTTGTTGTTTCAAAAGAGGGTGTTTCCATATTGCATATGGATTTTAATTATTTATTGTTCATTTAAAAAAAAGGGGGTCAAATTGGGGGAGTTATGGTGTTTAACGCCACTTTTAACAATATTTCAGTTATATCATGGTTATCTTGTTTTATTGGTGGAGTATACTGAGAAAACCGCCGACCTGCCACAAGTGTGATAAACCTTATCAATAATGTTGTATCGAGCAATAAAGGTAGTTTAATTGCTGATACATGTGTTTACATACATACAACTGTATATAAATTTAAAGAACACACCCCCAAGTATATAATCACAGAGTATAGAAATAAGACCTAGTTTCTCCACTGAGGGGTACAACTACCCTCCCCCCGAAAAGAGTCATCTAGTTGTGTGACACAAATCAGGTACACAACTCCGATGAAGGTTGTAATGGTCATGTGAGGTATTGCTGCAACTTGGGGTCTGTTGTCCTCTGTAAACTTTCACAATTAAACCTCTCTGAAACCACTGGGATAAATGTAACCAAACTTTTTTTGGAGTACTAATAGAATTAAAAAATACATCATTGGTCTAAGAATAGACAGTGCCATCTCTGAATTAAGGATTTCATGGTATCATACCTAGTTCACTCAGATTAAAACCCAATATATCATTTGATTTTAATCTGACTGTAAAAAAATTAAAAATAAATCTATGAGCTGATGAAATTCTTAATTCAAACACAGTGACCACCCTATAACTTGTATCAAAAATTCATTTGAGATGCAAAGAACAATGAAAATGTGATATTATCTTGACTGCAGGCTAGATAATATCGCATTTTGTTCAATTTTGCATAAAATTTATCTTAAATTTATATTTGCTGGAATATGATACATTTCGATAATACAATAGAAAAATGTTAATTTTTTGTTCACAACCAAATTTTTTTTATCTTAAAATTAAAATGTGTTAGTTTTGAAATTGGTATTTTTTTGGTCCCTTCCAGTCAAGAGTATCTCGGAAACAGTAAAAGATAGCCGAAATTTGTCTACATTAAAGGTGAAGTAAAAAGATGGCACTTCTATTCTTAGGCCATTGATGTATTTTTTAATTCTATGATTAGTTCTCCAAAAAAAGTTTGGTTCCATTTAGCCCAGTGGTTTCAGAGAGGTTTAATTGTGAAAGTTTACAGAGGACAACGGATGCCAAGTTGCAACAATACCTCACATGACCGTTACAGCCTTCATCAGAGTTGTGTACCTGATTTGTATCGCACAACTGAATGACTCTTTTCAGGGAATGGGGGGATGGAAGAGAGTTACTCTCCCCAAAGGGAGGGTCATCCAGGTGTATGACAACTCTGAATGAAGAATATAAATGTTGTGTGACATATTGCTCTCACTTGGCATTCGTTGTCTGTACACTTTTACATTTTAATCTTCTCCTCTGAAACCACTTGGCAAATTGAAACCGAGCATGGTATGAATGTTCATTGAATGGTTTCCTACAAAACTTGTGTTGTTGTTTCAAAAGAGGGTGTTTCCATATTATATATGGATTTTAATTATGTCCCCCCTTCGAACGAAGGGAGATATATATTGTTTTAGTCTGATTTTCTTCTTCCGCTTCTGCTTCTCAGCGAAGCTTGTCCGGACCATAACTTTTTTGTCTTTTGAGATAGGTCAATGATATTTGATATGTGGGTGCATGTCCATAAGGTGGTGTGTCACATACCATAATGACCTTTGTTGGACCTTGACCTTTGACCTGAAGGTCAAATAATAGTTTTTTAAATAGTATTTTCTTGTTCGGGCCATAACATTTTTTGTCTTTCGAGATAGGTCAATGATATTTGGTATGTGGGTGCATGATCATAAGAGGTGTGTCGCGTACCATAATGAGCTTTGTTTGGACCTTGACCGTTGACCTCAAGGTCAAATAATTGTTTCTTTCGAGATAGGTCAATGATATTTGGTATGGGTGCATGACCATAAGGCGGTGTCTCGTGTATCATAATGACCTTCCTGGGACCTTGACCTTTGACCTCGATGTCAAATAATGGTTTTTTAAATAGTGTTTTCTTGTTTGAACCATAACATTTTTGTCTTGAGATAGGTCAATGATATTTGGTATGTTGATGTATGACCAGTCAATGATATTTGGTATGTGGGTGTATGACCATAAGGCGGTGTGTCACGTACCGCAATGACCTTCGTGGACCTTGTCCTTTGACCTCAAGGTCAAATAATTGTTTCTTTCGAGATAGGTCAATGATATTTGGTATGTGGGTGCATGTCCATAAGGCGGTGTGTCACATACCATAATGACCTTCATTGGACCTTGACCTTTGACATGAAGGTCAAATAATTGTTTTTTAAATAGTATTTTCTTGTACTGGCCATAACATTTTGTCTTTCGAGATAGGTCAATGATATTTGATATGTGGGTGCATAACCATAAGACGGTGTGTCGCGTACCGTAATGACCTTTGTGGGACCTTGACCTTTGACCTCAAGGTCAAATGTTTTTTTTTATAGTATTTTGTTTTCCGGGCCATAACATCTTTGTCTTTCGAGAGGTCAATGATATTTGGTGTGTATGTGCATGATCATAGGGCGGTGTGTCGCATACCATAATGACCTTTGTTGGACCTTGACCTTTGACCTCAAGGTCAAATAATTGTTTCTTTCGAGATGGGTCAATGATATTTGGTATGTGGGCACATGAACATCAGGCGGTTTGACACATACCATAATGACCTTCCTGTGACCTTGACTTTTGACTTCAAGGTCAAATAATGTTTTTTTAAATAGTATTTTCTTGTCTGGACCATAACATTTTTGTCTTTCGAGATAGGTTGTTGTACAGATGGCCGCATTAAGGGGAGACATACGTTTTAGGTATCTAAAACAGTTCTTCCTAGTTATTTATTGTTCATTTTAAAAAAGGGGGGTCAAATTGGTGGAGTTATGGTGTTTAATGCCACTTTTAACAATATTTCAGTTATATCATGGCTATCTTGTTTTATTGGTGGAGTATACCAAGAAAACCATCGACCTGCCGCAAATCTGACAAACTTGATCAATAATGTTGTATCGAGCAATAAAGGTGTTTTAATTGCAGATATTTACATACGTACAACTGTGTATATAAATTTAAAGAACATCCCCCATTCCCCCGAGGGAACCCCGGGGTATAGAAATAGGATCTAGCTTCTCGGCTGAGGGGTACAACCCCCCCGAAAAGAGTCAACTAGGTGTGTGAAAACTCTGATCAAGAATACAAAGGTCATGTGATGTATTACTGTCACTTGGCATCCATTGTCTGTAAACTTTTAGATTTTAATCTTCTCCTCTGAAACTATTTGGCAAATTGAAACCGAACATGGTATGAATGTTCATTGAATGATTTCCTACAAAACTTGTGTTGTTGTTTCAAAGGTTTCAAAGAGGGTGTTTCCATATTATATATGGATTTTAATTATTTATTGTTCATTTAAAAAAAGGGAGGTCAAATTGAGGGAGTTATGGTGTTTAGCGCCATTTTTAACTATATTTCAGTTATATCATGGCTATCTTGTTTTATTGGTGGAGTATACTGAGAAAAACACCAACCTGACGGAAGTCTGACAAACTTTATCCATAATGTATCGAGCAATAAAGGTGTTTTAATTGCTGGTATTTATATACATACAACTGTGTATATAAATTTAAAGATAACACCCCAAGTAAACCACAGAGTATAGAATTAGAAATAAGATCTAGTTTCTCCACTGAGCGGTACAACTGCAGCCCCCCCACCCCCCAAAAAAGAGTCATCTAGTTGTGTGACACAAATCGGGTACACTACCCTGATGAAGGTAGTAATGGTCATGTGAAGTATTGCTACAACTTGGCATCCGTTGTCCTCTGTAAGTGTTCACAATTAAACCTCTTTGAAACCACAGGGATAAATGGAACCAAACTTTTTTTGGAGTACTAATCATAGAATTAAAAAATACATCATTGGTCTAAGAATAGACAGTGCCATCTCTGAATTAAGGATTTCATGGTATCATACCTAGTTCACTCAGATTAAAACCCAATATATCATTTGATTTTAATCCGACTGTAAAAAAATAAAAAAAAAAATAAAAATAAATCTATGAGCTGATGAAATTCTTAATTCAAACACATTGACCACCCTATAACTTATATCAAAAATTCATTTGAGATACAAAGAACAATGAAAATGAAAAAGTACCTCTTGACTGCAGGCTAGATAATCACATTTTGTTAAATTTTTCATAAAATTTATCTTAAATTTATATTTGCTGGAATATGATACATTTCAATATTATAATAGAACAATGTTAATTTTATGTTCAAAACCAAATTTTTTATCTAAAAATTAAAATGTGGTAAAGTTTTGAAATTGGCATTTTTTGGTCCCTTCCAGTCAAGAGTATCTCGGAAACAGTAAAAGATAGCGGAAATTTGTCTACATTAAAGGTGAAGTAAAAAGATGGCACTTCTATTCTTAGGCCATTGATGTATTTTTTGATTCAATGATTAGTTCTCCAAAAAAGTTTGGTTCCATTTAGCCCAGTGGTTTCAGAGAGGTTTAACTGTGAAAGTTTACAGAGGACAACGGATGCCAAGTTGCAGCAATACCTCACATGACCGTTACAACCTTCATCAGAGTTGTGTACCTGATTTGTATCACACAACTGAATGACTCTTTTCAGGGAATGGGGGGATGGAAGAGAGTTACTCTCCCCAAAGGGAGGGTCATCCAGGTGTATGACAACTCTGAATGAAGAATATAAATGTTGTGTGACATATTGCTCTCCCTTGGCATCCGTTGTCTGTACACTTTTAGATTTTAATCTTCTCCTCTGAAACCACTTGGCAAATTGAAACTGAGCATGGTATGAATGGTTTCCTACAAAACTTGTGTTGTTGTTTCAAAAGAGGGTGTTTCCTTATTATATATGGATTTTAATTATGTCTCCCCTTCGAACGAAGGGAGATATATATTGTTTTATTCTGATTTTCTTCTTCTGCTTCTGAGCGAAGCTTGTCCGGACCATAACTTTTTTGTCTTTCGAGATAGGTCAATGATATTTGGTATGTGGGTGCATGTCCATAAGGTGGTGTGTTGCATACCATAATGACCTTTGTTGGACCTTGACCTTTGACCTGAAGGTCAAATAATAGTTTTTTAAATAGTATTTTCTTGTTCGGGCCATAACATTTTTTGTCTTTCGAGATAGGTCAATGATATTTGGTATGTGGGTGCATGACCATAAGGCGGTGTGTCGCATACCATAATAACCTTTATTGGACCTTGACCTTTGACCTTAGGGTCAAATAATTGTTATCTTTTGAGATAGGTCAAAGATATTTGGTATGGGTGCATGACCATAAGGCTGTGTCGCATACCATAATAACCTTTATTGGACCTTGACCTTTGACCTTAGGGTCAAATAATTGTTATCTTTTGAGATGTGTCAAAGATATTTTGGTATGGATGCATGACCATAAGGCGGTGTGTCGTGTATCATAATGACCTTCCTGGGACCTTGACCTTTGACCTCAAGGTCAAATAATGGTTTTTTAAATAGTATTTTCTTGTTTGCACCATAACATTTTTGTCTTGAGATAGGTCAATGATATTTGGTATGTGGGTGTATGACCATAAGGTGGTGTGTCACGTACCGTAATGACCTTCGTGGGACCTAGTCCTTTGACCTCAAGGTCAAATAATTGTTTCTTTCGAGATAGGTCAATTATATTTGGTATGTGGGTGTATGACCATAAGGCGGTGTGTCACGTACCGTAATGACCTTCGTGGGACCTAGTCCTTTGACCTCAAGGTCAAATAATTGTTTCTTTCGAGATATGTCAATGATATTTGGTATGTGGGTGCATGTCCATAAGGCGGTGTGTCGCATACCGTAATGACCTTCATTGGACCTTGACCTATGACATGAAGGTCAAATAATTGTTTTTTAAATAGTATTTTCTTGTCCTGGCCATAACATTTTTGTTCTTTCGAGATAGGTCAATGATATTTGGTATGTGGGTGCATAACCATAAGACGGTGTGTCGTGTAACGTAATGACCTTTGTGGGACCTTGACCTTTGACCTAAAGGTCAAATAATGTTTTTAGCTCACCTGACCCAAAGGGTCACGTGTGCTATTGCCATTACTTGGCATCCGTCGTAAACTTTTTCAAAGTTTTAGCATGGTTATCTTGTTTTATTGGTGGAGTAAGCAGAGAAAACCACCGACCTGCCGCAAGTTTGACAAACTTGATCAATAATGTATCGACCAATAAAGGTGTTTTAATTGCTGATATTTACATTGTACATACGTACAACTGTGTATATAAATTTAAGGAACATCCCCCATTCCCCCGAGGTAACCCCGGGGTATAGAAATAGGACCTAGCTTCTCGGCTGAGGGGTACAACCCCCCCGAAAAGAGTCAACTAGGTGTGTGACAACTCTGATCAAGAATATAAAGGTCATGTGACGTATTGCTGTTACTTGGCATCCATTGTCTGTAACCTTTTAGATTTTAATCTTCTCCTCTGAAACTATTTGGCAAATTGAAACCAAACATGGTATGAATGTTCATTTAATGAATTCCTACAAAACTTGTGTTGTTGTTTCAAAGGTTTCAAAGAGGGTGTTTCCATATTATATATGGATTTTAATTATTTATTGTTCATTTAAAAAAAGGGGGGTCAAATTTTTAACTATATTACAGTTATATTATGGCAATCTTGTTTTATTGGTGCAGTATACTGAGAAAACCACCGACCTGCCGCAAGTCTTGACAAACTTTATCCATAATGTATCGAGCAATAAAGGTGTTTTAATTGCTGGTATTTACATACATACAACTGTGTATATAAATTTAAAGAACACACCCCCAAGTAAACCACAGAGTATAGAATTAGAAATAAGACCTAGTTTCTCCACAGAGGGGTACATATTGCTCTCCCTTGGCATCCGTTGTCTACACTTTTAGATTTTAATCTTCTCCTCTGAAACCACTTGGCAAATTGTAACCGAGCATGGTATGAATGTTCATTGAATGGTTTCCTACAAAACTTGTGTTGTTGTTTCAAAAGAGGGTGTTTCCATATTATATATGGATTTTAATTATGTCTCCCCTTCAAACGAAGGGAGATATATATTGTTTTAGTCTGATTTTTTTTCTTCCGCTTCTGCTTCTTCTCAGCGAAGCTTGTCCGGACCATAACTTTTTTTCTCTTTCCAGATAGGTCAATTATATTTAATATGTGGGTGCATGACCATAAGGCGGTGTGTCGTGTACCATAATGACCTTCCTGGGACCTTGACCTTTGACCTGAAGGTCAAATAATTGTTTCTTTCGAGATGGGTCAATGATATTTGGTATGTGGGTGTATGACCATAAGGCGGTGTGTCGCGTACCGTAATGAACTTTGTGGGAACTTGTCCTTTGACCTCAAGGTCAAATAATTGTTTCTTTCGAGATAGGTCAATGATATTTGGTATGTGGGTGTATGACCATAAGGCGGTGTGTCGCGTACCGTAATGAACTTTGTGGGAACTTGTCCTTTGACCTCAAGGTCAAATAATTGTTTCTTTCGAGATAGGTCAATGATATTTGGTATGTGGGTGCATGACCATAAGGCAGTGTGTCGCATACCATAATGACCTTTGTTGGACCTTGACCTTTGACCTCATGGTCAAATAATTTTGTTTCTTTCGAGATGGATCAATAATATTTAATATGTGGGTGTATGACCATAAGGCGGTGTGTCGCATACCGTAATGAACCTCGTTGGAACTTGTCCTTTGACCTCAAGGTCAAATAATTGTTTCTTTCGAGATAGTTCAATGATATTTGGTATGTGGGTGCATGTCCATAAGGTGGTGTGTTGCATACCATAATGACCTTTGTTGAACCTTGACCTTTGATCTCAAGGTCAAATAATTGTTTTTTAAATAGTATTTTCTTGTTCCGGCCATAACATTTTTTGTCTTTCGAGATAGGTCAATGATATTTGGTATGTGGGTGCATGACCATAAGGCGGTGTGTCGCATACCATAATGACCTTTGTTGGACTTTGACCTTAAGGTCAAATAAATGTTTCTTTTGAGATAGGTCAATGATATTTGGTATGGGTGCATGACCATAAGGCGGTGTCGTGTACCATAATGACTTTCCTGGGACCTTGACCTTTGACCTCATGGTCAAATAATGGTTTTTTAAAGTGTTCTTGTCTGGACCATTACATTTTTGTCTTTCGAGATAGGTTGTTGTACAGCTGGCCGCATTAAGGAGAGACATACGTTTTAGGTATCATGGCTATCTTGTTTTATTGGTGGAGTATACTGAGAAAACCACTGACCTGCCACAAGTCTGACAAACTTTATCCATAATGTATCGAGCAATAAAGGTGTTTTAATTGCTGGTATTTACATACATACAACTGTGTATATAAATTTAAAGAACACACCCCCAAGTAAACCACAGAGTATAGAATTAGAAATAAGACCTAGTTTCTCCACAGAGGGGTACATATTGCTCTCCCTTGGCATCCGTTGTCTACACTTTTAAGATTTTAATCTTCTCCTCTGAAACCACTTGGCAAATTGTAACCGAGCATGGTATGAATGTTCATTGAATGGTTTCCTACAAAACTTGTGTTGTTGTTTCAAAAGAGGGTGTTTCCATATTATATATGGATTTTAATTATGTCTCCCCTTCAAACGAAGGGAGATATATATTGTTTTAGTCTGATTTTTTTTCTTCTGCATCTGCTTCTTCTCAGCGAAGCTTGTCCGGACCATAACTTTTTTTCTCTTTCCAGATAGGTCAATGATATTTAATGTGGGTGCATGACCATAAGGCAGTGTGTCGTGTACCATAATGACCTTCCTGGGACCTTGACCGTTGACCTGAAGGTCAAATAATTGTTTCTTTCGAGATAGGTCAATGATATTTGGTATGTGGGTGTATGACCATAAGGCGGTGTGTCGCGTACCGTAATGAACTTCGTGGGAACTTGTCCTTTGATCTCAAGGTCAAATAATTGTTTTTTAAATAGTATTTTCTTGTTCGGGCCATAACATTTTTTGTCTTTCGAGATAGGTCAATGATATTTGGTATGTGGGTGCATGACCATAAGAGGTGTGTCGCGTACCATAAGGACCTTTGTTTGGACCTTGACCTTTGACTTCAAGGTCAAATAATTGTTTCTCTCGAGATAGGTCAATGTTATTTGGTATGTGGGTGCATGTCCATAAGGTGGTGTGTTGCATACCATAATGACCTTTGTTGAACCTTGACCTTTGATCTCAAGGTCAAATAATTGTTTTTTAAGTAGTATTTTCTTGTTCGGGCCATAACATTTTTTGTCTTTCGAGATAGGTCAATGATATTTGGTATGTGGGTGCATGACCATAAGGCGGTGTGTCGCATACCATAATGACCTTTGTTGGACTTTGACCTTAAGGTCAAATAAATGTTTCTTTTGAGATAGGTCAATGATATTTGGTATGGGTGCATGACCATAAGGCGGTGTCGTGTACCATAATGACTTTCCTGGGACCTTGACCTTTGACCTCATGGTCAAATAATGGTTTTTTAAAGTGTTCTTGTCTGGACCATTACATTTTTGTCTTTCGAGATAGGTTGTTGTACAGCTGGCCGCATTAAGGAGAGACATACGTTTTAGGTATCATGGCTAACTTGTTTTATTGGTTGAGTATACTGAGAAAACCACTGACCTGCCACAAGTCTGACAAACTTTATCCATAATGTATCGAGCAATAAAGGTGTTTTAATTGCTGGTATTTACATACATACAACTGTGTATATAAATTTAAAGAACACACCCCCAAGTAAACCACAGAGTATAGAATTAGAAATAAGACCTAGTTTCTCCACAGAGGGGTACATATTGCTCTCCCTTGGCATCCGTTTGCTCTCCCTTGGCATCCGTTGTCTACACTTTTAGATTTTAATCTTCTCCTCTGAAACCACTTGGCAAATTGTAACCGAGCATGGTATGAATGTTCATTGAATGGTTTCCTACAAAACTTGTGTTGTTGTTTCAAAAGAGGGTGTTTCCATATTATATATGGATTTTAATTATGTCTCCCCTTCAAACGAAGGGGGATATATATTGTTTTAGTCTGATTTTTTTTCTTCTGCATCTGCTTCTTCTCAGCGAAGCTTGTCCGGACCATAACTTTTTTTCTCTTTCCAGATAGGTCAATGATATTTAATGTGGGTGCATGACCATAAGGCAGTGTGTCGTGTACCATAATGACCTTCCTGGGACCTTGACCGTTGACCTGAAGGTCAAATAATTGTTTCTTTCGAGATAGGTCAATGATATTTGGTATGTGGGTGCATGTCCATAAGGTGGTGTGTTGCATACATAATGACCTTTGTTGAACCTTGACCTTTGATCTCAAGGTCAAATAATTGTTTTTTAAATAGTATTTTCTTGTTCGTGCCATAACATTTTTTGTCTTTCGAGATAGGTCAATGATATTTGGTATGTGGGTGCATGACCATAAGAGGTGTGTCGCGTACCATAATGACCTTTGTTTGGACCTTGACCTTTGACTTCAAGGTCAAATAATTGTTTCTCTCGAGATAGGTCGATGATATTTGGTATGTGGGTGCATGACCATAAGGCGGTGTCGCATACCATAATGACCTTTGTTGGACTTTGACCTTAAGGTCAAATAAATGTTTCTTTTGAGAGGTCAATGATATTTGGTTTGGGTGCATGACCATAAGGCGGTGTGTCGTGTACCATAATGAACTTCCTGGGACCTTGACCTTTGACCTCAAGGTCAAATAATGGTTTTTTAAATAGTGTTTTCTTGTCTGGACCATTACATTTTTGTCTTTCGAGATAGGTTGTTGTACAGCTGGCCGCATTAAGGGGAGACATGCGTTTTAGGTATCATGGCTATCTTGTTTTATTGATGGAGTATACTGAGAAAACCACTGACCTGCCGCAAGCCTGACAAACTTTATCCATAATGTATCGAGCAATAAAGGTGTTTTAATTGCTGGTATTTACATACATACAACTGTGTATATAAATTTAAAGAACACACCCCCAAGTAAACCACAGAGTATAGAATTAGAAATAAGACCTAGTTTCTCCACTGAGGGGTACAACTGAACTCCCTCCCCCCCCCCCCAAAAAAAAAGAGTCATCTAGTTTTGTGACACAAATCAGGTACACAACTCCGATGAAGGTAGTAATGGTCATGTGAAGTATTGCTACAACTTGGCATCCGTTGTCCTCTGTAAACTTTCACAATTAAACATCTTTGAAACCACTGGGATAAATGGAACCAAACTTTTTTTGGAGTACTAATCATAGAATTAAAAAATACATCAATGGTCTAAGAATAGACAGTGCCATCTCTGAATTAAGGATTTCATGGTATCGTACCTAGTTCACTCGGATTAAAACCCAATATATCATTTGATTTTAATCCGACTAAAAAAATCAAAAAAAAAAAGAAAAAAATCTATGAGCTGATGAAATTCTGAATTCAAACACAACCACCCTATAACTTATATCAAAAATTCATTTGAGATACAAAGAACAATGAAAATGAAAAAGTACCTCTTGACTGAAGGTTAGATAATCACATTTTGTTAAATTTTGCATAAAATTTATCTTAAATTTATATTTGCTGGAATATGATACATTTCAATATTACAATAGAACAATGTTAATTTTATGTTCAAAACCAATTTTTTTTTATCTAGAAATTAATATGTGTAAAGTTTTGAAATTGGCATTTGTTGGTCCCTTCCAGTCAAGAGTATCTCGGAAACAGTAAAAGATAGCGGAAATTTGTCTACATTAAAGGTGAAGTAAAAAGATGGCACTTCTATTCTTAGGCCATTGATGTATTTTTTAATTCTATGATTAGTTCTCCAAAAAAAGTGGTTCCATTTAGCCCAGTGGTTTCGGAGAGGTTTAATTGTGAAAGTTTACAGAGGACAACAGATGCCAAGTTGCAACAATACCTCACATGACCGTTGCAACCTTCATCAGAGTTGTGTACCTGATTTGTATCACACAACTGAATGACTTTTTTTCAGGGAATGGGGGAGGGGGGAAGAGAGAGTTACTCTCCCCAAAGGAGGGGTCATCTAGGTGTATGACAACTCTGAATGAAGAATATAAATGTTGTGTGACATATTGCTCTCCCTTGGCATCCGTTGTCTACACTTTTAGATTTTAATCTTCTCCTCTGAAACCACTTGGCAAATTGTAACCGAGCATGGTATGAATGTTCATTGAATGGTTTCCTACAAAACTTGTGTTGTTGTTTCAAAAGAGGGTGTTTCCATATTATATATGGATTTTAATTATGTCTCCCCTTCAAACGAAGGGAGATATATATTGTTTTAATCTGATTTTTTTTCTTCTGCTTCTGCTTCTTTTCAGCGAAGCTTGTCCGGACCATAACTTTTTTTCTCTTTCCAGATAGGTCAATGATATTTAATGTGGGTGCATGACCATAAGGCGGTGTGTCGTGTACCATAATGACCTTCCTGGGACCTTGACCGTTGACCTGAAGGTCAAATAATTGTTTCTTTCGAGATAGGTCAATGATATTTGGTATGTGGGTGTATGACCATAAGGCTGTGTGTCGCGTACCGTAATGAACTTCGTGGGAACTTGTCCTTTGACCTGAAGGTCAAATAATTGTTTCTTTCGAGATAGGTCAATGATATTTGGTATGTGGGTGCATGTCCATAAGGTGGTGTGTTGCATACCATAATGATCTTTGTTGGACTGACCTCATGGTCAAATAATTGTTTCTTTCGAGATAGGTCAATGATATTTGGTATGTGGGTGCATGACCATAAGGTGGTGTGTTGCATACCATAATGACCTTTGACCTGAAGGTCAAATAATTGTTTCTTTCGAGATAGATCAATGATATTTGGTATGTGGGTGCATAACCATAAGGCAGTGCGTCGCATACCATAATGACCTTTGACCTCATGGTCAAATAATTGTTTCTTTCGAGATAGGTCAATGATATTTGGTATGTGGGTGTATGACCATAAGGCGGTGTGTCGCGTACCGTAATGAACTTCTTGGGAACTTGTCCTTTGACCTCAAGGTCAAATAATTGTTTCTTTCGAGATAGGTCAATGATATTTGGTATGTGGGTGCATGTCCATAAGGTGGTGTGTTGCATACCATAATGACCTTTGTTGAACCTTGACCTTTGATCTCAAGGTCAAATAATTGTTTTTTAAATAGTATTTTCTTGTTCGGGCCATAACATTTTTTTGTCTTTCGAGATAGGTCAATGATATTTGGTATGTGGTTGCATGACCATAAGAGGTGTGTCGCGTACCATAATGACCTTTGTTTGGACCTTGACCTTTGACTTCAAGGTCAAATAATTGTTTCTCTTGAGATAGGTCAATGTTATTTGGTATGTGGGTGCATGTCCATAAGGTGGTGTGTTGCATACCATAATGACCTTTGTTGGACCTTGACCTTTGACCTCATGGTCAAATAATTGTTTCTTTCGAGATAGGTCAATGATATTTGGTATGTGGGTGCATGACCATAAGGCAGTGTGTCGCATACCATAATGACCTTTGTTGGACCTTGACCTTTGACCTCATGGTCAAATAATTGTTTCTTTCGAGATAGGTCGATGATATTTGGTATGTGGGTGCATGACCATAAGGCGGTGT
This sequence comes from Bathymodiolus septemdierum, assembly GCA_963383655.1. Taxonomy (NCBI): domain Eukaryota; kingdom Metazoa; phylum Mollusca; class Bivalvia; order Mytilida; family Modiolidae; genus Bathymodiolus; species Bathymodiolus septemdierum. The sequence continues at coordinate 87,309,111 of OY726517.1, read as the reverse complement.
CGCACACCATAATGACCTTTGTTGGACTTTGACCTTAAGGTCAAATAAATGTTTCTTTTGAGAGGTCAATGATATTTGGTATGGGTGCATGACCATAAGGCAGTGTGTCGTGTACCATAATGACCTTCCTGGGACCTTGACCTTTGACCTCAATGTCAAATAATGGTTTTTTAAATAGTGTTTTCTTGTTTGCACCATAACATTTTGTCTTGAGATAGGTCAATGATATTTGGTATGTGGGTGCATGACCATAAGGTGGTGTGTCACATACTGTAATGACCTTCGTGGGACCTTGACCTTTGACCTCGAGATCAAATAATTGTTTTTTAAATAGTATTTATTTGGTATGTGGGTGCATGACCATAAGGCGGTGTGTTGCATACCGTAATGACCTTCGTGGGACCTTGACCTTTGACATCAAAGTCAAATAATTGTTTTTTAAATAGTGTTTTCTTTCTCAGGCCATAACATTTTTGTACATCGAGATAGGTTGTTGTACAGATGGCCGCATTAAGGGGAGGCATACGTTTTAGGTATCTAAAACAGTTCTTCTTAGTTATTTATTGTTCATTTAGAAAAAAGGGGGTCAAATTGGGGGGAGTTGTGGTGTTTAATGCCATGGCTATCTTGTTTTATCGGTGGAGTATACCGAGAAAACCACCGACCTGCCGCAAGTCTGACATGGTGTATCGAGCTATAAAGGTGTTTTAATTGCTGATATTTACATGCGCACAGCTGTGTATATAAATTTAAAGAACATCCCCCCGAGGGAACCCCAGGGTATAGAAATAGGACCTAGCTTCTCGGCTGAGGGGTACAACCCCCCCCCCAAAAAGAGTCAACTAGGTGTGTAGCAACTCTGATCAAGAATGTAAATGTCATATGACGTATTGCTCTCACTTGGCATCCGTTGTCTGTGCAAGCTTTTAGATTTTAATCTTCTCCTCTGAAACCACTTGGCAAATTGAAACCGAACATGGTATGAATGTTCATTGAATGGTTTCCTACAAAACTTGTGTTGTTGTTTCAAAAGAGGGTGTTTCCATATTATATATGGATTTTAATTATTTATTGTTCATTTAAAAAAAAAGGGGAGGTCAAATTGGGGGAGTTATGGTGTTTAGCACCACTTTTAACAATATTTCAGTTATATCATGGCTATCTTGTTTTATTGGTGGAGTATACCGATAAAACCACCGACCTGCCGCAAGTCTGACAAACTATCCGTAATGGTGTATCGAGCAATAAAGGTGTTTTAATTGCTGATATTTACATACGCACAACTGTGTATATAAATTTAAAGAACATCCCCCCAAGGGAACCCGGGGTATAGAAATAGGACCTAGCTTCTAGGCTGAGGGGTACAACCCCCCCCCCCCCCAAAAAGAGTCAACTAGGTGTGTAGCAACTCTGATCAAGAATGTAAATGTCATATGACGTATTGCTCTCACTTGGCATCCGTTGTCTGTCAGCTTTTAGATTTTATTCTTCTCCTCTGAAACCACTTGGCAAATTGAAACCGAACATGGTATGAATGTTCATTGAATGGTTTCCTACAAAACTTGTGTTTGTTGTTTCAAAAGAGGGTGTTTCCATATTATATATGGATTTTAATTATTTATTGTTCATTTAAAAAAAAGGGGGTCAAATTGGGGGAGTTATGGTGTTTAACGCCACTTTTAACAATATTTCAGTTATATCATGATTATCTTGTTTTATTGGTGGAGTATACTGAGAAAACCGCCGACCTGCCACAAGTGTGATAAACCTTATCAATAATGTTGTATCGAGCAATAAAGGTAGTTTAATTGCTGATACATGTGTTTACATACATACAACTGTATATAAATTTAAAGAACACACCCCCAAGTATATAATCACAGAGTATAGAAATAAGACGTAGTTTCTCCACTGAGGGGTACAACTACCCTCCCCCCGAAAAGAGTCATCTAGTTGTGTGACACAAATCAGGTACACGACTCCGATGAAGGTTGTAATGGTCATGTGAGGTATTGCTGCAACTTGGGGTCTGTTGTCCTCTGTAAACTTTCACAATTAAACCTCTGAAACCACTGGGATAAATGGAACCAAACTTTTTTTGGAGTACTAATCGTAGAATTAAAAAATACATCAATGCTCTAAGAATAGACAGTGCCATCTCTGAATTAAGGATTTCATGGTATCATACCTAGTTCACTCAGATTAAAACCCAATATATCATTTGATTTTAATCCGACTAAAAAAAAAAAAAAAAAAAAAAATCTATGAGCTGATGAAATTCTTAATTCAAACACATTGACCACCCTATAACTTATATCAAAAATTCATTTGAGATACAAAGAACAATGAAAATGAAAAATGTAGAAATAAAAAATACCTCTTGACTGCAGGCTAGATAATATCACATTTTGTTCAATTTTGCATAAAATTTATCTTAAATTTACATTTGCTGGAATATGATACATTTGAATAATACAATAGAAAAATGTTAATTTTTTGTTCACAACCAAATTTTTTTTATCTTAAAATTAAAATGTGTTAGTTTTGAAATTGGTATTTTTTTGGTCCCTTCCAGTCAAGAGTATCTCGGAAACAGTAAAAGATAGCGAAAATTTGTCCACATTAATGTGAAGTCAAAAGATGGCACTGTCTATTCTTAGGCCATTGATGTATTTTTTAATTCTACGATTAGTTCTCCAAAAAAAGTTTGGTTCCATTTAGCCCAGTGGTTTCAGAGAGGTTTAATTGTGAAAGTTTACAGAGGACAACGGATGCCAAGTTGCAGCAATACCTCACATGATCGTTACAACCTTCATCAGAGTTGTGTACCTGATTTGTATCACACAACTGAATGACTCTTTTCAGGGGGTGGGGGAACCCCCAAAAAAAAGAGGGACATCTAGGTGTATGACAACTCTGAATGAAGAATATAAAGGTCGTGTGACATATTGCTCTCACTTGGCATCCGTTGTGTGTGAACTTTTAGATTGAATCTCCTCCTCTGAAAGCACTTGGCAAATTGAAACCAAACGTGACATGATATGAATGGTTTCCTACAAAATCTTGTGTTGTTGTTTCAAAAGAAGGCATTTCCATATTATATATGGATTTTAATTATGTCTCCCCTTCGAACGAAGGGAGACATATTGTTTTAGTCTGATTTTTTCTTCCGCTTCTGCTTCTTCTCAGCGAAGCTTGTCTGGACCATAACTTGTTTGTTTTTCCAGATAGGTCAATTATATTTGATATGTGGGTGCATGACCATAAGGCAGTGTGTCGCATACCATAATGACCTTCTTGGGGCTTTGGTCAAATAATTGTTTTTTAAATAGTATTTTCTTGTTCGGGCCATAAGATTTTTTTCTTTCGAGATAGGTCAATGATATTTGGTATGTGGGTGCATGACCATAAGGTGGTGTGTCACATACTGTAATGACCTTCGTGGGACCTTGACCTTTGACCTCGAGATCAAATAATTGTTTTTTAATAGTATTTATTTGGTATGTGGGTGCATGACCATAAGGCGGTGTGTTGCATACCGTAATGACCTTCGTGGGACCTTGACCTTTGACATCAAAGTCAAATAATTGTTTTTTAAATAGTGTTCTTTCTCAGGCCATAACATTTTTGTACATCGAGATAGGTTGTTGTACAGATGGCCGCATTAAGGGGAGGCATACGTTTTAGTTATCTAAAACAGTTCTTCTTAGTTATTTATTGTTCATTTAGAAAAAAGGGGGTCAAATTGAGGTGAGTTATGGTGTTTAATGCCATGGCTATCTTGTTTTATCGGTGGAGTATACCGAGAAAACCACCGACCTGCCGCAAGTCTGACATGGTGTATCGAGCTATAAAGGTGTTTTAATTGTTGATATTTACATGCGCACAGCTGTTTATATAAATTTAAAAAACATCCCCCCCCGAGGGAACCCCGGGGTATAGAAATAGGACCTAGCTTCTCGGCTGAGGGGTACAACCCCCCCCCAAAAAGAGTCAACTAGGTGTGTAGCAACTCTGATCAAGAATGTAAATGTCATATGACGTATTGCTCTCACTTGGCATCCGTTGTCTGTGCAAGCTTTTAGATTTTAATCTTCTCCTCTGAAACCACTTGGCAAATTGAAAGCGAACATGGTATGAATGTTCATTGAATGGTTTCCTACAAAACTTGTGTTGTTGTTTCAAAAGAGGGTGTTTCCATATTATATATGGATTTTAATTATTTATTGTTCATTTAAAAAAAAAGGGGAGGTCAAATTGGGGGAGTTATGGTGTTTAGCACCACTTTTAACAATATTTCAGTTATATCATGGCTATCTTGTTTTATTGGTGGAGTATACCGATAAAACCACCGACCTGCCGCAAGTCTGACAAACTATCCGTAATGGTGTATCGAGCAATAAAGGTGTTTTAATTGCTGATATTTACATACGCACAACTGTGTATATAAATTTAAAGAACATCCCCCCAAGGGAACCCGGGGTATAGAAATAGGACCTAGCTTCTAGGCTGAGGGGTACAACCACCCCCCCCCCCCAAAAGAGTCAACTAGGTGTGTAGCAACTCTGATCAAGAATGTAAATGTCATATGACGTATTGCTCTCACTTGGCATCCGTTGTCTGTCAGCTTTTAGATTTTATTCTTCTCCTCTGAAACCACTTGGCAAATTGAAACCGAACATGGTATGAATGTTCATTGAATGGTTTCCTACAAAACTTGTGTTTGTTGTTTCAAAAGAGGGTGTTTCCATATTATATATGGATTTTAATTATTTATTGTTCATTTAAAAAAAAGGGGGTCAAATTGGGGGAGTTATGGTGTTTAACGCCACTTTTAACAATATTTCAGTTATATCATGGTTATCTTGTTTTATTGGTGGAGTATACTGAGAAAACCGCCGACCTGCCACAAGTGTGATAAACCTTATCAATAATGTTGTATGGAGCAATAAAGGTAGTTTAATTGCTGATACATGTGTTTACATACATACAACTGTATATAAATTTAAAGAACACACCCCCAAGTATATAATCACAGAGTATAGAAATAAGACCTAGTTTCTCCACTGAGGGGTACAACTACCCTCCCCCCGAAAAGAGTCATCTAGTTGTGTGACACAAATCAGGTACATGACTCCGATGAAGGTTGTAATGGTCATGTGAGGTATTGCTGCAACTTGGGGTCTGTTGTCCTCTGTAAACTTTCACAATTAAACCTCTGAAACCACTGGGATAAATGGAACCAAACTTTTTTTGGAGTACTAATCGTAGAATTAAAAAATACATCAATGCTCTAAGAATAGACAGTGCCATCTCTGAATTAAGGATTTCATGGTATCATACCTAGTTCACTCAGATTAAAACCCAATATATCATTTGATTTTAATCCGACTGTAAAAAAATAAAAAAAAAAATAAAAATAAATCTATGAGCTGATGAAATTCTTAATTCAAACACATTGACCACCCTATAACTTATATCAAAAATTCATTTGAGATACAAAGAACAATGAAAATGAAAAATGTAGAAATAAAAAATACCTCTTTGACTGCAGGCTAGATAATATCACATTTTGTTCAATTTTGCATAAAATTTATCTTAAATTTATATTTGCTGGAATATGATACATTTGAATAATACAATAGAAAAATGTTAATTTTTTGTTCACAACCAAATTTTTTTTATCTTAAAATTAAAATGTGTTAGTTTTGAAATTGGTATTTTTTTGGTCCCTTCCAGTCAAGAGTATCTCGGAAACAGTAAAAGATAGCGAAAATTTGTCCACATTAAAGTGAAGTCAAAAGATGGCACTGTCTATTCTTAGGCCATTGATGTATTTTTTAATTCTACGATTAGTTCTCCAAAAAAAGTTTGGTTCCATTTAGCCCAGTGGTTTCAGAGAGGTTTAATTGTGAAAGTTTACAGAGGACAACGGATGCCAAGTTGCAGCAATACCTCACATGATCGTTACAACCTTCATCAGAGTTGTGTACCTGATTTGTATCACACAACTGAATGACTCTTTTCAGGGGATGGGGGAACCCCCCAAAAAAAGAGGGACATCTAGGTGTATGACAACTCTGAATGAAGAATATAAAGGTCGTGTGACATATTGCTCTCACTTGGCATCCGTTGTCTGTGAACTTTTAGATTGAATCTCCTCCTCTGAAAGCACTTGGCAAATTGAAACCAAACGTGACATGATATGAATGGTTTCCTACAAAATCTTGTGTTGTTGTTTCAAAAGAAGGCATTTCCATATTATATATGGATTTTAATTATGTCTCCCCTTCGAACGAAGGGAGACATATTGTTTTAGTCTGATTTTTTCTTCCGCTTCTGCTTCTTCTCAGCGAAGCTTGTCTGGACCATAACTTGTTTGTTTTTCCAGATAGGTCAATTATATTTTTTCCAGATAGGTCAATTATATTTGGTATGTGGGTGCATGACCATAAGGCAGTGTGTCACATACCATAATGACCTTCGTGGGGCTTTGGTCAAATAATTGTTTTTTAAATAGTATTTTCTTGTTCGGGCCATAAGATTTTTTTCTTTCGAGATAGGTCAATGATATTTGGTATGTGGGTGCATGACCATAAGGTGGTGTGTCACATACTGTAATGACCTTCGTGGGACCTTGACCTTTGACCTCGAGATCAAATAATTGTTTTTTAAATAGTATTTATTTGGTATGTGGGTGCATGACCATAAGGCGGTGTGTTGCATACCGTAATGACCTTCGTGGGACCTTGACCTTTGACATCAAAGTCAAATAATTGTTTTTTAAATAGTGTTTTCTTTCTCAGGCCATAACATTTTTGTACATCGAGATAGGTTGTTGTACAGATGGCCGCATTAAGGGGAGGCATACGTTTTAGTTATCTTTTTAGTTATCTAAAACAGTTCTTCTTAGTTATTTATTGTTCATTTAGAAAAAAGGGGGTCAAATTGAGGGGAGTTATGGTGTTTAATGCCATGGCTATCTTGTTTTATCGATGGAGTATACCGAGAAAACCACCGACCTGCCGCAAGTCTGACATGGTGTATCGAGCTATAAAGGTGTTTTAATTGCTGATATTTACATGCGCACAGCTGTTTATATAAATTTAAAAAACATCCCCCCGAGGGAACCCCGGGGTATAGAAATAGGACCTAGCTTCTCGGCTGAGGGGTACAACCCCCCCCAAAAAGAGTCAACTAGGTGTGTAGCAACTCTGATCAAGAATGTAAATGTCATATGACGTATTGCTCTCACTTGGCATCCGTTGTCTGTGCAAGCTTTTAGATTTTAATCTTCTCCTCTGAAACCACTTGGCAAATTGAAACCGAACATGGTATGAATGTTCATTGAATGGTTTCCTACAAAACTTGTGTTGTTGTTTCAAAAGAGGGTGTTTCCATATTATATATGGATTTTAATTATTTATTGTTCATTTAAAAAAAAAAGGGGAGGTCAAATTGGGGGAGTTATGGTGTTTAGCACCACTTTTAACAATATTTCAGTTATATCATGGCTATCTTGTTTTATTGGTGGAGTATACCGATAAAACCACCGACCTGCCGCAAGTCTGACAAACTATCCGTAATGGTGTATCGAGCAATAAAGGTGTTTTAATTGCTGATATTTACATACGCACAACTGTGTATATAAATTTAAAGAACATCCCCCCAAGGGAACCCGAGGTATAGAAATAGGACCTAGCTTCTAGGCTGAGGGGTACAACCCCCCCCCCCCAAAAGAGTCAACTAGGTGTGTAGCAACTCTGATCAAGAATGTAAATGTCATATGACGTATTGCTCTCACTTGGCATCCGTTGTCTGTCAGCTTTTAGATTTTATTCTTCTCCTCTGAAACCACTTGGCAAATTGAAACCGAACATGGTATGAATGTTCATTGAATGGTTTCCTACAAAACTTGTGTTTGTTGTTTCAAAAGAGGGTGTTTCCATATTATATATGGATTTTAATTATTTATTGTTCATTTAAAAAAAAGGGGGTCAAATTGGGGGAGTTATGGTGTTTAACGCCACTTTTAACAATATTTCAGTTATATCATGGTTATCTTGTTTTATTGGTGGAGTATACTGAGAAAACCGCCGACCTGCCACAAGTGTGATAAACCTTATCAATAATGTTGTATCGAGCAATAAAGGTAGTTTAATTGCTGATACATGTGTTTACATACATACAACTGTATATAAATTTAAAGAACACACCCCCAAGTATATAATCACAGAGTATAGAAATAAGACCTAGTTTCTCCACTGAGGGGTACAACTACCCTCCCCCCGAAAAGAGTCATCTAGTTGTGTGACACAAATCAGGTACACGACTCCGATGAAGGTTGTAATGGTCATGTGAGGTATTGCTGCAACTTGGGGTCTGTTGTCCTCTGTAAACTTTCACAATTAAACCTCTGAAACCACTGGGATAAATGGAACCAAACTTTTTTTGGAGTACTAATCGTAGAATTAAAAAATACATCAATGCTCTAAGAATAGACAGTGCCATCTCTGAATTAAGGATTTCATGGTATCATACCTAGTTCACTCGGATTAAAACCCAATATATCATTTGATTTTAATCCGACTGTAAAAAAAATAAAAAAAAAATAAAAATAAATCTATGAGCTGATGAAATTCTTAATTCAAACACATTGACCACCCTATAACTTATATCAAAAATTCATTTGAGATACAAAGAACAATGAAAATGAAAAATGTAGAAATAAAAAATACCTCTTGACTGCAGGCTAGATAATATCACATTTTGTTCAATTTTGCATAAAATTTATCTTAAATTTATATTTGCTGGAATATGATACATTTGAATAATACAATAGAAAAATGTTAATTTTTTGTTCACAACCAAATTTTTTTTATCTTAAAATTAAAATGTGTTAGTTTTGAAATTGGTATTTTTTTGGTCCCTTCCAGTCAAGAGTATCTCGGAAACAGTAAAAGATAGCGAAAATTTGTCCACATTAAAGTGAAGTCAAAAGATGGCACTGTCTATTCTTAGGCCATTGATGTATTTTTTAATTCTACGATTAGTTCTCCAAAAAAAGTTTGGTTCCATTTAGCCCAGTGGTTTCAGAGAGGTTTAATTGTGAAAGTTTACAGAGGACAACGGATGCCAAGTTGCAGCAATACCTCACATGATCGTTACAACCTTCATCAGAGTTGTGTACCTGATTTGTATCACACAACTGAATGACTCTTTTCAGGGGGTGGGGGAACCCCCCAAAAAAAAGAGGGACATCTAGGTGTATGACAACTCTGAATGAAGAATATAAAGGTCGTGTGACATATTGCTCTCACTTGGCATCCGTTGTGTGTGAACTTTTAGATTGAATCTCCTCCTCTGAAAGCACTTGGCAAATTGAAACCAAACGTGACATGATATGAATGGTTTCCTACAAAATCTTGTGTTGTTGTTTCAAAAGAAGGCATTTCCATATTATATATGGATTTTAATTATGTCTCCCCTTCGAACGAAGGGAGACATATTGTTTTAGTCTGATTTTTTTCTTCCGCTTCTGCTTCTTCTCAGCGTAGCTTGTCTGGACCATAACTTGTTTGTTTTTCCAGATAGGTCAATTATATTTGGTATGTGGGTGCATGACCATAAGGCAGTGTGTCACATACCATAATGACCTTCGTGGGGCTTTGGTCAAATAATTGTTTTTTAAATAGTATTTTCTTGTTCGGGCCATAAGATTTTTTTCTTTCGAGATAGGTCAATGATATTTGGTATGTGGGTGCATGACCATAAGGTGGTGTGTCACATACTGTAATGACCTTCGTGGGACCTTGACCTTTGACCTCGAGATCAAATAATTGTTTTTTAAATAGTATTTATTTGGTATGTGGGTGCATGACCATAAGGCGGTGTGTTGCATACCGTAATGACCTTCGTGGGACCTTGACCTTTGACATCAAAGTCAAATAATTGTTTTTTAAATAGTGTTTTCTTTCTCAGGTCATAACATTTTTGTACATCGAGATAGGTTGTTGTACAGATGGCCGCATTAAGGGGAGGCATACGTTTTAGTTATCTAAAACAGTTCTTCTTAGTTATTTATTGTTCATTTAGAAAAAAGGGGGTCAAATTGAGGGGAGTTGTGGTGTTTAATGCCATGGCTATCTTGTTTTATCGGTGGAGTATACCGAGAAAACCACCGACCTGCCGCAAGTCTGACATGGTGTATCGAGCTATAAAGGTGTTTTAATTGCTGATATTTACATGCGCACAGCTGTTTATATAAATTTAAAAAACATCCCCCCGAGGGAACCCCGGGGTATAGAAATAGGACCTAGCTTCTCGGCTGAGGGGTACAACCCCCCCAAAAAAGAGTCAACTAGGTGTGTAGCAACTCTGATCAAGAATGTAAATGTCATATGACGTATTGCTCTCACTTGGCATCCGTTGTCTGTGCAAGCTTTTAGATTTTAATCTTCTCCTCTGAAACCACTTGGCAAATTGAAACCGAACATGGTATGAATGTTCATTGAATGGTTTCCTACAAAACTTGTGTTGTTGTTTCAAAAGAGGGTGTTTCCATATTATATATGGATTTTAATTATTTATTGTTCATTTAAAAAAAAAGGGGAGGTCAAATTGGGGGAGTTATGGTGTTTAGCACCACTTTTAACAATATTTCAGTTATATCATGGCTATCTTGTTTTATTGGTGGAGTATACCGATAAAACCACCGACCTGCCGCAAGTCTGACAAACTATCCGTAATGGTGTATCGAGCAATAAAGGTGTTTTAATTGCTGATATTTACATACGCACAACTGTGTATATAAATTTAAAGAACATCCCCCCAAGGGAACCCGGGGTATAGAAATAGGACCTAGCTTCTAGGCTGAGGGGTACAACCACCCCCCCCCCCCCAAAAGAGTCAACTAGGTGTGTAGCAACTCTGATCAAGAATGTAAATGTCATATGATGTATTGCTCTCACTTGGCATCCGTTGTCTGTCAGCTTTTAGATTTTATTCTTCTCCTCTGAAACCACTTGGCAAATTGAAACCGAACATGGTATGAATGTTCATTGAATGGTTTCCTACAAAACTTGTGTTTGTTGTTTCAAAAGAGGGTGTTTCCATATTATATATGGATTTTAATTATTTATTGTTCATTTAAAAAAAAGGGGGTCAAATTGGGGGAGTTATGGTGTTTAACGCCACTTTTAACAATATTTCAGTTATATCATGGTTATCTTGTTTTATTGGTGGAGTATACTGAGAAAACCGCCGACCTGCCACAAGTGTGATAAACCTTATCAATAATGTTGTATCGAGCAATAAAGGTAGTTTAATTGCTGATACATGTGTTTACATACATACAACTGTATATAAATTTAAAGAACACACCCCCAAGTATATAATCACAGAGTATAGAAATAAGACCTAGTTTCTCCACTGAGGGGTACAACTACCCTCCCCCCGAAAAGAGTCATCTAGTTGTGTGACACAAATCAGGTACACGACTCCGATGAAGGTTGTAATGGTCATGTGAGGTATTGCTGCAACTTGGGGTCTGTTGTCCTCTGTAAACTTTCACAATTAAACCTCTGAAACCACTGGGATAAATGGAACCAAACTTTTTTTGGAGTACTAATCGTAGAATTAAAAAATACATCAATGCTCTAAGAATAGACAGTGCCATCTCTGAATTAAGGATTTCATGGTATCATACCTAGTTCACTCAGATTAAAACCCAATATATCATTTGATTTTAATCCGACTGTAAAAAAATTTAAAAAAAAATAAAAATAAATCTATGAGCTGATGAAATTCTTAATTCAAACACATTGACCACCCTATAACTTATATCAAAAATTCATTTGAGATACAAAGAACAATGAAAATGAAAAATGTAGAAATAAAAAATACCTCTTGACTGCAGGCTAGATAATATCACATTTTGTTCAATTTTGCATAAAATTTATCTTAAATTTATATTTGCTGGAATATGATACATTTGAATAATACAATAGAAAAATGTTAATTTTTTGTTCACAACCAAATTTTTTTTATCTTAAAATTAAAATGTGTTAGTTTTGAAATTGGTATTTTTTTGGTCCCTTCCAGTCAAGAGTATCTCGGAAACAGTAAAAGATAGCGAAAATTTGTCCACATTAAAGTGAAGTCAAAAGATGGCACTGTCTATTCTTAGGCCATTGATGTATTTTTTAATTCTACGATTAGTTCTCCAAAAAAAGTTTGGTTCCATTTAGCCCAGTGGTTTCAGAGAGGTTTAATTGTGAAAGTTTACAGAGGACAACGGATGCCAAGTTGCAGCAATACCTCACATGATCGTTACAACCTTCATCAGAGTTGTGTACCTGATTTGTATCACACAACTGAATGACTCTTTTCAGGGGGTGGGGGAACCCCCCAAAAAAAAGAGGGACATCTAGGTGTATGACAACTCTGAATGAAGAATATAAAGGTCGTGTGACATATTGCTCTCACTTGGCATCCGTTGTCTGTGAACTTTTAGATTGAATCTCCTCCTCTGAAAGCACTTGGCAAATTGAAACCAAACGTGACATGATATGAATGGTTTCCTACAAAATCTTGTGTTGTTGTTTCAAAAGAAGGCATTTCCATATTATATATGGATTTTAATTATGTCTCCCCTTCGAACGAAGGGAGACATATTGTTTTAGTCTGATTTTTTCTTCCGCTTCTGCTTCTTCTCAGCGAAGCTTGTCTGGACCATAACTTGTTTGTCTTTCCAGATAGGTCAATTATATTTGGTATGTGGGTGCATGACCATAAGGCAGTGTGTCACATACCATAATGACCTTCGTGGGGCTTTGGTCAAATAATTGTTTTTTAAATAGTATTTTCTTGTTCGGGCCATAAGATTTTTTTCTTTCGAGATAGGTCAATGATATTTGGTATGTGGGTGCATGACCATAAGGTGGTGTGTCACATACTGTAATGACCTTCGTGGGACCTTGACCTTTGACCTCGAGATCAAATAATTGTTTTTTAAATAGTATTTATTTGGTATGTGGGTGCATGACCATAAGGCGGTGTGTTGCATACCGTATTGACCTTCGTGGGACCTTGACCTTTGACATCAAAGTCAAATAATTGTTTTTTAAATAGTGTTTTCTTTCTCGGGCCATAACATTTTTGTACATCGAGATAGGTTGTTGTACAGATGGCCGCATTAAGGGGAGGCATACGTTTTAGTTATCTAAAACAGTTCTTCTTAGTTATTTATTGTTCATTTAGAAAAAAGGGGGTCAAATTGGGGGGAGTTATGGTGTTTAATGCCATGGCTATCTTGTTTTATCGGTGGAGTATACCGAGAAAACCACCGACCTGCCGCAAGTCTGACATGGTGTATCGAGCTATAAAGGTGTTTTAATTGCTGATATTTACATGCGCACAGCTGTGTATATAAATTTAAAAAAACATCCCCCCGAGGGAACCCCGGGGTATAGAAATAGGACCTAGCTTCTCGGCTGAGGGGTACAACCCCCCCCCAAAAGAGTCAACTAGGTGTGTAGCAACTCTGATCAAGAATGTAAATGTCATATGACGTATTGCTCTCACTTGGCATCCGTTGTCTGTGCAAGCTTTTAGATTTTAATCTTCTCCTCTGAAACCACTTGGCAAATTGAAACCGAACATGGTATGAATGTTCATTGAATGGTTTCCTACAAAACTTGTGTTGTTGTTTCAAAAGAGGGTGTTTCCATATTATATATGGATTTTAATTATTTATTGTTCATTTAAAAAAAAAAGGGGAGGTCAAATTGGGGGAGTTATGGTGTTTAGCACCACTTTTAACAATATTTCAGTTATATCATGGCTATCTTGTTTTATTGGTGGAGTATACCGATAAAACCACCGACCTGCCGCAAGTCTGACAAACTATCCGTAATGGTGTATCGAGCAATAAAGGTGTTTTAATTGCTGATATTTACATACGCACAACTGTGTATATAAATTTAAAGAACATCCCCCCAAGGGAACCCGGGGTATAGAAATAGGACCTAGCTTCTAGGCTGAGGGGTACAACCACCCCCCCCCCCCCAAAAGAGTCAACTAGGTGTGTAGCAACTCTGATCAAGAATGTAAATGTCATATGACGTATTGCTCTCACTTGGCATCCGTTGTCTGTCAGCTTTTAGATTTTATTCTTCTCCTCTGAAACCACTTGGCAAATTGAAACCGAACATGGTATGAATGTTCATTGAATGGTTTCCTACAAAACTTGTGTTTGTTGTTTCAAAAGAGGGTGTTTCCATATTATATATGGATTTTAATTATTTATTGTTCATTTAAAAAAAAGGGGGTCAAATTGGGGGAGTTATGGTGTTTAACGCCACTTTTAACAATATTTCAGTTATATCATGGTTATCTTGTTTTATTGGTGGAGTATACTGAGAAAACCGCCGACCTGCCACAAGTGTGATAAACCTTATCAATAATGTTGTATCGAGCAATAAAGGTAGTTTAATTGCTGATACATGTGTTTACATACATACAACTGTATATAAATTTAAAGAACACACCCCCAAGTATATAATCACAGAGTATAGAAATAAGACCTAGTTTCTCCACTGAGGGGTACAACTACCCTCCCCCCGAAAAGAGTCATCTAGTTGTGTGACACAAATCAGGTACACGACTCCGATGAAGGTTGTAATGGTCATGTGAGGTATTGCTGCAACTTGGGGTCTGTTGTCCTCTGTAAACTTTCACAATTAAACCTCTGAAACCACTGGGATAAATGGAACCAAACTTTTTTTGGAGTACTAATCGTAGAATTAAAAAATACATCAATGCTCTAAGAATAGACAGTGCCATCTCTGAATTAAGGATTTCATGGTATCATACCTAGTTCACTCGGATTAAAACCCAATATATCATTTGATTTTAATCCGACTGTAAAAAAAATAAAAAAAAAATAAAAATAAATCTATGAGCTGATGAAATTCTTAATTCAAACACATTGACCACCCTATAACTTATATCAAAAATTCATTTGAGATACAAAGAACAATGAAAATGAAAAATGTAGAAATAAAAAATACCTCTTGACTGCAGGCTAGATAATATCACATTTTGTTCAATTTTGCATAAAATTTATCTTAAATTTATATTTGCTGGAATATGATACATTTCGATAATACAATAGAAAAATGTTAATTTTTTGTTCACAACCAAATTTTTTTTATCTTAAAATTAAAATGTGTTAGTTTTGAAATTGGTATTTTTTTGGTCCCTTCCAGTCAAGAGTATCTCGGAAACAGTAAAAGATAGCGAAAATTTGTCCACATTAAAGTGAAGTCAAAAGATGGCACTGTCTATTCTTAGGCCATTGATGTATTTTTTAATTCTACGATTAGTTCTCCAAAAAAAGTTTGGTTCCATTTAGCCCAGTGGTTTCAGAGAGGTTTAATTGTGAAAGTTTACAGAGGACAACGGATGCCAAGTTGCAGCAATACCTCACATGACCGTTACAACCTTCATCAGAGTTGTGTACCTGATTTGTATCACACAACTGAATGACTCTTTTCAGGGGGTGGGGGAACCCCAAAAAAAAAGAGGGACATCTAGGTGTATGACAACTCTGAATGAAGAATATAAAGGTCGTGTGACATATTGCTCTCACTTGGCATCCGTTGTGTGTGAACTTTTAGATTGAATCTCCTCCTCTGAAAGCACTTGGCAAATTGAAACCAAACGTGACATGATATGAATGGTTTCCTACAAAATCTTGTGTTGTTGTTTCAAAAGAAGGCATTTCCATATTATATATGGATTTTAATTATGTCTCCCCTTCGAACGAAGGGAGACATATTGTTTTAGTCTGATTTTTTCTTCCGCTTCTGCTTCTTCTCAGCGAAGCTTGTCTGGACCATAACTTGTTTGTTTTTCCAGATAGGTCAATTATATTTTTTCCAGATAGGTCAATTATATTTGGTATGTGGGTGCATGACCATAAGGCAGTGTGTCACATACCATAATGACCTTCGTGGGGCTTTGGTCAAATAATTGTTTTTTAAATAGTATTTTCTTGTTCGGGCCATCAGATTTTTTTCTTTCGAGATAGGTCAATGATATTTGGTATGTGGGTGCATGACCATAAGGTGGTGTGTCACATACTGTAATGACCTTCGTGGGACCTTGACCTTTGACCTCGAGATCAAATAATTGTTTTTTAAATAGTATTTATTTGGTATGTGGGTGCATGACCATAAGGCGGTGTGTTGCATACCGTATTGACCTTCGTGGGACCTTGACCTTTGACATCAAAGTCAAATAATTGTTTTTTAAATAGTGTTTTCTTTCTCGGGCCATAACATTTTTGTACATCGAGATAGGTTGTTGTACAGATGGCCGCATTAAGGGGAGGCATACGTTTTAGTTATCTAAAACAGTTCTTCTTAGTTATTTATTGTTCATTTAGAAAAAGGGGGTCAAATTGGGGGGAGTTATGGTGTTTAATGCCATGGCTATCTTGTTTTATCGGTGGAGTATACCGAGAAAACCACCGACCTGCCGCAAGTCTGACATGGTGTATCGAGCTATAAAGGTGTTTTAATTGCTGATATTTACATGCGCACAGCTGTGTATATAAATTTAAAAAAACATCCCCCCGAGGGAACCCCGGGGTATAGAAATAGGACCTAGCTTCTCGGCTGAGGGGTACAACCCCCCCCCAAAAGAGTCAACTAGGTGTGTAGCAACTCTGATCAAGAATGTAAATGTCATATGACGTATTGCTCTCACTTGGCATCCGTTGTCTGTGCAAGCTTTTAGATTTTAATCTTCTCCTCTGAAACCACTTGGCAAATTGAAACCGAACATGGTATGAATGTTCATTGAATGGTTTCCTACAAAACTTGTGTTGTTGTTTCAAAAGAGGGTGTTTCCATATTATATATGGATTTTAATTATTTATTGTTCATTTAAAAAAAAAAGGGGAGGTCAAATTGGGGGAGTTATGGTGTTTAGCACCACTTTTAACAATATTTCAGTTATATCATGGCTATCTTGTTTTATTGGTGGAGTATACCGATAAAACCACCGACCTGCCGCAAGTCTGACAAACTATCCGTAATGGTGTATCGAGCAATAAAGGTGTTTTAATTGCTGATATTTACATACGCACAACTGTGTATATAAATTTAAAGAACATCCCCCCAAGGGAACCCGGGGTATAGAAATAGGACCTAGCTTCTAGGCTGAGGGGTACAACCACCCCCCCCCCCCCCAAAAGAGTCAACTAGGTGTGTAGCAACTCTGATCAAGAATGTAAATGTCATATGACGTATTGCTCTCACTTGGCATCCGTTGTCTGTCAGCTTTTAGATTTTATTCTTCTCCTCTGAAACCACTTGGCAAATTGAAACCGAACATGGTATGAATGTTCATTGAATGGTTTCCTACAAAACTTGTGTTTGTTGTTTCAAAAGAGGGTGTTTCCATATTATATATGGATTTTAATTATTTATTGTTCATTTAAAAAAAAGGGGGTCAAATTGGGGGAGTTATGGTGTTTAACGCCACTTTTAACAATATTTCAGTTATATCATGGTTATCTTGTTTTATTGGTGGAGTATACTGAGAAAACCGCCGACCTGCCACAAGTGTGATAAACCTTATCAATAATGTTGTATCGAGCAATAAAGGTAGTTTAATTGCTGATACATGTGTTTACATACATACAACTGTATATAAATTTAAAGAACACACCCCCAAGTATATAATCACAGAGTATAGAAATAAGACCTAGTTTCTCCACTGAGGGGTACAACTACCCTCCCCCCGAAAAGAGTCATCTAGTTGTGTGACACAAATCAGGTACACGACTCCGATGAAGGTTGTAATGGTCATGTGAGGTATTGCTGCAACTTGGGGTCTGTTGTCCTCTGTAAACTTTCACAATTAAACCTCTGAAACCACTGGGATAAATGGAACCAAACTTTTTTTGGAGTACTAATCGTAGAATTAAAAAATACATCAATGCTCTAAGAATAGACAGTGCCATCTCTGAATTAAGGATTTCATGGTATCATACCTAGTTCACTCGGATTAAAACCCAATATATCATTTGATTTTAATCCGACTGTAAAAAAAATAAAAAAAAAATAAAAATAAATCTATGAGCTGATGAAATTCTTAATTCAAACACATTGACCACCCTATAACTTATATCAAAAATTCATTTGAGATACAAAGAACAATGAAAATGAAAAATGTAGAAATAAAAAATACCTCTTGACTGCAGGCTAGATAATATCACATTTTGTTCAATTTTGCATAAAATTTATCTTAAATTTATATTTGCTGGAATATGATACATTTCGATAATACAATAGAAAAATGTTAATTTTTTGTTCACAACCAAATTTTTTTTATCTTAAAATTAAAATGTGTTAGTTTTGAAATTGGTATTTTTTTGGTCCCTTCCAGTCAAGAGTATCTCGGAAACAGTAAAAGATAGCGAAAATTTGTCCACATTAAAGTGAAGTCAAAAGATGGCACTGTCTATTCTTAGGCCATTGATGTATTTTTTAATTCTACGATTAGTTCTCCAAAAAAAGTTTGGTTCCATTTAGCCCAGTGGTTTCAGAGAGGTTTAATTGTGAAAGTTTACAGAGGACAACGGATGCCAAGTTGCAGCAATACCTCACATGACCGTTACAACCTTCATCAGAGTTGTGTACCTGATTTGTATCACACAACTGAATGACTCTTTTCAGGGGGTGGGGGAACCCCAAAAAAAAAGAGGGACATCTAGGTGTATGACAACTCTGAATGAAGAATATAAAGGTCGTGTGACATATTGCTCTCACTTGGCATCCGTTGTGTGTGAACTTTTAGATTGAATCTCCTCCTCTGAAAGCACTTGGCAAATTGAAACCAAACGTGACATGATATGAATGGTTTCCTACAAAATCTTGTGTTGTTGTTTCAAAAGAAGGCATTTCCATATTATATATGGATTTTAATTATGTCTCCCCTTCGAACGAAGGGAGACATATTGTTTTAGTCTGATTTTTTCTTCCGCTTCTGCTTCTTCTCAGCGAAGCTTGTCTGGACCATAACTTGTTTGTTTTTCCAGATAGGTCAATTATATTTTTTCCAGATAGGTCAATTATATTTGGTATGTGGGTGCATGACCATAAGGCAGTGTGTCACATACCATAATGACCTTCGTGGGGCTTTGGTCAAATAATTGTTTTTTAAATAGTATTTTCTTGTTCGGGCCATAAGATTTTTTTCTTTCGAGATAGGTCAATGATATTTGGTATGTGGGTGCATGACCATAAGGTGGTGTGTCACATACTGTAATGACCTTCGTGGGACCTTGACCTTTGACCTCGAGATCAAATAATTGTTTTTTAAATAGTATTTATTTGGTATGTGGGTGCATGACCATAAGGCGGTGTGTTGCATACCGTAATGACCTTCGTGGGACCTTGACCTTTGACATCAAAGTCAAATAATTGTTTTTTAAATAGTGTTTTCTTTCTCAGGCCATAACATTTTTGTACATCGAGATAGGTTGTTGTACAGATGGCCGCATTAAGGGGAGGCATACGTTTTAGTTATCTTTTTAGTTATCTAAAACAGTTCTTCTTAGTTATTTATTGTTCATTTAGAAAAAAGGGGGTCAAATTGAGGGGAGTTATGGTGTTTAATGCCATGGCTATCTTGTTTTATCGGTGGAGTATACCGAGAAAACCACCGACCTGCCGCAAGTCTGACATGGTGTATCGAGCTATAAAGGTGTTTTAATTGCTGATATTTACATGCGCACAGCTGTTTATATAAATTTAAAAAACATCCCCCCGAGGGAACCCCGGGGTATAGAAATAGGACCTAGCTTCTCGGCTGAGGGGTACAACCCCCCCCAAAAAGAGTCAACTAGGTGTGTAGCAACTCTGATCAAGAATGTAAATGTCATATGACGTATTGCTCTCACTTGGCATCCGTTGTCTGTGCAAGCTTTTAGATTTTAATCTTCTCCTCTGAAACCACTTGGCAAATTGAAACCGAACATGGTATGAATGTTCATTGAATGGTTTCCTACAAAACTTGTGTTGTTGTTTCAAAAGAGGGTGTTTCCATATTATATATGGATTTTAATTATTTATTGTTCATTTAAAAAAAAAAGGGGAGGTCAAATTGGGGGAGTTATGGTGTTTAGCACCACTTTTAACAATATTTCAGTTATATCATGGCTATCTTGTTTTATTGGTGGAGTATACCGATAAAACCACCGACCTGCCGCAAGTCTGACAAACTATCCGTAATGGTGTATCGAGCAATAAAGGTGTTTTAATTGCTGATATTTACATACGCACAACTGTGTATATAAATTTAAAGAACATCCCCCCAAGGGAACCCGGGGTATAGAAATAGGACCTAGCTTCTAGGCTGAGGGGTACAACCACCCCCCCCCCCCAAAAGAGTCAACTAGGTGTGTAGCAACTCTGATCAAGAATGTAAATGTCATATGACGTATTGCTCTCACTTGGCATCCGTTGTCTGTCAGCTTTTAGATTTTATTCTTCTCCTCTGAAACCACTTGGCAAATTGAAACCGAACATGGTATGAATGTTCATTGAATGGTTTCCTACAAAACTTGTGTTTGTTGTTTCAAAAGAGGGTGTTTCCATATTATATATGGATTTTAATTATTTATTGTTCATTTAAAAAAAAGGGGGTCAAATTGGGGGAGTTATGGTGTTAACGCCACTTTTAACAATATTTCAGTTATATCATGGTTATCTTGTTTTATTGGTGGAGTATACTGAGAAAACCGCCGACCTGCCACAAGTGTGATAAACCTTATCAATAATGTTGTATCGAGCAATAAAGGTAGTTTAATTGCTGATACATGTGTTTACATACATACAACTGTATATAAATTTAAAGAACACACCCCCAAGTATATAATCACAGAGTATAGAAATAAGACCTAGTTTCTCCACTGAGGGGTACAACTACCCTCCCCCCGAAAAGAGTCATCTAGTTGTGTGACACAAATCGGGTACACGACTCCGATGAAGGTTGTAATGGTCATGTGAGGTATTGCTGCAACTTGGGGTCTGTTGTCCTCTGTAAACTTTCACAATTAAACCTCTGAAACCACTGGGATAAATGGAACCAAACTTTTTTTGGAGTACTAATCGTAGAATTAAAAAATACATCAATGCTCTAAGAATAGACAGTGCCATCTCTGAATTAAGGATTTCATGGTATCATACCTAGTTCACTCAGATTAAAACCCAATATATCATTTGATTTTAATCCGACTAAAAAAAAAAAAAAAAAAAAAAAAAAAATCTATGAGCTGATGAAATTCTTAATTCAAACACATTGACCACCCTATAACTTATATCAAAAATTCATTTGAGATACAAAGAACAATGAAAATGAAAAATGTAGAAATAAAAAATACCTCTTGACTGCAGGCTAGATAATATCACATTTTGTTCAATTTTGCATAAAATTTATCTTAAATTTATATTTGCTGGAATATGATACATTTCGATAATACAATAGAAAAATGTTAATTTTTTGTTCACAACCAAATTTTTTTTATCTTAAAATTAAAATGTGTTAGTTTTGAAATTGGTATTTTTTTGGTCCCTTCCAGTCAAGAGTATCTCGGAAACAGTAAAAGATAGCGAAAATTTGTCCACATTAAAGTGAAGTCAAAAGATGGCACTGTCTATTCTTAGGCCATTGATGTATTTTTTAATTCTACGATTAGTTCTCCAAAAAAAGTTTGGTTCCATTTAGCCCAGTGGTTTCAGAGAGGTTTAATTGTGAAAGTTTACAGAGGACAACGGATGCCAAGTTGCAGCAATACCTCACATGACCGTTACAACCTTCATCAGAGTTGTGTACCTGATTTGTATCACACAACTGAATGACTCTTTTCAGGGGGTGGGGGAACCCCAAAAAAAAAGAGGGACATCTAGGTGTATGACAACTCTGAATGAAGAATATAAAGGTCGTGTGACATATTGCTCTCACTTGGCATCCGTTGTCTGTGAACTTTTAGATTGAATCTCCTCCTCTGAAAGCACTTGGCAAATTGAAACCAAACGTGACATGATATGAATGGTTTCCTACAAAATCTTGTGTTGTTGTTTCAAAAGAAGGCATTTCCATATTATATATGGATTTTAATTATGTCTCCCCTTCGAACGAAGGGAGACATATTGTTTTAGTCTGATTTTTTCTTCCGCTTCTGCTTCTTCTCAGCGAAGCTTGTCTGGACCATAACTTGTTTGTTTTTCCAGATAGGTCAATTATATTTGGTATGTGGGTGCATGACCATAAGGCAGTGTGTCACATACCATAATGACCTTCGTGGGGCTTTGGTCAAATAATTGTTTTTTAAATAGTATTTTCTTGTTCGGGCCATAAGATTTTTTTCTTTCGAGATAGGTCAATGATATTTGGTATGTGGGTGCATGACCATAAGGTGGTGTGTCACATACTGTAATGACCTTCGTGGGACCTTGACCTTTGACCTCGAGATCAAATAATTGTTTTTTAAATAGTATTTATTTGGTATGTGGGTGCATGACCATAAGGCGGTGTGTTGCATACCGTAATGACCTTCGTGGGACCTTGACCTTTGACATCAAAGTCAAATAATTGTTTTTTAAATAGTGTTTTCTTTCTCAGGCCATAACATTTTTGTACATCGAGATAGGTTGTTGTACAGATGGCCGCATTAAGGGGAGGCATACGTTTTAGTTATCTTTTTAGTTATCTAAAACAGTTCTTCTTAGTTATTTATTGTTCATTTAGAAAAAAGGGGGTCAAATTGAGGGGAGTTATGGTGTTTAATGCCATGGCTATCTTGTTTTATCGATGGAGTATACCGAGAAAACCACCGACCTGCCGCAAGTCTGACATGGTGTATCGAGCTATAAAGGTGTTTTAATTGCTGATATTTACATGCGCACAGCTGTTTATATAAATTTAAAAAACATCCCCCCGAGGGAACCCCGGGGTATAGAAATAGGACCTAGCTTCTCGGCTGAGGGGTACAACCCCCCCCAAAAAGAGTCAACTAGGTGTGTAGCAACTCTGATCAAGAATGTAAATGTCATATGACGTATTGCTCTCACTTGGCATCCGTTGTCTGTGCAAGCTTTTAGATTTTAATCTTCTCCTCTGAAACCACTTGGCAAATTGAAACCGAACATGGTATGAATGTTCATTGAATGGTTTCCTACAAAACTTGTGTTGTTGTTTCAAAAGAGGGTGTTTCCATATTATATATGGATTTTAATTATTTATTGTTCATTTAAAAAAAAAGGGGAGGTCAAATTGGGGGAGTTATGGTGTTTAGTGCCACTTTTAACAATATTTCAGTTATATCATGGCTATCTTGTTTTATTGGTGGAGTATACCGATAAAACCACCGACCTGCCGCAAGTCTGACAAACTATCCGTAATGGTGTATCGAGCAATAAAGGTGTTTTAATTGCTGATATTTACATGCGCACAACTGTGTATATAAATTTAAAGAACATCCCCCCAAGGGAACCCGGGGTATAGAAATAGGACCTAGCTTCTAGGCTGAGGGGTACAACCACCCCCCCCCCCCCCAAAAAGAGTCAAATAGGTGTGTAGCAACTCTGATCAAGAATGTAAATGTCATATGACGTATTGCTCTCACTTGGCATCCGTTGTCTGTCGGCTTTTAGATTTTATTCTTCTCCTCTGAAACCACTTGGCAAATTGAAACCGAACATGGTATGAATGTTCATTGAATGGTTTCCTACAAAACTTGTGTTTGTTGTTTCAAAAGAGGGTGTTTCCATATTATATATGGATTTTAATTATTTATTGTTCATTTAAAAAAAAGGGGGTCAAATTGGGGGAGTTATGGTGTTTAACGCCACTTTTAACAATATTTCAGTTATATCATGGTTATCTTGTTTTATTGGTGGAGTATACTGAGAAAACCGCCGACCTGCCACAAGTGTGATAAACCTTATCAATAATGTTGTATCGAGCAATAAAGGTAGTTTAATTGCTGATACATGTGTTTACATACATACAACTGTATATAAATTTAAAGAACACACCCCCAAGTATATAATCACAGAGTATAGAAAAAAGACCTAGTTTCTCCACTGAGGGGTACAACTACCCTCCCCCCGAAAAGAGTCATCTAGTTGTGTGACACAAATCAGGTACACGACTCCGATGAAGGTTGTAATGGTCATGTGAGGTATTGCTGCAACTTGGGGTCTGTTGTCCTCTGTAAACTTTCACAATTAAACCTCTGAAACCACTGGGATAAATGGAACCAAACTTTTTTTGGAGTACTAATCGTAGAATTAAAAAATACATCAATGCTCTAAGAATAGACAGTGCCATCTCTGAATTAAGGATTTCATGGTATCATACCTAGTTCACTCAGATTAAAACCCAATATATCATTTGATTTTAATCCGACTGTAAAAAAAATAAAAAAAAAAAATAAAAAAATCTATGAGCAGATGAAATTCTTAATTCAAACACATTGACCACCCTATAACTTATATCAAAAATTCATTTGAGATACAAAGAACAATGAAAATGAAAAATGTAGAAATAAAAAAATACCTCTTGACTGCAGGCTAGATAATATCACATTTTGTTCAATTTTGCATAAAATTTATCTTAAATTTATATTTGCTGGAATATGATACATTTGAATAATACAATAGAAAAATGTTAATTTTTTGTTCACAACCAAATTTTTTTTATCTTAAAATTAAAATGTGTTAGTTTTGAAATTGGTATTTTTTTGGTCCCTTCCAGTCAAGAGTATCTCGGAAGCAGTAAAAGATAGCGAAAATTTGTCCACATTAATGTGAAGTCAAAAGATGGCACTGTCTATTCTTAGGCCATTGATGTATTTTTTAATTCTACGATTAGTTCTCCAAAAAAAGTTTGGTTCCATTTAGCCCAGTGGTTTCAGAGAGGTTTAATTGTGAAAGTTTACAGAGGACAACGGATGCCAAGTTGCAGCAATACCTCACATGATCGTTACAACCTTCATCAGAGTTGTGTACCTGATTTGTATCACACAACTGAATGACTCTTTTCAGGGGGTGGGGGAACCCCAAAAAAAAAGAGGGACATCTAGGTGTATGACAACTCTGAATGAAGAATATAAAGGTCGTGTGACATATTGCTCTCACTTGGCATCCGTTGTCTGTGAACTTTTAGATTGAATCTCCTCCTCTGAAAGCACTTGGCAAATTGAAACCAAACGTGACATGATATGAATGGTTTCCTACAAAATCTTGTGTTGTTGTTTCAAAAGAAGGCATTTCCATATTATATATGGATTTTAATTATGTCTCCCCTTCGAACGAAGGGAGACATATTGTTTTAGTCTGATTTTTTCTTCCGCTTCTGCTTCTTCTCAGCGAAGCTTGTCTGGACCATAACTTGTTTGTTTTTCCAGATAGGTCAATTATATTTGGTATGTGGGTGCATGACCATAAGGCAGTGTGTCACATACCATAATGACCTTCGTGGGGCTTTGGTCAAATAATTGTTTTTTAAATAGTATTTTCTTGTTCGGGCCATAAGATTTTTTTCTTTCGAGATAGGTCAATGATATTTGGTATGTGGGTGCATGACCATAAGGTGGTGTGTCACATACTGTAATGACCTCCGTGGGACCTTGACCTTTGACCTCGAGATCAAATAATTGTTTTTTAAATAGTATTTATTTGGTATGTGGGTGCATGACCATAAGGCGGTGTGTTGCATACCGTAATGACCTTCGTGGGACCTTGACCTTTGACATCAAAGTCAAATAATTGTTTTTTAAATAGTGTTTTCTTTCTCAGGCCATAACATTTTTGTACATCGAGATAGGTTGTTGTACAGATGGCCGCATTAAGGGGAGGCATACGTTTTAGTTATCTAAAACAGTTCTTCTTAGTTATTTATTGTTCATTTAGAAAAAAGGGGGTCAAATTGAGGGGAGTTATGGTGTTTAATGCCATGGCTATCTTGTTTTATCGGTGGAGTATACCGAGAAAACCACCGACCTGCCGCAAGTCTGACATGGTGTATCGAGCTATAAAGGTGTTTTAATTGCTGATATTTACATGCGCACAGCTGTTTATATAAATTTAGAAAACATCCCCCCGAGGGAACCCCGGGGTATAGAAATAGGACCTAGCTTCTCGGCTGAGGGGTACAACCCCCCCCCAAAAAGAGTCAACTAGGTGTGTAGCAACTCTGATCAAGAATGTAAATGTCATATGACGTATTGCTCTCACTTGGCATCCGTTGTCTGTGCAAGCTTTTAGATTTTAATCTTCTCCTCTGAAACCACTTGGCAAATTGAAACCGAACATGGTATGAATGTTCATTGAATGGTTTCCTACAAAACTTGTGTTGTTGTTTCAAAAGAGGGTGTTTCCATATTATATATGGATTTTAATTATTTATTGTTCATTTAAAAAAAAAGGGGAGGTCAAATTGGGGGAGTTATGGTGTTTAGTGCCACTTTTAACAATATTTCAGTTATATCATGGCTATCTTGTTTTATTGGTGGAGTATACCGATAAAACCACCGACCTGCCGCAAGTCTGACAAACTATCCGTAATGGTGTATCGAGCAATAAAGGTGTTTTAATTGCTGATATTTACATGCGCACAACTGTGTATATAAATTTAAAGAACATCCCCCCAAGGGAACCCGGGGTATAGAAATAGGACCTAGCTTCTAGGCTGAGGGGTACAACCACCCCCCCCCCCAAAAAGAGTCAACTAGGTGTGTAGCAACTCTGATCAAGAATGTAAATGTCATATGACGTATTGCTCTCACTTGGCATCCGTTGTCTGTCGGCTTTTAGATTTTATTCTTCTCCTCTGAAACCACTTGGCAAATTGAAACCGAACATGGTATGAATGTTCATTGAATGGTTTCCTACAAAACTTGTGTTTGTTGTTTCAAAAGAGGGTGTTTCCATATTATATATGGATTTTAATTATTTATTGTTCATTTAAAAAAAAGGGGGTCAAATTGGGGGAGTTATGGTGTTTAACGCCACTTTTAACAATATTTCAGTTATATCATGGTTATCTTGTTTTATTGGTGGAGTATACTGAGAAAACCGCCGACCTGCCACAAGTGTGATAAACCTTATCAATAATGTTGTATCGAGCAATAAAGGTAGTTTAATTGCTGATACATGTGTTTACATACATACAACTGTATATAAATTTAAAGAACACACCCCCAAGTATATAATCACAGAGTATAGAAAAAAGACCTAGTTTCTCCACTGAGGGGTACAACTACCCTCCCCCCGAAAAGAGTCATCTAGTTGTGTGACACAAATCAGGTACACGACTCCGATGAAGGTTGTAATGGTCATGTGAGGTATTGCTGCAACTTGGGGTCTGTTGTCCTCTGTAAACTTTCACAATTAAACCTCTGAAACCACTGGGATAAATGGAACCAAACTTTTTTTGGAGTACTAATCGTAGAATTAAAAAATACATCAATGCTCTAAGAATAGACAGTGCCATCTCTGAATTAAGGATTTCATGGTATCATACCTAGTTCACTCAGATTAAAACCCAATATATCATTTGATTTTAATCCGACTGTAAAAAAAATAAAAAAAAAATAAAAATAAATCTATGAGCTGATGAAATTCTTAATTCAAACACATTGACCACCCTATAACTTATATCAAAAATTCATTTGAGATACAAAGAACAATGAAAATGAAAAATGTAGAAATAAAAAAATACCTCTTGACTGCAGGCTAGATAATATCACATTTTGTTCAATTTTGCATAAAATTTATCTTAAATTTATATTTGCTGGAATATGATACATTTGAATAATACAATAGAAAAATGTTAATTTTTTGTTCACAACCAAATTTTTTTTATCTTAAAATTAAAATGTGTTAGTTTTGAAATTGGTATTTTTTTGGTCCCTTCCAGTCAAGAGTATCTCGGAAGCAGTAAAAGATAGCGAAAATTTGTCCACATTAATGTGAAGTCAAAAGATGGCACTGTCTATTCTTAGGCCATTGATGTATTTTTTAATTCTACGATTAGTTCTCCAAAAAAAGTTTGGTTCCATTTAGCCCAGTGGTTTCAGAGAGGTTTAATTGTGAAAGTTTACAGAGGACAACGGATGCCAAGTTGCAGCAATACCTCACATGACCGTTACAACCTTCATCAGAGTTGTGTACCTGATTTGTATCACACAACTGAATGACTCTTTTCAGGGGGTGGGGGAACCCCAAAAAATAAGAGGGACATCTAGGTGTATGACAACTCTGAATGAAGAATATAAAGGTCGTGTGACATATTGCTCTCACTTGGCATCCGTTGTCTGTGAACTTTTAGATTGAATCTCCTCCTCTGAAAGCACTTGGCAAATTGAAACCAAACGTGACATGATATGAATGGTTTCCTACAAAATCTTGTGTTGTTGTTTCAAAAGAAGGCATTTCCATATTATATATGGATTTTAATTATGTCTCCCCTTCGAACGAAGGGAGACATATTGTTTTAGTCTGATTTTTTCTTCCGCTTCTGCTTCTTCTCAGCGAAGCTTGTCTGGACCATAACTTGTTTGTTTTTCCAGATAGGTCAATTATATTTGGTTTTCCAGATAGGTCAATTATATTTGGTATGTGGGTGCATGACCATAAGGCAGTGTGTCACATACCATAATGACCTTCGTGGGGCTTTGGTCAAATAATTGTTTTTTAAATAGTATTTTCTTGTTCGGGCCATAAGATTTTTTTCTTTCGAGATAGGTCAATGATATTTGGTATGTGGGTGCATGACCATAAGGTGGTGTGTCACATACTGTAATGACCTTCGTGGGACCTTGACCTTTGACCTCGAGATCAAATAATTGTTTTTTAAATAGTATTTATTTGGTATGTGGGTGCATGACCATAAGGCGGTGTGTTGCATACCGTAATGACCTTCGTGGGATCTTGACCTTTGACATCAAAGTCAAATAATTGTTTTTTAAATAGTGTTCTTTCTCAGGCCATAACATTTTTGTACATCGAGATAGGTTGTTGTACAGATGGCCGCATTAAGGGGAGGCATACGTTTTAGGTATCTAAAACAGTTCTTCTTAGTTATTTATTGTTCATTTAGAAAAAAGGGGGTCAAATTGGGGGGGAGTTATGGTGTTTAATGCCATGGCTATCTTGTTTTATCGGTGGAGTATGCCGAGAAAACCACCGACCTGCCGCAAGTCTGACATGGTGTATCGAGCTATAAAGGTGTTTTAATTGCTGATATTTACATGCGCACAGCTGTGTATATAAATTTAAAGAACATCCCCCCGAGGGAACCCCGGGGTATAGAAATAGGACCTAGCTTCTCGGCTGAGGGGTACAACCCCCCCAAAAAGAGTCAACTAGGTGTGTAGCAACTCTGATCAAGAATGTAAATGTCATATGACGTATTGCTCTCACTTGGCATCCGTTGTCTGTGCAAGCTTTTAGATTTTAATCTTCTCCTCTGAAACCACTTGGCAAATTGAAACCGAACATGGTATGAATGTTCATTGAATGGTTTCCTACAAAACTTGTGTTGTTGTTTCAAAAGAGGGTGTTTCCATATTATATATGGATTTTAATTATTCATTGTTCATTTAAAAAAAAAGGGGAGGTCAAATTGGGGGAGTTATGGTGTTTAGTGCCACTTTTAACAATATTTCAGTTATATCATGGCTATCTTGTTTTATTGGTGGAGTATACCGATAAAACCACCGACCTGCCGCAAGTCTGACAAACTATCCGTAATGGTGTATCGAGCAATAAAGGTGTTTTAATTGCTGATATTTACATACGCACAACTGTGTATATAAATTTAAAGAACATCCCCCCAAGGGAACCCAGGGTATAGAAATAGGACCTAGCTTCTAGGCTGAGGGGTACAACCCCCCCCCCCCCCCCCCAAAAAAAAGAGTCAACTAGGTGTGTAGCAACTCTGATCAAGAATGTAAATGTCATATGACGTATTGCTCTCACTTGCCATCCGTTGTCTGTCAGCTTTTAGATTTTATTCTTCTCCTCTGAAACCACTTGGCAAATTGAAACCGAACATGGTATGAATGTTCATTGAATGGTTTCCTACAAAACTTGTGTTTGTTGTTTCAAAAGAGGGTGTTTCCATATTATATATGGATTTTAATTATTTATTGTTCATTTAATAAAAAGGGGGTCAAATTGGGGGAGTTATGGTGTTTAACGCCACTTTTAATAATATTTCAGTTATATCATGGTTATCTTGTTTTATTGGTGGAGTATACTGAGAAAACCGCCGACCTGCCACAAGTGTGATAAACCTTATCAATAATGTTGTATCGAGCAATAAAGGTAGTTTAATTGCTGATACATGTGTTTACATACATACAACTGTATATAAATTTAAAGAACACACCCCCAAGTATATAATCACAGAGTATAGAAAAAAGACCTAGTTTCTCCACTGAGGGGTACAACTACCCTCCCCCCGAAAAGAGTCATCTAGTTGTGTGACACAAATCAGGTACACGACTCCGATGAAGGTTGTAATGGTCATGTGAGGTATTGCTGCAACTTGGGGTCTGTTGTCCTCTGTAAACTTTCACAATTAAACCTCTGAAACCACTGGGATAAATGGAACCAAACTTTTTTTGGAGTACTAATCGTAGAATTAAAAAATACATCAATGCTCTAAGAATAGACAGTGCCATCTCTGAATTAAGGATTTCATGGTATCATACCTAGTTCACTCAGATTAAAACCCAATATATCATTTGATTTTAATCCGACTGTAAAAAAATTAAAAAAAAAATAAAAATAAATCTATGAGCTGATGAAATTCTTAATTCAAACACATTGACCACCCTATAACTTATATTAAAAATTCATTTGAGATACAAAGAACAATGAAAATGAAAAATGTAGAAATAAAAAATACCTCTTGACTGCAGGCTAGATAATATCACATTTTGTTCAATTTTGCATAAAATTTATCTTAAATTTACATTTGCTGGAATATGATACATTTGAATAATACAATAGAAAAATGTTAATTTTTTGTTCACAACCAAATTTTTTTTATCTTAAAATTAAAATGTGTTAGTTTTGAAATTGGTATTTTTTTGGTCCCTTCCAGTCAAGAGTATCTCGGAAGCAGTAAAAGATAGCGAAAATTTGTCCACATTAAAGTGAAGTCAAAAGATGGCACTGTCTATTCTTAGGCCATTGATGTATTTTTTAATTCTACGATTAGTTCTCCAAAAAAAGTTTGGTTCCATTTAGCCCAGTGGTTTCAGAGAGGTTTAATTGTGAAAGTTTACAGAGGACAACGGATGCCAAGTTGCAGCAATACCTCACATGACCGTTACAACCTTCATCAGAGTTGTGTACCTGATTTGTATCACACAACTGAATGACTCTTTTCAGGGGGTGGGGGAACCCCAAAAAATAAGAGGGACATCTAGGTGTATGACAACTCTGAATGAAGACTATAAAGGTCGTGTGACATATTGCTCTCACTTGGCATCCGTTGTCTGTGAACTTTTAGATTGAATCTCCTCCTCTGAAAGCACTTGGCAAATTGAAACCAAACGTGACATGATATGAATGGTTTCCTACAAAATCTTGTGTTGTTGTTTCAAAAGAAGGCATTTCCATATTATATATGGATTTTAATTATGTCTCCCCTTCAAACGAAGGGAGACATATTGTTTTAGTCTGATTTTTTCTTCCGCTTCTGCTTCTTCTCAGCGAAGCTTGTCTGGACCATAACTTGTTTGTTTTTCCAGATAGGTCAATTATATTTGGTATGTGGGTGCATGACCATAAGGCAGTGTGTCACATACCATAATGACCTTCGTGGGGCTTTGGTCAAATAATTGTTTTTTAAATAGTATTTTCTTGTTCGGGCCATAAGATTTTTTTCTTTCGAGATAGGTCAATGATATTTGGTATGTGGGTGCATGACCATAAGGCGGTTTGTTGCATACTGTAATGACCTTCGTGGGACCTTGACCTTTGACATCAAAGTCAAATAATTGTTTTTTAAATAGTGTTCTTTGTCAGGCCATAACATTTTTGTACATCGAGATAGGTTGTTGTACAGATGGCCGCATTAAGGGGAGGCATACGTTTTAGTTATCTAAAACAGTTCTTCTTAGTTATTTATTGTTCATTTAGAAAAAAGGGGGTCAAATTGAGGGGAGTTATGGTGTTTAATGCCATGGCTATCTTGTTTTATCGGTGGAGTATACCGAGAAAACCACCGACCTGCCGCAAGTCTGACATGGTGTATCGAGCTATAAAGGTGTTTTAATTGCTGATATTTACATGCGCACAGCTGTGTATATAAATTTAAAGAACATCCCCCCGAGGGAACCCCGGGGTATAGAAATAGGACCTAGCTTCTCGGCTGAGGGGTACAACCCCCCCAAAAAGAGTCAACTAGGTGTGTAGCAACTCTGATCAAGAATGTAAATGTCATATGACGTATTGCTCTCACTTGGCATCCGTTGTCTGTGCAAGCTTTTAGATTTTAATCTTCTCCTCTGAAACCACTTGGCAAATTGAAACCGAACATGGTATGAATGTTCATTGAATGGTTTCCTACAAAACTTGTGTTGTTGTTTCAAAAGAGGGTGTTTCCATATTATATATGGATTTTAATTATTTATTGTTCATTTAAAAAAAAAGGGGAGGTCAAATTGGGGGAGTTATGGTGTTTAGCGCCACTTTTAACAATATTTCAGTTATATCATGGCTATCTTGTTTTATTGGTGGAGTATACCGATAAAACCACCGACCTGCCGCAAGTCTGACAAACTATCCGTAATGGTGTATCGAGCAATAAAGGTGTTTTAATTGCTGATATTTACATACGCACAACTGTGTATATAAATTTAAAGAACATCCCCCAAGGGAACCCAGGGTATAGAAATAGGACCTAGCTTCTAGGCTGAGGGGTACAACCACCCCCCCCCCCCCCCCCCCAAAAGAGTCAACTAGGTGTGTAGCAACTCTGATCAAGAATGTAAATGTCATATGACGTATTGCTCTCACTTGGCATCCGTTGTCTGTCAGCTTTTAGATTTTATTCTTCTCCTCTGAAACCACTTGGCAAATTGAAACCGAACATGGTATGAATGTTCATTGAATGGTTTCCTACAAAACTTGTGTTTGTTGTTTCAAAAGAGGGTGTTTCCATATTATATATGGATTTTAATTATTTATTGTTCATTTAAAAAAAAGGGGGTCAAATTGGGGGAGTTATGGTGTTTAACGCCACTTTTAACAATATTTCAGTTATATCATGGTTATCTTGTTTTATTGGTGGAGTATACTGAGAAAACCGCCGACCTGCCACAAGTGTGATAAACCTTATCAATAATGTTGTATCGAGCAATAAAGGTAGTTTAATTGCTGATACATGTGTTTACATACATACAACTGTATATAAATTTAAAGAACACACCCCCAAGTATATAATCACAGAGTATAGAAATAAGACCTAGTTTCTCCACTGAGGGGTACAACTACCCTCCCCCCGAAAAGAGTCATCTAGTTGTGTGACACAAATCAGGTACACGACTCCGATGAAGGTTGTAATGGTCATGTGAGGTATTGCTGCAACTTGGGGTCTGTTGTCCTCTGTAAACTTTCACAATTAAACCTCTGAAACCACTGGGATAAATGGAACCAAACTTTTTTTGGAGTACTAATCGTAGAATTAAAAAATACATCAATGCTCTAAGAATAGACAGTGCCATCTCTGAATTAAGGATTTCATGGTATCATACCTAGTTCACTCAGATTAAAACCCAATATATCATTTGATTTTAATCCGACTGTAAAAAAATAAAAAAAAAAATAAAAATAAATCTATGAGCTGATGAAATTCTTAATTCAAACACATTGACCACCCTATAACTTATATCAAAAATTCATTTGAGATACAAAGAACAATGAAAATGAAAAATGTAGAAATAAAAAATACCTCTTGACTGCAGGCTAGATAATATCACATTTTGTTCAATTTTGCATAAAATTTATCTTAAATTTATATTTGCTGGAATATGATACATTTGAATAATACAATAGAAAAATGTTAATTTTTTGTTCACAACCAAATTTTTTTTATCTTAAAATTAAAATGTGTTAGTTTTGAAATTGGTATTTTTTTGGTCCCTTCCAGTCAAGAGTATCTCGGAAACAGTAAAAGATAGCGAAAATTTGTCCACATTAAAGTGAAGTCAAAAGATGGCACTGTCTATTCTTAGGCCATTGATGTATTTTTTAATTCTACGATTAGTTCTCCAAAAAAAGTTTGGTTCCATTTAGCCCAGTGGTTTCAGAGAGGTTTAATTGTGAAAGTTTACAGAGGACAACGGATGCCAAGTTGCAGCAATACCTCACATGACCGTTACAACCTTCATCAGAGTTGTGTACCTGATTTGTATCACACAACTGAATGACTTTTCAGGGGGTGGGGGAACCCCAAAAAATAAGAGGGACATCTAGGTGTATGACAACTCTGAATGAAGAATATAAAGGTCGTGTGACATATTGCTCTCACTTGGCATCCGTTGTCTGTGAACTTTTAGATTGAATCTCCTCCTCTGAAAGCACTTGGCAAATTGAAACCAAACGTGACATGATATGAATGGTTTCCTACAAAATCTTGTGTTGTTGTTTCAAAAGAAGGCATTTCCATATTATATATGGATTTTAATTATGTCTCCCCTTCGAACGAAGGGAGACATATTGTTTTAGTCTGATTTTTTCTTCCGCTTCTGCTTCTTCTCAGCGAAGCTTGTCTGGACCATAACTTGTTTGTTTTTCCAGATAGGTCAATTATATTTGGTATGTGGGTGCATGACCATAAGGCAGTGTGTCACATACCATAATGACCTTCGTGGGGCTTTGGTCAAATAATTGTTTTTTAAATAGTATTTTCTTGTTCGGGCCATAAGATTTTTTTCTTTCGAGATAGGTCAATGATATTTGGTATGTGGGTGCATGACCATAAGGTGGTGTGTCACATACTGTAATGACCTTCGTGGGACCTTGAACTTTGACCTCGAGATCAAATAATTGTTTTTTAAATAGTATTTATTTGGTATGTGGGTGCATGACCATAAGGCGGTGTGTTGCATACCGTAATGACCTTCGTGGGACCTTGACCTTTGACATCAAAGTCAAATAATTGTTTTTTAAATAGTGTTCTTTCTCAGGCCATAACATTTTTGTACATCGAGATAGGTTGTTGTACAGATGGCCGCATTAAGGGGAGGCATACGTTTTAGGTATCTAAAACAGTTCTTCTTAGTTATTTATTGTTCATTTAGAAAAAAGGGGGTCAAATTGGGGGGGAGTTATGGTGTTTAATGCCATGGCTATCTTGTTTTATCGGTGGAGTATACCGAGAAAACCACCGACCTGCCGCAAGTCTGACATGGTGTATCGAGCTATAAAGGTGTTTTAATTGCTGATATTTACATGCGCACAGCTGTGTATATAAATTTAAAGAACATCCCCCCGAGGGAACCCCGGGGTATAGAAATAGGACCTAGCTTCTCGGCTGAGGGGTACAACCCCCCCAAAAAGAGTCAACTAGGTGTGTAGCAACTCTGATCAAGAATGTAAATGTCATATGACGTATTGCTCTCACTTGGCATCCGTTGTCTGTGCAAGCTTTTAGATTTTAATCTTCTCCTCTGAAACCACTTGGCAAATTGAAACCGAACATGGTATGAATGTTCATTGAATGGTTTCCTACAAAACTTGTGTTGTTGTTTCAAAAGAGGGTGTTTCCATATTATATATGGATTTTAATTATTTATTGTTCATTTAAAAAAAAAGGGGAGGTCAAATTGGGGGAGTTATGGTGTTTAGCACCACTTTTAACAATATTTCAGTTATATCATGGCTATCTTGTTTTATTGGTGGAGTATACCGATAAAACCACCGACCTGCCGCAAGTCTGACAAACTATCCGTAATGGTGTATCGAGCAATAAAGGTGTTTTAATTGCTGATATTTACATACGCACAACTGTGTATATAAATTTAAAGAACATCCCCCCAAGGGAACCCGGGGTATAGAAATAGGACCTAGCTTCTAGGCTGAGGGGTACAACCCCCCCCCCCCCCAAAAGAGTCAATTAGGTGTGTAGCAACTCTGATCAAGAATGTAAATGTCATATGACGTATTGCTCTCACTTGGCATCCGTTGTCTGTCAGCTTTTAGATTTTATTCTTCTCCTCTGAAACCACTTGGCAAATTGAAACCGAACATGGTATGAATGTTCATTGAATGGTTTCCTACAAAACTTGTGTTTGTTGTTTCAAAAGAGGGTGTTTCCATATTATATATGGATTTTAATTATTTATTGTTCATTTAATAAAAAGGGGGTCAAATTGGGGGAGTTATGGTGTTTAACGCCACTTTTAACAATATTTCAGTTATATCATGGTTATCTTGTTTTATTGGTGGAGTATACTGAGAAAACCGCAGACCTGCCACAAGTGTGATAAACCTTATCAATAATGTTGTATCGAGCAATAAAGGTAGTTTAATTGCTGATACATGTGTTTACATACATACAACTGTATATAAATTTAAAGAACACACCCCCAAGTATATAATCACAAGAGTATAGAAATAAGACCTAGTTTCTCCACTGAGGGGTACAACTACCCTCCCCCCGAAAAGAGTCATCTAGTTGTGTGACACAAATCAGGTACACGACTCCGATGAAGGTTGTAATGGTCATGTGAGGTATTGCTGCAACTTGGGGTCTGTTGTCCTCTGTAAACTTTCACAATTAAACCTCTGAAACCACTGGGATAAATGGAACCAAACTTTTTTTGGAGTACTAATCGTAGAATTAAAAAATACATCAATGCTCTAAGAATAGACAGTGCCATCTCTGAATTAAGGATTTCATGGTATCATACCTAGTTCACTCAGATTAAAACCCAATATATCATTTGATTTTAATCCGACTGTAAAAAAAATTAAAAAAAAATAAAAATAAATCTATGAGCTGATGAAATTCTTAATTCAAACACATTGACCACCCTATAACTTATATCAAAAATTCATTTGAGATACAAAGAACAATGAAAATGAAAAATGTAGAAATAAAAAATACCTCTTGACTGCAGGCTAGATAATATCACATTTTGTTCAATTTTGCATAAAATTTATCTTAAATTTATATTTGCTGGAATATGATACATTTGAATAATACAATAGAAAAATGTTAATTTTTTGTTCACAACCAAATTTTTTTTATCTTAAAATTAAAATGTGTTAGTTTTGAAATTGGTATTTTTTTGGTCCCTTCCAGTCAAGAGTATCTCGGAAACAGTAAAAGATAGTGAAAATTTGTCCACATTAAAGTGAAGTCAAAAGATGGCACTGTCTATTCTTAGGCCATTGATGTATTTTTTAATTCTACGATTAGTTCTCCAAAAAAATTTGGTTCCATTTAGCCCAGTGGTTTCAGAGAGGTTTAATTGTGAAAGTTTACAGAGGACAACGGATGCCAAGTTGCAGCAATACCTCACATGATCGTTACAACCTTCATCAGAGTTGTGTACCTGATTTGTATCACACAACTGAATGACTCTTTTCAGGGGGTGGGGGAACCCCAAAAAAAAAAGAGGGACATCTAGGTGTATGACAACTCTGAATGAAGAATATAAAGGTCGTGTGACATATTGCTCTCACTTGGCATCCGTTGTCTGTGAACTTTTAGATTGAATCTCCTCCTCTGAAAGCACTTGGCAAATTGAAACCAAACGTGACATGATATGAATGGTTTCCTACAAAATCTTGTGTTGTTGTTTCAAAAGAAGGCATTTCCATATTATATATGGATTTTAATTATGTCTCCCCTTCGAACGAAGGGAGACATATTGTTTTAGTCTGATTTTTTCTTCCGCTTCTGCTTCTTCTCAGCGAAGCTTGTCTGGACCATAACTTGTTTGTTTTTCCAGATAGGTCAATTATATTTGGTATGTGGGTGCATGACCATAAGGCAGTGTGTCACATACCATAATGACCTTCGTGGGGCTTTGGTCAAATAATTGTTTTTTAAATAGTATTTTCTTGTTCGGGCCATAAGATTTTTTTCTTTCGAGATAGGTCAATGATATTTGGTATGTGGGTGCATGACCATAAGGCGGTTTGTTGCATACTGTAATGACCTTCGTGGGACCTTGACCTTTGACATCAAAGTCAAATAATTGTTTTTTAAATAGTGTTTTCTTTCTCAGGCCATAACATTTTTGTACATCGAGATAGGTTGTTGTACAGATGGCCGCATTAAGGGGAGGCATACGTTTTAGTTATCTAAAACAGTTCTTCTTAGTTATTTATTGTTCATTTAGAAAAAAGGGGGTCAAATTGGGGGGGAGTTATGGTGTTTAATGCCATGGCTATCTTGTTTTATTGGTGGAGTATACCGAGAAAACCACCGACCTGCCGCAAGTCTGACATGGTGTATCGAGCTATAAAGGTGTTTTAATTGCTGATATTTACATGTGCACAGCTGTGTATATAAATTTAAAGAACATCCCCCCGAGGGAACCCCGGGGTATAGAAATAGGACCTAGCTTCTCGGCTGAGGGGTACAACCCCCCCAAAAAGAGTCGACTAGGTGTGTAGCAACTCTGATCAAGAATGTAAATGTCATATGACGTATTGCTCTCACTTGGCATCCGTTGTCTGTGCAAGCTTTTAGATTTTAATCTTCTCCTCTGAAACCACTTGGCAAATTGAAACCGAACATGGTATGAATGTTCATTGAATGGTTTCCTACAAAACTTGTGTTGTTTCAAAAGAGGGTGTTTCCATATTATATATGGATTTTAATTATTTATTGTTCATTTAAAAAAAAAGGGGAGGTCAAATTGGGGGAGTTATGGTGTTTAGCGCCACTTTTAACAATATTTCAGTTATATCATGGCTATCTTGTTTTATTGGTGGAGTATACCGATAAAACCACCGACCTGCCGCAAGTCTGACAAACTATCCGTAATGGTGTATCGAGCAATAAAGGTGTTTTAATTGCTGATATTTACATACGCACAACTGTGTATATAAATTTAAAGAACATCCCCCAAGGGAACCCGGGGTATAGAAATAGGACCTAGCTTCTAGGCTGAGGGGTACAACCACCCCCCCCCCCCCCAAAAGAGTCAACTAGGTGTGTAGCAACTCTGATCAAGAATGTAAATGTCATATGACGTATTGCTCTCACTTGGCATCCGTTGTCTGTCAGCTTTTAGATTTTATTCTTCTCCTCTGAAACCACTTGGCAAATTGAAACCGAACATGGTATGAATGTTCATTGAATGGTTTCCTACAAAACTTGTGTTTGTTGTTTCAAAAGAGGGTGTTTCCATATTATATATGGATTTTAATTATTTATTGTTCATTTAAAAAAAAGGGGGTCAAATTGGGGGAGTTATGGTGTTTAACGCCACTTTTAACAATATTTCAGTTATATCATGGTTATCTTGTTTTATTGGTGGAGTATACTGAGAAAACCGCCGACCTGCCACAAGTGTGATAAACCTTATCAATAATGTTGTATCGAGCAATAAAGGTAGTTTAATTGCTGATACATGTGTTTACATACATACAACTGTATATAAATTTAAAGAACACACCCCCAAGTATATAATCACAAGAGTATAGAAATAAGACCTAGTTTCTCCACTGAGGGGTACAACTACCCTCCCCCCGAAAAGAGTCATCTAGTTGTGTGACACAAATCAGGTACACGACTCCGATGAAGGTTGTAATGGTCATGTGAGGTATTGCTGCAACTTGGGGTCTGTTGTCCTCTGTAAACTTTCACAATTAAACCTCTGAAACCACTGGGATAAATGGAACCAAACTTTTTTTGGAGTACTAATCGTAGAATTAAAAAATACATCAATGCTCTAAGAATAGACAGTGCCATCTCTGAATTAAGGATTTCATGGTATCATACCTAGTTCACTCAGATTAAAACCCAATATATCATTTGATTTTAATCCGACTAAAAAAATTTAAAAAAAAATAAAAATAAATCTATGAGCTGATGAAATTCTTAATTCAAACACATTGACCACCCTATAACTTATATCAAAAATTCATTTGAGATACAAAGAACAATGAAAATGAAAAATGTAGAAATAAAAAATACCTCTTGACTGCAGGCTAGATAATATCACATTTTGTTCAATTTTGCATAAAATTTATCTTAAATTTATATTTGCTGGAATATGA
Source organism: Bathymodiolus septemdierum (assembly GCA_963383655.1). Lineage (NCBI taxonomy): Eukaryota > Metazoa > Mollusca > Bivalvia > Mytilida > Modiolidae > Bathymodiolus > Bathymodiolus septemdierum. The sequence goes on along the minus strand of OY726517.1, from coordinate 87,268,771 downwards.
TACATTTGAATAATACAATAGAAAAATGTTAATTTTTTGTTCACAACCAAATTTTTTTTATCTTAAAATTAAAATGTGTTAGTTTTGAAATTGGTATTTTTTTGGTCCCTTCCAGTCAAGAGTATCTCGGAAACAGTAAAAGATAGCGAAAATTTGTCCACATTAATGTGAAGTCAAAAGATGGCACTGTCTATTCTTAGGCCATTGATGTATTTTTTAATTCTACGATTAGTTCTCCAAAAAAAGTTTGGTTCCATTTAGCCCAGTGGTTTCAGAGAGGTTTAATTGTGAAAGTTTACAGAGGACAACGGATGCCAAGTTGCAGCAATACCTCACATGACCGTTACAACCTTCATCAGAGTTGTGTACCTGATTTGTATCACACAACTGAATGACTTTTCAGGGGGTGGGGGAACCCCAAAAAATAAGAGGGACATCTAGGTGTATGACAACTCTGAATGAAGAATATAAAGGTCGTGTGACATATTGCTCTCACTTGGCATCCGTTGTCTGTGAACTTTTAGATTGAATCTCCTCCTCTGAAAGCACTTGGCAAATTGAAACCAAACGTGACATGATATGAATGGTTTCCTACAAAATCTTGTGTTGTTGTTTCAAAAGAAGGCATTTCCATATTATATATGGATTTTAATTATGTCTCCCCTTCGAACGAAGGGAGACATATTGTTTTAGTCTGATTTTTTCTTCCGCTTCTGCTTCTTCTCAGCGAAGCTTGTCTGGACCATAACTTGTTTGTTTTTCCAGATAGGTCAATTATATTTGGTATGTGGGTGCATGACCATAAGGCAGTGTGTCACATACCATAATGACCTTCGTGGGGCTTTGGTCAAATAATTGTTTTTTAAATAGTATTTTCTTGTTCGGGCCATAAGATTTTTTTCTTTCGAGATAGGTCAATGATATTTGGTATGTGGGTGCATGACCATAAGGTGGTGTGTCACATACTGTAATGACCTTCGTGGGACCTTGAACTTTGACCTCGAGATCAAATAATTGTTTTTTAAATAGTATTTATTTGGTATGTGGGTGCATGACCATAAGGCGGTGTGTTGCATACCGTAATGACCTTCGTGGGACCTTGACCTTTGACATCAAAGTCAAATAATTGTTTTTTAAATAGTGTTCTTTCTCAGGCCATAACATTTTTGTACATCGAGATAGGTTGTTGTACAGATGGCCGCATTAAGGGGAGGCATACGTTTTAGGTATCTAAAACAGTTCTTCTTAGTTATTTATTGTTCATTTAGAAAAAAGGGGGTCAAATTGGGGGGGAGTTATGGTGTTTAATGCCATGGCTATCTTGTTTTATCGGTGGAGTATACCGAGAAAACCACCGACCTGCCGCAAGTCTGACATGGTGTATCGAGCTATAAAGGTGTTTTAATTGCTGATATTTACATGCGCACAGCTGTGTATATAAATTTAAAGAACATCCCCCCGAGGGAACCCCGGGGTATAGAAATAGGACCTAGCTTCTCGGCTGAGGGGTACAACCCCCCCAAAAAGAGTCAACTAGGTGTGTAGCAACTCTGATCAAGAATGTAAATGTCATATGACGTATTGCTCTCACTTGGCATCCGTTGTCTGTGCAAGCTTTTAGATTTTAATCTTCTCCTCTGAAACCACTTGGCAAATTGAAACCGAACATGGTATGAATGTTCATTGAATGGTTTCCTACAAAACTTGTGTTGTTGTTTCAAAAGAGGGTGTTTCCATATTATATATGGATTTTAATTATTTATTGTTCATTTAAAAAAAAAGGGGAGGTCAAATTGGGGGAGTTATGGTGTTTAGCACCACTTTTAACAATATTTCAGTTATATCATGGCTATCTTGTTTTATTGGTGGAGTATACCGATAAAACCACCGACCTGCCGCAAGTCTGACAAACTATCCGTAATGGTGTATCGAGCAATAAAGGTGTTTTAATTGCTGATATTTACATACGCACAACTGTGTATATAAATTTAAAGAACATCCCCCCAAGGGAACCCGGGGTATAGAAATAGGACCTAGCTTCTAGGCTGAGGGGTACAACCCCCCCCCCCCCCCCCAAAAGAGTCAATTAGGTGTGTAGCAACTCTGATCAAGAATGTAAATGTCATATGACGTATTGCTCTCACTTGGCATCCGTTGTCTGTCAGCTTTTAGATTTTATTCTTCTCCTCTGAAACCACTTGGCAAATTGAAACCGAACATGGTATGAATGTTCATTGAATGGTTTCCTACAAAACTTGTGTTTGTTGTTTCAAAAGAGGGTGTTTCCATATTATATATGGATTTTAATTATTTATTGTTCATTTAAAAAAAAGGGGGTCAAATTGGGGGAGTTATGGTGTTTAACGCCACTTTTAACAATATTTCAGTTATATCATGGTTATCTTGTTTTATTGGTGGAGTATACTGAGAAAACCGCAGACCTGCCACAAGTGTGATAAACCTTATCAATAATGTTGTATCGAGCAATAAAGGTAGTTTAATTGCTGATACATGTGTTTACATACATACAACTGTATATAAATTTAAAGAACACACCCCCAAGTATATAATCACAAGAGTATAGAAATAAGACCTAGTTTCTCCACTGAGGGGTACAACTACCCTCCCCCCGAAAAGAGTCATCTAGTTGTGTGACACAAATCAGGTACACGACTCCGATGAAGGTTGTAATGGTCATGTGAGGTATTGCTGCAACTTGGGGTCTGTTGTCCTCTGTAAACTTTCACAATTAAACCTCTGAAACCACTGGGATAAATGGAACCAAACTTTTTTTGGAGTACTAATCGTAGAATTAAAAAATACATCAATGCTCTAAGAATAGACAGTGCCATCTCTGAATTAAGGATTTCATGGTATCATACCTAGTTCACTCAGATTAAAACCCAATATATCATTTGATTTTAATCCGACTGTAAAAAAAATAAAAAAAAAATAAAAATAAATCTATGAGCTGATGAAATTCTTAATTCAAACACATTGACCACCCTATAACTTATATCAAAAATTCATTTGAGATACAAAGAACAATGAAAATGAAAAATGTAGAAATAAAAAATACCTCTTGACTGCAGGCTAGATAATATCACATTTTGTTCAATTTTGCATAAAATTTATCTTAAATTTATATTTGCTGGAATATGATACATTTGAATAATACAATAGAAAAATGTTAATTTTTTTGTTCACAACCAAATTTTTTTTATCTTAAAATTAAAATGTGTTAGTTTTGAAATTGGTATTTTTTTGGTCCCTTCCAGTCAAGAGTATCTCGGAAACAGTAAAAGATAGTGAAAATTTGTCCACATTAAAGTGAAGTCAAAAGATGGCACTGTCTATTCTTAGGCCATTGATGTATTTTTTAATTCTACGATTAGTTCTCCAAAAAAAGTTTGGTTCCATTTAGCCCAGTGGTTTCAGAGAGGTTTAATTGTGAAAGTTTACAGAGGACAACGGATGCCAAGTTGCAGCAATACCTCACATGATCGTTACAACCTTCATCAGAGTTGTGTACCTGATTTGTATCACACAACTGAATGACTCTTTTCAGGGGGTGGGGGAACCCCAAAAAAAAAAGAGGGACATCTAGGTGTATGACAACTCTGAATGAAGAATATAAAGGTCGTGTGACATATTGCTCTCACTTGGCATCCGTTGTCTGTGAACTTTTAGATTGAATCTCCTCCTCTGAAAGCACTTGGCAAATTGAAACCAAACGTGACATGATATGAATGGTTTCCTACAAAATCTTGTGTTGTTGTTTCAAAAGAAGGCATTTCCATATTATATATGGATTTTAATTATGTCTCCCCTTCGAACGAAGGGAGACATATTGTTTTAGTCTGATTTTTTCTTCCGCTTCTGCTTCTTCTCAGCGAAGCTTGTCTGGACCATAACTTGTTTGTCTTTCCAGATAGGTCAATTATATTTGGTATGTGGGTGCATGACCATAAGGCAGTGTGTCACATACCATAATGACCTTCGTGGGGCTTTGGTCAAATAATTGTTTTTTAAATAGTATTTTCTTGTTCGGGCCATAAGATTTTTTTCTTTCGAGATAGGTCAATGATATTTGGTATGTGGGTGCATGACCATAAGGTGGTGTGTCACATACTGTAATGACCTTCGTGGGACCTTGACCTTTGACCTCGAGATCAAATAATTGTTTTTTAAATAGTATTTATTTGGTATGTGGGTGCATGACCATAAGGCGGTGTGTTGCATACCGTATTGACCTTCGTGGGACCTTGACCTTTGACATCAAAGTCAAATAATTGTTTTTTAAATAGTGTTTTCTTTCTCAGGCCATAACATTTTTGTACATCGAGATAGGTTGTTGTACAGATGGCCGCATTAAGGGGAGGCATACGTTTTAGTTATCTAAAACAGTTCTTCTTAGTTATTTATTGTTCATTTAGAAAAAAGGGGGTCAAATTGGGGGGAGTTATGGTGTTTAATGCCATGGCTATCTTGTTTTATCGGTGGAGTATACCGAGAAAACCACCGACCTGCCGCAAGTCTGACATGGTGTATCGAGCTATAAAGGTGTTTTAATTGCTGATATTTACATGCGCACAGCTGTGTATATAAATTTAAAAAAACATCCCCCCGAGGGAACCCCGGGGTATAGAAATAGGACCTAGCTTCTCGGCTGAGGGGTACAACCCCCCCCCAAAAGAGTCAACTAGGTGTGTAGCAACTCTGATCAAGAATGTAAATGTCATATGACGTATTGCTCTCACTTGGCATCCGTTGTCTGTGCAAGCTTTTAGATTTTAATCTTCTCCTCTGAAACCACTTGGCAAATTGAAACCGAACATGGTATGAATGTTCATTGAATGGTTTCCTACAAAACTTGTGTTGTTGTTTCAAAAGAGGGTGTTTCCATATTATATATGGATTTTAATTATTTATTGTTCATTTAAAAAAAAAAGGGGAGGTCAAATTGGGGGAGTTATGGTGTTTAGCACCACTTTTAACAATATTTCAGTTATATCATGGCTATCTTGTTTTATTGGTGGAGTATACCGATAAAACCACCGACCTGCCGCAAGTCTGACAAACTATCCGTAATGGTGTATCGAGCAATAAAGGTGTTTTAATTGCTGATATTTACATACGCACAACTGTGTATATAAATTTAAAGAACATCCCCCCAAGGGAACCCGGGGTATAGAAATAGGACCTAGCTTCTAGGCTGAGGGGTACAACCACCCCCCCCCCCCCCCAAAAGAGTCAACTAGGTGTGTAGCAACTCTGATCAAGAATGTAAATGTCATATGACGTATTGCTCTCACATGGCATCCGTTGTCTGTCAGCTTTTAGATTTTATTCTTCTCCTCTGAAACCACTTGGCAAATTGAAACCGAACATGGTATGAATGTTCATTGAATGGTTTCCTACAAAACTTGTGTTTGTTGTTTCAAAAGAGGGTGTTTCCATATTATATATGGATTTTAATTATTTATTGTTCATTTAAAAAAAGGGGGTCAAATTGGGGGAGTTATGGTGTTTAACGCCACTTTTAACAATATTTCAGTTATATCATGGTTATCTTGTTTTATTGGTGGAGTATACTGAGAAAACCACCAACCTGCCGCAAGTCTGACAAACTTTATCCAAAATGTATCGAGCAATAAAGGTGATTTAATTGCTGGTATTTACATACGGTACATACAACTGTGTATATAAATTTAAAGATAGCAACCCCAAGTAAACCAGAGTATAGAATTAGAAATAAGATCTAGTTTCTCCACTGAGCGGTACAACTGCACCCCCCCCCCCCCTCCCCTACCAAAAAAAAAGTCGTCTAGTTGTGTGACATAAATCAGGTACACAACTCTGATGAAAGTAGTAATGGTCATGTGAAGTATTGCTACAACTTGGCATACGTTGTCCTCTGTAAACGTTCACAATTAAACCTCTTTGAAACCACTGGGATAAATGGAACCAAACTTTTTTTGGAGTACTAATAGAATTAAAAAATACATCATTGGTCTAAGAATAGACAGTGCCATCTCTGAATTAAGGATTTCATGGTATCATACCTAGTTCACTCGGATTAAAACCCAATATATCATTTGATTTTAATCTGACTAAAAAAATCAAAAAAAAAAAATAAAAATCTATGAGCTGATGAAATTCTTAATTCAAACACAACCACCCTATAACTTATATCAAAAATTCATTTGAGATACAAAGAACAATGAAAATGAAAAAGTACCTCTTGACTGCAGGCTAGATAATCACATTTTGTTAAATTTTTCATAAAATTTTTCTTAAATTTATATTTGCTGGAATATGATACATTTCAATATTACAATAGAACAATGTTAATTTTATGTTCAAAACCAATTTTTTTTATCTAAAAATTAAAATGTGTTAAAGTTTTGAAATTGGCATTTTTTGGTCCCTTCCAGTCAAGAGTATCTCAGAAACAGTAAAAGATAGTGCAAATTTGTCTACATTAAAGGTGAAGTAAAAAGATGGCACTTCTATTCTTAGGCCATTGATGTATTTTTTAATTCTATGATTAGTTCTCCAAAAAAAGTTTGGTTCCATTTAACCCAGTAGTTTCAGAGAGGTTTAATTGTGAAAGTTTACAGAGGACAACGGATGCCAAGTTGCAGCAATGCCTCGCATGACCATTACAACCTTCATCAAAGTTGTGTACCTGATTTGTATCACACAACTGAATGACTCTTTTCAGGGAATGGGGGGAGGGGGGGGGGGGGGATGGAAGAGAGTTACTCTCCCCAAAGGGAGGGTCATCTAGATGTATGACAACTCTGAATGAAGAATATAAATGTTGTGTGACATATTGCTCTCCCTTGGCATCCGTTGTCTGTACACTTTTAGATTTTAATCCTCTCCTCTGAAACCACTTGGTAAATTGAAACTGAGCATGGCATGAATGTTCATTGAATGGTTTCCTACAAAATTTGTGTTGTTGTTTCAAAAGAGGGTGTTTTTATATTATATATGGATTTTAATTATGTCTCCGTTTCGATCGAAGGGAGATATATATTATTTTAGTCCGATTTTTTTCTTCTGCTTCTGCTTCTTCTCAGCGAAGGTTTTCCGGACCATAACTTTTTTGTCTTTCCAGATAGGTCAATGATATTTGATATGTGAGTGCATGACCATAAGGTGGTTTATCGTGTACCGTAATGACCTTCGTGGTACCATGATCTTTGATCTGAAGGTCAAATAATTCTTGTCTATTTTTGTATATTTTCTTGTACGGGGCATACCATTTTTTGTCTTTCGAGATAGGTGACAGATATGTGGTATGTGGGTGCATGACCATAAGGCGGTTTTTCACAAACCATAATGACCTTTATTGGACCTTGACCTTTGACCTCAAGGTCAAATAATTGTTTCTTTCGAGATAGGTCAATGATATTTGGTATGTGGGTGCATGATATTTGGTATGTGGGTGCATGACCATAAGGTGGTGTGTTGCATACCATAATGACCTACTTGGGACCTTGACATTTGACCTGAAGGTCAAATAATTGTTTTTTAAATAGTATTTTCTTGTCTGGACCATAACATTTTTGTCTTTCGAGATAGGTCAATGATATTTGGTATGTGGGTGCATGACCATAAGACGGTGTGTCGCATACCGTAATGACCTTTGTGGGACCTTGACCTTTGACCTCAAGGAAATAATGAAACCACTTGGCAAATTGAAATCGAACATGGTATGAATGTTCATTGATTGGTTTCCTACAAAACTTGTGTTGTTATAAAGAGGGTGTTTCCATATTATATATGGATTTTAATTATTTATTGTTCATTTAAAAAAGGGGGGCAGTCCTCTACATTAACATATTTTTCAACTTGTCCCTTCGGACAACTAACTAAAAAAAGTACTTGTCCGACTCAATCTAAATTTAAAAAATTATAGAGAATAATTATCTAGGGCTCCCACTACTTTCAAATTAGAGGGAGAAGTGACTTTTCTTTCAGAGAGCTCACAGGGAGAAGTGGGGAGACTTCTGGGAGAAGTCGATTGCGATTAATCGAAACATTGTTTCGCGATCCCTCTGACATTACCCTGCCCAAATTTAGTAAATAGTTAAAGCTGCCTGAACTGATTTGTTCTGGGTTTTTTTTATTCATAACTACCCGAAGGACATATATTCAATGTCACATTTTTATTTCTGTCTACTTTGATTGGAATCTTGCATACCAGTGATTTTTATATGCCCCCCCCTTTTCCTTTTGAAATATTACTGTGTTGTAATCCAATACCACACAAATTGTAATAACTCATATTTGTGTTATATAAATCCTTTTTTCTGGTAGAAAAAAATATACCTAGATACTATATATACCAGTACCTAGGTATATTTTTTTTTACCAGAAACAAGTGCCTGTGATATTAATAAAGCAAAGTATTTTATTTAAATTCAGAGAAATAAACATTGTAGTGGATCTTTGCAACCAGATCAGGAAAAAGCTTGTAATATTTGTCCATTTCAAAGGTTTCAATATTTCCCAAAAGCCTAAATCAAGTCCTCTATGGTATTTTGCACAAAAGACAAGTTTAAATTTGGTACCAAATTGATATCTGATAATTTTTACGTGTCCGTTCCGGAGTGATTCTTGTTCTTATATTTCAAATATTGATATTTCTGTTCATTAAAGCGTTTCTGAGATTGCGACTTTAAATTAGTCAATGTCCTTGAACTTCATCAAAGCATGGATGAACGATAAATGATATCAATAAAAGAGTTTTTATCTGGCGTTTCACTTTAGTTTTAATCAAAATAAATTATGGACAAATTGGAGATGAAACAGGACTCTTTAATACAAACCCAGTATTTTATACCAGTGGAAATAGATATGTCCGTCGTACCGGCACGTTTGGGAATCTCTGATTTTTTCACTTGTCCCATCGGACAACTGTAATACAAGATCTATTTGTCCGACGTCAGTTTTCATTGCTATCGGACAAACGTTAAACCGAACATGGTATGAATGTTCATCGAATGGTTTCCTACAAATCTTGCATTGTTGATGAAAGGTACACAAGAGCTTCAAAAGTTTCAAAGATTGTCCATATTATATACATGTATGGGTTTTAATTATTTATTGTTCATTTGCTTTTTTTTAAAAGGAGTGGGTCAAAACAGGGGGGAATTACCACTTTTAACAATATTTCAGTTATACTATGACGATCTGTTTTATTGGAGGAGTAAGCCGAGAAAACCACCGACCTGCCGCAAGTCTCGGACAAACTTTTTCCCATAATGTTGGATCGAGCAATAAAGGTGTTTTAATTGCTGATATTAACATAAATTTCAATAACATAACCCCGATAGTATCCCGGGGTATAGAAATAGGATCTAGTTTCTCCCCTGTGGGGTACAACTCCTCCAAAAGGGGAGTGGGCCTTTTGTCACGCGTATCCTATGTTGTAGGGTGTTTTAATTAAGAATTTCATGGTATCATACCAAGTTCACTTGAATTAAAATCCGATATATCATTTGATTTTAATCTGACTGTAAAAAATATAAAAAAAAATTAAAAAAAATCTATGAGCTGATGAAATTCTTAATTCAAACACCCTACAACATCAGTAGAAATATAAAGTACCTCTTGACTGCAGGCTAGATACTGTTTCTTGCTTATTTTAGGATAAGAATTATGTTTATTATTGAAGACCCTATTGTGATTGTCAAATGTAGAACAGCAATAAAAGAGCTCTTCCTTTACTTTAATTTGTGTCTTAAGTGTAAAGTGGGCTAGCTTGATGTCCATTTACATTCATATCCTTTCTTACTAATATGTATCCTAGAAGGGAGACATGAAATATTCACAAATTGAGAAGCCATGACAAAGATATATTTAAAAAAGTACAATATTTGTAGTAGTATCATGATATCTGTGAAACAAATTGTGCACAATAAATACTGCATAAGATGGACTGGGCTGTGATAAAAAAGAATTGGATGTTACTGGATTTTGTTGGCAATACACTAATTCTAGATCTTAGTATATCACCCGAAAAAAATAGGACCCAAGCAAACAACCTATGGAGCCTAGATTGACTCATTTTATGAGAATGTCTGGTTAGAGATTGGATGAGATACATGAAGGATACGAGATGTTCAGGGTTGTGAAATAATGTGGTGTTTTTGGATTTGTGCAGAGATCACAAAGGAGACAGTCAGAGAGAACAAGAATGGTTGTGAGGCGATACCTTAATGGACCCTTCAATACAGCCTATGGGGAAGGTGTTTGTCTGTGATGTTCAGGAAGAACTTTCCCCCTAACCAACAATCGCAACAAATCAAACCTCGCATTTCATTTTTCTATTTTGGAAGCTCGTACATTTCAGCAATTTCCCAGCTATATCATACCACTTTCAACAATATTTCAGTGACATTGTGGCAGTCAGATTTATTGGGGTAGGAAACGATCGACCTGTCGCAAGTCACTGACAAACTTTATCACATAATGTTGTACACCTCGTCCTGATCAAGATTCAAACTCGCATCAGTTGCGATAGGCACTGATTGCATAGGTAGTAAATCAAACTACCATACGATCACGGCCAAGACGGCCCCACAAGTTTTGTAGAATTAGTGATTATTTTACAGCTATATCATGGCAAGGTTTAGAGAGTGCATGATTTTGATACCCCCACTCGCAGAGTGGTGGGTATACTGTTCGTCTGTCCCTAAACCTTGTGTACGTAACTAGTCATTTGTCTTTTGTTGGATGTTATTCATATTTGGCATCTTGGTTGGCCATGATCTGAGCATGTGCATATTGTACCGATTTCACGAATGGTTAATTTTTGCGAGAGTTATAGCCCTTTTCATATTTGTTTGACCATATGTCCGTCCGCACATCTTGTGTACGCAACTAGTCATTTGTCTTTTGTTTGATTTTATTCATATTTGGTATCTTGGTTGGCCATGATGTGAGCATGCACATAGTATACCGATTTCACGGATGGTTGATTTTTGCGAGAGTTAAAGCCCTTTTCATGTTTGTTTGACCATATGTCCATTCGCACATCTTGTGTACGCAACTAGTCATTTGTCTCATTTTATTCATATTTGGGATCTTGATTGGCCATGATCTGAGCAGGCGCATATTATACCGATTTCACAGATGGTTGATTTTTGTGAGTGTTATAGCCCTTTTCATGTTTGTTTGACCATACGTCCGTCTGCACATCTTGTGTACGCAACTAGTCTTTTGTCGCATTTTATTCATATTTGGTATCTTGGTTGGCCATGATCTGAGCATGCTCATATATTACCGATTTCACGGACGGTTGATTTTTGCGAGAGTTGTAACCCTTTTCATGTTTGTTTGACCATACGTCCGTCCGCACATCTTGTGTATGCAACTAGTCTTTTGTCGCATTTTATTCATATTTGGTATCTTGGTTGGCCATGATCTGAGCATGCGCATATTATACCAATTTCACGGATGGTTGATTTTTGCGAGAATTAAAGCCCTTTTCATGTTTGTTTGACCATACGTCCGTCTGCACATCTTGTGTACGCAACTAGTCATTTGTCTTTTGTTGGATTTTATTCATATTTGGTATCTTGGTTGGCCATGATCTGAGCATGCACATATACCGATTTCACGGATAGTTTATTTTTGCGAGAGTTATAGCCCATTTCATGTTTATTTGACCATATGTCCGTTCGCACATCTTGTGTACGCAACTAGTCATTGTCTTTTGTTGGATTTTATTCATATTTGGTATCTTGGTTGGCCATGATCTGAGCATGCGTATATTATACCGATTTCACGGATGGTTAATTTTTGTAAGAGTTAAAGCCCTTTTCATGTTTGTTTGACCATATGTCCGTTCGCACATCTTGTGTACGCAATTAATCATTTGTCTTTTGTCGCATTTTATTCATATTTGGTATCTTGGTTGGCCATGATCTGAGCATGCGCATTTATACCGATTTCAAGGATGGTTGATATTTGCGCCAACTGCCCTAGGAGGATTCCAACACTCTTTACACTCCTTTATGCCTCTACACCACATTAAGTTCCACTATAATCTAATACTTTACTACACATCAACTTTATGTAGAGCGAGTGGGGGTATCACAGCACGACAACGCGTAGTTTCATTTTTCCAGCTCTATCATGGAACAAATTTTTAACAGTAAGTGATTATTTGCCAGCAAATCTCCAGTTTTTGTTGAGTGGGTGATTATTATCAATGCTAAATGAGCAATATTTCAGCTATATCATGATGAAAGTTTTCTAGAGCGAGTGATTAATTTTATAGTGCTAGACATGTCCATCAATCTTTTCTCTTTATCCTGTGGTTCTGCATGCTTATGGAAGAAGCATCAAATACGAATTTTTATTTTTATAGTCTTTATTTTGACACGACCAGGGATTGAATGTACCATCTACCGCGCCTAAGACAACCACTCTATCCATTACACCACCTGTGCGGTTCAGTTTCTGTGGAAACATGTTTTGGTTGTTGTTCTTCAACTTTCAGTCTCTGCACAAATATATTATTTGGTTTTTCATCTGCCATGTGATTTATTATAGTTTAATGATTATGACTGAAGTAGAGATTTTTCATTGTTCAGCAAGGTGGGTGGCCTTTGGTTAATAGATAAATTAATTAGTTCAATGATCTCAGCTATTCTTACCTAATCACCTTATTCTGCAATCACTACTAACAATAGAGAGAGGAATAATGGGTTGTTTTTGTCCAAAGCACTTTTGGCTTCTTTTTAGGGAGGGGGGTGGGTGGTGTTAAAACATTTTGACACCTCCCAATATTCTTCTTTAATGCACTCTTCTTTAATGCACAAGAGTAGCTGAAATGATTGACCGAGAAATTTGGATGACTATTCAAAATAATGAACCAATGAAATTTCTCGTTTTTCTTAATGTCATACTCAATGACTATCAAATTTGATTTTTTGTTTAATTTACCATTTTGACTTTTTTTTTTTTTGGCAGATGTATTCAAAATTTTCCATTTCCCCTTTTTTATTACAATAATGGTGTGTTTGCCTTGAGTGAAGTAGATTGTGGGTTCAAACAAAGATTGCCTCAAACCAAAGACCACAAACAAGTGGTATTTGTTACTTCTCCGCTAAGTAAATAGCATTTTAGGAGAAAGAGCAAAGACTGGTTCGTTCGGAATCAGGATGATGTGTCAGAGTGAAGCAACATGTCTACCCACGGACTGTATTTTGTTTTAGCACTATACAAATTCAACTAAGCATGTTGGTCTAGTACAAAGCAGACATCACTGTATTCTCATTAAATGTAGCTTGCTCATTTGGCATTAAGCAATCACTCGCTCACTCACTCTAACAATAGTTTCTGTAATAGAATATTAAAATGTGAAATCTTCTTTTGTTGTGGTATTGTATTTTGGTGAGGGGAGGGTTACTTCCTAGGTATCAGGGACATACACTTTCCTTGTACTATGTATTGGAGAGCCATGTTGAGTATTTGTCCCGACTATTCTTGTTGTTCTCTCTGACTGTCTTCTTTGTGATCTCTTCATATATCCAAAGACACCACATATCACAACCCTGAACATCTCGCACCCTTCATGTATTTCATCCAATCTCTGTAACCAGACATTCTCATAAAATGAGCCAATCTAGGCATGTTGGTTGTTTGCTTGGGTTCTTTTTTTTGGGCGATATACTAAAATCTAGAATTAGTGTATTGTCAATAAACATCCAATTCGTTTTGATCATGGCTCAGTCCGTCTTATGCAGTATATATTGTGCACAATTTGTTTCGCAGATATCATGATACTACTACAAATATTGTACTTTTTAAAAATATGTCTTTGTCATGGCTTCTCAATTTGTGAATATTTCATGTCTCCCTTCTAGGATACATATTAGTAAGAAAGGATATGACTGTAAATGGACATGAAGCTAGTCCACTTTACACTTCAGACACAAATTAAAGTAAAGGAAGAGCTCTTTTATTGCTGTTCTACATTTGACAGTTACAATAGGGTCTTCAACAAAGAGCATGACTCATACCCCTAATATATGTGTGAAGCGGCCCCTAGCAGTTGAGTGGTGCTCATAGCGTTTTTGCTATACATTGTGGCTGTCATCGCAACACGATACTGTCATTATGGAGACGATTTAGACAATCTGGCAACACTAGAGACCGCAGATGTTCAGGTCGTCCACGTGTAACGTCATGTCGTCTAGATAACCACATAAGGCTGGTGCATCTGCGAAATCGATTCCAGACGTCAAGTCTCACTGCAAAAAGCATCACCGGATTACGACCGATCAGCTCTAGAACAGTCCGCAATAGACTTCGTGAACATAACATCAGGCCAAAACGTCCGCAATCTGTCCAATTATGCTGCCTAGACACCGTGCAGCTAGGCTGACGTGGTGTAGCAGGGTTTCCATTTGGCGTCGGTCATTGGCCGATAATTTGCATATATGACAGGAAATAATTTGACATTGCTGTCAAAATGACCGTTTGTTTCAAAATAAGTGGCCAAAAAGACTGACACATGCTACGTATGCATCGTACACATGATCGAGTATTCTCCAATTTATCCATAATTTATTTTGATTAAAACTAAAGTGAAACGCCAGATCAAACTTTTTTATTGTATCATTTATCGTTTTTCCATGCTTTGATGAAGTTCAAGAACATTGACAAAATTAGTCGCAATCTCAGAAACGCTTTAATGAACGAAAATATCAATATTTGAAATATGAGAACAAGAATCACTTCGGACCGGACACGTAGAAATTATCGGATATGAATTTGGCGCTAAATTTAAACTTGTCTTTTGTGTAAAATACGATAGAGGACTTGATTTAGGTTTTTTGGGAAATATTAAAACCTTTGAAATGGACCAATATTACAAGCTTTTTCCTGATTAAGACAAATGGTTGAAAAGATCCGCTAAAATTGTTATTTCTCTGTGAATTTAAATGTAAAAAAAAAGATCTACAAATTGTTTATTTCAACGTAGACTTTTTTGTCACCTATTTAGGGTAGCTTTCTCTTAAGTCTTTGACTCATTCCTCATTGGGGAATTTGATTTTAAGTTCTATTTATTTTCACTTAAGCTTAACTTTTTTTTGGAAAGAGATGGTGACCTCTGAAAACCTGTCCAAATATCATAATAAGTTTGAAACAAATGAATATTAAATTAAGCTCCAGCTGCATTAAATGAATCAAACCACACCTTAATATATCATTAAATGACCTATAAGTTTTAGGAAAATTAGGACACAATTGACCTATTGAATAAGTGCCTTTCAGGACAAAAGGTCTGAGGAATTTATATGAGTTAGGTCATTTGACCTTAGTATAATACAACCCAGCTGAAACCCTGGTGTAGACGTTATTTAAGATTCAGAATATAGGATTGGGCCAACATCCTGTTTACAGATGAATCCCGATTTCACCTAGACAGCAGTGATGGCTGTTCTCATGTTTACCGCCATGTAGGAGAACGATATGCAGACACTTGCGTCATTCAACGTCAATCATTTGGAGGCAGTGTTATGGTGTGGGGATGCATAACAGCACATGGCAGAACACCATTGGTTGTCGCTGGAAAACTGACAGGTATACGCTATCGGGATGAAATTGTTCAGCCTTTTGTCATTCCGTTCATCCAAGCTCAGGCCAACAACATCACATTTCAGCAGAACAACGTTCTACCACATGTTGGGTGAGTATCTGACATAGCAAAATGTTGATTTGTTACTGTGGCCAGCAGTTTCATCTGATCTTTCACCCATTGAGCATGTTTGGGATGAAATGGAACGACGGTTACGCCATCTGCCAAATCAGCCAGTGACGTTAGCGGAAATGGGTCTGGCATTGATCCGCCTTTGGAACAATATCCCACAAGCATTTTTCAACAACTTGGTTAGATCAATTTGTTGCCGTTGCCAAGCATCCATTGATGCAAATGGTGGCCACACACACTACTGACTGTTAATGTCTAAAGAGTCTTGTGTTGTTTAAGACATTTACCAAATGAATTCAATTGACGTTAAATGTTATTGGTCTGAATTTTTTGGTGAAAAATGCATTATTCGACATTATACTGTACACAATTAATAAATTTTATTTTGATATTGATTATTTTGATATTGATCTTTAATTGATTTTTTAGTAATGCACAGTTTCTTTTTTCCACTAGTATATATGATATTTATGGTTTTATTTGTTTAATGTTTCTTTTATTTGTGCATATAATCAGATTGTTTTATAGTCAGGTATGTTTTATTTCTAAATGGCTTGTAGGTGTCAAAGTTAATAATAAAATTTGTTCACGTCATGATATAGCTGAAGATACCAATGCCAATGGTGCAATCAGAATCGGTATATCGAAGAACAGACAACACAATGACCAAAAGAAAATGTAGAAAAGGACAAACAATGATCTATAAAATATATACAGGGCTCAATTATGTCTACCTAAAATGGTCGCCTGGGCTACCAAATTTCGGGGTTTTTTTGGCGACCAAAATTTAAATCTGGTTAATTCAGGTTGGCGACCGGAAATTCTGGATAATTTTCCATCATTGATTCGATTTTAGAGATCCTCATTTTTGCGCTTGAAAGTAAAGTGAAATCAAAGTAATTTAAAGCGTAAAATTGATATTGATCTGTATTAATGTGCTGTGTACATACGTAAACATGTGAAAATGTTCCAGCAGTTGAAATTTCAAGCTGTGTAAAGAGAAAGGGCGATAATAATGACTGTGACAGGAGCAAGTAAGCAATCAAAATCGTCGCCCATTAATGATGTTGAAATAGTACATTCCAGTCCGGCGAGTAAGGCTTGTAACTGTAAGAGTGAAACCAAAAGCAGACGTCACAGCGGAAAAAAATGTCAAAAGATTGTTGCAGGATTCATGGCTTTCCAATTTTGCCTGGCTCGTGTATGAGAATGGCCTAATGACTTGTAAGTTTTGTAAGATAATTATTCCAAGTATGGCCTGAAATTCCGATTTCTTTAATTAAAGCTTTGTAAGACTTTAAAGAAACCCTTAAAATCCACAGTAAGAACCAAAAGCATAAAGGAATAGTGATGAAGGGCCTGACGTGTACGAATATGACCCGGGCAAAAGATCTCGAAATATTTGTTTTTACTTTTTTACCATGTATTTTGGCTACCAATTTTTCTTTTCTTTGGCCACTAAAATTTGAGTTTGGCCACCAGATTTTTGGAGTTGGTGGCCAGCTTTCCACCAAAATTAAAATCTCACTTTGAGGCCTGATGCACATAAACATTAAGATCGAGTAACATGAACCCCACTTAAAACTTGGGGTGAACTTGGTTTTCTGGAAGGGTAAGCAGTTCCTCCTCCACTAGTGGTGTCCGTCGTTTTAATCTAGTTACAAAAATGGTGATAAGTCATGAATGAATGAAAGAAGGACCGGGAAGTGTTTACGACAAGTGGAACATATCTATGGTCATTTGTGACACAGATAGTCCATACCAGTCAACCAAATCTAATGTTGGTGATAAACGCCAATCAATCAATCAATCAATCAAAAATAGACTTCCCTGCTGAATTGGTCGAACTTCTGAAACATGCAGATGTAGAGGGCAAGAAATTTATTTGGAATCTACAGGTTAATGACAACACAGTCACAAACCTCACTAAATCAAGAGGGGTCAACTCAGAATCCCAACAAAGGTAAGTAGTTCCTGCTGCACATTTAGTAAGTTGCTTTACTTATGTTACAAATCTACTGAGAAGTCAAAAACAAGAAAAGAATGATGGAATTGTTACACATAGGTAGAAATGCAGACCTAAACAGGTAACTGGACACAACCTCATACCTCAATGAGAGTATGTCCATATAAATGGTTGGTAAAGTAACCTGTGCTGTTGACAAATATTTGTATACAGTAAAAGTGAGTCAAACCTACAACGGTAACTTAACCCTACACAACCTTGTACCTCAATCATGAGGGTTAGTAAATGGTAGGTATAGTAACTTGACAAAATTGCCTCTCCTTTTTACACAGAAGTAGGACAGACAGATATGAACATAGTATGAAATTGTTCCCCTACCATCAGAGAAGAGGTAAGAGTAAGCATTTCTACAGCATAGGTTACAAAATAGTACCTTATTCAGTGAAAAGTTGTCTGTAATAGACTTGTGGATAATGTTCTCATACAGAACTGGTCCATGTTTAGTAGTATTTTTCTCAGCAACTATCGATGGCAGAAATCTGATATTTGGTCACAAGCTTTATATTGATACCCCATATCGTGGAAGCGTTTTTTGACCCGTCAGATTCCCATTTCCTATTTGCCGAGGAGCAGGGGGTATCATAAGTGAGCATTAGCTCACAGTTCATCTTGTTTTTTTCTAAATTACACTGTATTAAATGATACATAGTTTCACAGTTACTTTTGGAGCAAAACATTTGACAGGCATGATGGTCACAAATGTTCCTCCCTATGAAACTTGCAGTCTTATTAAAAACAATATTCTTCATCAGTCATTAGGTCAGGTTGGTCATGTGACATACAGTTTCAAAATTATGCAGTTCATATCAATGGGGATTTTTGATGATAAGCTCCGCCCACAAATTTTGTCGGTAGTGTCTACCGCAAATTCTTCTTTAAGATTTAGAACCGTGGACTATTATTTAAAGGAATTGCAAACTTTCTAAAACAGAACAGGGTACACAATTGTACCTCTTTCAGATCTATAGCAGTGGATTATTATACCCCCCACAAACAAAGTTTGGGGGGGTATATAGGAATCACCCTGTCCGTCCGTCTGTCCATGTACTTTGTAAGCGCAACTCCTCCTAAACTGCTTATTGGATTTTTATGAAACTTTACACAGTTGTAGTACACAGCCTGCAGATGTGCACGAATGAATACCGTTGCTGTCTAAAATTTAGAAGGGGAGATAATTTAACTTGTACTTTCACGAAAAGGGGGGGTCGTGTAAGCACAACTCCTCCTAAACCACTTATTGGATTTTTATGAAACTTTGCGCATTTGTAGTACACTACCTGCAGATGTGCATGAAGGAATATGGTTGCTGTCCAAAATTTAGGAGAGATAATTCAACTTGTACTTTCACGAAAAGGGGGGCTGTGTACCTTGTAAGCGCAACTCCTCCTAAACCGCTCATTGGATTTTTATGAAACTTTACACATTTGTAGTACACTACCTGCAGATGTGCATGAAGGAATATGGTTGCTGTCCAAAATTTAAAAGAGGAGATAATTCAACTTATACTTTCACGAAAAGGGGGGGGGGCATGTACCTTATAAGTGCAACTCCTACTAAACTGCTTATTGAATTTTTATGAAACTTTACACAGTTGTAGTACACAACCTGCAGATGTGCATGAAGGAATACCATTGCTGTCTAAAATTTAGAAAGGGAGGTAATTCAACTTATGCTTTCATGAAAAGGGGGGTCGTGTACTTGTGGTGACCCCTAGATGTATGTTCTTGGTTAGTTTATTTTAGAGATGGGATGTTGTCTCTTTGACATAACTCCATATCCGTTCATTTTTCATAGGTAACTTGCTAATATACCTGTATTCCAAAGTTTGAGCATCATAGTATTGCAAGCGGGGGGTATCACAGTTCTAGTTAGCTCACCTGGCCATAGGACATGTGAGCTTTTGTCATGGATAAGCGTTCATCGTCCGTCCGTTAGCTTTTCACATTTAACTATACTTCTCTGAAACTGCTGAACAGATTTCAACCAAACTTGCCATACATGTTCATTGGATGGTCCTCTACCAGATTTGTGTTTTTGGTGTAGATCGGAAATTCAACATGGCTGCCAGGGCCAATAACATGTTCTGATTGGTTGAAACCTTGAAAATCTTCTTGTCAGAAACCACTAAACGAATTGAATTGTGACTTTGCAGGAATGATCATTGGGTGGTAATGTACTAAACTTGTGAATCGTTTGCCTACCGGAGATTCAAGATGGCCACCATGACTTGACTTGACCCTATGGAAAAAATGTTTAAAAGTCTAACTCTGAAACCAATAAGTCAATTTAAAACAAACATGGCATGAATGGTCCTTAGGTGGTCAACTTTCAAATTTGTGTGCAGTGACCCCGACCTCCATCCAAGATGGCTGCCATCAGCAAACATAGTTTTAACATAGGACCCTATGGGGAAAATGTTTAATTTTTTTTCCCTCTGAAACCAGTAAGCCAATTTAAAGCAAACATGGCATGAATGGTCCTTAAGTGGTCAATTTTCAAAATTGTGTCTGGTGACCCTGACTTCCATCCAAGATGGCTACCTCCAGCAGACATTTTTAACATAGGACGCTATGGGAAAAAATGTGTCATTGATGGTTCTTAGGTGGTCAACTTCCAAAATTGTACTCAGTGACCCCGATCTCGATCCAAAATAGCCACCGTCAACGGACATAGTTTTAACCTATGGGAAAATTGTTTAAAAGTCTTCTTCTCTGAAAACTAGTCTGCCAATTTAAAGCAAACATGGCATGGATGGTCCTAGGGTACTAAACTTTCAAAATTGTGTCCAGTGTCCACAACTTTCTTGAATTAATCTGTAGCAGACTTAAATCACATGTGGTACATTTTAATTTCGTGTCATTGATTTACAATAAAATATTTGTTTTGTCTAATTATCTTGTCGATTTTTCGTGATCTGTGATTTTCCTTAATTTATCCTGATCCATGATGAGACCATTCCTCCTCCAGGTATAGTTTTAACATAGGACTATATGTGAATATTGTTTTAACTATTTTCTTCTCAGAACCCAGTAAGCTAGTTTAAAGCAAACCTGGCATGGATGGTCAACTTTAAAAATTTGGTGAACCAGAACTGAACAGAATTGAACCAAACTTGCCAGAAATGTTCATTGGATGATCCTCTACCAGATTGGTGTTTTTGGTGCTGATTTGAAATTCAACATGGCTGCCAGGGTCCATAATGTGTTCTCATTGTCTGAAATTTTAAAAATCTTCTTGTCAGAAACCACCAAGCCAATTGAATTGTGACTTTGCAGGAATGATCATTGGGTGGTCCTGTACTAAACTTGTGAATCGTTTGCCGATCGGAAATTCAAGATGGCCACCATGACTCGACTTAGTTTTAACATGGACCCTATGGGAAAAAATGTTTAAAAGTCTTCTCCTCTGAAACCAGTTAGTCAATTTAGAGCAAACATGGCATGAATGGTCCTTAGGTGGTCAACTTTCAAAATTATATCCAGTGACCCAGACCTCCATCCAAGATGGCCACCATCAGCAGACATAGCTTTAACATAGGACCCTATGGGAAATATGTTTAAATTTGTTTTCCTCTGAAACCAGTAAGCCAATTTAAAGCAAGCATGGCATGGATGGTCCTTGGGTGGTAAATTTTCAAAATTGTGTCCAATGAACCTGACCTCCATCCAAGATGGCCACCTTCAGCAGACAGTTTTAACATAGGACCCTATGGGGAAAAAATGTTTTAAAATCTTCTCCTCTGAAACCAGTAAGCCAATATAGCAAACATGTCATCGATGGTCCTTAGGTGGTCAACTGCCAAAATTGTGTTCAGTGACCCCAATCTCGGTCCAAAATGGCCACTGTCAGCGGGCATAGTTTTAACACAGGACCTATGGGGAAATTGTTTAAAGGTCTTCTCCTCTGAAACCAGTCAGCCAATTTAAAGCAAACATGGCATGGATGGTCCTTGGGTAGTATACTTTCAAAATTGTGTCCGGTGACCACGACCTCCATCCAAGATGGCTGCCATGAGCAGACATAGTTTTAACATAGAACCCTATGGGATTTGAATGGTAAAACTTAGATGTATTCGGCATGCAGACATTCTTAAGAGGGCTTATTTATGTCAGGTGAGCGATACAGGCTCACCTGAGCCTCTAGTTATTTAAAGGAATTACAAACTTTTTCAAACACAATAGGGTACAAAATTGTACCTCTGCCTGTGTCTGGAAGTTTACAATTCTCGAACAATATTTCCCCATTGTGGGAAATATTAAGAGAATTGTAAACTTCCAGACACTGATCTGAGTAGAAACTACCTCAGCTATTGCAATGGCATATTTTGTATTGTAATTGTAAGCTACCTATGACTAAAAGATAACAATAGGTACAAAATTGTACCTCAGTAATTACTCTGAAATTTCAGTAACGGAACTGAATTTTTCTCTCGGAACTATTTTCAAAATTACACCTCAATCATGAGTGAACCAAATTTGTACCTCAACCATAACACTAAAATATTCTGTTCAGGAATTAACTTCCTCACATAAAAAAGTGATACAAAATTGTACCTCAATCAAGTAGTCTGCAATTGATAATTCCATGTTGTATATGTAAGTAAATGGTAAGCTTTCTCACTTTGTATTTATAAAATCGTAGTTATCTATAAAAAAAAAAAAAAATGAAAATACCAAAGGGGTAATCTATGCCTGAGGAAGGAGCACCTTAATTATTTGATATTTAATCTAAATAATTAACATGTTGTCATATCAGATGTTTAGTTATGTTACATTGGATTCTGTAATTTAAAAAAAAAAACTAAACACAATTCAAAGTAACTTGTATTATGTTGGGGAAGGGTTTGATTTTTCTATTTATTTTCTAAATTATCAGTCTATATGCATGAGGAAGGAGTGCCTTAATTATTTGATATTTAATCTAAATAATTAACGTGTTATCATATCAGATGTTTAGTTATGTTACATTGGATTCTGTAATTAAAAAAAAAAAATGTAAACACAATTCAAAGTAACTTGTATTATGTTGGGGAAGGGTTTGATTTTTCTATTTATTTTCTAAATTATCAGTCTATATGCATGAGGAAGGAGCACCTTAATTATTTGATATTTAATCTAAATAATTAACGTGTTATCATATCAGATGTTTAGTTATGTTACATTGGATTCTGTAATTAAAAAAAAAAATGTAAACACAATTCAAAGTAACTTGTATTATGTTGGGGAAGGGTTTGATTTTTCTATTTATTTTCTAAATTATCAGTCTATATGCATGAGGAAGGAGCACCTTAATTATTTGATATTTAATCTAAATAATTAACGTGTTATCATATCGGATGTTTAGTTATGTTACATTGAATTCTGTAATTAAAAAAAAAAACTGTAAACACAATTCAAAGTAACTTGTATTATGTTGGGGAAGGGTTTGATTTTTCTATTTATTTTCTAAATTATTAGTCTATTAAAAACTTATTTTATATCACATGTTTATCAGAATGTTATTTTGTTATGATACTTGTGAATTTAATTTTTTTTTTAAATATATTTATGATTTTTTGAAAACCATATTTGTAACAAATGACAGACTTGGACAGGTTCAGTCAGATAAATTAACAATTTAAAATCTAGTTCTATGGATATGACACTTATTTGAAGAGATATAATACAGATACATTTGATATTAATGGTGGAACATGTCTCAAAAATTGGTAACAGATCATGGACATTGATTAGATAGATATATACATTTTTGACAGGACTTAAATTCAGCAAGAAAATTAATTGCTTTAAATTTGAGAGCAATGAATGTTTGGAGAGATATATACATTTGTGACAGGATATACATTCTTCAAGGATATGGACTGGGCAAGATGCTAATTTAAATTTATCAAGGATATGAACCATTGAAGATTGCTTTGAGAACAACAGGTGTAACTTCACTGATTGGAGTGACATTTGTACATTAGTAGGATATGAACAGTATAATATGTCTAACAACAGCAGATACTATTCACTGGTTGGAGGGAATTGTGTAAATTATGAACATCTTTGACAGCAGATGTAAATCACTGATTGCAGTTGTGTACATTATGAGATATTTCTGATGGCAGCCCTTGTAAATAACAGAAGGTAAATAACTTTATATCTCAAATATCTGTATACTTAACCTTTTATTGAATCAGTTGCACAGCAATCAATTTGTGATTAGAATGTAAAAATGTAGAAAATTAAATTGTAATTTATATTTCATAACTTTATATTTCAATAAAAAAAATGAAGGAAAAAAACACCCACAATACCGCTGAAACTTTCGGAGAGAGCAAACTATTTTGTGCATATCTTTTTAAAGGGGGTAAATCATCAATTTCACCAGTAAAAGAGAAGCGACACACAAAAAATAGCTCTCATTTAGCATTATAGATTTGCATTAAACAGCAATTTGACACTTTCTAGACCAAAGTAAAATGAATCTACACTTACAAATTGATGAAACTAGCACCCATCACAATTCTGGGAATACCTACATTACATATTCTTGTACAGTGACCATTTTTAGTATAATATTTATGTTAAATATTTACACAATGCAACTTTTTAGTATTACTAAGAAGTGTTTATTTTTTAACTATTATAAATTGAAATTTATTTTTCAGTTATTCAAGGTTTTCAGTTATTCAAGCTTTGCTACAGTCATATATTGATATGGACATATTGTTCAAGATTGAGGTAAATAGATAAATTAAATTGTTAATATATTGAGATTGATAATGTTGTTCTAGTCTTTAGAGTTTGGGTTGTCAAACCTTGAAAGACGAACACAATCCACGGAAATAAAAATATGTCAGTATTTTAAATACAAAGAATGAAAGCCAAATGAGCAATATTTCAGCTATATCATGGTGACAGCAAGCTGTCTCGTCACTCAGACATATGATCTTGATTCAGAGCCTCTTTCTCCCTTGTGCTACATGTTTAGTGGAGAAGCAACAAATTCCAATTTATGGGCTCTAACCCACGATCGAGGCAAGCACACTAACAATTACATCACCAATGTGCTTTATTATAAATACATAATAGCATCCTATGACAAATATGCAAAATAAGAAATGGAAACAGCAATATCTTCACCTCTGTCAAGCTTTGAAAGCAAATCAGAAATAAAATGACTTTATGGTGTCATCTTGTATATTATATAAACACTACAGGATACAAATAAATAAAGCAAATATTTATAGATTAAAGGTTTACAGAGCCAAACTAATATATTTTATTTCTTTTCAGTTGTATGAAGTTCTTATATTATGTGATAACAGACATGAGATGACAGACATATACTGCCTCCAACGTCAAGCTGTTTAGAGAAACTTTATGACAGGTAGATAATATTTTTCATTGTTGCGTATTATACATTTAATGAAGAGAATTATTGTAAACGGGTCATCACAAATTCCACCTATATCAACAAAACAAAGACATATATACCTCTCACTGCTACCACATATTCCGATGGAAATCCAAGTCCTGCCTTAGGACAGGCACAATTGTAGCAGGGTTACACACGTTATTATTTAAGAGATAAAATGGATGAAATGTAGGGACTAACAGAAGAAAAAAATGGAAATGAACAGTATCCAACACTGATTAAGCCATGGCATTGTATATTTAAGAAATAATTCATGGGGGCTTGAATATATACTGATTTTACCACAGGTTGGCCCTTTATGCCAAATATTTTACCCTGAGCGATAGTGGTAAAATCAATATATATTCAAGCCCCCATGAATTATTTCTATTCTAATAGGACAAATACGGTATTTATTTTTATATAACTGCCAAAGCAAATTATGACATTGCCGATCAGCTGATATACCAATATACACATATTTTACCACAGATTTGGACCCAAAGCATTTGAAGGACGTCATATTAGAATATCTATTATATGAACTGACATGCTGATATTGTGTATTGAAGGTCATTATTTCCACCAATATCAACAAAGGAAACGACTACCTCTCGCCTAAAATCAATGAACAACACAAAAAAGAAAGTAGAAAGGACATGCCTTGGGACAGGCACAAATATGTGGAGGTGTTAAACTGGTTAATAGGATCTCCATCCCCCCTTTGATAATTGGATTTTTGATAATTTAATGTACATAAAATGATGTATAAATAATTATAAATATGCTATTGTTTTGTATTATAGAGATAACAGATATCCTTAAAGTCTTGAAGATTGCCAATTTCATTTACTGCCTAATGTCTGGAAGATTGCCAATATCATTTACTGCCTAAAGCTGGAAGATTGTTAATATCATTTACTGCCTAAAGTCTGAAAGATTGCCAATATCATTTACTGCCTAAAGTCTGGAAGATTGTCAATATCATTTACTGCCTAAAGTTTGGAAGATTGTTAATATCATTTACTGCCTAAAGTCTGAAAGATTGCCAATATCATTTGTTGCCTAAAGTCTGGAAGATTGTTAATATCATTTACTGCCTAAAGTCTGAAAGATTGCCAATATCATTTACTGCCTAAAGTCTGGAAGATTGCCAATATCATTTACTGTCTACAGTGTGGAAGATAACTTTTTGTTGCCTGGAAGAATGCCAGATAGAATAGAAGAATTCTCTGTAATCAGAAGGAATTTCAATGCAACAAAATCTAAGTTGATTAATGATATTTGTATTTAGACTTATTTTGACTTATGATTCATTGAATGTTGTTTAAATCCATTGATGCAGACAGATAGATATAAGTTTATTTTGTAAAGGGACCAATTTATAACATTTCTTTAATTGGTCAATATCTTTATTTGTTACAAATATGTATTTTTTTTATTGTATGTCAGAATATGTATTCGAGTTATTCTCCTTTATCCTGAGGTATTTTTTTTTTTAAAGGCATGAAGCTTCCAGGATGCATTACATATAAAAATCATGAAATTATTATTTTTTTAAAATAATTTTTGGAGGGGTTAGGGTTTATGGTGTTTAATGCCACTTTCAACAATATTTCAGTTATATCATGTCATTCAGTTTTATTGGTGGAGGAAACTGGAGGATCTGGAGAAAACCTCGCGCAAGTCGCTGACAAAATTTATCACATTATATTGTATCGAGTTCACATCACCATGAGTGAATTCAAACTCACAACTATAGTGGTGATAGACACTGATTGCGTATGTAGTTGTAAATCCAACTACCATACAATTGCGACTTCGACAGTCCCATATTGTACCTCTGTAATTGCATCGGACATCATAGTGTGATATGTGGGAACACTTCTAATTTCATTCCTCTTAATCATGATTTTGATTTTTCTGTAGAATTGTATTTTTGTGTTGGGAAGGGCAGTTTCTTTATATCAACACTAATCAAGTTTTATGTTTAGTCCTTTTGTAAATAAATGTTTATAGCTTATATAATCAACTTGTTCAGTTGTAGAAGTAAAAAAGTTAAACGTGACCATTCAATGAAGTTATTCATGATTGACTGGTGTACAATTAAAATTAGATGGTTTCTTTTCAGAATTTTTTTTGAGCTATATATATCTAATAACATCCAATAATGGGTCATGTTAGGTGTCACATTTTAAGCCAACCAATCAGCAACCAGTGTACCAAATCTTTATGTATTAAAACCAACAACACACTCAGTCACTGAGAAGGGTTGTCTTGTTTGTTGATATATTTAATTGTTGTATATGATTGAAAGGTGAAAGACAGATTACCTGACATGACCACACAGAATGTTGTTAGATGTTGGTGTATCTCAAAAGAAATGAATAAAGATGCAACAAACATATAATTTTAATTGGGCATTGTTTAGTTATAACTAATTGAAATTAGAAGCTGATCTTTTGTAGTTAAGTAGTGCAATATGAAAGGGTGATGCCTGACAATTTGTTGTTGAAAAGATCAAAGTGGCTGAGCAGCAGCCTTTTATTAATGTTTTTGTATATTACCTCCCATTACTGTAAGTTGGTTGAAATCGAGAGCTTATATTTTGTAGTAAAATAGGTCGTGAATAAAGTGTTGATGCATGAGCAATTCAAGATGGTTGAACGGCAACCATATTGATGTTTTGGTATGGTCCACCTGTAACTTGAAGATGGTTTGAGATCATGAGCTTATAATTTGTAGTGAAGTAGTGTTTAATGAAGGGCTGATGCATACAATATATTTTCTTGAAAAGTCAATATGGCTGCATGGTGGCCATTTTGATGACATTTTATTAAGATTTTCTGTATTTGGTCATCTGTAAATGGATGGTTTGGTTTTATGGTGTTGAATGTCCCTTTCAACAATATTTCAGTTATATCATGGCGGTCAGTTCTGTCGGTGGAGAAAACCACCGACCTGTTGCAAGTCACTGACGAACTTTATCGAGTACACCTCGTCATGAACGGGGTTAGAACTCGCAACGTTAGTGGTGATGGCCACAGATTGCACATGTAGTAGTAAATCCAACTACCATATGACCACGACGACCCCTACCCTGTAAATGGGATGTGGTTTGAGATCATAAGGTGATATTTTAGTAGGAAGTGCATTTTTTTCTTTAAGAAAAAAAACAAGATGGCAGATTTGTGGCCATTTTGATAACAATTTTTTTATGTTAGTATCACTTTGTAATACTTATATTTTTTACAAGTAGAACCTGTTATCTAGATTCTTGTAATTGATTGTTACACAAAGAATTTTTTCACATGCACAATATTTTTGTCTTGATCAATGTGTTAATTTTTATACAGTTGAACCTTGTTATTAATGAACTCGTCATTTCCTCTGATTGCTTGAAGTTAACATTATTTTCTGATAGTAATAGCTAGCAAAGTTTTAAGGAATTCCCATTTAATTCCCCCTACATTTCAAATCTTTTTTAAGTCAAAAAGGGAAATTCAAATCTTTTTTATGTCAAAAAGGGAAATAACTCTTTCAAAAATGCTATAATGATATGCAAATCTCCATATAGGAAAACACAAGAAATGTAGGAGGAATTAAATGGGAATTCCTTAAAGCTTTGCTATCTAGCTTATGACCACGACCATATTAGAGGTCGATAGAACCAGATTGGAGGGACTTATTGTTCTCTGAGTATGTTGTAACAAAGATGTAAATTGCCTTTGTATGGGAAATGCCTACATTTTTTCAACTTCCAGTAGATGGCAACAATAATATGTATATAATGTATGGATTATTGGAAATAAAATATAATTGGTGATGTCTTTTTTTTATTTTAATTATTTGATTATATGACAAATAACCACAACAGCGCACAACACTACTGGCATACTTGAAATGTGCAAAATACACAAGAGAGACTGATGGAAATTGCATAACCTGGTTTGTGATGAGCACAATTAGGTAGGGTTACAGGGGCTTCTCATGAAAATCAAAAAGAAGATAGCCAGATCCTTTAATTTCAAGTTTCACTAAATAGATGATGTCCTTTCACTAAATAATTCTAGATTTGGTGATTTGTTGATCACACTTATCCCATTGAGGTTGAAATAAAGGATACCACAGATACAGATAGGTCTGCTTCAAAACTTGACCTATGACTCGAAATTGAGTGAGGGGCAGTTAAAGAAACTACGACAAAAGACATGATTTCAATTTTCCCAGTGTGAACTTTCCATTTATATGTAGCAACATTCCAGCAATGCCTGGATCTATATCTCTCGGTTGATTCGATATTCCAGAGCTTGTGGTTCCTATCTGGATTTCCTATCAGGGGTATAAAACGGTAATGGTTGACAATATTAGTTCCCACAACAACAATAAACCACACCAAAAGTGCAAAGAAAAACACAAGAAAAGCTGATAGAAATTGTATATCCTGGGTGGTAATAGGCACACAAATTATCTGCACTGAAAGGTCACAAGATCTGATAATTGCTTCGATCAAGAGAATGATTCAACTTGCTGTGATGCAAACACCTCTTGCCAGAGGACATGTTCTAATGGAATGACCTCTTTTAAAACAACCACCTCTTTTTAGAGGACATGTTCAAACACAATGACCTCTTTGGAGGACATGTAACAAAGGAACAGTTGAAACCTGTTTTGATGCAACCACCTCCATTCAGAGGACACCCTGAACTGACAATTACTAATCTCTCATGAACAGGTAGGTGGAACTATTTGGACTTGGACAAACTAAAGCATAGAAAGTTAAGCCTGATGTGTTTGGGGTTCACACCTATGAACGTCCCCCCTATGCTTAAATGTCCATGTCCGAGTGCATTTAGGCATAACCAAATGTCAGGAGTTGCATTTGGCGGCCATGTCCCTTGGGTACTATGCTCTGTGTACCTTGACTAGGGGGCAGTGGGGAAGGAACAGGTGTCCGCAGCTACACTGGGGTCCTATATTCGGGGTGTCGTGATCCCCTTAGTTGAACTACCACGCAGGTGTAGTTTTACAAGGGAGATCGACCTAAATGCCAAGAGCTGCATTTGGGTCACTGGGGGAGGGGCAGGGTGGGGAAGATAAAAAGAGTTGCATGGAGATGTCAGTGGTAAGTGTGAATTCTTTGTTGAGATACTTTTATATTAGCTAGTCTATTCTGTTTAGCTGAAGCTACAAATAAAAAGTACAAATAATTTGTTGAATGGGAGATCCTCTATAAAAATTCCTCATTTTGTATAGGATAAACATAAACAAATTCATTCATATCAATATCTAATGTGAGACCTGTTTTAAGAGGTCACCTTTAGGACAAAGAAACAGTCAAACCTGTATTAAGAGGTCACCTTTAGGACAAAGAAAAAGTGGTAAAAATTAAATTCATATGAATTGTTCTATGACGGGACAAGAAAATGGTGACCTTTTAATACAGGTGACTGCTTAATAGAGTTGACCACAGGGGCGGGTTTGACTAATGTTTACATAGAAAAGGAAAAAAACTAGAATAAGCATGAAAGCCAGCCTGGACAAAAGAAATTATCTTCTCTTAAAGCACAAGAACAAATAATAATTGTGTGATCCACTCCAAAATCTCTTATTTAATCTGACTGGCCAAAAGCATGTCCTCTGTAAGATATTCTAGAAAGGTGTCGTGCACACTAAATTAGATATCTACTTTTTTATTTGAGATTCTTGTTACTGATTGGCTGAAATTATAAAAATAAATCTCCCCTCAATCTACTTTCAGAATTACAGGTACAAATTATTTGTTTAATACCTAGTACAAATGATGTATGTGAAATCTTCTACAAACATTCCTCATTTTATATTTACCTCTTAAAAATGTGGATGCTATGGCAAATTCTTTCTTTTGAATGGCTAAGCATTTTTTTAAGTAATTTTTCATTTATTAATGTAACTTTAAAGTTCTGTTCTGATACAAGTCCCAATGAATTATAATTTGATACAAATGATGTTTGTGTAAACACTGAAGAACTTAAGAAAATTAACAAAAATGTTAATTAAGAAGTAATTATTACCAGTTTGCTTTTATTAAAAAAAAAGAGTTTGTAGATACCAAAGGGGTAATGAAAATTATGTTAAAAAGAAATTTGTTAGATCGTATGGTAGTGGGATTTACAACTACCTATGCAAGTCAGTGCCTATTGCCACTGATGTTGTGAGTTCAAATCTTGATCAGGGCAAGGTGTACAACATTATGTGATAAAGTTTGTCAGTGACTTGCAACAGGTCAGTGGTTTTCTCTGGGTCCTCCGGTTTCCTCCACCAGTAAAACTGACTGCCACGATAAAACTGAAAGACCATCAAAACAAACAAACAAAAACATAATTTGTTACATTTCGTGTTAAGATTATTAATATATATATATATGATTCCATTATATGTTGCATATCATTAATGGACTGGTCGATTGACCGAAGTTTGTCAAGGTAATGAGGAATAGTTTTTATCAATGGCTGATGCAATCGGGCAATTAAGTTATCGTCCATCAATTTTGGATCCATCACAAATCTCAACAATCAAACAGTTACAGTAGCTATTACAAGGACTGTTGCACACTGTTATGCTTGACTGCTCACTCTACTGGATTTGCTACAGGCACTTCAATAAAAAATGACTGCGCTAAGCTAGTTTTATAGGCTGCAGCCTCTATTCAAAAAGGGAGATAACTCATTTTATTTACATTGCTCATGATAAAAACTCTTCCAAATTAAAGGACAATCAACAAATCAATGATGTAATCCAGGTATGTTTTATATTAGAGGGTTACCACCAGAGAGGACCAACACATCCAAATGAGGATACAGAAAGATCCTACCCAGAGGGCTTCCATCAGAAAGAATCAACACATCCAACAGAGGAGGATACAGACAGATCCTACCCAGAGGGCTTCCATCAGAAAGAACCAACACATTCAACAGAGGAGGATGCAGACAGACCCTACACAGAGGGCTTCCATCAGAAGGGGCCAACACATCCAACAGAGGAGGATGCAGACAGACCCTACACAGAGGGCTTCCATCAGAAGGGGCCAACACATCCAACAGAGGAGGATACAGACAGACCCTACTCAGAGGGCTTCCATCAGATGAGACGACCACCAAACCATAAGAAATCAAAAGAGGAAACCGACAGACACTACATCAGAGAGGAACCAGCAGCCCCAGACCAGAGATTATCAACAGACACAACAACTGAGCAAAATACATTAATAAAGGTGATTTATTGTAAAACAGCTTACTTAATTAGGTTAGGTTTATACAGGATTCCGGTTTATTCAGGGTTTGGTTAAGATGGGTGTATATATATAATATATGTACATTGTCTGACAATATAATATTTATTTGTATGAGCTTTAGAAATGGGAATAAAAGCAAGCTTCTGGTGAGTACAAAAGTATCATCCCCTATTGACCATTGGGATATGTATTCATCGGTACATTCGTCATGTAGCCTGCCCGAGTCGGGTCAATTTCCGATAAAGTTTGTGTTTAGCTTATATTTTGGATATACAGTGGAACCTGTGCGATCTGACATCTGAGTTTTAACTAATTAATTGGCAGGTAATTAGAGGCTCATTAGTAATGGTTAAAAGTAAGTTTACAAAGAATATATATGTAATAATCAAAATTTACAGTTAACTGTTTTCACTTTCTTTGTAAAGAACATGGCTACAACCATTATCTGATATATTATGAAGTTGTTCTAAGCTTGTGTACACAAATAAATTATGATTTGAATTTATTGGTTAGAGACTCATTAATAAGGGTTAAAGTAAGTTTACCAAGAATATAATAATTAAAAATTTTCTTTGTAAAGGGCATGGCTACAACCAAAAATTATCTGATCAGATTATGAAATTGTTTTAAATATATTAATTGTGTATCAATTAAATATTAAATGTATTTTCATCTACATTGTACACAATCCCTTTACATTGTAGTTCCAATTATCTAAATCTTCCTACATAATCAAACATACACAATTTCTTCTCTTGTTAAATTTGGGCAAATGTCTGTTAACTAAAAAGAAAACCTGAGTTTTCCAACACCCTGTACAATCCGACACATTTCTCTGGTCCCTTGGTGTGTCGGATTAGACAGGTTCCACTGTTATTCATTTTCAGTATAATTGTCTTGAGTTGCAGGCTGAAATGGTGTATGACCAATTCCAACATACAGTCGACTATTATATATTCCATACAATTGAACACTGACACTATGTAGATAGTTTTTGTCTCTATGCTTATTAATGTCAAGCAATTACTTTCTTTTTCCTTTCATAGTCTTTTCATTAGGGACCGACCATTTAACTTGAAGGGGGGGGGGAGGGGTTATGGTTTTTTGTTTCATTCAGAATTTTTTTTTAACACAAGAGTTAGAATATTTATTTTTTTGTTGCGAATTTTTTTTCCAGAATTTAACATTAGGTTATATAACAAAAACTCTGAATCAGATTATTTTTTTTTTCCTCCACCAAAATCAGAATATTGGGAATCAGAATATTTTTTTAGAAAAAAAACATAATCCCTCCCCCCCCCCTTTCAAGTTAAATGGTCATTCCCTTAATGTTCTGTGTTTCACACATAACTTTATTTCTTCTTTTTTTTGTAGACTTGATGCACTAAGAGCAGGAATATTGCAGCAAAGAAGTATTTTCGTGAAACTTCTGTATTTTATTGGTGAAGAACTCATTTTGACATGAACTGAGGTATTTATTTTTTATGGTTTATGTCTTTTCTCTAGCTCTTTTTATAGAGTATGCATTTATTGAGATATGTACCTACATTTGGTGCTTTTTAATTTTTTTTTACTATTCCAAGGGCCCGGGTGGCTCATTGAGTTAGGTAGTTGGATTACCTAACAACTCATACAAGACTATCACCAATACGGCATGGGTTCGCACCCAGCTTTGTAAATTACAAAAAGGGTGTACTTGACTCGCAACTGCAAGTGATAAAGTTTAACAGTTGCTTGCCCATGGTCGGTGGTTCTCTCGCGGTACTCCAGCTTCTTCCACCACTAAAACTGGTCGCCATGCTATGGCTGAAATATTGCTGAAAGTGGCATAAAACACAAAAAATCAACCAATCAATCAATATACTATCCCAACCATTTTCTTTATTGTCTAAATCCCACAATAATAGACCCTCACACTGTGGATAGGCTTGCCTGTGCTCGTATAACATGTAATTCCACATTTCCTCTATTTTTATGCAAACTGTCCTATGTAAATGTTAATCAGTTCTGAAATTTAAAAAATAGTCATTAAATTATCCTTGAATTAATGCCAATTTATATGACCGGATAAAGGTGAATGTTTCACATTAAACAGCTTATCGTACCACTTTTCGCCTTTTGAGAACGAAAATTACCATCAATTTGTTATTTCTTTGCAAGCAAATAATTTGACCTCGCTTTCTCCGTATGCAACTGACCTTACTAGTGACAGGTAAAAACGAATAATTTGTATTTTGTCGCTTATTAACTGCAAACTTGCATGGTTCTTTGTCCGTAATTAACGCCGACTAAAAGCAGATTCACAGAAATAAGAAGTAAGTGCATTGTTGTACTGATTTAATGACGATTCGGCAAACTCCGTAAACAATGCCGATAATTAATAAGATGGCGTCCATTTCTTGATCGATCTCAAAACACGAGCAGTTGCACCTTTTTTTTTCTCCAATGCGTGTACATTTCATAACATTTATAAGTTACTGAAACACGTTTTATTAAGGCATCAATCATATCTGATAGTTTTTATGGGTAACAAAAATTTACGATTTTGGCAGATAATGCCCCTTTAAGAAAAATGGATTTTTTTTATCTGTGTTAACTATATATATATATCAATATTTTATACTTTGAATTAAACATATTGAGCATGCAATTTCTTTGCAGGAAAAGGGTGAAAAAAGGGGGGCATCACGTTTAAGATAACGAAGTAAGAGAGGATAATCCATTAGTTATAGCAAACAATTTCTTGAACTGAAATTGAAATAAAAAACAGTAGGATAAATGTTTCTAGAAAAAAAGCTGGCTTTTATATGTAGGATAATTTAAATGAATACATCTGTAAGACACTCACCATTTCAGATGTACTTTAATCGAGTGCTGAGGTTCTTAGTTATTATTTTTTATATTAGATTTATTTTTCTTATTTTTGGTGTTTTAACGCCACATTCAACAATATTTCAGCTATATCATGGCGACCAATATTAGTGGTGGAGGAAGCCGGAGAGAACCACCGACCATGGGCAAGCAACTGGTAAACTTTATCACTTTGGCTGCGAGTCGAGTCCACCCTTTTTTGTAATTTACAAAGCTGGGCGCGAACCCATGCCGTATTGGTGATAGGCTTGTATGAGTTGTTAGATCCAACGACCTAACTCATTGAGCCACATGGGTCCCGTATTTTTTTATATTTCTTATATAAAGAAAAAAATTAACTCAATAAAAGTTATATAATTTTCAATTTTTTTTTACCTCAATGGAAAAAATAAGTGGTCGTCGGTTTAAAAATATAACTTAGATTTCACCTGCATCTATGAATCACTTGAAACAGAGACACATACCAAAGTCATAACATGCATTGGTGCATTACATTTGTGCACAGAAAAACATGACATTTGGACGTTTGGACTTTTCTTTGAAGTAAAAACAGATTAGGTATAGGTATAGATTAATTCAATAAGTCTTGTGTACTACACTACCCTCTGTCCAAGTCCCCTGCTAACCAATAGTAAAGTGGATGTTGGATTTCAAACAGGATAAGAACAACTGTTTCCTTTTTTTTTTGGACAATCAAAAAAAAATCTGTCTTCCAAACTGACTACATTCATTTAGTATATACTGAGTAGATTTTATAATTTGCCATCACATAAACACAGTTAATACAGCTAAATCAGATTAAATCATTTTTTTTTTCATTTATTTAAATTATGTATACATAATACATTAATACATGTATGCAAAAACCCTGTAAAAATGTTTTTTGAAAATAGGTTCAGAAGTGGTCAAATTGATTATTTTGGGGTTCAGAAAGAGGTTGGTTGGTTTATGGTGTTTAATGCCACGTTCAACAATATTTCAATTAATATATCTTGGTAGTCAGAATGAGATAACATGGCATTCAAATAGAAGTAAAAACAAATAAATGAAACATGTACACTAATATCTGTCCAGCCAAATGCATTTTGTTGTTTTAGTCCATGCATATTATATTGTTTGTGTCTTTCAGGTGAATCATAGGCAATGTGCCAACATGCATGTTACCTGGAACACTCCTTCCTAAGTATAAACATTTACAAGTAAATTGTTCTTTTTTTAAACAAGAAAACATTTTTTTCATTGAAGTAAGAGTTTAACAATTATTACTTGCTCTTACCTCTGATGTTTGTTTTTTAAATAAATTTTTATAATTAAAGACACAAACAAAAACCGAACAAAACAAAAAAGAATTTCAGTATCAGTGAGTGCCTAGCATGCCGTATTCATTTAAATTATTTTGTCGAAAAATTATTCTAATTGTTTTTAATTTATATTTGATTTTAAGATATTATTTGCTATATAGCAAATCACTACCTCACCGACACCATTACCTGTCTTTTCTGCAATAGGAATTGCACCCATACACAAAAGTGATTTGCTTTTACCTAGCATGGTTGATATTACATTTATATAGTGATTTTTTTTTTTAAAGTATTTACATTTGTTTATTATGTTCATAAACCTATAGTGAAAAGTAAACTTATAATAGTGGAAGTCGAAAATATCCTCCTGCAAAAACGATAACTCACAAGATAATGTGGAATAACACTTGGCTGAAACCGTTCTTGGATAGTCCTCAACAAAATTAATATTTTTTTGTGTAGATCGGAAATCAAAGATGGCCACCATGATTGACATAGTGCCCTACATGAAAATTAATAAATTTCAAAATCTAAGCTCTTGATTGACCCAAACCTGTACAGCAATAATCATTGGATAGCCCCTTAGAGTGTCATAATTTTTCCTATTTGTCAAAATTTCAAGATGGCTGCCACTGCATGACATAATTTAACATAGGACCATATGTGAAAATAAATAAAATGATTTTTTTAGATATGACTGAGCACAAATAGACCATTTAAGCTTTTCTGAGTTTGATTCTAAAATTATACATTCAACAAGTGTTTAAAGCTGGCGAACATTTCCCCTTTCATGCAAAGTTCAGTGAAAATTATATGTACCGGTTATTTATCCAATGATTTGTAAAAAAAATTATGTAGCAACTTCTGAATTTTCTAGTTGCTATAAAACTAACCTCAAATTCTGTTACAAGGTTCAATTATTTACAAATTATACTGAAAGTCCTTTCCATTGCCTTTGCTAGCTTTCACCATACCCCCACTCCACTGCCTCTTGGAGCGATTATTTGTTGTCACTCATCAGGGGGACAATGACATTAACTAGACCTCGTACCATTTTGCCAGTCATAAGGGAAATTCAAATAGTTTGTATGAAAAAGGAGGTGTCAAATCATAATACGAAAAGCCTGACTGACTGGCTCATAGTGGGTAGTGTGTTTGTGGAATACCACACTTCCTGCATGTTAAAGACCTCTTTTTTAGAATTCAAGTAAAGAGTAAATACAGTCAAACCTGTATTAAGAGGCCACCTTTGAGACAAGGAAAAAGTCACCTTATAAGACAGGTGACATCTTAAAAGAAGTTCAATTCTTATGACTTTTTCTATGACAGGACAAGAAAAAAGGTGATCTTTTAATACAAGTGTCTGCTTAATAGAGGTGACCACATAGTAGCAGGCACAATAGACTAAATTGTTTGTCCTACCTTTCCAGTGGCAGTTAAAAGTTGTTGATCAATCCCTTCCTTCATTTCTATATGCGTGAAGGTTTTATATATTGCTGAGCTTGTTCTCATCCTAATAATATCTGAAATTCTGCTCGTTGGACATAATTAAAATATAGATAGCAAATTTAGTG
Organism: Bathymodiolus septemdierum; assembly: GCA_963383655.1. Classification (NCBI taxonomy): domain Eukaryota; kingdom Metazoa; phylum Mollusca; class Bivalvia; order Mytilida; family Modiolidae; genus Bathymodiolus; species Bathymodiolus septemdierum. Next base: position 87,230,583 of record OY726517.1, on the reverse strand, counting down.
TGCACAACACATCTCCAGAACAACCCCCACCAAGTACGCTCAAAATCAAAAGATTCAAAAACCAAATAATTTAATGTTTTGGGAGCAATAAAACCAAAGGGCCTAAACAGGATAGCCAAAATTGGCTACAGTAACCTATGCATGAGGGAGGGGACCCTTAGTAATTAATAATGAATCAATCAACCCATTTGTAAAGTGCTTTTCTTAAAACTATAAAACTGATTGAACCAAAACTGAACATTTATGATAAATGGATATCAAACAAATAATTTATAACCAGATGAATAATTTTAATACCTCATATGTGAAAGTATACAATATGGCATATCTAATAGTTACGCATTGGTCAGATGATTTGATATTGTCATTTAAAAACTAAAAGTGAAATGCTGAAAAAATTTAAAAGATGAATTACCTCCCTTTTTTGATAATTTCATGTCGTAATATAATTCAAGTTACAGATAGTGTAATATTTTGTTAATTGCTTGTTGAAGACTAATTATAATTTATATTTATCTTAATTAAAATACTTCGTATAAACAAATGGGACAACTTTTGCTCTCATCATTGATTATCATTTGTGAATGATGTACTGATGATACATGATTTTTTGAAAAATTAATCATTAAATTTATAGATTTGCTGTACATATACAAAACTGTATGTAAAGAATAACTAATCTAAAATTAAGGTATTGTCAATATAAGTTAGTTACCTCCCTTTCCTGATAATTTTGAGCAATAATAAACATGAATTTATGGTATATTCTGACTCCAAAATGAAATTTTTTCATCTTTTTATTTTGAAATAATCAGAATTTACTAGATTTTTACAATATTTTAATCTAAGTTTATGATTTTAAAGAAATTGGTTTTGGACACTTAAGACTTGACCATTTTTGTCTTGGTGAAAAGCAAATTTTTCTGAAAGTTTTAAAAACAATAACTGCTATTATATATCTCTTATTGGTTTCATTTTTTTGTATTGCGGATATTGCATATAGGCCTTTAAAGGAATAATATAGAAAATAGTCTTCTATGTGATTTTATAGTAAAAATTATTCATTTAAAATGCTGCCCATTCTTATACAACTATTGTGGCTTTAATCCCTTTTTCATAGTAATTTTTAGAATATTTCTTTAAAGTAAAACATATTAATTTTCTATATTCTCATAGAAATGATAATAGTTAGTAGGTATATTTAGAAATACAGCTTTAATTGTTTATTGAAAATAATATTACAGTGTCATAATATGCCAGTAAATGTTTTTTGTCTACAAAATTACTGCAAAAAATGACTGATCGAAACTTTGGTCAAGCATATCTCGAAAACTACATAATCAATCATTTTGAAATTTTGCATGCTTGTTTACTGTATTTCTTTGTATCCATAACTTTTTCATTATTTTTCAGCAACAACAGCTAAGAAAGACCAGACTTCTACCACCATAGATACCATGAAGGACAAGTGGCCCACACAAGAAGTAGACCAAGACCAACTAGCAATCAACAGACAGAAAACATACATATACTTTTTAAGAAAGCGAATCAATGGGCCACGCAGATTGTTGTTATTGAGAATTTAATTCAACTTTAAAGAGCATATTAGAGGAAATCAATAGATTTGACAGCCTCTGCACCAGTGGAAACTTAGTACAAGATGACATACTAGTATAATGTATACCAGAGGATTACCATAAGAGGAGACCAACAAACATTACACCAGAGAATATCAAAGCGAGAAGACCAAAAGACTGGCACAAGAGAGTTAACATCAGATCTTAGATCAGAGGCTAACCAACAGACTGGCACAAGAGAGTTAACAACGGATCTTATATCAGAGGCTAACCAACAGACTGGCACAAGAGAGTTAACAATAGATCTCAGTTCAGAGGCTAACCAACAGACTGCCACCAGAGAGTTAACAGCATATCTTATATCAGAGGCTAACCAATAGACTGGCACAAGAGAGTTAACAACAGGTCTTAGTTCAGAGGCTAACCAACAGACTGGCACAAGACAGTTAACAGATCTAAGTTCAGACGCTAACCAACAGATTGGCACAAGAGAGTTAACAACATATCTTAGATCAGAGACTAACCAACAGACTGGCACCAGAGAGTTAACAACAGATCTTAGATCAGAGGCTAACCAACAGACTGGCACCAGAGAGTTAACAACATATCTTAGTTCAGAGGTTAACCAACAGACTGGCACCAGAGAGTTAACAGATCTTAGTTCAGAGGCTAACCAACAAACTGGCACCAGAGAGTTAACAACATATCTTAGATCAGAGGCTAACCAATAGACTGGCACAAAAGAGTTAACAACAGATCTTAGATCAGAGGCTAACCAATAGACTGGCACAAGAGAGTTAACAACAGATCTTAGATCAGAGGCTAACCAATAGACTGGCACAAGAGAGTTAACAACAGATCTTAGATCAGAGGCTAACCAATAGACTGGCACAAGAGAGTTAACAGCAGATCTTAGTTCAAAGACTATCCAACAGACTGGCACAAGACAGTTAACAACAGATCTTAGTTCAGAGGCTAACCAACAGATTGGCACAAGAGAGTTAACAACAGATCTTAGTTCAGAAGCTAACCAACAGATGGCACCAAAGAGTTAACAACAGATCTTAGTTCAGAGGCTAACCAACAGACTGGCACAAGACAGTTAACAACAGATCTTAGTTCAGAGGCTAACCAACAGACTGGCACCAGAGAGTTAACAACAGATCTTAGATCAGAGGCTAACCAACAGACTGGCACCAGAGAGTTAACAGATCTTAGATCAGAGGCTAACCAATAGACTGGCACCAGAGAGTTAACAACAGATCTTAGATCAGAGGCTAACCAACAGACTGGCACCAGTGAGTTACAAACAGATCTTAGATCAGAGGCTAATCAACAAACTGGCACAAGAGAGTTGACAACAGATCTTAGATCAGAGGCTATACCAACAGACTGACACAAGAGATTTGACAACATATCTTAGATCAGAGGCTAACCAACAGACTGATACAAGAGAGTTACAAACATATCTTAGATCAGAGACTTATAAACACTGGCACAAGAGAGTTGACTACATATCTTAGATCAGAGGCTAATCACCAGACTGGCACAAGAAAATACCCAACATATCTTAGATCAGAGGCTAACCAACAGACTGGCTCCATAGAGTTAACAACAGATCTTAGATCAGAGGCTAACCAACAGACTGGCACCAGAGAGTTACAAACAGATCTTATATCAAAGGCTAATCAACAAACTGGCACAAGAGAGTTAACAACAGATCTTAGATCAGAGGCTAGACCAAACAGACTGACACAAGAGATTTGACAACAGATCGTAGATCAGAGGCTAACCAACAGACTGGCACAAGAGAGTTGACAACATATCTTACATCAGAGAGTAATCAACAGACTGGCACAAGAGAGTTGACAACAGATCTTAGATCAGAGGCTAAACCAACAGACTGGTACAAGAGATTTAACAACAGATCTTAGATCAGAGACTAACCAACAGACTGACACCAGAGAGTTAACAACAGATCTTAGATCAGAGGCTAACCAACAGACTGGCACCAGAGAGTTAACAACATATCTTAGTTCAGAGGTTAACCAACAGACTGGCACCAGAGAGTTAACAGATCTTAGTTCAGAGGCTAACCAACAAACTGGCACCAGAGAGTTAACAACATATCTTAGATCAGAGGCTAACCAATAGACTGGCACAAGAGAGTTAACAACAGATCTTAGATCAGAGGCTAACCAATAGACTGGCACAAGAGAGTTAACAACAGATCTTAGATCAGAGGCTAACCAATAGACTGGCACAAGAGAGTTAACAACAGATCTTAGATCAGAGGCTAACCAATAGACTGGCACAAGAGAGTTAACAGCAGATCTTAGTTCAGAGGCTAACCAACAGATTGGCACAAGAGAGTTAACAACAGATCTTAGTTCAGAAGCTAACCAACAGATGGCACCAAAGAGTTAACAACAGATCTTAGTTCAGAGGCTAACCAACAGACTGGCACAAGACAGTTAACAACAGATCTTAGTTCAGAGGCTAACCAACAGACTGGCACCAGAGAGTTAACAACAGATCTTAGATCAGAGGCTAACCAACAGACTGGCACCAGAGAGTTAACAGATCTTAGATCAGAGGCTAACCAATAGACTGGCACCAGAGAGTTAACAACAGATCTTAGATCAGAGGCTAACCAACAGACTGGCACCAGTGAGTTACAAACAGATCTTAGATCAGAGGCTAATCAACAAACTGGCACAAGAAAGTTGACAACAGATCTTAGATCAGAGGCTAGACCAACAGACTGACACAAGAGATTTGACAACAATATCTTAGATCAGAGGCTAACCAACAGACTGATACAAGAGAGTTACAAACATATCTTAGATCAGAGACTTATAAACACTGGCACAAGAGAGTTGACTACATATCTTAGATCAGAGGCTAATCACCAGACTGGCACAAGAAAGTACCCAACATATCTTAGATCAGAGGCTAACCAACAGACTGGCTCCATAGAGTTAACAACAGATCTTAGATCAGAGGCTAACCAACAGACTGGCACCAGAGAGTTACAAACAGATCTTATATCAAAGGCTAATCAACAAACTGGCACAAGAGAGTTAACAACAGATCTTAGATCAGAGGCTAGACCAAACAGACTGACACAAGAGATTTGACAACAGATCGTAGATCAGAGGCTAACCAACAGACTGGCACAAGAGAGTTGACAACATATCTTACATCAGAGAGTAATCAACAGACTGGCACAAGAGAGTTGACAACAGATCTTAGATCAGAGGCTAAACCAACAGACTGGTACAAGAGATTTAACAACAGATCTTAGATCAGAGACTAACCAACAGACTGACACCAGAGAGTTAACAACAGATCTTAGATCAGAGGCTAACCAACAGACTGGCACCAGAGAGTTAACAACATATCTTAGTTCAGAGGTTAACCAACAGACTGGCACCAGAGAGTTAACAGATCTTAGTTCAGAGGCTAACCAACAAACTGGCACCAGAGAGTTAACAACATATCTTAGATCAGAGGCTAACCAATAGACTGGCACAAGAGAGTTAACAACAGATCTTAGATCAGAGGCTAACCAATAGACTGGCACAAGAGAGTTAACAACAGATCTTAGATCAGAGGCTAACCAATAGACTGGCACAAGAGAGTTAACAACAGATCTTAGATCAGAGGCTAACCAACAGATTGGCACAAGAGAGTTAACAACAGATCTTAGTTCAGAAGCTAACCAACAGACTGACACCAGAGAGTTGCGAGCATATCTTAGATCAGCGGCTTATCAACACTGGCACAAGAGAGTTGACAATATATCTTAGATCAGAGAGTAATCAACACACTTGCACCAAAGAGTTACAAACATATCTTAGATCAAAGACTAATCAACAGACTGACACAAGAGAGTTGACAACAGATCTTAGATCAGAGGCTAGACCAACAGACTGGCACAAGAGAGTTGACAACAGATCTTAGATCAGAGGCTAATCAGCAGACTGGCACAAGAGAGTTGACAACAGATCTTAGATCAGAGGCTAATCAGCAGACTGACACAAGAGAGTTGACAACATATATTAGATCAAAGGCTAATCAGCAGACTGGCACAAGAGAGTTGACAACATATATTAGATCAAAGGCTAATCAGCAGACCGACACAAAAGAGTTACCAATATATCATAGATCATAGGCTAACCAACAGAATGGCACAAGAGAGTTACCAGCATATATTAGATCAGAGGTTAACCAACAGACTGACACCAGATAGTTAACAACAGATCTCAGATCAGAGGATAACCAACAGACAGGCACCAGAGAGTTAACAACAGATCTTGGATCAGAGGATAACCAACAGACAGATACCAGAGAGTTACAAACAGATCTTAGATCAGAGGCTAACCAATAGACTGGCACAAGAGAATTACACAAACAGATCTTAGATCAGAGGTTAACCATCAGACTGGCACCAGAGAGTTACAAGCAGATCTTAGATCAGAGGCTAATCAACAGACTGGCACAAGAGAGTTGACAGCAGTTCTTAGATCAGAGGTTAATCAACAGACTGTCACAGGAGAGTTGACAACAGATCCCAGATCAGAGGCTAATCAACAGCCTGGCATCAGAGAGTTACAAACAGATCTTAGATCATAGGCTAATCAACAGACTGGCACAAGAGAGTTGACAGCAGGTCTTAGATCAGAGGTTAATCAACAGACTGTCACAGGAGAGTTGACAACAGATCTTAGATCAGAGGCTAACCAGCAGCCTGGCACCAGAGAGTTACAAACAGATCTTAGATCAGAGGCTAATCAACAGACTGGCACAAGAGAGTTACAAACAGATCTTAGATCAGAGGCTAATCAACAGACTGGCACCATAGATTTACAAACAGATCTTAGATAAGAGAGTAACCAACAGACCCCACACTAGAACAAAATACATCAAGAAAGGTAATGTGTTGTATAATCTAATTAATCAGTGTTTCTAGAATTTAAATGGAAAGGATTTTATGAAAAGATAGTTTAAACATTGACGGTTAACAATTCCAACAATATCAACAAAATGAACAATCACGTCTCATCTTAACTCACTGAACACTAAAAAGGCCATGACATATGATGTTGTAAATCCAGTTCCTGGCTTGGGACAGGCACAAACATGCAGTGAGGTTAAATCGGTTAATGGGACCCTCTCCCCCCCCCCTCCCCCCTCAACTCTTAATTTGAACAGTAATAATAACAATATCAACAATAACCTCTCACCTTTGAGCGTACATAAAAACAACCAAGGTATGAAACAAGACACAAGAAAAGTTTGAAGAAACCAAAAGGATAATCATAAGTCGGAAATCAAAAGACAGACAATACAATGGCCAAAAGAAAAAAGAAAAAAAATGTTTAACATTTAAAAAAATAGTCTTGAAAAAAAAAACATGCATATATTTAATCTGAATAAAATCCTGTATTGAAACATTTTATTTATCAAGAAATTAGATATAGTGTTGAGTCATGCAGTATTGTTAGTATAGAAATAAAAAGCTTCAACCATCTGTAAATTAAAGTTTCTAAACTTTTACCCCTATTGTGAATAAAGTAGAAAATGAACATTTAAAACCTTACAAGAATAATTTTATTACTTTTTTAGGGGAAATCAGTGTTACTGTGCACATCTTGTTTCAAATAGAACATATATATATATATATATATATATACATCTGAAAATTAAACCAAACAGTGTTAGAATTAGATTTTAGAGCTGTCAAATTTTTGTTCTTCCCTCGACGGGATTTGAACCCACACCATTGATACACTGCAGCACCATTTGCTTAGCCTTATGTCCAGCGCCCTAGACCACTCGACCACATATATATATACATATATAATATCTAAGATGAGTAAAATATTCAATGTTTTTTTTTTAAATCGTCAACCGTCTGTAAATTAAATTATCTGAACTTATTCCCCAAATGTGGATAATGCAGATTATGAATATTGAAAATCTTACAAATATTGAAATACCAGTATACATGAAATTTACAAATATTAAAATACCAATATACCTGAAATTTACAAGAATTTGTTTAGATTTCTCATTTCATGTTTAAATAGAATGTATTTATTGTTAATAGAAAAAAAAATTCCTTTTATAGATATTACCTATAAAATTGAGGAGCAAAAATACTTTCTGATGAATATATAATATAGCATTATCATATAGTTGACATGTCTAAAATAACATAAAACAGTGGATTTTTTTTCGAAATATATAGTTTGTCATTTTTTGCTTCTTTTTGCTGCCTTTAAGCCCAGAATTCCCAAGAAGGACATCTAGAACCCAAATATGTTATGGTTTCCTTTGTTTCAGGTTTTTTTTACAAATGTATGTTAAAAAAAATTCATATATACATTTTTTTAGGGGGATCCGTCGTGGTCGTGTGCCATCGGTGCCTATCACCACAAAAGTTGTGAGTTCGAACCCCGTCCATGGCAAGGTGTACTTGATGCAACATTATCAGATAACGTTTGTCAGTGACTTCCAATAGGTCGATGGTTTTCTCTGGGTACTCTAATTTCCTTTACTAATAAGTACAATTTCCAAACCGAAAACGTCAAAAACATTTTGCATATGATTATAACTTTTTTGTTCATTTACTGTAGTTACCAAATTAGAATAAAATACCGTCAAACATGCCTTCAAGGGCACCTCTATATAACAAATCACTTCCTGTAAAGGGCCGTCTCATTTTTCCCATTAATGAATAGAGCATATAATTTTAACCTGTATGTAAAGGGCAACTGCTCATAGTTGTATGTTCCCCTGAGTGGCCTTTATATAGTTTATGGTTATATAGTTACAATTTTGACACGGTATGATATCTATTATCAAGCAACTAGCATGATATTAACATAATATCAACATAATATCTCTATTTTTTTAATGTGAGGTTTTAATGATGTCACTGACGTCACATTGTCAATTCCTCTATAAGCATATTATCGTTAGTATGTTTTGCTTGAAATTGACTTCTCATCGTATCTCACATCTCGGGTTTCGCCTCCGACGTGATATTGCTATGAGAAATCCATTCGTGCAAAGCAAATCATATAGTATACATTTACATTTCTTTAATTAAAATTATGTTAAAAATATAAACGATCATATAAATTTATTACGTTTTGTGTTAAAATTTAAGAGTGAGTGATTGTTGTTTAAGGCCAACTCTGCAATTATTTACTTAGCCATCACCAATCAGTCAGCAATTAATCAGTCGAATAGTTATGATTACTGTCCCAAGGACTGTATGTATGATTGTAGACCATATAAACACTTGAAGACTCGAGGGATCAGTTGTTGTTATTGATGTAGAATAGCATTGAAATTTAAAGAAAATGCATCAATTTTATGATAACAATTACATGTATATTACAGGGCAAATGTAATATCTAGAATGGACAGATGTAATGGTATAAATTTATTGGATGAACAGCGTTATCTCCCCTTGGACAGATGTAATGGTAAAACACAGGTTGAACAGAGCTACCTCCACTTGAACAGATGTAATGGTAAAACACAGGATGAACAGAACTACCTCCACTTGGACAAATATAATGGTAAAACATAGGATGAACAGAGTTACCTCCACTTGGACAAATGTAATGGTAAAACACAGGATGAACAGAGCTACCCCCACTTCAACAGATGTAATGGGGGAAAATCACATGATGTACATAGTTATCTTCACTTGGTTAAAGAACTATTTTTTTGAATGTATCAGTTATGTTTGATATTTTATTACTCTGGTCTATATTTTGTAAAAATATTTAACCTTTGAGACTTAATCTAGTTAAAAATGAAGTTCAATATTTGAATGAGAAATTTGACACACATGAAATGTTTTAATTAAAGGCAAGCATAATTTCTACAACAATTTCTCAATTTTTACTAGGAGTACAAAATAACAAAACTATTTATGAACCTTCTTTTTTTAACTTTGAAGATCACATTTCTACTTTTTAAATCTATAAAATGTTTGTCTCATTTGGGTTGAATTAATTGATTGCTTCTTAATTTTGTAAAAACAAATGTAATGATGAAGTTGATATGTATTAATTATGGTAAAAATATATACTGGCTGCTGTGTGTTCACTACTATCAGATGTCCTTATGAACAGGTAATGTGGTAAGAATGTCTACTTTGAAAAGAAATGAATCATATATGGATTGTTATGGTTTTTTATATACTATATCTCACCTTATTATGCATCACATGCACATGCACATGCACTAAATAACCCTCCTCCTATATTAAAACAGTATAGCTCAACACTATATATAATTTCACTGAGGTGTACTTTTCCCACTCACCAAATAACCCTCCTCCTATGTTAAAACAGTATAGCTCAACACTAGATATAATTTCACTGAGGTGTACTTTTCCCACTCACTAAATAACCCTCCTATATTAAAATGGTATAGATCAACACTAGATATAATTTCACTGAGGTGTACTTTTCCCACTCACTAAATAACTCTCCTCCTATATTAAAATGGTATAGCTCAACACTAGATATAATTTCACTGAGGTGTGCTTTTCCCACTCACAGCATAACCCTCCTCCTATATTAACAGTATAGCTCAACACTAGATATAATTTCACTGAGGTGTACTTTTCTCACTCACTAAATAACCCTCCTCCTATATTAAAACAGTATAGCTCAACACTAGATATAATTTCACTGAGGTGTACTTTTCCCACTCACAACATAACCCTCCTCCTATATTAAAACGGTATAGCTCAACACTAGATATAATTTCACTGAGGTGTACTTTTCCCACTCACAACATAACCCTCCTCCTATATTAAAACAATATAGCTCAACACTAGATATAATTTCACTGAGATGTACTTTTCCCACTCACTAAATAACCCTCCTCCTATAATAAAACGGTATAGCTCAACACTAGATATAATTTCACTGAGGTGTACTTTTCCCACTCACTACATAACCCTCCTCCTATATTAAAATGGTATAGCTCAACACTAGATATAATTTCACTGAGGTGTACTTTTCCCACTCACTAAATAACCCTCCTATATTAAAACGGTATAGCTCAACACTAGATATAATTTCACTGAGGTGTACTTTTCCCACTCACTAAATAACCCTCCTCCTATATTAAAACGGTATAGCTCAACACTAGATATAATTTCACTGAGGTGTACTTTTCCCACTCACTACATAACCCTCCTCCTATATTAAAATGGTATAGCTCAACACTAGATATAATTTCACTGAGATGTACTTTTCCCACTCACTACATAACCCTCCTCCTATATTAAAACGGTATAGCTCAACACTAGATATAATTTCACTGAGGTGTACTTTTCTCACTCACAACATAACCCTTCTCCTATATTAACACGATATAGCTCAACACTAGATATAATTTCACTGAGGTGTACTTTTCCCACTCACTACATAACCCTCCTCCTATATTAAAACGGTATAGCTCAACACTAGATATAATTTCACTGAGGTGTACTTTTCCCACTCACTACATAACCCTCCTCCTATATTAAAATGGTATAGCTCAACACTAGATATAATTTCACTGAGATGTACTTTTCCCACTCACTACATAACCCTCCTCCTATATTAAAACGGTATAGCTCAACACTAGATATAATTTCACTGAGGTGTACTTTTCTCACTCACAACATAACCCTTCTCCTATATTAACACGATATAGCTCAACACTAGATATAATTTCACTGAGGTGTACTTTTCCCACTCACTACATAACCCTCCTCCTATATTAAAACGGTATAGCTCAACACTAGATATAATTTCACTGAGGTGTACTTTTCCCACTCACTAAATAACCCTTCTCCTATATTAAAATGGTATAGCTCAACACTAGATATAATTTCACCGAGATGTACTTTTCCCACTCACTAAATAACCCTTCTCCTATATTAAAACAGTATAGCTCAACACTAGATATAATTTCACTGAGGTGTACTTATCCCCACTCACAGCATAACCTTCCTCCTATATTAACAGTATAGCTCAACACATCTAATATCACTGAGCTCTATATTTCTCTTGACACAGTATACCAGTTAAATGTTAACATACTAACTGTTTACAAAATCACAAATAATACATGTATGGTTCATAGTGTATTTTGGTTGAGATTGATCTTACCACAAAATTTGTTCATTGATATGAAAACTGATTACCAGGCTCTTTGTTGTATGACTTTGTGTTCTAATATTGTGGTTATGTTTATTTTGTATGTCTGTGTTGAACTTATGATAAATAGTAACATGTTATATTAAAAGTTGTCATGCTTTAATGTTAATTGACTTGTGGTTGGTTGTTTTTAATTATCATAATGTTGGTTCATTAGAGTAATTGTACAAGTTTTTATATTAGAAATACAACCTTTTCTTTATTTATTAACATGTCTAATTAATTAGTTCTCTATTCAGAAATAATTTGTCTAAATTTTGATCAAATTTTCAAGATTGTATTTTACCTAGGATATAATAAACTGTAACATGAGAAAACAATTAGATGATGACTTTCAAAATGTGCAAGACATATAATTAAATGTAGCAGTTGTGAATATACATGTACTATATATAATATTATATATCATATGGAAATATAATGAAGAAAATATTAGTGATATATAATAGTTTCACAATATTTGTCAGAAAAATTGATAGTTATTCAATACTTTTTTGTTGCATAACGACAACATTCAGTTTTATTAATGATGAATTTTGAACAAAATACTGTGGGATATACTTTTTTCTCTCCTATTTGGATAACCTCATTTTGACCTAAGAATAGATAATGAAATTCATCTCCATGATGTGCTATTTAGAATATTTATATGAAATGCAATAAATATTTGTAATGTAGGATTAGACGTTACAATATTATATTTAATACATAACTTCAGAATTATATGTTTTGTAACTGAATTCTAACAGACCCTACCTTTACAGCTTAATAATTCAATCAAAAGTTATTAAATTATTCTTTACTCTAGGTGTTTTCTATATGGTCCAATGTTAGTAAAGATGGGTTCGATCTGTCATTTGGCAAATATCAAATCTTGTTTCACTCATACATTCATGTCTTTGTTATTAATAAATATTGTAGGTTTTCGTATATTTATTCAACTCTATATATATATTGTTTATATAAAGGAGAAGATATTATAGGTTGTAATACTTGTATCTGATCATATTGTCAAGTTTTTGGACAATGAAATATGTTTAAACTAACATTTTATTGGATCAGTATGTAATCACGTGACCTTTTAATAGAATTATGCAGAAATAGAATGGTTGATTAAAACAAACTGATAATCTTAAAGATTAATATACAGTTGTGAATGTTAGATTTTATGCACAAACGTGTGTCCATTTTTGCCAGGATGCATACGATTGCATGGTAAATTGTGAGAAGGGAAAAGAGGTACTTATTTAGTGTAATCAACTATTGTTCCTATGACACCTGTCCAACTTCCTTAAAGTAAAAAAATAATATTATATACATGTAGAAGTTATTCGTGGTATATTACAGAAGTTTTTAAGAATTTTTCACTAATGTTTCCATATTTTGAATCTTAATCATCTTCTGCAGAGTATACCTATCGTGTATTTTCCCAGAAACTTTACAGACCATATTTATACATATTAACATTGTGCACCTCAATTCACAGAGACATTCAAGACTATTTTTCTATTTTTGTTGTTGAAATTTTCATTTTAGTCACACTTTCATAAGAAGATACATAGTCGCCATGATATAGCTGAAATATTGCTGAAAGTGGTGTTAAAACACCAAAAATAAAAAAAAATGTTAACAGTCCCTTCTCCCATTTTAAGCATAAGGTGTCCATCAGCAGTTTATGTAATCAGCTCCTCTCACAGTTTTATGCATAAGGTGTTCACCAGTAGTTTATGTAAACAGCTCCTCTCACAGTTTTAAGCATAAAGTGTCCACCCGTAGTTTATGTTAACAGACCCTCTCACAGTTTTAGCCATAAGGTATCAACCAGTAGTTTATGATAGATAGCAGCTCCCCTTAAAGTTTTAAACATAAGGTGTACATCAGTGGTTTATGTTAACAGCCCCTCTCACAGATTTAAGCATGAGGTGCCCACCAGTAGTTTATGTTAACAGCCCCCCTTACAGTTTTAAACATAAGGTGTCCATCTGTAGTTTATGTTAGCAGCCCCTCTCACAGTTTCAAGCATAAGGTATCCACCAGTAGTTTATGTTAAGAGCAAATCTCACAGTTTTAAACATCAAATATCCACGAGTAATGTTAACAGTCCCTCTCACAGTTTAAATATAAGGTGTCCATCAGTAGATTATGTTAACAACTCCTCTCATAGTTTTAACCATAAGGTGTCCATCAGTAGTTTATGTTAACTATCCCTCTCACAGTTTTAAACATAAGATGACAATCAGTAGTTTATGTTAACAACCATTCTCACAGTTTTAATATAAGGTGTCCACCAGTGGTTTATGTTAACAGCCCCTCTCACAAATTTAAGCATAAGGTTCCACCAGTAGGTTATGTTAACATCCCCTCTCACAGTTTTAAGCATAAGGTTTCCACCAGTAGTTTATGTTAACAGCCCCTCTTACAGTTTTAAGCTTAAGGTTTCCACCAGTAGTTTATGTTAACAGCCCCTCTCACAGTTTTAAGCAATATGTATCCACAAATAGTTTATGCTCACATCTCATCTCACATTTATAAAAATAAGGTGTCCATCAATAATTTACGTTAGCAGCCCCTCTCACAGTTGTAAACATAAGGTACCCATCAGTAGCTTATGCTATCCGCTCATCTCACAGTTGTAAACATAAGATGACAATCAGTAGTTTATGTTAACAACCATTCTCACAGTTTTAATATAAGGTGTCCACCAGTGGTTTATGTTAACAGCCCCTCTCACAAATTTAAGCATAAGGTTCCACCAGTAGGTTATGTTAACATCCCCTCTCACAGTTTTAAGCATAAGGTTTCCACCAGTAGTTTATGTTAACAGCCCCTCTTACAGTTTTAAGCTTAAGGTTTCCACCAGTAGTTTATGTTAACAGCCCCTCTCACAGTTTTAAGCAATATGTATCCACAAATAGTTTATGCTCACATCTCATCTCACATTTATAAAAATAAGGTGTCCATCAATAATTTACGTTAGCAGCCCCTCTCACAGTTGTAAACATAAGGTACCCATCAGTAGCTTATGCTATCCGCTCATCTCACAGTTGTAAACATAAGGTGTCCATCAGTAGTTTATGTTAATTGCACTCTCATAGTTTTAAGCATAAGTTGTCCATCAGTAAATTATGTTAACAACCCTTCTTACAGTTTTAAATATAAGGTGTCCATCAGTAGTTTTTGTTAACAGTCCCTTTCACAGTTTTATACATAAGGTGTCCATCAGTAGTTTATGTTAATGGCCACTGTTACAGTTTTAAGAATAAAGCATCCAGCAGTAGTTTATGTTAGCAGCCCCTCTTACAGTTTTATACATAAGAGGTCCGTCAGTACTTTTCTTACAACCCCTCTCACCGTTTTAAGCATAAGGTATCCACCAGTGGTATACATTTGTTTGTTAACAGTTCCATTCACAGTTTTAAGCATAAGGTGTTCATCAGTAGTTTATGTTAACAGCCCCTTTCACAGTTTTAAGCATAAGGTGTCCATCAGTAGATTATGTTAACAGCCCCTTTCACAGTTTTATGCATAAGGTGTCCATCAGTAGTTTATGTTAACATCTCCTCTCACAGTTTTGAACATAAGGTGACAATCAGTAGATTATGTTAACAGCCGCTCTCACAGTTTTAAGCATAAGGTATCCATCAGTAGTTTATGTTAACAGCCGCTCTCACAGTTTTAAGCATACGGTGTCCATTAGTATTTTAGGTTAACAGCCCCTTGCACAGTTTTATGCATACAGTGTCCATCAGTAGTTTATGTTAGCGGCCCCTCTCACAGTTGTAGGCATAAGGTTTCCACCAGTAGTTTATGTGAAGAGCCCTTCTCACAGCTTTAAAGATAAAGTGTCCATCAGTAGTTTATGTTAGCAGCCCCTCTCACAGTTTTAAACATAGGTGTTCATCAGTAGTTTATGCTAACAGCCACTCTCACAGTTTTAAGCATAAGGTTTCCACCAGTAGTTTATGTTAACAGCACCTCTCACAGTTTTAAGCAATATGTATCCACAAATAGTTTATGCTCACATCTCATCTCACATTTATAAAAATAAGGTGTCCATCAATAGTTTACGTTAGCTTATGTTAACTATCCCTCTCACAGTTTTAAGCATAAGATGACCATCAGTAATTTATGTTAATGGCCCCTCTCACAGTTTTACATATAATGTATCCACCAGTGGTATATGTTAACGCCCCCTCTCACAGTTTTAAGCGTAAGGTGTTTATCAGTAGTTTATGTTAACAGCACCTTTCACAGTTTTATGCATAAGGTGTCCATCAGTAGTTTATTTGAACAGGCCCTCTCACAGTTTTAGCATAAGTTGTCCATCAATAGTTTATGTTAGCAGCATCTCTAGCGGTTTTAATCATAAGGTGTCCATCAGTAGTATATGCATAATATATACATCAGTAGTTTATGTTAACAGGCCCTCTCACAGTTTTAAGCATATGGTATCCACCAGTAGTTTATGATAGCATCCCCTCTCACAGTTTTGAACATAGGGTGACAATCAGTAGTTTATGTTCACGTCCCCTCTCGTAGTTTGAAACAGAAGGTGTCCATCATATGTTAACAGCCCCTTTCCCAGTTTTATGCATAAGGTGTCCATCAGTAGGTTATGTTAACAGCCCCTTTCACAGTTTTAAGCATATGGTGTCCATCAGTAGTCTATGTTAACAGCACCTTTCACAGTTTTAAACATAAGGTGTCCATCAGTAGTCTATGTTTACAGCCCCTCTCACAGTTTTAAGCATAAGGTGTCCATCAGTAGTTTATATTAGCAGCCCCTTTCACAGTTTTATGCATAAAGTGTCCATCAATAGTTTCTGTTAGCAACCCCTCTCACAGTTTTAAACATAAGGTGTCCATCAGTATTTTATGTTATCGGCCCGTTTCACAGTTTTATGCATAAGGTGTCCATCATTAGTTTGTGTTAGCAGCCCCTCTCACAGTTTTTATCACACGGTGTCGATCAGTAGTTTATTTTAACAGTCCTTCTCACAATTTTAAGCATAAGGTGTCCATCAATAGTTTATGTTAACAGCCCCTCTCACAGTTTTTATCACACGGTGTCGATCAGTAGTTTATTTTAACAGCCCTTCTCACAGTTTTAAGCATAAGGTGTCCATCAATAGTTGATGTTAACAGACCCTCTCAGTTTTAGGCACAAGGTGTCCATCAATAGTTGATGTTAACAGACCCTCTCACAGTTTTAATAGTTTATGTTAACAGCCTCTCTCAGTTTTAAGCATAAGGTGTCCATCAATATTTTATGTTGACAGTCCCTCTCAGTAAGCATAAGGTATCCATCAGTAGTTTATGTTGACAGCCCCTCTCACGGTTTTAAAAATAAAGTGTACAAAGTGTACATCAGTAGTTTATGTTAATTAACAGCCCCTCTCACAGTTTTGAACATAAGGTGACAATCAGTAGATTATGTTAACAACCCCTCTCACAGTTGTGAAGCATAAGGGGACCATCAGTAGTGTATGGTAGCAACCCCTCTTACATTTTTAAACATAAGATGTCCATCTGTAGTTTATGTTAACAGCCACTTTCTCAGTTTTAAGCATAAGGTATCCAGCGGTAGTTTATGTTAACAGCCCCTCTCACAGTTTTGAATATAAGGTGTCCATCAATAGTTTATGTTAACAACCCCTCTCACATAAGATGTCCATCGGTAGTTGATATTAAGAGCCCCTCTCAGTTTTAAGCATAAGGGGTCCATCAATAGTTTGTTAACAGCCCCTCTCACGGTTTAAAAATAAAGTGTACATCAGTAGTTTATGTTATCAGCCCCTCTCACAGTTTTGAGCATAATGTGTCCATCAGTAGTTTATGTTTACAGCCTCTTTCTCAGTTTTAAACAAAAGGTATCCAACAGTAGTTTATGTTAACAGCCCCACTCACAGTTTTAAGCATAAGGTGTCCATCAGTAGTTTATGTTTACAGCCTCTTTCTCAGTTTTAAGCAAAAGGTGTCCATCAATAGTTTCTGTTAACAACCCCTCTCACAGTTTTATGCATCAGGTGTCCATCAATAGTTTATGTCAACAGCCCGTCTCACAGTTTTATGCATAAAGTGTCCATCAGTAGTTTATGTTAGCGGCCCCTTTCACAGTTTTATGCATAAGGTGTTCACCAGTAGTTTATGTTAATATCCCCTCTCACAGTTTTAAGCATAAGATGTCCATCATTAGTTTGTGTTAGCAATCCCTCTCACAGTTTTAAGCATAAGGTGTCCATCATTAGTTTGTGTTAACATCCCCTCTCACAGTTTTGAACATAAGATGTCCATCGGTAGTTGATATTAAGAGCCCCTCTCAGTTTTAAGCATAAGGTGTCCATTAGTAGTTTATTTTAACAGCCCTGCTCACAGTTTTAAACATAAGGTATCCATCAATAGTTGATGTTTAACAACCCCTCTCACAGTTTTAATAATAAAGTGTCCATCAGTAGTTTATGTTAGCAGCCCCTCTCACAATTTTAAGCATAATGTGTCCATCAGTAATTTATGTTAACAGCCCCTCTCTCAGTTTTAAGCATAAGGTGTCCATCAATAGTTGATGTTAACAGCCCCTTTCAGTTTTAAGCATAATGTGTCCATCAATAGTTTATGTTAACAGCCCCTCTCAGTAAGCATAAGGTATCCATCAGTAGTTTATGTCGACAGCCCATCTCACGGTTTTAAGCATAAGGTGTCCATCATTAGTTTGTGTTAGATGCCCCTCTCACAGTTTTCAGCATAAGGTGTCCATCATTAGTTTGTGTTAACATCCCCTCTCACAGTTTTGAACATAAGATGTCCATCGGTAGTTGATATTAAGAGCCCATCTCAGTTTGAAGCATAAGGTGTCCATCAGTAGTTTATTTTAACAGCCCTGCTCACAATTTTAAGCATAAGGTGTCCATCATTAGTTTGTGTTAGCAGCCCCTCTCACAGTTTTAAGCATAAGGTGTCCATCATTAGTTTGTGTTAACATCCCCTCTCACAGTTTTGAACATAAGATGTCCATCGATAGTTGATATTAAGAGCCCCTTTCAGTTTTAAGCATAAAGTGTCCATCAGTAGTTTATTTTAACAGCCCTGCTCACAGTTTTAAACATAAGGTATCCATCAATAGTTGATGTAAACAACCCCTCTCACAGTTTTAAGCATAAGGTGTCCATCAGTAGTTGATATTAACAGCCCCTCTCAGTTTTAAGCATAAGGTGTCCATCAATAGTTGATGTTAACAGCCCCTTTCAGTTTTAAGCATAAGGTGTCCATCAATAGTTTATGTCAACAGCCCCTCTCAATAAGCATAAGGTATCCATCAGTAGTTTATGTCGACAGCCTCTCTCACGGTTTTAAGCATAAGGTGTCCATCATTAGTTTGTGTTAGCAGCCCCTCTCACAGTTTTAAGCATAAGGTGTCCATCATTAGTTTGTGTTAACATCCCCTCTCACAGTTTTGAACATAAGATGTCCATCGGTAGTTGATATTAAGAGCCCATCTCAGTTTGAAGCATAAGGTGTCCATCAGTAGTTTATTTTAACAGCCCTGCTCACAATTTTAAGCATAAGGTGTCCATCATTAGTTTGTGTTAGCAGCCCCTCTCACAGTTTTAAGCATAAGGTGTCCATCATTAATTTGTGTTAACATCCCCTCTCACAGTTTTGAACATAAGATGTCCATCGGTAGTTGATATTAAGAGCCCCTTTCAGTTTTAAGCATAAAGTGTCCATCAGTAGTTTATTTTAACAGCCCTGCTCACAGTTTTAAACATAAGGTATCCATCAATAGTTGATGTTTAACAACCCCTCTCACAGTTTTAATAATAAAGTGTCCATCAGTAGTTTATGTTAGCAGCCCCTCTCACAATTTTAAGCATAATGTGTCCATCAGTAATTTATGTTAACAGCCCCTCTCTCAGTTTTAAGCATAAGGTGTCCATCAATAGTTGATGTTAACAGCCCCTTTCAGTTTTAAGCATAATGTGTCCATCAATAGTTTATGTTAACAGCCCCTCTCAGTAAGCATAAGGTATCCATCAGTAGTTTATGTCGACAGCCCATCTCACGGTTTTAAGCATAAGGTGTCCATCATTAGTTTGTGTTAGATGCCCCTCTCACAGTTTTCAGCATAAGGTGTCCATCATTAGTTTGTGTTAACATCCCCTCTCACAGTTTTGAACATAAGATGTCCATCGGTAGTTGATATTAAGAGCCCATCTCAGTTTGAAGCATAAGGTGTCCATCAGTAGTTTATTTTAACAGCCCTGCTCACAATTTTAAGCATAAGGTGTCCATCATTAGTTTGTGTTAGCAGCCCCTCTCACAGTTTTAAGCATAAGGTGTCCATCATTAGTTTGTGTTAACATCCCCTCTCACAGTTTTGAACATAAGATGTCCATCGATAGTTGATATTAAGAGCCCCTTTCAGTTTTAAGCATAAAGTGTCCATCAGTAGTTTATTTTAACAGCCCTGCTCACAGTTTTAAACATAAGGTATCCATCAATAGTTGATGTAAACAACCCCTCTCACAGTTTTAAGCATAAGGTGTCCATCAGTAGTTGATATTAACAGCCCCTCTCAGTTTTAAGCATAAGGTGTCCATCAATAGTTGATGTTAACAGCCCCTTTCAGTTTTAAGCATAAGGTGTCCATCAATAGTTTATGTCAACAGCCCCTCTCAATAAGCATAAGGTATCCATCAGTAGTTTATGTCGACAGCCTCTCTCACGGTTTTAAGCATAAGGTGTCCATCATTAGTTTGTGTTAGCAGCCCCTCTCACAGTTTTAAGCATAAGGTGTCCATCATTAGTTTGTGTTAACATCCCCTCTCACAGTTTTGAACATAAGATGTCCATCGGTAGTTGATATTAAGAGCCCATCTCAGTTTGAAGCATAAGGTGTCCATCAGTAGTTTATTTTAACAGCCCTGCTCACAATTTTAAGCATAAGGTGTCCATCATTAGTTTGTGTTAGCAGCCCCTCTCACAGTTTTAAGCATAAGGTGTCCATCATTAATTTGTGTTAACATCCCCTCTCACAGTTTTGAACATAAGATGTCCATCGGTAGTTGATATTAAGAGCCCCTTTCAGTTTTAAGCATAAAGTGTCCATCAGTAGTTTATTTTAACAGCCCTGCTCACAGTTTTAAACATAAGGTATCCATCAATAGTTGATGTTAACAACCCCTCTCAGTTTTAAGCATATGGTGTCCATCAATAGTTGATGTTAACAGCCCCTTTCAGTTTTAAGCATAAGGTGTCCATCAATAGTTTATGTTAACAGCCCCTCTCAGTAAGCATAAGGTATCCATCAGTAGTTTATGTCGACACCCTCTCTCACGGTTTTAAGCATAAGGTGTCCATCATTAGTTTGTGTTATCAGCCCCTCTCACAGTTTTAAGCATAAGGTGTCCATCATTAGTTTGTTATAATATCCCCTCTCACAGTTTTGAACATAAGATGTCCATCGGTAGTTGATATTAAGAGCCCCTCTCAGTTTGAAGCATAAGGTGTCCATCAGTAATTTATTTTAACAGCCCTGCTCACAGTTTTATGCATAAGGTGTCCATGAATAGTTTATGTTAACAGCCCCTCTCACAGTTTTAAGCATAAGGTGTCCATCAGTAGTTGATGTTAACAGCCACTCTCACAGTTTTAATAGTTTATGTTAACAGCCCTTCTCACGGTTTTAATAGTTGATGTTAACAGCCCCTTTCAGTTTTAAGCATAATGTGTCCATCAATAGTTTATGTTAACAGCCCCTCTCAGTAAGCATAATGTATCCATCAGTAGTTTATGTTGACAGCCCCTCTCACGGTTTTAAAAATAAAGTGTACATCAGTAGTTTATGTTAACAACCCCTCTCACAGATTTGAACATAAGGTGACAATCAGTAGATTATGTTAACAGCTCCTCGCACAGTTTTACAAATAAAGTGTACATCAGTAGTTTATGTTAACAGCCCCTCTGATAGTTTTGAACATAAGGTGTCCATCAGTAAATTATGTTAACGACCTCTCTCACAGTTGTGAAGCATAAGGTGTCCATCAGTAGTTTATGTTATCAACCCCTCTCACATTTTTAAATATAAGGTGTCCATCTGTATTTTATGTTAACAGCCTCTTTCTCAGTTTTAAGCATAAGGTATCCAGCAGTAGTTTCTGTTAACAGCCACTCTCACAGTTTTGAATACATGTATAAGGTGACAATCAGTAGATTATGGTAACAGCCCCTCTCACAGAATTAAGCATAAAGTATACATCAGTAGTTTATGTTAACAGCCCCTCTCACAGTTTTGAACATAAGGTGTCCATCAGTAGTTTATATTAACATCCCCTCTTACAGTTTTAGGCATAAGGTGTCCATCAATAGTTTATGTTAACAACCCCTCTCGCAGTTTTAAACATACGGTGTTCATCAGTAGTTGATATTAAGAGCCCCTCTCAGTTTTAAGCATAAGGTGTCCATCAATAGTTTATGTTAACAGCCCCTCTCACTGGTTTAAAAATAAAGTGTACATCAGTAGTTTAAGTTATCAGCCCCTCTCACAGTTTTGAACATAAGGTATCCATCAGTAGTTTATGTTGACAGCCCATCTCACGGTTTTAATAATAAAGTGTCCATCAGTAGTTTATGTTAGCAGCCCCTCTCACAGTTTTAAGCATAATGTGTCCATCAGTAATTTATGTTAACAGCCCTTTTCACAGTACGTGTCCACCAGTATTTTGTGTAATACAATAAAAGGGTAATTTTTTGCTCTCAGTTGTTTTTGTTGCTAGATATTTTAAGAACACGTTTTTGTTTGTATTGTAATAGGATTTTGTATTACAATTAAACTTGTTATTGTTTCTTAAAAGATTGTATGAAGAAATTATCTGTGTCAAATCTAGTAACAATTTCAATTTTGCAATCACTTGTCATCCGTTGTGTGTCCTTATTTTTTTTCCATTATCCTTCACTACCGCATTTTAAGTCACAATGAGCTCAAATTTGTGACACATATATTCCAGATTTTCCGTTGGGCGGACTCTAATTTAATATACAGATTGTACAACTTGGGCTTATTTTGATTTTTAAAATCATACCAAAGTCTTCTCCTCAGAAACAATTGATTCAAATTATACTAAATGGAGAAATCAGAAAGAGTTTGAGTTTTAACTTATTTGGATTTATATGTTTCGAATTTTTGTGTAATATTTTGAAATCTGAAAATGAAAACCAGGCGAGCGATTGCATGATTATTGGATACTGTGAACCACTGGTTTTTAATATCCATGGTTACTTATGGGTATATGTGTAATTGAATTATGGAAACTAATGCTTTTCTAGAGTTTTTCTCCTCATAGGGTTTTATCTCTAGTTTTTAATGCAGAGTTTCCTCAGTTTTGATATATGATAAAGACTTTTATATTGTACTAATATTTGATTGTAAAGGTTAACTTGCTTTATATTTCACCTAATGTTCCCAATGTTTGTACACAGCATTAACATTTGATATAAAACATATATGTTTTCTATATTGCTTTATTATAATTTCAATTGAAATGCATTAACATGTATTTATGTGCTTAAGGGTTAAGGTTATTGTGTTTAATGCCACTTTCAATAATATTTCAGTTATATTGTGCCAGACAGTTTTATTGATCGGTGAAACTGGAGAAAACTATCGACCTGTTGCAAGTCTTTAGGAAACTTGATCACATAATGTTGTATTGAGTACACCTCGCCACGAGCGGGATTCAAACTCAAAACTTAAGTGATGATAAGCACTGATTGCACAGATAGTAAATCCAACTACTATACAACACGACCATGACGGCTCCTTATTTCCTTAAGAAATGTTTGAAGATACCAAAAGGGGTAATTAGAAGCCGTTAATTGAAGGACAGACATTATAATGGCCAAAAGGAGAAACAATGATACACTAAACATTACACAGAAAACTAAAGATTAAGACAAATGAAACCCACTACAAATCGGGGAAATATTCCGATGATCCGGAAGGATAAGCAGTTCCTGCTCTAGATGTGACACCTGTCTTGTTACTTTATGTTCATATATAGTGAGTTGTGTATACAAAAAATAATGCAATTAAAAAACATTCTGAATATTTAACACTGATCCATTGAGATTCAGTATAACTAACCATGATATTATACTGTTTACATTCATAGAGGTTAACATGATCGCCTCAAGTGGAGTTGATTGGGAGTTCGAGCCCCGGTCAGATCAATCCAAATGACTATAAAATTTGTGTTTTTTGCTTCTTCTCTAAACTTGCATCAATAAGAAGCAAGAGCAAAGGCTGGTGGGCTCGAAATCAGAAAAATGTGTCCGAATGGAGTGACATATACAGACTAGTTTTGGTGTGTCAACACTATAAAAGTCCAGGTAAGCGTGTTGGTCTAGTACAAAGAGGATATCATCATTAAGTCATCGAAATGTACCTAAACAGCAATTAATCAACCATTTATAGAGCCGGATTCCATTTGTTTACTTTGTTTTTTTTAAATTCATGCACATTACAAAACAATATTATTTATACTTTAATTGTGAAAAGAAAGTTTAAGTACCAATACCAACAAAACGAACAATCACCCTTCAGTTAAATTGAACACACTGAACACTGATTGTTTCAAACGGAAATATATTGATCCTTAAGGTTCTCCTGGCATTTGAGTATTTTCTTTGCCAGACAAGAGTAGTCACCTTCTCAAAAAAAAAAGGAATTAATAAAATTCCGGTATTGTATCAAATGGACTATATGGATACAAAAACAAGCAATAGTACAAACAAATGAACAAACGCACGGACAACACATACCCCCATAAAACAAGTGTAAAACCAGATGTTCCGAGTGGTTTAGCATCTCCTATGTATCCCATTAATAATGCCAGTTGTGAAGTTATAAATTTGAGGATCCTTTCATAACGACAAACGAGATAATTTCAATTTTCAAATTGTGAACTTTTCATTTATATGTAGCTACATTCCAGCAGCACCTGCATATAGAGTATATGTCTCCGAGTGGATCCAATGTTTCAGAGCTTCTCGTTCCTATCAAGATTTTCCAGGGTTCCTGGTTAC
The DNA here is from genome assembly GCA_963383655.1 of Bathymodiolus septemdierum. NCBI lineage: Eukaryota > Metazoa > Mollusca > Bivalvia > Mytilida > Modiolidae > Bathymodiolus > Bathymodiolus septemdierum. The sequence continues at coordinate 87,205,682 of OY726517.1, read as the reverse complement.
TTGGTTCAGTAGCTTCCTTGTTTAACAAGGAAGCTATACTGAACCAACCTAGTGGTTAAGTTTTAGTCATCACTTCTAAAGATTTATGTCCCCACCATAATTTGCTTAACTTTTACGGAATATCTGTGTCACAAATGACCATGGATATGTTCCATTTGTCGCAATTACAATCCTGATTCGTGACTTATCACCAGGTTTGTAACAAGAGTAATACGTTTGTCAAATTACATGCTTTTGGTTCAGTGTTGTGATGTATGCTACGATTTACACCTAAAAACTCCCACTTGTTATGTCTTGTTTTATTAGTCTTATATGTGGAGCAGGAACTGCTAACCCATCGGATTAAACACCAATCAATCAATCAATCAACCCATCGGAAGCATCCGAGTTCCCACGTTTTAGTGAGGTTCATGTTGCTCAATCTTCAGTTTTCTGTGTAGTGTTTTGTAGATCATTGTTTGTCCGGATCCTTTAATCATGTTTCTTTTGGTCATTGTGTTGTCTGTGCTTCTATTTACAGCTTCTGATTACCACTTTGGTATCTTCAAACTTTTCTTCTTAGCAGGATAACTAATGGTAAGCACATAAACAGACAAACTACCACTTCTAACACACCATTGCTCATTACTGAGTAGCTGTTGGTATTCAAGGAAACTGACTGTATGTATGGAAACTAATGATTCTAATGTGTTGCGACCTAATGAGGGAAGGAACATTCGGACAGTTATATCATTAGCGGTGAAACGCTGTGTTATTGTTGTCTGGTAACAATACCACTTGAGGTGAGAATCTGTACACTAACCCATTTTAGTGTTAAGCTTGTGGTAAAAAGTCAATGACCTCTACCACTTGGCAACTGGAACTAATGAAGCAGGAACTTCTTACCCCTCCAGAGCACACCCCTGGTTTTTTTTTGGGGGGGGGGGGGTTCGTGTTACTCAATCTTTTGTTTTCTGAGTAGCGCTTTGTAGATCATTGTTTGTCTTTTTGTATTTTTGGAGATTGCTTTGTTTGTCCTTCTATAATTACAACATTTGATTACCCCTTTGGCATCTTCAAATTGTTCTTAGCTTGTTGTCAGAAGTCAATGACCTCAACCATTCAGCTACACATATGCCTGACACTAATTGTATACAAATTTCAAAAGACAATAATAAAAACACAAAATCTATACTTATTTTAAAAACTATTTAATGTTTATCTTAAAAATATATGTATTGCACTGTGTATAAGAATGCAATTAGTAAAATTCCCTGAGTTTTAAAAAAAAAACAACACAAAAATGTGATTTAGCTCTTACAAATCCTTAACTAATCAATATTGAAAAATTTACAAATATTGTAAATTTAGATTCTATTGTTTCAATTAAAAAAAGGAGCCAAAACGTTTCTATAATAGCTTCTGTATAAATAACAAATTAATTTCACATGACTAAAAGAGTTGTCATCATCTGATTATACTTTCATAATTGAAATCCTGTATCAATTGCATCATCTAATGTTAATACTCCCAGACCTGTTTACTCCTGTTGACCTATAGGAGTAGTTTTCTTCCTTGGCTGAGAGTAGTTTTCTACTTTTAAGAGTAGTTTTAGTCTAATTCGCTAGGGGGTTTGAGGGCACCTCCTCCCTACAAAAAGTTTGAAAAATTAGGTATCTTTTTCTGCAATGTATATCATACAGCTTCTTGTTGAATATAATTGTTTGTTTATACCTGTGTGTATTGTCTAAGTGTAAGGATTTATAGGCTAGCCTAAAAGTTTAATATGAAACTAACTGAAAATTTGTCAACAGTGCAACATGTTTATTCAACCCTTTTTAACATAAAATTATGTTAATGCATCAATAACTAAAATTTTACAGTCAAATCCAGTGTATATAGAGAGGTAGTTTAACATGTACTCAATAGACATTGAAATGATTGTGACGTTCGATTATCTCCCTTGCTTGTAGATGTAAACACCACATCTATTAATTCCTTTTATAATTCATTGTTCTGAACAAATTTATGTATAGTGTATTGACTTTAGAAATAATATAAATACATGTACAGTTCTCATTAAATAAGAATATTAATTGTACACTACGGTGCAAAAAAAAATCCAAATAACCAACATTGGGTTTTTAGAAATGTCTATTTGAAATTTATTATAGTAGTAGAGCTATCACACAAAATATCTGAAAACAGCTTAATAGATCAATAATCTTACATATATTGAGTTAAATGTAAAGATAATATATATACAATCTCTATATATTTGCAAACCTCAATTTTCGATAAAACTTCATCGACAAATTTCAAATATGGCGGTAATCACTTCGTTAACCAGATATGAGAAGTCAGTCTCACAAGTAGAACACCGTACAAATGTATCCCTCTTTCTTGAGGGCTTGCGACAATTTCAAATTCCCGTATATTCATAAATTTCTTCAGGCTCAGTCCCCTGCCTGCATTTGGCATGCCACCATTAATTTTCAGACACATGTTACTAGATCATCAAAGTGTTTGTAAGGAGCAAGGACATACAATCATTATAAAGTGCTTAAACGACAAAGAGTCAGTGTTACGTTCGGAAAGAAGAAACAAAAGTACTTTCTGTCGATTTTTACCCCCTCAGTTTTGTAACTTGTTGGCGTAGAAATAACTTATGAGGGCGTAGAGCGTAATTTAGGGATCAAAAATCATAGTTATAAACAGGTCTGTATTCCCAATCTATAGTAATAAAAGTATTATGTTTATGTCTTCATAACACTGAAAAATATATTGTATCTGTCATCAAATTGAAACATTAACTTTTTAACAAAAGATTTAAAAAATATATAGGTCTTTTGTTTGACATTTATAAATTGGCAATGTTGAAAGGGCATTCACTCAAATGAGCATATGGACACCTAAATAATCAATTCAAACATAATAAATTGAAGGTGTACATTACATGATGGGATGGGTTATATTTTGTTTCAAATCCAACAAGTGTGGTAAATTATCAGTGATGACAATGTCGCTGACAATTAAATACAAGGAATGGTGGTCCTCATTTGTGGACTCTCTATCCAGATGACACACCAAAAACGAATACAACCTTGACAAAAGCACATTTTGTAATAAAAAAAATATTCCATTTCAATAATGTTATTCATAATGAAATATTACAATGTAAAGCAAATGCTCAATGACATACGTAACGTAAAAAAAAAATCTGTCATATATTTCATAAGCAGATGTAAATTTGTTTATAGTTGTTTTTTGTTTTTGTTTTGTTTTATGGTGCTTAACGCCACTTTCCACAATATTTCAGTTATATCGTGGCGGTCAGTTTTATAGGTGGAGGAAACCTGAGTACCAGGAGAAAACCACTGACCTGTCGTAAGTCACTGACAAACTTTATCACGTAATGTTGTATCGAGTACACCTCATCTGATCAGGGTTCAAACTCACAATGTTAGTGGTGATAGGCACAGCCACTGATTGCATAGGTAGTTGCAAATCCAACTACCATACTATCACGACCACAACGGCCCCTCAATTTGTTTATAAGTAAGTATACAATATGAGTCACATGCTATTTTAACTACTGTCAGATCCAGGAAAAACAGATGTATGTTGTATAATATGCACAACTTTTCTTGTAGTTTTAAACCTAAAATTGAATTGATTTTAAAAATCACATTAATAATTACAAAAAGATCTTTCTTGAAAATCGCACAAATTAAACACTAAAATTTCACAAAACGTCCTTCATAACTTTTGTACAAAATCCTGGCTAATGAAAAATCTAAAATATAAATCGTGGAAAATAAAACTGCTAATTCAACTTCAACTAACAGGTAATGACAATAGATGATTAAAAGTTCATGAGAAAAGCATGCAACTTCCTTGGTGCCATTGAAGATTCTAAAATTGAAATATAAACAGTCTGTCAACAGTCAAGTAAACAAAAATCTACAGTCAAACCTATCTGGTGTGACCTTCAAAGAGAACACTGAAATAGGGTCATATAAGACAGGTGGTCCCTAAATACAGATCTATTAATATGCAAAGCATTGTGAAGGGAACTCAAAATTGAGGTCATACAATACAAGTTATTGGCAAATATAAAAACACATTTACAAAAGTATCGGTCAGGTATGCTAAAACTAAATCTCTGTTAAGCGTTTCCCTTACTCTTCATTTTCTTTTTATACACATTGAAATCTTCCTCAGTAAGTTTATATCCCCAGTGTTGTAAAGTTTGTCTAACCACAGGGGACACGGCATGATTATCATAACCACACCCACTTCTGACACACTTAGAAATGAGGTTATTCTTCCATCTTCCTGTAGGTCCAGCACATCTTAACCATCTACCAATCTGACGTTCATCATCTGGAGTTCTTCTACCTTGGTAAAATCTACAACACATTATGTCTTGTATCAATATAATTCAATAAATAGACAATATTAGTACAGTGTCTTAAAATTAAAAAGATTTTATTTTAAAGTTACCTCCATTTAGAACCAATGTGACAAGGTTTTTTGGTGGATCAAAATAAATAATGATTTTTGGTAGAGGATCTCACACACATCATTCCTGCAAAACTTAGTATCAATTTTTCCAGTTGGAGATGAACAAAATACAACATATGACAGATGAAGGATGCAAAGTGATGGCAATAGCCCCCATGGACCATGACTGGTTTTGTCAGGTGAGCTAAATAAGTTCTGTATGAAAACAATAAATACCTAAGAATTCCCCAAAACAATCAGAATAAATTAGAAAAACCAAATGGCAAAAATTACAATACACAAAGTGATGAATAAAGATTATTTACCTGGGTTCCAAATAATGGAATCATCCAAAATGAAACAACCTACGAATATGACTTACCTACAATACCATTGGAACCATCCATAAGGATCTTGTTTATGTATCCATCCACTAGACTCCCACATATCTAAACTGCCACCACACTTCACTTTATATGTGTTAACACTTTCATGGTATACAGAAGAGGCTACCTAATAAATAATTGATAACTTTATATAAAAAAAATGTTAACAATTTCACAGATACAGTGAAACCATCTAAACTGAATCCTGAATAACACTGAATCATGTATAAACTGAATCCTGAATAACACTGAATCATGTATAAACTGAATCCTGAATAAGGTATAAACTGAATCCTGAATAACACTGAATCATGTATAAACTGAATCCTGAATAACACTGAATCATGTATAAACTGAATCCTGAATAACACTGAATCCTGAATAACACTGAATCAAATCTAAACTGAATCCTGAATAACACTGAATCATGTATAAACTGAACACAAAATCAAGTCCCACTGTACATGTATGAAACCTTTGTCAAATTAACCTGTATAAACAAAATATCTGTCTATTACGAACACAAAAGTTGGTCCCAAAGGGGTTCGGTTTAGACAGATTTCACTGTACATTATGTTTAAGATTAAGATGTGATATACAAACAATTATTTTGTATCTTTTTTAATAATTCAAATTAAAATAAGCGTGTGTGGTAGTACTATTATAGATATTCTTGACAGAAAATGTGCAATATTGTTTCTTTTATAATACCACCATATTCAAATTTTATAGAGAAAATACATCAAAGTTACATTCTGCATACTGGTAATATAAATTTAACTCCATTAGAAATTTCAAAAAATTTAGAGAAAGTAATCAATAGGCTATATTCTTTTCCATTGAAAGAAAAAAAGAAAAACGTTTTAGCATTGATGTTGATTGTTTTGTTAATTTTACAAACTTCCAAAACTGTAACTATATGTGAAAAGTGAGCAGCAACTACTGTAATTAAATCATAACGATCCTTTGTAAATTTTTATCTAAAACTATGATTCCTTTCACATTAGTTCTTATTCATCAATTAGGTTTGTTTCTTTGATGGTTTTTAATGCCACTTTCAACAATATTTCAAGTTATATCATGGCAGTCAGCTTTATTGGTGTCATCAATTAGGAATAAACATCTTCATGATGATAGATTTTCTATTGTTTAACATCCAGCAAGCAGTATTTCAGCTATATTCAGGACGAGAACAAGTTCAATAACATATCAAAACTATATAGAAATAAGGGAGGGAATGGGTAACCCTTGTCGACTTTTGACTACCACTGCAAAAATTAAAGTATGGAGAGTTGGGTAGGATGAAAAATTTAGTTTTTTGTTGCAGCTACAAAGTGTTTACTCTTTTCCAAAATCTACAAAAGAGGTCTTTAGCGTGCATGGAGTGTGGCAATCTCCAAACATGTTACTCATTATGTATGGTCCATGGTCACGCTTTCTGAAATTATAACCTGACAACCCCCATCAAGAAATATCATCATGAAAACAGAAATATTTTTCTTATACATACATCAAATGTTGAAAGCATGGTATTGAACTTATTCAATTTTTATCAGGACCAAGATTTCCATTCACTTCAATTATGTTCATTTTTATGATTTGGAGTTTGTGTTGTTGCTGACAGTTATATTGTAGGCAATAATTGTTGAGTTTCTATTTGATTATCATATATAATGTATAACTTACTTGTCGAGGTACATTTAATCCCTCCAACCAATCTTCAGGCAGATCTCCCCAAACACCAGAATAACTTTTACCTAAAATAGTCATTTTTAAATGTTATTATTATTACCTTGTTGTACAATTCAAACAGACCAGAGATTTCTTACAGGTTCAAACATTTCTGCATCGGTACTTTGTAGTCTTTCATATCAGAGAATTCAATTTTTGAAAATCAGTAAATTAAAATAAAATTGTAATAATAATTTATAACTAGTTGTTTATAGCTATTTATTTTAGGATCAGGTGATGAGAAATCACTCAGTTTTGTGTTTTAAGTTACAGTAAGTTAGACAGGTTGGTGATCATGGTCTATTACTGTAAGGTTTTACTATTTTAACTTGAATAATATATTAAAAAAACCAATAACCAGTTACTCCTGATTTGATGGGTCTGAAATATGTTCCTCCAAAACTGCCAGCCTGAAGAACCTCTTTAGGTGTCATGTTTGGTCTTAACTCAGGACAATCTTCAAACACAAGTTCTCCTTTTTTGTTACGTGTAGGTAGCTTTGCTGTAAATCCTGTACTCTGAAATAATTATATATTTTGTAATTAGCAAAAGGAATTATTCTATATTTGAAGAAAAAAAAAACTTCTGAACTATTATTCCTTATGTAGCTCGATTATCATAATCTTGTTTTACAGATAACAATAAGAAATTGATACAGCATATGTTCATTACACAAATAACAACACTTACTAATATCGGGAAAATATACAAACTGTGTGAATCATGTATTTATTCCAGAAATGCATTGGTGGTGTAATGGTTATAAGCATGCTTGCCTCAACTGTGGTAGAATGTAGTAGTCAGGATAATGTGTCAGAATGAAGTGATCGACATGTCTATCTATGCCTGCGGACTGTTGCTTCAGTGAGCTAGCTTTCTATAAATCCAACTCAATGTGTTCAGGGTGGACAATGTACGTCATACATTCGGGTATTTTTTTATCGAAAACTTTATAATGGCGGAAATTTTTCAACCATCTGACAAAATAAAACTCATTTTTATACTATTTTAACAACGAACCTGTATGATAAAAGCCAGACCAAAGTACCCTACGCATTTGTATGGTACTATTTACATCGATAATATTCAAAAAGCTGTTGTCATTTGTCTAATCATTCCGATAATATTATACAATTAATGACTTTTAATGAGGTGGATACAAGGATTTATTAACCCAGGAACATTATATTTACCGAGGCCAGATGGCCGAGGTAAATATATTATTCTTGGGTTAATAAATCCTGGTATCCATCGAATTGAAAGTCATTAATTGTTTTATTATATGATACATTTTATATGTTGCTTATAACCTTAAAATAAGCTTTTATCACGACGTTTTCTTTGGTTTCGTATGGTGCAAGACGTTGGAATGTTATATTCATAGAGCGTTACGTCGCATGAGGTGATTATAACGTTTTATCAAAGAACGTTACTAGGGACGTCAGCCAATCAGAAAAGACATCATCTGAAGTAGTATAATAATTCCTTTTGATGCTGGATCCAGTATAAAAAAATACCCGCATGTATGACATACGTTGTCCACCCTGGATCCAGCACCCAGGTGTTGGTCTAATACAAAAGTGATATCATCATCTCATTAAAAAGTAATTTTTCTCACCATGATATACAATGTAGCTGAAAAATTGATTGCTGACTTGGCATTAAACAACAAAATCACTTAATATATTTATTCTACATGTACACTAAACATAGTCAGTAATTGTTGCATAAATCAAATTTAATATAATGGTCCATGACGACTTATAATGTTTCCCTAATTTACATATACACATAATATTATTTGCATTTCTTATACCCCTTTGGTATCTCCAAACTCTTCTTATAATATCATACAAAATCCATCAGCACCTGATCGAAGATATCAAAACTGTGATTTCTTTTATTTAACAGTCATTTTAGAACTGAGGAAAGGAGAAATATATAACCATATAGATTTTATACATAATTCTAACATGACGTCCTTCTTTCGCTTTGTAAACAAACGAGTGATTTATCGATTGGGTATAATCTCATTAGCACATGCGCTGGTGTATGCGACTGACTTTCTCATAGTAAATGTACATGTTCATTGTTGATGAATTATCGTCTGCTCAAATTTGGCAGCATAAAATGTGTGCGACATTTTCCGCAAACGTAAATATAAATTACCGTCTTCCAATCAAAGTATACTGCCGTATTTGTACTCTTAGACATACCAGAATTTTTTTTAGTTTTAACATGGGTTGGCAGATATTAGTAAATTTTATCACTCGCCTCTGGTTCGGGATAAAAAACTAATATCTGCCACCCCATACTAATATTCGCCAATCCATGTTAAAACTCAAAACACATTCTGGCTTCCATGATTTATTTTTTAATTATACATTTATTTTATTGTCTTTTTGTTTATTTGTAATTTGTATTGCTACAATCCAATTGAATTTTTGCTATGCAAATAAAAATAATGTAAAAACGAAAAAAGGGTAGAACTTATAAAGCTAATAAACATAAATGATACCTTTTCTGTATTTGTATTTTCATCAATAAGTTTAGGATAACTCTTCTTTTTGTCTTTAGTACCACCTGTTTTCACTGTGTTTGTTTTACTTCTCTTCTCTTCTTTAGTTATTTTATTCTTCTTATTTGCCACTGTTGTAGTTTCAGTTGTTATTTTCCTTTTAGGCATATTTATTATCTTTATTAATCTGGAAACAAATGTTAAGAATATTATCAATGTTAACAGAACAAACAAGACCAGAGACCAAAATTTACAAAGAATAAACTAGTTCCAGTAGTGGGACTTCTTGGTTGTGATTCGTGTTTATCCTAAAAGGATTTCTGAAAACACAGAATTGCCCTTTTACAACCATAAAGAACAAAACCACTTTGTAATTTCTTAAAATGAAAAACTACAAATGTACTTCTAAATCTGATTCTACATCTAATATACATTCACATTGTAGCGATCAGGAGAGAAAGCTATTTCCAATTGGTTGAAATATGAAAAAAAATCTTCTCATCACTGGAAAATAATTTCCCCAAGAACCATATTTCATGTTGTTTAAAAGTTCAAGTAAATTTTCAATATGGATGTAAAAGTGTATATAGAAATTAAAAAGGCATTTGAAAACCATTAAAAATATAATTTCATATTTACATTTACATGTACATTTTGTGTACATGTAGTAACAATAACCATAAAACAACAAAAGTCAAGAACCTTAAAACAGATCCTGACTTTTTTAATTGAAAACATAATATTTTCCATAAAAAAACATAAGAAAATTAACTTGCCTATTATTTTATAAATCTATCTAATGCAAGTGTTTTATCTTTCAATTTTGCATCAGCTATATGTATATGATTTAAGATAAACTACACAATTTGATTTAAATTACAACTCATCCATAGGACTTGTGTACATTTTACAAGACATATATTTAAGGCAGACAGGCACTCTGAGAGATGACAACATTGGATATCTGAAATCGCAAGCAAAATTCTGAGATATTTGTGAAATAGTCGTACACTTTCAGTTTGTCGAAAAAAAAAGTCTTCCATTATGTCGTAACTTGTACGATTTACAAACTTTTGTGGAACAATGGCCATGACTCTATAATTTTGGATCAAACCATGTACATTTAAGTGCAGCTAGGTTCACCAAATTAACATGTAACAGTCCAGCCATATAATTCAGTATGTTAACAGTGAATAACGAACATCTAGTGAATGTCAAGTATCTTATAAACATACCATACAAAAAAGCTTAAACAGTAATGGTCAACAATTCAAGCAATACACATGTATCAACAAAACAGACAATCACCTCTCATCTTAAAACCACTGAACATAAAGATCATAACATATGACGTTGGAAATCCAGGCCCTGTCTTGTTTAGGACAGGCACAAAAATGTTGCTATGTTAAACCGATAAATGGGATCCCAACCCTGCCCCTCTTGATAATTGGATATCCAATGTTGCTTCAGATTAAAAAAATAACGATAAAAACCTGCACAGGGTCTTTATTCAAAGAAACCTGCAACACTGTCAACAAAGAACAAAGACTGTATGCTACACAACGCAAGTAAGACCAATGCTTGAGTATGTATGAACAGCTTAAATTTGGGACCCATTTACCAACGCCAACATCCAGAAATTAGAAAGTATACAAAGACTGCCGAGTTTGTAATGAACGACCATCAACAAACTAGTAGTGTAACATCTATGCTAAATAGTAAATACACTACAGTGGCAACCATTAGACGAGAGAAGGACAAGATGCAAAGCTGTAATGATGTACAGAATAGTAAATGGCCTCGTAGTAATACCACTGCTTCAGCTGAATACTACATCACCCGTAGTTAGAGGTCACATAGGATGATTCCCTGTCCCATGTGCCAAAACTTCAACCTACAGGCATTCCTTCTTCCTAGACAGAATAGGGATATGGAACAGCCTTCCACAACCATTGGTGGATAGTACCTTCCTGGATGCTTTCAAGCAGAGGGTACTGAGCTGCAGAAGTGCAGTATTGCATCATCACTGGCATCAGCATGTTTTTAACTTGCACCCGTGTTGTCACACCCAGCATGGGCAATAGTGCGATAATGCTAAATTAGAGGACTGCACTGTAATAAGGTCTGTATTTGAAGAAGAAGCTTCCACTCAGTCAAAAACTGAAAAATGGATGGCATCTGTATTCTGTAATCTAATTTCTGCCATTGTAGGCACACCTCTTTCGAGTAGTTCAAGTCATATAAGTAGATAAAACATCTCCTCATGCATTCAAATTTTAAGATGGATACAAGTCTACCATGGATTGATGCAGCGTTTACTTAACACCTCAAGCTTTATCTAAATATATTTATCTTTCACCCCCGTTAATTTTTCCAACCACTTCAACGGAATTGGGACAAAAAACCGCTCGGTGTGAATCACTCCGGGCACTGCTCCATTACGTCGAATGGGACCGAATCGTAACCCTCGCTGGGAGCAAAGCGGACTGAGGGTTACGTTATCGTATCTAATATGGACACAGTATCTAGGATGTAGAATCTGTTGGTTGAAGACCATTACTCTTTGGGAAAGCATGTGGAAGAACGAGCTATAAAATTGATATTCTAAGCTCTTGACTTACATAAGACTTCCTCCGTTTGTAATTGCCGCAATAGGCCTACTCAACAACTTCATAGGCACAACAATTGGGTAAGGGTTAATAAACGCTCAATCCCGATTCTATGTATCCAGATACTGTAAGCACAATTTTATATATTCTAGAATATTAATTTTTGCAACAGATAAATAATAAATTAATAGATTCACTACACAAAAAAATAAAGCATGTCATAATGATATGAAAAACGGAATTAAAGTTATTGAACGTTTAAAGTTTATGACGATGAGATCGGGATATACTATTTAATTTAGATAGTTTTTTGTATAGAATTAGGGGCAAGTAATACGATTTTGATTACGTACTTCCGGTGTTAAGTTTTTTCCAGAATTTTGAGATCGTTGCACTATCCATCTGTTATAACATGGCTATGCAGTTTGAATATGACGAAGAAGGAGGGACATTCTTTTATTTCCTTTTGTCTTTCTGGGGTCTTGTGATAATCCCAGCAACATACTATTTGTGGCCAAGGAAAAAAAATGACGGTAATATGTTTTGTTTTTGTCTGCTTGTTCTAACCATGTGCTATTGTCTTACGTATTTGATACACATAGGACATGAAATGTGGGTTTGCTTTGTTTAAGCATTACATATATTTGACATGTTTCAATATTTTTTATGCAGACACCACCTTTTCAAAAGGTTCTTGTTGACATGCATGAAACTGAAAGTCATCTGTATCTGTATGAGTACGTTGGTAACAGGTTAAAACGTCCCCACTACCAAAACGCCCCCACTTTTTTTTGTTGAAAAAACGGCATGTAATATTTTGTTCTACTCAAAGGATCATATTAGAAAAATAGTGTCACTGTTATATAATAGAGAAGGCTTCCAATGCATTTTTCGGCACAAATGTAAACAAAGCGGGTTATTTTTTCATGTACGGTTTTCACTTGACCTTTGAGGTATTTATGGATGGAGACCTACCTAATAGTTTATCCGCCACATAATTTATTGGAGAGCAGACGATCATACTTCACTAAACCATACTTTTGTGACGTCCCCAGAAATATTAAACTTCCATTAAAGAGCGACCATGACATTGCAGGACCGCACAGAATAATATATAATTACGACTGATTACTGGACAATTGAACTAAAAAGTATACATTTTATTTAGTTGGTAAGCTTCTACATTTTTTTGTGAGGTCGTATTTGTCATACATGTGAACCTTCCGGCGGGAGCATTTTTCTCCCGATTTTGAGGGTCCCTCCCGTCAACTTTCAAAATCTTCCACCCGTGAAAAAAATCAAGTACAATAAAATCTTGACCTACATTTTGTGATCAATATTTCTGGAAATTCCACATTTGGAACTCCTGCGCTGACGAAAAACGCTGAGAGATATGAATGGTAAAGGTGAATGTCATATTTAATGATACCCGGTTATTGATCTGTTTGACACCTTTACAGGTAAATTGGGTCATGGTGATTAATTAAGGTGTTGATGATTGATTATACAACAATTATCCACTGATTGACAGTTAATTGGGGATAAGGAAGTGGGTTTGTGGCACACGCTTAGATGATTAGAAGTGTGATAGCGGCAATTTAAAATAGTTACATGTATAAACCGTTGTGCAAACAGGAGTCGGACAACCTTTGATGCAGAGGAAAACTTCTTATTTCGATCAAACGTGCAATGAATTCATCTCAGATTGAGTTGTTATGGCTTGTTTGGGACCAAAGCCGATCAAAGTATTATTTAAGGACTAAGTTCCAGGATGGAATTGATAAACCACAAAAATGCCGAAACGTATGCTATCACCCAATGCACCAGCAGCAAATTGACTTTTTAATTTTAGTGCTCTATGACTTTACTGTTCAGAACATTCTGTCTTCATTGTTATTGCTTTGTTATAACCTTATGATTAAGAATGATTATGAATAAATTATAGATACAGTTTTTATCCTTCATTCATCATATGAAACACTACTAATAAATCAGAAATGTAAACAATATATATTGAAATGGGATGCAGTTGGTTCAATACTGAAACAAACAAAAGGAAAACATCAATAAACAATAAAAACACGCATCAAATATGTTGATAAAAAATCTCCAGTTATGAGTCCAAATCTCCAGCCAAAAATTTGCAAATCTCCAGTTGTAGCATAGCAACTCTATCACATGTACAGTGTATGATTTGTTTATGTCTAGTTTTCTTTTATTAAATATAGTGACTATTTTTTTCATATTGACCCTACATGTTTTAAAAGTTTCATCACGTTATCATACTTGCATCCTTGTTGACCAAATCTATGGGTTTTTTTGGGTTATGATGCTATGTAGCATAACCATCTTACTGATGTCACCACTGAACATAATTCAACAGAGATATATATATTGAAATGATTTGACAGTTTGTATTGTTTCTTTGTATAGTTTATTATTATGTATTTTACTGTTATATAATCATTGTAATGACTTTGCCCCTTGTGGGACCTTAATTGGAATAAAAATATCTATTGTTATCAAAGCTTAAATTTCTCAAAATTCTTTTGTTGGCTTTGTACTTTTGTTTTTCTCAATACCTTAGGCTTGGCTTGTGTTTTTTTTTACTTTATTACCAGTAATTAAGCACATCAAAGACCATCAGCAATTATAAAGGCTTTTGATTATTGTAATAATTAATGAAACATAAATTTAATTAAATGCAATCATCATTAATTAAATTTATAATTTAAATAAAAATATAATTAAATGAAAACAAAATATTCGAACAAAACGGATGGTGGAAAGACATTTATAAACATTTGATACACAAAAATAGTGGCGGCATCTTGTTAAAAAAAACTGTGATTCGTTTTTGTTCGAATATTTTGTTTTTGTTTTATTATATTTTTATTAATCTATTTATTAAAATTATAATTATTCTTCACTTGTTTTTCGACGATGTTAGTTGCATGGTAGTTCTCAAATTTTTTAACAGTGATAGATCTCATGGGTCATGTTTTTTTCAGGTAATCATCTGGTTCAATAGCTATATATATAGCAGGAACCAGCCCCTCAACCACTTTGTACAAGAATATGAGTTTCTGGCTCTTAGATCAAGTTTCACAAGCATGTTGGAGACACTCCCTTCTTCCCGTAACCTGTAGTCTCCTATAATGAATCTTGCTGGTTGTCGTTGGATTCTTTCAAGCCTATTGATATTGGTTTCCATGTAGGGGTCCCATATTATTCCTCAATACTCCATTCTTGATTGAACCAGTGAAATGTAGGCTGTTTTCTTACATCCCTGTGGACAGTGTTTGAGGTTTCTTCTGAGAAAGCCCATGGTCATAATGCAGTAGCCAGTACTTACAAGGTGTTTCAGTTGAAAAACACTTTGGACTGACATTTTCCCTTGCAAATTCATTTGACAAAGTATGTGATGACAATGTCATGTTCAATCTAATCAAGCACGCTTTGGAACAGAAAATGATAGACATAGCAAATTACAAAACTGACCTTGATCATCTTATTTAAATAAGCAAGCTTAAGTTTTGTTAAATATTGATAATTAAGTATACTTTTTTTTAATTTAAAAAACAAAACTATTACATGATTTATAGACAAAATAATTGACACAAATGTAATTTCTTGTAGTTACATGTATCTCATTGTTTTATATTGTGTGTTCCGGTCACACATTACTGACAAAAATCATAAAGGCATGATGAAATACATAAAAAAAAAATGTACATCCTTTAGTTAATATTGAATACAATGAATATGTATTTATTGACAAATTAACACTGTAAAGATATTATTGCAAGTGGAAAAATATACCAACTGAAATATGTTACATCTTTGACACCAAATCTCAACCTGGCATTTTGTATTTACTATTTTTTTGGTTTATATCTCAAGATTAGTTGGATTTAATTCTTAGAAGTAACTTTATAATATAGCCTGCAGATTAACAATATTGGGAGGCAATTTGTATTAAGTAATTACCAATGCAACACTGTGTTCCACCTACATTTATGTTGTGTGACATTGTTGTTTTTTGGATGTTGATATCAGTGTTTCTACTGACTTCCACCATGAAAAATGTGACCACCATGTTTTTGAACTGAAATATCTTGTTAGTACTATATGCTATCTTTTTACAGGGTTCTTTAATCTCAGGGCCCGGGTAGCTCAATGAGTTAGGTAGTTGGATTACCTAACAACTCATACAAGCCTATCACCAATACGATGTGGGTTCGCGTCCGGCTCTGTAAATTACAAAAAGGGTGCACTCGACTCGCAGCCGCAAGTGATAAAGTTTACCAGTTGCCTGTCCATGATAGGTGGTTCTCTCCGGGTGTTCCGGCTTCTTCCACCACTAAAACTGGTCGCCATGATATAGCTGAAATATTGCTTAAACACCAAAATCAAATCAAATCTTTAATCTCATCAGAATCTGTTTCCTAAAGCATTAATTTATAATATACTGGAACTATCAATTTAATTTAAGCTAACTGTACATCTTAATGAAATCATTTGCTAAATATACTTTCAATAAAAATAAAGCTTTTTTTTTTTAAATTAAAGGCAGTGTCTCTGCGATCAAAATTTTTTGTTTGTGAGAAAGTTTTTCAAAGGATTTATTTAAATAATAAAGTTTAGATTGTAATTGTATGCTTATATAGGATAAAACATGTATTTCTGAAATAGTTTTGATCGTTAATTTGTTTGCGACGACAGAAGGTGAGTATTGTTACTAAATAATAATACTTGAAAATTGAAAAGTTGAGAAATTTTTCTACAAAAAGTTTTTTTCCTGTTTTTTTAATTTTTATTGTGTACCTACAATGTACATTCTAGTCATATTACAAACTGAGGAATCATAGAGATACATGTACAATTAGATATAAACAAAAAACGGAAAGGTATTATGTCATCTCACATGATCTCAGGTATTTTTAGTATGTACATTTTGTAGGTTGCCTTTAGGATAAACATGTAGAAATATCTGATTAAATAATTTACTTCCTTGTGTGTTTGACAATAATTGTATAACATCCTATTACGGTAACCAACTTAAAGATGTGAATTTTTTTTTTTAAAAAGAGTGTTTTTTATTTCCTTCTTTTTAAATAGCTTTTATTTGTAAATGCAAGTAATTTAGGAAGTAACTACATTTTTCTAAAAGATTAGGTTTTTGTAAATAAAATTATGTTATACATGTACCAGTACATGTATTACTTCAGTAATGATATCAAAACTTACATGTAGGTGTCACATGCAATTAGCCTGATTTACCAATGCCTTTTGAAAGTCGTTAGGAAATATAAAAAAAAGACAATTGTAATCATTTAAAATTAAACAAATGAATTGTCTCTTGTAATATGAGATTTAGCTCTTAAAATTTGTCCTCGTTCAGTTCTTCTCCACATCCTGTTTACCTGGTCTGGTCAGAAAAAGGACTATAAAAATGATATTTGGTACTTAACCACAAAGCATGAGACATTTTGGGAGTTGGAACATACATTGTACACTGGTTGGATTGATATATCAAAGCCAGGAAATTGTGTCAAACTTTGAATAAGTTAGAAGTTTACTTGTAGTCAGTTGTTTTCATGAATTACTTAGTGATAGTAGCTACTAGTACTATAAAAATCCACGTTGATCTAGTTCAAAACAGACATCATCATCAAAAAGAATAGTATAGAAATGTTACCTAGTTTCTCAACTGTAGGCTATGTAACCTTTCTGAAAGGGAAATCCACTTGTATGAATGAGACGAATCAAGTACATGTACACTTGCCATAATAAAGACAGGATGTAAATGACATGAAGCCAAAGGAATGTCTCAGGTTTGGAGAATGACGCCAGACTCCTATAACATAAAAGACACTGTAAGCACCTCGTAGTCCTACATGTAAATAATATACAAATGTATATATGGCTAAAATTTGAAAATTGGCTATTAGAAATATATATATATGAATTATCAAGCATAGATGTTTCTATGTACAGGTGACCCTATTTCAGACTTCCCTTAGATGCTCAAATAAGCCAGGTATTACTATATTTGCCCCACATCCATTTGATATAGTGTTTTTTTGTCATGTTGTTGAACTATCATTTCTTAACAGATCCATGAATGTCTATTTTTTTTGTTTTTCAGCTGGACCTGATTTAAAAAAAAGAGAGTGTAACTGTGAACCATGTCAGCTAAAAAGACAAAGACTCAGTGTACAAGGGAGATGGAAAAATACCTCTGAAAGTGGGATGTAAGTATGGGAGTAAACTGTAAAATGCCTTGGAAAGAGGAATGTATATACAAGGGTAAACCTTAAACAAAAACAAAGTAGCCAGAGAAATTGGAAACAGCTTATATTTGTATTAATCACAATGAACAATTATAGAATATTTCTAAGTATTTTTTTACTTCAGAAAGAAATAGATGTATTTGTATTATTGTGTTGTTATGTTATTGATTGACATAAAAAACTAACACAACAACAAAATTAAAAACAGTGTGTTAAACTGAAGGCTTTTAGTTTTATGATCATTCATGTTTGTGATAATAAAGATGACAAAAAAAAGTTTGTTCAATTTGATTCTTTTCTCTGTCTACAATGTAATAGTGAGACATTGAAAACAAACTGCCCTTCATAGATTGACATTAATATGATCCAGTAAAAAATTATATCTCTGAAAGCCGCATCAGTAGTGATTAACATGCTTGTCTTGAATACGGTAGATTGTGGGTTCGAGCCCTTATTGGGTCAAACCAAAGCACACAATTTTTAAGTGTTAAGAGCAAAGAATTGTTGCTCGATATCCAGATAATGTGTGCAAGTGCAGTGACATGTCTAACCGCAGACTGTTGTTTCAGTGAACTAGCACTATAAAGATGCAATTAAATGTGTTGGTCTAGTACAAAATGAACATCATCATCATTTTATTGAGTATAACTTGTTCTTGTCATGCTATACATGTACATGTACCTGTAGCTCTAACATTGCTCATTTAGTGTTAAACAACAATCACTCACTCACTCTTTCTCTGATTTATTTACAGAAAAATATGTCTGGTGATAGGCTGGGTGATATTTATATTATTAGCTTATAAAGTGTCAAAGATACAGATGGATTATGTAGAATATGACCCATATCTTGAACTTGAAGTAGACAGGGTAAGTTTGTCCAATAACTAGTAGGGCGATATCTATCTTATTGACCTATAAATTGTCAAAAATACAGATGGATTATGTAGAATATGACCCCAATCTTGAACTTGAAGTAGACAGGGTAAGTTGGTCCAATAACTACTAGGGCAATATCTATCTTATTGGCCTGTAAAGTGTCAAAGGTATCAATGAACTATGATACATGATATCTATTATTATTGTACATGTATTGGCAGACCTGTAGCTATTTATATCATCTTGTCTTAGTAGCATGCAAAGTGTAAGAAACACATTGAATAAAGTTATAGGAAATTCCTTGTTTTAATCCAAATATTTCGACCACAAGACCTTCATCAGTGTTATATTCTATCCAAGCTGTGACATGATGCTTTCATCTGGGATTTTACGTCAGATGTAGTATCATGTAACAGGCTTCATCAAATAAAACGCTGATGAAGGCCTAAGGGCTGAAATATTTGAATGATAACAAGGATTTTATTACAATTTCATCCAGTAAATACTCACCCTAAGGAGAGAACAATTTAATAGTTTAGAAACACATTTATTTTAATTAATATGACCCTTATATTGAACTTATAATATTCAGGGAAAGTAGGTCAAACAAGAAAAAGGCTGATATCCGTCATGAACTTTGTAGTAGAATGATTTAAGTTGGTCTAGTGGTCCTCAAAATGAAAATTTGAATTTACTGTTCCGAAGCAAATTATTGAATTTATTTTTAATATATGTACATGTAGTTCTGAATAAAAACTGAAAAATTTATTGGTCCAAACAAAGTTTTACTGGTCTTGGGCCAAAGGACAGGTGCACATCATGAGGTCTGGTCTAGTAGCAGGAAGCGTGATATAATAAATTATACTAGCTTAGAAAATGATTAAGGTGGTTTGACTGAAATTATAATCTCTTATTTAAAAGCAAATTGATAGATATGACCAGAATGGTAAAAGGCTATATGATATTAATAATATTATCCACAATTAGGAAGAGTGACATTGATCCTTTCCTTTTTAGTTCATAAAAGTCATGAAAGCACAGTTGATTCATATTTCTATTTATATACAGTCAAATCTGTATTACAATGTAAGAGGACAAAGAAAAAGTCACCTTATCAGACAGGTGACCTCTTAAAGTAATATTAAACCAGTTTTGGGAGAAGAAAATGTTTCCCTGAAAATTCAATTTGGAATACGGCGGTACCTTTACTAAGCTATTCATGCATATTTCAAGTCGAAATATGTTCCCAACAACTAGAAATCTGCAAATCTGTGTGCATGTTTATCGTCCTCGCCATTGTTGTGGAGACTGATTAACTTTCGGTTGTTTAGTTCCGATGATTGCCGTTCATGACCTCGTGAAGAAAAGATAAACAATCATGAATGCTGAGGTAAGCACGCACACATTCCTGACAATGATTATGGAGGAATCTGTCTGTTTCATGTCGTGTGAACCAATTTTTGTTGTTGCAATTATTCTTATGTGGTACACACGGAATATATTTTTATTTTTTTTTATCAACTGAACAGTGTGCATAAGCGATAATCTTCCTGAAAGAGTTAAAATCTTGGGTCACGTGCATATCATTTGCATTACTGCCGGGATGACAGAATTATCTGCTGTCAAATATTTTGCGATTTGCTCTTAAAATCTGCTTTTGAGTGGATTTTTAATGTTATGCAGTTGATTTTAGTTAAAATTAAGTGAAAATATTTAATCCAAAAATTCCATGATATTTGCCTTTCATATTACTTTAAAGAGGTTCAATTCATATGAAATTTCCCATGACAGGACAAGAAAAAGGTGACCTTTTAACATACCTGTAGCTGACTGCTTAATAGAGATGACAGTATGGGTAGGGTTGACTAAATACATTGGAGCAGAGGGTGGAAGAATTCCATGCTTTGGTATATTTTTATACTTTCATGACTGTCAAAATATGTTTACTTTTTTTAGGGAGCAACTCAGAAAGATATCAGAAAAGCCTACAAGAAGTTGAGTTTAATATACCATCCTGACAAAGACACTGGTGATCATAAAAAATTCATGAGAGTAGCCAAAGCCTATGCAGCGTAAGTATGATTCATTTATCATAATATACAGTGAAACCTGCCTTATTGGAACAAACTTTTATGAATAGACAGGTGTTGGGTTTAAACAGGTTAATTTAGCAAAATTTTCATTGGGATTTTATTAAATTTTGGTTTGTACAGGATGACGTTTTATTCAGGTTCGATTTATTCATTTAAATATAAATAACCAAATCTATAGCAGAAATTTGTCAGACATTATTTTGTTGTTTGTTTCAAAATAATCAAACATCTTTCATTTTAGGGGTCAATGAGTGTCTTAATGTTACCTTGTCCCTCTAATGTCATCTCCAGCTTTCTGAAGTAAAGACAAATTTGATAAGACAATACAAATATAAAATGTTGTATTTTAATTTTTTTTTTTATTATTATTATTTGACCTATAGATTAACAGATGAGGAAACAAAGAAAAATTGGGAAGAATATGGTAATCCTGATGGACCAGGAGGTTAGTAATATCAGACTAATTGGAAATTACTCATTTCTTTTCTGCTTGATTGGGAAAAGGGTTATGGTGTTTAACACTTCTGTTTGATTGTTAAATGTTTTACAAAAGATATAATGTACAGTGTAATTACCTCTAGATTTTGTGTCGTGCTCTATTTGCTCTTTGGATGATTTAAGGTGTAAAAATTATGTTTGATATGATGAAAAATTCAAGTACATTACATACTTTTTGTGTTGTTCTAGTTTAGTTTTAATACAAGATATGTGTTACCTTGACAACCAATTTAAAAAAGAAGAAAATAGATAAAGTGAACAAGACAATCAATAGCCTTTAATTAATACATGTAGATACAAAAAGTATATCTACTGCTAAAAAAACATTTTGGTCAACTGATTAAATAAATTATACCTATAGTTAAAATATAGATCTTGGGATTTAAAGCAAAAACTGCAGTATTAAAGATTCACTTCTGTGTGGAATATTCTGGTTCTTTGATTGACAATTTTTGAAGAGGCACTAAAATGATTTGTTATGTATTTACATGTCAGACTGTTCCATTATTTTTTACAGTAACAAAGTTTGGTATAGCGTTACCTAAATGGATTATTGAAAGAGAGAATTCAATATGGGTAAGTTAATTTTTATGCCCCGCGACGAAGAGTCGGGGGGCATATTAATTTACCCCCTGTCCATCCGTTCGTCCGTCCGGATATAGATACATGATTTGTCCGGCTATCTCCTCCTACAGGATTTTGATTTTCTTCAAATATTCTCAAAATGACAGGTAGTTGGACTTGAATCATTTTTTTCATACTAGCTGCATAAAGGGAACATGGTTTGTCCGGCCAACTCCTCCTACAGTTTTAGAGCTACAGCTTTAATATTTTGCAGGATGTTTATACACATAATGGAGGTGTGCATGTCCACAGGATTTTGATTTTCTTCAAATATTCTCAAAATGACAGGTAGCTATAGTTGGACTTAGTCATTTTGTTCGTCCATCCAGATATAGATACATGGTTTGTCCGGCTATCTTCTACAGTTTTAGAGCTACAGCTTTAATATTTTGCAGGATGTTTATACACATAATGGAGGTGTGCATGTCCACAGGATTTTGATTTTCATCAAATATTCTCAAAATGACAGGTAGTTGAACTTAGTCATTTTGTTCATCCATCCAGATATAGATACATGGTTTGTTTGGCTATCTCCTCCTACAGTTTTGGAGCTACAACTTTAATATTTTGTAGGATGTTTATACACATAATGGAGGTGTGCATGTCCACAGAATGTTGATGGTCAGGTGGGGGCATCATTTGTGTCTTACAGACACACTTCATTTAAAAAAAATCACTCCTAACAAAACAACTATGTCCATAATTATCAAGTGCGGGGGCATACCTCTTTTCTAGTTCATGTTTCTTTTTCGTAATATTACAAACACTACAGTTACACTATATACAGTGGTATTTTATATTAAATAGGAAAATTTTCCTTTTATACCTTGCTGTCCCTTTTGATATTTTTTTGTCAACAGACCTGATTAACAACTAGTTTATGTCAGTTTATATCAAAGCAAAATATGTGAAAGGGTACCCAAAAAAGTCATATTTTGCTAGCTTTGTATTTTCGACACCTTCATTTAGCAGTTATATATGAAACAACTGCAGGAAAAATTTATTAAATGGAAGTTCTAACTCAGGAACGTACAACAGATAATCAACTTTGGAAGCTTACAGTTTTACGTCGAAGCAAAAAGCAAAGTTTTATTACAATTTTCAATAGTATCATATAATTAAAACTGACATTTTGTATTACAGGTATTAGCTGTCTATGGACTCTTGTTTATGGTTCTTCTACCAGTTGTAGTGGTAAGTTATTAACAAATTCAACCATTTTATCACCAAAACATATGGAAATATAATAACACGGATATGGAAATACATTTTTGTAGGAAGTTTCCTTGTAAAGTTAAATAGTTAAGTTTATTAATTGCAAGTAAAATTACCACAGAATCCTAGTGATTTTGAAAAACAAATAAACATTCTTAAATCTTTATATCTGTACATATTATGCAAGTTAATAAATATTATAATTGTTGATTTGTATTTGGAGGATTGTGATGTTAATCAGGCCTCTACATTAACATATTTTTCAACTTGTCCGTTAGGACAACTAACTAAAAAAAGTACTTGTCCGACTCAATCTTTTAGTTGTCCGAAAAAATTAATAAAAATTACAAAAACGAGAATAATTATCCAGGGCTCCCACTACTTTCAAATTAGAGGGAGAAGTGACTTCTCTTTCAGAAAGCTCACAGGGAGAAGTGGGAGACAACAGAGAGAAGTGGGGAGACTTCTGGGAGAAGCCAATTGCGGTTAATCGAAACATTGTTTCGCAACCCCTGAGACTGATGTTACCCTGCCCAAATTTAGTAAATAGTTAAAGCTGCCTGAACTGATTTGTTCTGGTTTTTTTTTTATTCATAACTACCTTAAGGACATATAATCAATGTCACATTTTTATTTCTGTCTACCTTGATTGGAGTCTAGCATACCAGTGATTTTTATATGTACCCCCCCCCCCCCCCCCCCACCTTTTTTCCTTTTGAAATATTACTGTTGTGATCCAATACCACACAAATTGAAATAACTCATATTTATGCTATATATTGTTTCTGGTAAAAAAAAATATACCTAGATACTATATAAACCAGTATCTATGTATATTTGTTTTACCAGAAACAAGTGTCTGTGATATAAATAAAGCAAAGTATTTTATTTAAATTCACAGAGAAATACAAATTTTAGTGGATCTTTTCAGCCAGATCAGGAAAAAGCTTGTAATATTTATCCATTTCAAGGTTTCAATATTTCCCAAAAGCCTAAATCAAGTCCTCTATCATATTTTGCACAAAAGACAAGATTAAATTTGGCGCCAAATTGATATCCGATAATTTTTACGTGTCCGTTCTGGAGTGATTCTTGTTCTTATATTTCAAATATTGATATTTCCGTTCATTAAAGCGTTTCTGAGATTGCGACTTTAATTTTGTCAATGTCCTTGAACTTCATATGGAGGAATGATAAATGATACAATAAAAGAGATTTGATCTGGCGTTTCACTTTAGTTTTAATCAAAATGAATTATGGACAAATTGGAGATCAAACAGGGCTTTTTTATACAACAAACCCAGTATTTTATACCAGTGGAAAAAGATTTGTCCGTCGTACCGGCACGTTTGGGAATCTCTGATTTTTTCACTTGTCCCATCGGACAACCGTAATACAAGATCTACTTGTCCGACGTCAGTTTTCACTGGTATCGGACAAACGTTAATGTCGAGGACTGTTAATATTATAGAAACAAGCAGAAGTTACAGCTATTCTTTAAAGTCGATTTTATGACTTCAATTTTTTTCAAGACTTTGTTATTGAAGTGTGATATAATTTTCTACATTAATTTCAGGGAGCTTGGTGGTATAGATCTATAAAATTCAGTAAAGACCAAGTTTTACTAGATACAACACGACTCTACTACTATTTCTTCCAGAAAATTCCTAACATGATGCTCAAAAGTAAGTTGCATGTTTTCACATTTTTATTTTTATTAAACTTGTAACATCTACCATTATGTAAAACGACCATTTGTCTGACCAAAATATTAAGTTTCGTTAGAAGTTACCATGTTGTGTATTAACCTTTAACCTTAATAAGACTACAGTCAAACCTGTATATAAAGGGCATTGAAGAGACCTGAAAATCATAAAAATGTGCCCTTTATATACTGGTTCAATTATATTTACTATTCATTAAATGGAGAGAATAAAACTGGCCTTTATAGAAAGTGATTTGTTGCATTGTTCTTTCAGATTGTGTATACAGACTCAATAATTTATTATTATTTTAATATATTTGTTTAACAGGAGTTGTAATGGTACTGGCTGGTTCCTTTGAATTTGATAAATTTCATAACCAAGAAATAACAGAGAGACCAAGTGACAATGAAGAAGTTCCTCAAGTAAGACAATAACATTACTATTATAATTTGTTTATTTGTCACTAATTGTAAAACAGTTTATAAAACAGTAAAATATTTGATTTGATTTCATTGATTTTGAAGGATTGATTGATTGGTGTTTAATGCCAACTTTAGCAGTATTTCAGTTATATTTTACACTTTTTATATATTAGACATGATTATGAAGGATACCATCAGTATATGGAAATGATCAAATAATTGATATGCAGTTTTTGAATCACAGCTTAAATAAAATAACTTTAAATTTTGACAGAATATATCCATGTACCAGTATATGTGATAGATTTTTCAAAGAAAATTTATTGGAATTATTGTCAAATCTATTGTAATTTACATTTACACTCGTATCAATGTGTTTGAACATAAAATGTTGTGAAAATTGATAATCATTTTCCATTTTTGTTTACAGTTGATAAAAATGCTTCCTAATTTGGAAGAGAAACACAAGGAGAAACCATTATGTTATCCATACAGTGTAAAAGCCAGAGCTCTTCTTCATGCACATTTTAACAGACTGGAATTACCACAAAATACTTTAGAAATAGGTAAAGACAGCTAACGTGTATCTTCATTTTTCACTGACCTGTTCATGTGAGCTTTTGCCATCACTTTGCATTCATCATCTGTTGTCCGTCCAACCATCCTTATGTTGTTGTCTTGGTCTGGCATAAAACATGGCTGCCATGAGTAATTCTTGTTTTTGATTGGCTGAAACTTTAAAAAAGCTTCAAATGTTTTGTTATAGTTTGTACAAATAATGTATGTAAGGTTCCCCATACAAATTCTTCATTTCCTATAGATCTGACTAAAAACATGCATACCAAGGGAAATTCTTGTTTCTGTTTCTTATCTTAAACTAAAAGTGCCAATGATATGTAAATTAATACAAATGATGTTTGTAAGATCCTCTAAACAAATTCCTCATTTAATCATGATCTGGCAAATAAACCATTGATGATTATGAAAGATATACCATGGTCCACAAAACACTACACCAAACAATATAGATTTATCAACATAAACCCCACTAAAAACCAATGATAAACAAGGGTGCTCCTTTAAAGGTAAGCAGCTCATGCTCCAATAATGGAATTTATTATGTATCTCATGATAAACATCCAGTATTAAGTCATGAACATGGAAAAAAGGAAGGGATTGTGACTAGACAAACAGAACATAATAACTTGTTAGTTAATTGATATGATGGTCTCAGAATATATAGGTTTCCTCCAACGATACAACTGACCACCAGGATTTAAGTGAATATTGTTGAAAGTGATGTTAAACACCAATAATAAATCCTAATACAGTTGTCATCCTCTTATAAGGTTAATCTCACCAAAGGCAGCCCCTCTTATAAGGCTCATCTCACCAAAGGCAGCCCCTCTTATCAGGCCCATCTCACCAAAGGCAGCCCCTCTTATAAGGCTCATCTCACCAAAGGCAGCCCCTCTTATGAGGCCCATCTCATCAAAGGCAGCCCCTCTTATAAGGTCCATCTCACCAAAGGCAGCCCTTCTTATCAGGCCCCTCTTATCAGGCCCATCTCACCAAAGGCAGTCCCTCTTATAAGGCCCATCTCACCAACGGCAGCCCCTCTTATCAGGCTAGATTTCAAATGCTTTGAGATAGTAAAATAATACTTAAACTAGAGAACTATCCTTAACCAATACATACACCATTTGATTAATTATACCATAAAACTATATAAACAAGTAGATATGCCTCAAGTTTGTTTGTAAGTAACTATTGTTCCTTGGTATTCTAAAGCCAGAGCAAGTTAACCTTATACATGACCTCTCGCCTATATACATTAATTATTGCAGTATGCAATTGAACTTCAAAAGATTTCCTAATGAGGCATACTTCACCTACTGAAAGGCTTCATGTAAAATTTGTCCATTCAAAATGGGATATTCTGTAATCTGACAATGATTTAATAACTCATAATTATTATTTGTTTATTATAGATAGACAGTACGTGCTGAAGAAGTCTCCATACCTAATCAACGAAATGGTTACAATAGTAGCTCAGCTGGTATCTGGTGCTGCTAGGAATGGTATGTAAACAATTTGTAGTGAAAATTTACCAATGTACATGGAATAAAAAATAAATAATATATATATATGGTGCATGTAGATAGCATTAAAGACAAAGTTTGTTTCCATTGTGAAAGATAATTTAGTTATCAAATGTATGTAAAGAGATATAATTTTAATGTAACACTGAATGTAATTATACCCCCGTTCCCCAAAGGGGGAGGGGGGTATACTGTTTTACCTCTGTCTGTCTGTCCGTCCTTCCGTTCGTCCAAGATGTTTTTCGTCACATTTTTCTCAGTAACTGTTGATGGCAGAAATCTGATATTTGGTCACAAGCGTCATATAGGTATACCATATTGTGGGTAGCGTTTTTGGACCCGTCCGATTCCTACTTCCTGTTTGCCAAAGAGTGGGGGTATCATAAGTGAGCATTAGCTCACAGTTCATCTTGTTAATTTTGATTGAGCGACAATAAATATTTCACATCATCAATTCCAAGATTGATGTCATCAAATAATATTGGGTTTGAAAGTGTAAAATTTTTTTTTTTTATTTTAATTATAAGTCAGATAACAACATTGTGTTTGAATATTTGCCAACATTAGTCAATAATTTGTTAGCTAAAGATATCTTTTGACTTTAAAAAGTGACATATAGACCAGTTAACTCCATTTGCATAATTTAAATCAACAACAGGACAAAGCCTCCTGACAGAAAGTCTACCATAATGAAATAATCATACAGTCTTATTACATTTTTGTTATATTGATAGTGATATTAGATAATTTTCAAAGTACAAGACTTGTACATATTTAAAAGAATATATATATAATTTTTTTTTTTTTAATTAATTGTTGTCAAATATTAAAACACAAATACTATTATGTCCTAATTTTATAACTCAATATCCAATTCTATTTGATTTTAGCTGTACAGTATATGCCTAGGCTAGAGACAGTAGAGAATTGTATGAAGGTCTCACAGATGGTAATGCAGGGCCTGGACCAGAAATCTAGTCCTCTGTTACAGCTTCCACACATCAGACCAGAGATGTTGAAACATTTTAGCACTAAAAAGGTAATATTGTTTTCTGTCAGGCATACATTGATGTAACAATAAAAAGATGATTTATTATTCATTGATTGAAAAACAGGAAGTCAAGCAAGAATGGCTGACAACATCACCAACCACAACCAATCCTGTCAAACTTTTTAAATTCAAAAACACCAACAACAAAATAGAGGAAATTATTCCATTAAATTCTAGGTCCTGACTTGTGACAGATAAATATTAATCTACTAAAGGTTGGATTTCTATACTACAGATTTGGCATCTGTGCAATTTTAGATTAGTGTTTTGGGTTAGGGTTATGTTGTTTAGAGCCACTTTCAGTATTTCAGTTATATCTTGGCCGTCAGTTTTTTAGGTGGAGGAAACTGGAGTACCCGGAGAAAACCACCAACCTGCCGCAAATCACTGACAAACTTTATCACATAATGTTGTATTGAGTACTCCCTGCCTGAGTGATATTCAAACTCACAACTTTATTGGTGATAGGCACTGATTGCATAGGTAGTTATAAATCCAGCAACCACACAATCGCAACCACGACAGCCCCCTCAAAATATTGTGTATTGGTAAGGTGATAGACTTCTGATAACTGTTAGACTAATAGACAAGTACCATAAATTACTGTTAATAGTTTTAGTGTAGTACAATAAGTCTATTCCTCAAATATAACAAGATTTTGACTTGACATAGCTGATAAATTGATCAGAAATATTCTATATATTTGATCCATAGAATAGTATAATAATTTGTTATTTTTTTCATTGTAGAGACATATTCAGAGAATCCGTGATTTCATCAGTATGAAAGAAGATGAAAGGATATCTCTCTTGAGAAGTTTATCTCCAGATGAATACAGAGATGTAATGAATGTGTGTGCCACTCTGCCATATGTAATCTTGACAATCAGATCTGAAGGTAGGTTTGTGCCACTCTATTCTAGGGGGGGTGGGGGGTATGTTCTTTAACCCCACTTTCAATAATATTTCAGTTTTATCGTGGCGGTCAGTTTTATTGGTGGAGGAAACAGGAATACCTGGAGAAAACCACCGACCTGCCACAAGTCACTGACAAATTTGATCATTTTATATGGTATTCTCCATGTTTGTTAATGGTACATTTTTCTAAACACATAATTATTATCTTCTTTGTTTTACCCTTGTTGTGTACATTATCAGTATTTTTTTATAAGATGTCAGTGTTACATGTGATGTATTTTTTGTGTTCAATGATTTGAAGTGAGAGGTGATTGTACATTTTGTTGATGTCGCTGGAATTGTTGATTGTGATTGTTTTAACTTTCCTTTCATAATGTTAAATGCAGTCAATCCTCCCCATGTGGCCACCTGTATTAAAAGGTCACCTTTTTCTTGTCCTGTCATAGAAAATTTCATATGCATTGAGCCTCTTTTAAGAGGTTTCCTGTTTTATAAGGCCGCTTTGTCTCAGAGTTGGCGAAAATTGTCGGACCTGACCGGCAGAATAATGGTCGGTCCGATTAATTAATGAACCGTGTCTGTCCCAATATCCGTCACGAAAATATTACTTTGTGGTCGTCCAGTTGGTGATTGAAATTTATTCACTCCCAGTTTCCACTGCCAATGGCATTAAATTCCATTTTCAGTTTTATTAAAATGACAGACAGAGACTTGAAATTTGTTTATTTATTCTGTCAAACCGACACGTTCCTCTTTGTAATCGAAACTCCTATACGTAAATGTAAACATCCTTTTAGTAGGAACGAGCACCTGCAAAACGTGGAACATTAAAACTGAAATATATTACTGAGCACAGAAATAAGTTGACTTCCACACTCCCCAAGTATCAAAGATTGTTTTGAGATGCTTATATATTGAAGATGGCAACAGATTCGTATTCTTAACTGAAATTAAAAATGTAGGTAAACCGGAAACTGACATTGATGTATAATATTCGGAACGTGATCAGACCATTAGATACGGATTGTTAGCTATATCTGCCTTATCTTTTTAGATAAAAATATGTATACAGAAAAACATTTAATTGAGTTGTTTAATGATCATGACTATAGGTAATCTTGCATTCAGTTCTGTGTAAAAAACTAAATTTGACAGGTTATATACAATATTACAAAAAAATGGTGGGACAAACACAAAGCCCATGGGTCAGACAGAACCCCAGTTCCTGTCTGACCCAATGTCAGACAGGAAAAAAAAGTTTTCGCCAACTCTGTTGTCTTTGTCCCAAAGGTGACCTCTTAATACAGGTTTGACTGTAGTAAACAGTTGTTATATTTATTGTTGTAGTATTGGATGATGAAGATTCTACAATAACAGCAGGTTCAATAGTAACAGTAACAGTTACACTGGAGAGGAGAAACATGGAAGAATTGTTTGAACAAGAAATAACAGAAAAATTACCAGAGATAGAGAAAGAAGATGTGGAAGAAATAACAGCTAATGTAAGTAAAAAAAGTTTTGTTCAAATTTATACTTTATTAGATTTGTTAAATAAATATGATAGATAGATTTACACCTACCTATGTAATTAGTACCTATCACTGCTATTGCTGTGAGTTTGATTCCTCTATTGTACAGAAAGGATACTAAATTATTATTTGTCCAACAATAGCATAAGTTTAGATTAATGAAGTCACTAGGGGGTTGCTCCACATTGATAGAAGTGACAAATTTGGTAGTTTTGACTCGGTTAAATTGAAGAGTTATATCCCTTTCTTTATTAAGAAAAACATGCTGTGTGGATAATTTTTTATTTCTTTTGAGGAATTCTAATAAGAATTTGACATTGTTACATATGACATCCACAGTGATTGTGAACCAAGAGGTGTAACCATAATAAATTAGTGTGTTGTATATGTTTTTAATGTCAAGACAGTTTAATGTATATATTTGAACAAATATTAAATATAGAATTATATGTATTGATTTGACAATCCAGTTGAATTCCCATATTGAACGTTTTCTATAATGTTTCAGCATGTTGAAAATACTGAAAAGAAACCTGCACCAAAAGTTTGGGAAAAACAGAAAAAGGGCAAAAAGAAGGCAGTTAAACCTAAAAAGAAAACAAAACAAGCATTTAACTGGAAGGCATCAACTGTTTCTGCAGGGGAGAAAACTGAGGAAAAACAAACAGAAAAAGAGGAAAAGGATGAAAATGAAGAAGAAAGCAAGGTAAATTGTAGATGAAATGAAGAAGAAAGCAAGATCAAAGCATCACTGCACATAAAGCTAAAGATCGAGCAACACGAACCCCACTAAGAACCGGGGGTGAACTCAGGTGCTTCTGAAGGGTTGTGAAATGAGAGAATTTTCTCCCATGTAGAAATGTCTACAATTAGTGATGGTACATTGTATTGTACTCTCATTATTCATCATAGATTGTAGTACCTAATCATATGTATTGTTCCAACATGGCAGACCATGACGATATAACTGAAATATTGTTGAAAATGGTGTTAAACACCATAACCCCCTCCCCCCAACATTGCAGAATTTAAAGTTGTATTTGTGGACTCAGTACATATAATTGTGATCACATTAACTTGTAAAGCCACTCCACATTTTTTTGTCCACCACCAATCCATTCACTTAATTTCTATAATAGCTCCTATCATTGTCTACTATTAGTGTTGTGAAATCTTTGTTGAACCTTAGGAGGGGTTCATGTTGTAAGTAAAATTGTCAACCATCTCAGTTTAGTTTTTTTTAACAATAAATGGAGGGGCCATCGTGATTGTATGATACTTGGATTTATAACTATCTATGCTCTCAGGTGAGGTGTACTCTATACAACATTATGTTATAACGCTTGTCAATGACACTTACGGCAGGTCAATGGTTTTTCCCAGGTACTCCAATTTCCTCCACCAATAAAACTGACTGCCACGATATAACTGATATATTGTTTAAAGTGCCGTTAAACACCCTAAACCCTAACCAGCTTAACCTAACAATAAATGGTACTTTTACAGGCAGTAGTTATAGCAAATGTAGAAAATGAAGAATCAGAGATTGAATCTGAACCAGAGGAAGAAAATGATTCAGAGGCTGAGGTTTCTGCTAGTGGATCAGTAAAGAGGAGGTCCTCTGGGTCAGGGTTGGATAGCAAAAAGGATGAATATGATTTAGATGAAGAAGAACAGTGGAAAATTTACCAAGAAGAGGCTAAAAAAGAATTCTCAATAGAAACTAAAGCAAAAGAAAGTCCTCTAGTTCATTGTCCATACTTTCCAGAGGTAAGTCTCTAAAGCAAAGGAAAGTCCTCTAGTTCATTGTCCATACTTTCGAGAGGTAAGTCTCTAAAACAAAAGTAAGTCCTCTAGTTCATTGTCCATACTTTCCAGAGGTAAGTCTCTAAAGCAAAATAAAGTCCTTTAGTTCATTGTCCATACTTTCCAGAGGTAAGTCTTTAAAGCAAAAGAAAGTCCTCTAGTTCATTGTCCATACTTTCCAGAGATAAGTCTCTAAAGTAAAAGAAAGTCCTCTAGTTCATTGTCCATACTTTCCAGAGATAAGTCTCTAAAGTAAAAGAAAGTCCTCTAGTTCATTGTCCATACTTTCCAGAGATAAGTCTCTAAAGTAAAAGAAAGTCCTCTAGTTCATTGTCCATACTTTCCAGAGGTAAATGGGTCTCTAAAGCAAAAGAATGTCTTCTAGTTCATTGTTCATACTTTCCAGAGGTAAATAGGTCTTTAAAGCAAAAGAAAGTCCTCTAGTTCATTGTCCATACTTTCCAGAGGTAAATAGGTCTCTAAAAGCAAAAGAAAGTCCTTTAGTTCATTGTCCATACTTTCCAGAGGTAAGTCTCTAAAGCAAAAGAAAGTCTTCTAATTTATTGTCCATACTTTCCAGAGGTAAATAGATCTCTAAAGCAAAAGAAAGTCCTCTAGTTCATTGTCCATACTTTCCAGAGATAAATAGGTCTTTAAAGCAAAAGAAAGTCCTTTAGTTCATTGTCCATACTTTCCAGAGGTAAGTCTCTAAAGCAAAAGAAAGTCTTCTAGTTCATTGTCCATACTTTCCAGAGGTAAACAGGTCACTAAAGCAAAAGAAAGTCCTCTAGTTCATGGTCCATACTTTCCAGAGGTAAATTAGTCTCTAAAGCAAAAGAAAGTCCTCTAGTTGATTGTCCATACTTTCCAGAGGTAAGTCTCTAAAGCAAAAGAAAGTCCTTTAGTTCATTGTCCATACTTTCCAGAGGTAAATAGGTCTATATTTGGTGGAAATAATACTGAATTGTTGAGATAGCAGTATAGAATACCTTTTTTGGGTTACTGAGGATTGTGAATTGTGGTAGTCATATTTTATATTTTATTGCATATTATTTACCAAAACAAAATATAAAAATACGTAGGCACTTAAAAGAAACGAAAGTTTTCCTCTCATCAACTGATGTCCTCCTCCTTTTCACACAATATATTTGGAAAAAAGCATGTGTCAAACTTGGTCCAAGCAGCTAGAAAATGAAGGTATCAGGAGGGGGCACTGTTTATGGGGTACACTTGAACATATTCAACTCTTAACTTAATTTTTTTCACATGAATGTGTCTTATACATGTACAGTATGCTACCTAATATTTAGAGGAAATGTCTTCCAATTTTGTGGTACAAATAAAGTTTTCAAAGCATTGCCACAAGTAGGAAAAAGCCATGAACAGGACAACTTAAGATTAAAATAGTTGATTAAAATAGTGTCATTGAAACCAGTTAGAGATTACCTCATTTTCAAACAAATAATATACTTTTTATTCTGCAGGAAAAACAAGAAGGATGGTGGTTGTATGTTTCTGATAAGAAACAACACATGTTAATTACAGCACCTGTACAAATACTGACATTAAAGGAAACAGAAGAGGTAAGTTAGATTGGCACATATGTCTTACCAGAGTTTTCAATCAATTTTACATTGTAAGGACTAGTTGTTTAAGGTAAGGCTGGTCCATACTTTGTATTTGTTATGATATGTTTGTTTACTCTGACTTCTGATTGTCCATTACTTACACTAGAAACAGCATTATTATGGGAAGAGGGGCCATCGTGGTCATGATCGTGTGGTAGTTGGACTTACAAGTAGCTATGCAATCAGTGTCTATCACCAGTAAAGTTGTGAGTTAGAATCTCACTGCTGGCAAAGTGTACTCGATACAACATTATGTGATAAAGTTGAAAGGTGACTTATGGCAGGTCAGTGGTTTTCTCCGCGCACTCCAGTTTCATCCACCAATAAAACTAACTGCTATGATATAGCTGAAATATTGTTGAAAGTGGCATTAAACGCAATAAACCAAACCTTGCCAGATATTTTAATCAATTTTACATTATGAAGACTAGTTGTTTACGGTAAGGTTGGTCCAGTCTTGTGTTGACTGCTTTGTTTCTTTGCTCTTACTTCTGATTGTCTATTACTTACACTAGAAACAGCATTATTCCAGGGAGTGTTCTTAAAACAACAATATAAAGTTTGATGTTCTAGTTGTTGTACACTCCGTTAAATTTTGATGAATGTAGAATTTACTGTAGAATTTTTATTAGTAATTAAATTATTTGGAAAATTATGTTGTGGTGCATTGTCATATAATAAATATTGGGAGAAACATTCAAAACAACGAGTCAAATTTGAAATAATTCCAATTTCAAAATTGTATTTATAACAGGTTTTCAAAGTGATCAATATTTCAAAAGTATTGTTAAAGTTGGCATTAAACAGCAATCAATCATCTTAGAAATATTGTCCAAGGGTGTTGAAATATATTATTCTACAGTGTATTACTCCAAGTTGTCAATGACATATTTTGGTGTGGTGTTTTACATTCCTTGATGAAATGTTATCCTTTTATTTTTATCATTTCTACATCAGCCAATATAAAACTGACTGCCATGTTGTAATTGAGGGTTAGGGTTATTGTGTTTAACGTCACTTTCCTCAATATTTCAGTTATATTGTGGCGGTCAGATTTATTGGTGGAGGAAACCGGTGTACCTGGAGAAAACCACTGACCTGCCACAAGTCACTGACAAACTTTATCACATCATATTGTATTGAGTACACCTTGCCATGAATAGCATTCGAACTCACAACTTTAGTGGTGATAGGCACTGATTGCATAGGTAGTTGTAAATCTTACAACCATATGATCATGACCATGACAGTGCATATGTTGTAATTGAAATACTGTTGTTATTGTACCTATTAGTCATTTCAAACAGAAGTGTGTTTCTCATACTTGTTCCATACACAAATGATGAAAAATGCTGTAAAATATTTTTAAAACATGTAGCTGAGTAATGTCCCTACTGTTGCTAGTTTATCTTTAAATCATTTCAAACAAAAGACTTGACAATTTAAAGTGTTTATTTTATTATTTCTCTTTTCAGATTACATTGAAGTTTTTAGCACCAATGAAGCCCAGTGTTTATACTTATACAGTTAATTTAAAGTCAGATTCTTTCTTTGATTTTGATCAGTCGCATAATATAAAGGTAAGACACACATGGCTTGGAATAGATTGCGATTGTTCTTTCAATGGAAAAGTTCAGATTTTATATGACATAATTTATTAGTGTGTTTCTCGTACCATGGTACTTGTTCTATACACAAAGGATGAAAATTCTGTAAATTTATTTTTAAAGAAGTTAAGACCATTTCAAACATTGTTGCTGAGTAAATATCCCTACTGTGAATTTATCTTTAATCATTGAAAACAATTTTCATGATTTTCATTTCATCAATTCAAATTTCAATGAACCTCATATGATCTGTTTATCCATGAAAATGTATACCTATGACAATATATAAACAACAGTATTAATTGAACATCAACTACTACTTTCCAAAGCCAAAACACTTTGAAAAAAGTACATGTACATAATTTTTATTTTTATGCAAATCATTTGTTGATTGGTTCTTATCATCATCACGAACCATGGCATGGAACAGACTATTAATGAAGTAATAACATTATAAATAATTATATAAATTTTCTGTGAAGATTCAAACTGGTGATGTGTATTCAATACAACAGTGTGTAATAAACTGACTCCCTGGATATTACTGAAATACACTAGGATTAAATATGAATTTGTAGGAGTTCATCTGTGTAAACTTAACCTAGTCACTCACAAACTGAATAAAGTCAGAAGAGAACTTTATGTGCATAATGTGCACCCCCTCTTGAAAATCTCCAGAAAAAAACTAGTTCGTGTGTATAATGCGCATGGACTTTCAAAAAAAATCGTCGTCGGAAATTTAAGAATTAAATATCAATCGTATATATTTTTCAGTCCTTTGAGCATGTTTCATTTGCTAGGCTAATTTAAGAACCATTTATCTCTTTTCATCTTCAATAAAGTTGCAAAATATTAAATGTGTTGGGTTTTATTGGCGTTTTCATATGATGTTTTTAATATCCGGATGTTGTGTAATGGATTCGAAATCTAGTACAGCATCAGTAAATATAAGTTTAAATTCCAGATCTGAATGTAAATTAACGCAGTTGATAGTTGAAGATGACAGAAAATAATGATATAGAATAAAGAAAGGCAAACAATTGTCACTTATTATGACATTGTTGAACATTGCTAAGCTTGTGAGGAGTTGTTGAAAATACGGTTGTTACATACATCAAAGAGCACCGACAATCCGTTATTTTTTTGTATTTTTAAAATTGACCAAATAATTAATGATCATGAATGAACTACAAACAATGCCTTAATATTTAGTGATGAAATAGCATCCAAGCCATGCAATCATAACAGATTGTTATATGTTGCAATTTTGTGTTAATCGGATTTAACTTCACCTGGGATCAAGCTATTAGACTTGACATAAAAATTGACAAATACATTTTATTGTTTCTTTTCTTTTTATTTCAATCACTATAATCTTGTGTAAGCACAGTCTGACAGTCTAATTATACTTGCACACATTGAAATCTTATCGGCAAGATTATTGATTATTTTACACATGGCTAGATATATAGTCAGACATTTATATTTAGTTTATTTTCGTATCTATCAAAGGTAAATATTTACAAGTACAAAACAAAACTGCAAAAGACAGTTTTAATTCTTCAATAATTAAAACATAGTAGATGTAATTAATTATTTTGTGGAATAGTGTCCAAACAATTTAAGAAATATTTAACTTTGCATGTTGACAATAGTAAACAAAAAAACATGGCAGACATGTGATTTCCCGGTCTGGGAAAGAGTGAAACACATTGTTCCTGTTTATAATGCACACCCCTCCTACAAAATAAAGAATCTGGGCAAAATCCTGCGCATTATGTAACCCTAAATACGGTACTGTAGGACTGTAAAGTCTGTCTGGTTTAGGCAGGTTTTCGGTTTACTCAGGGTTCAGTATATAGGACTATAAAGTCTGTCTGGTTTAGGCAGGTTTTCAGTTTACTCAGGGTTCAGTATATAGGACTGTAAAGTCTGTGGTTTAGGCAGGTGTCTGGTTTACTCAGGGTTCAGTATATAGGACTGTAAAGTCTGTCTGGTTTACTCAGCATTCGGTTTAGACAGGTTTCACTGTATATTTTCCTTGTTTTTGTTTCAGTTGGATGTAAAGGAAGCTAAGATAGTAGAGGATCATCCACAATGGGACATTTCTGAAGATGAAGATGCTGAAAAAGATGATGATAGTGACTCTGATTATTCCACAGAACCTGATGATTCAGACTAAAAAAAAATAATTTTTAAATGAGTTGTCGACTGTATTTGTTAAAAAACTGAGTTATCAACTGTATTTGTTATGATCTTAATGATAAAATCTTCAGATATGAAATTTTGTTCCAATTCTGTAGGAATGACATGTCAAATATTTTCAGATCATCAATCAATATAGTTAATCAATCATACAATTTCTATAAATAGCCAATGGGAGGCTGTATTTATATTTTCTCGTAATAATTTTCACAGAAATCAGTTTTTTCATATTTTCACTCAGACATACTTTTGTGATACATCGTTTTCATGTGTGTTATCTCAATTTTGTCTTGTCTTTGGATTCTGTCGGTTTTTTTAATAATCCCTTTACCTTGTTCCTTCGGTATTCTGTTGCCGATATTGAAAGGAGGAGTTATGGGGAAAATGTCCAATAGACGGCTTCAATACAACAGGAGAAAAAGTTACTTGATTACCTTGCCGAGGGATGTTCTGCTGTCTTTTTCTTTGAACTCTAGGTACATGATGCAGGTTTGCTTCTTCCCATTTATCAACATAGGCAGAGTTCTCACATTCATCATATTTGAAATGTTGACATGAATGGCAAAAGCATGACAGTCTCTTAGTAAGTACCACTTCACTCCTGACAGTTCTTACAGAATGTAATTTTCTTCTTCCTTTGCGAGTCTTTACATTTGCAACAGCTAGATTGTGGTTTATATCCTCTTTTCTTATGTAAATTATTGTTCTCCTCTTGTGGTTGCATTTGTCATTGATTCTATTTCCTTTTGTGAGAGTTTCTTTGCAGTGATCAGCAAACTTTTCTGCATTATTAATTACTGCTTCTTCATTTTTTATAGCCTTAGTAACTTTAGACTTGAGAATCCCACCTTCTCCGTCACAGTGGTTCTTTCCGTGCCAGGACCCATAGTATGCTCTTTCAACTACTACACCCAAATCTTCCAGGGCATTACTCCCATCCATAAATGCAGTCTTGCATTTGTATTGTCCAGCACATCCATCAAAAGCATGTGCATCATGTACCAGGTTGTCTGATATAATGTCTGCATTATTCAACAATGCTGTCTGGACATTCTGGGCAGTTGTAATTTACTATAGTTGGGTGTACAGTAACAGAGTTTCTCATCCAGTGTGCACCTTGTATCTCATTCTGGCTGAAATAGGTGAAATTTTCTGCAAAATCTGCTGTCAACATAGCTTGTTTTATCTTCAAGGATTTTGATAAGATACCAAATTGAATTTGCTGCCATCTGGCTTCAAACAAATGCAGAGCCAAAAATGTCACTTCTTTGATAACATTTTCTATGAATTCAACTGGTGTTGCAGTTTTTTCAACAAGTTTTTGTTTGGAAGAAACTTTGCCAGTTTTGGGATTGTTGTATGTTACTAGCTCCCAACTATGCCATTTCACATTTTCCATGACTGATAATGGCTGTAGTTTTTGCTCCAATTTTTGTGTAGAGCATGTATTACAATTTCTATCTATACATTCAAGCTTGTAATTTACTTCACCTTCAGTCTTAGGACAGAGTATCATATAATGTCTGATATAAGCTTGTAATCTACTTCACCTTCAGTCTTAGGACAGAGTATCATATCAACACAAGCTTGTAATCTACCAACTTTAGTTCTGGCTTCTTTAATTGTATTGACAATTTGTTGATAGCCTCAATCTTTAAGTGCACACCTTCATGGTACTCGTAAAGGCAACTCATCAATTGACGTTTCTTCTGTGTCAAAACATTCTTAGGTTTTAATTTGACAAACTTTGAGAAGGAAACCTTTTTGTTTGGCTGATTCATTCTCCATTTTTGATAACAGTCAAGATAAGATGTCTGTAAAACAAATTTGCTTTCATTGTTTTTGTTAACTATCTTTTTGTTTGGAATGTTTATTGAAATGTCTTCTTGTCTAAAAAAAAGTCTTCAATGGATTTCTCAGTCTCCATAGTGATGGCATCACTTCTTTTCTTTTGAATAAATTCTTCACATGATCTTGTAAAAAAAACTTTCTGTTTATTCCTAGAGTTCTGCATACTTTGCTTTTGTTTCTGTTCTTAACTATTGTTGCTAGTTGTCTTACAAATTCTCTTCGAACATGTACTTGAGCCTTTTTTCTGCCTTGCATTGACTCATATGTCTCTTTTATAGTATCTGAAAGTTTATTTACCCATCTATTCTTCTGAGATGACTCAAGACCTTTTTCCTTAAGAGCATCAGATTTTCTTGGTGAGGCTTTTTCAATAAGTTTTGATAAAACATCTGCAAATTTTGTTGGATCTTTAGGGAGCTTGAACTTAGCTCTGCTGACTTCCTTATTTAGGGCTGAAGTTGTTCCATATGACACTGTGGAGATGGGTGTGGATACAGAATCTTCTACAGCAATAAACCCCAAAAAATGTTTAATTTAAAATATACTTTGTGGAACTTTCCTTGGTAATATTATATGTATGTATAAGTCAAGTAATCATGGCGATAAATATTTATAATATATTGACTGCCGAGAAGATATAAAAAGTATTAAGGACTTTTTCAGTATACAGTGAAACCTGTCTAAGCCAAACTTCCTTAGGACCCACCTTTGTGTTCATAATAGACAGGTATATCAAACAAAGGAAAGGTTTTACCCCACAGTGATCACACATCATATATTGAATTCAGCTATTTTCTTTTGTGTAAAATTTTTCTCCTTTGTTGGTTTTTTTCCCATGAATATGACAATATTGAACTCAATATATCATATAATTTCAAAAGTCCTTTTTTTCTCATTGTTTGTTATAAAATGTAATCATTATAAATACATTATTACTTGCTGGTGCATGGAATTTATAATTGTATGTAAATATATGAAGAGAACCTTGTAAGTTGGAATAACTTGTGTCCGATCCAAATGTTATAGTTAATAATAAAATAAGTTTAATCTAATCTAATCTAGACAGGTGTTCAGTTCATATAGGGGGAAATTAACTGAGATTTCCTACATTGGGACTTTATTTAAAGTTCAGTATATTCAGGATTCCAGTTTATTGAGGTATTTTGTTTTATACAGGTTTTCACTGTATATGGTTAGATTAATTATAAAACTTCAAACAAACATTTGTTTTTAAGTTTTTAAAATTATAAAAGATTTGAAACTCTATAAAGTGAATCGATACTGTGTGTCATTTTATTTTTGTATGGTAAGCCATAATAACATTATTATAATCAACATTCCATTTGGAACCACATCAACAATACAACTAGTCAAAGTAAATATAACCATATTGAATGTTAGTTTTTGTTATCGATGATTTATCAATTTTCTATTTGATCTTTATATGTGATATCTATTATGTGACAAGAGTGATACAAACATAGAGTTGATTTCTACATGATGTTTTAACAACGCTACTTTAACATATCCTTGTTAAGCATACTGCCGTTAATATGTACCGGGTATTACTTGAAATGGGCTTCTCATAGTATCTCGCATGGTCTCACCATCGATGTGATATGGCTATGAGAAATCCATTTTCGCAATAGTATATATTTATAAGCCATGTGTTCATTGGTTAAGAAATAAATTGGATAAACAACACAAATTACTTATATGTGCTATTTATACTTTTATTTATCTGTAATTTGGAAGTTTGTTCCCCTTATATTGTCCATATAAACCAACTGACTGATACTGAAAATTATCAGCCAGTATGATGTCAAACACATTATGATGATATCGATATGATAAAAACAATAACGTCAGTTTTCAAGGTCTCTACATCATTTTTTCAATAGAATCTATATAAATATTCTAATTTTGAAGTTTTCTGGCCAGTAAATTCGAAAGTCTAATTTCGAAGACTGCTACATTCATTATCTAAGCTCGTCCTATCTTACTTGCTGTTGGTAATGGTGATAATGTCTGTCTTGACCTTCATAACTGCCATTATTCTATATGTATATACTGTTTACATATCTTCATATTATATGACTTGATAAAGATGTAATAGTTAACAAATATACCTTTAACATTGGTGCTTACTAGTACACATGTCGATTGTTATTTTATTCCAGTTAAACAATTATATTAGTATTGACCAAGAAATAACTATGCCACGATATAACTGAAATACTTCTAAAGTTGGCATTAAACACCGATCATTCAATCAGTCTTGTATGTCTCGATCAGATGTAGTCAATCAACAGTAATTATAAGTTTATTTTGTCTTGCAATAAAAAAATGTTTTGCCTTCTGTCTGATGAATATATAGACTAAGATGTTTTAATAAGTAAATTGTGAATTTATTTATCAACAGAAAAATAATTCAATAATTTCTATTTATTTGGGCATTGCATTTTCACATTTGTGTACAAATTCATTTTTTGGTATATTTATAATGTAGGTGATAGTTTTTACATATTTTTTGCTTCGTTCGTGCTTGTACATATTTACTTGTGTGATTTAAGAGTAAAATATCTACTGTAATAATAAATATGAGCAGGTCTTGACCGAGTGAAAGTTTGGTGGCGTTACAGTGGTTAACAGTAAAGAATTACTGACGATAACATTTTTGTAGAATTGTCTGTATATGTTGATCTATAACGCTCAGGTGTATATGTGCCAGGGCTAATGAGCACGTATATTAACCAACAATACAAGTACACATACCCTGCCACTTTTTATTGAAGTGTCTGTACTAAGCCAGGAAAGTGAGCAGCCACGTATTTGCATGTTAGGGGTATCGATTTTGCCTCTTTCTACGATTTTGGTATTTGATTTTGGAATTGTTCCGACAGTGTGGTATTTTTTTGTTTTTCATTTTAATAGTATGTCTTGAAAATCAATTTAATTCTATCATCAAAGTATTATCAACTTTAAAAAAACATTTTTTTTAAAGCAAAAATAAAATTCTTTAATTGTACATGCTTTTGCTATATTTTTTTATGAAAGTGTTTTATTGTACCGGTAATTACTATGGAGGGATCTTGATAGATATATGAATATAACACCCATCAAATTGATCATAATTCTATCAAATTATATGTGTATGTATAGAGTCTATACACAGGAGTAATAGTACAATAAATTATGTAGTTAAATGTCATTTATTTACACTTGTTTTTAATTCAAATTTTCTTTATAAGGTGACAGATGTGTATTTCTTTTTTCAGAGAAATATTATATTTTGTAAAGTCAATTAAAAAAATGAACTGGTAAACAACAAAGTGCTCAACAAAGTTTATGTTTTTATTTAAAAATAGATGTTTTATAATTGACATTGTGGAATATGGGGGAAAATAAATTTAAATTGTACCATGGGAGACAGAAATCATTGACAGAAGAAACTAAGGGTTATTTCCCCTGGTTTAGCCTCTACTTCAGATTGTATCATATAATTGTGTTACTATTGATATTAAAGGAATACAGTCCTCGTCTTATCAGATTCACTTAGAAATTACACCCCTCAAGAGAGCCCCCCCCCCCCCGTTTATAAGGCCCACTTTCCCACTGCAGAAGGTGTGGCCTTATAAGAGAAGGGTACT
Organism: Bathymodiolus septemdierum; assembly: GCA_963383655.1. NCBI lineage: Eukaryota > Metazoa > Mollusca > Bivalvia > Mytilida > Modiolidae > Bathymodiolus > Bathymodiolus septemdierum. Next base: position 87,161,875 of record OY726517.1, on the reverse strand, counting down.
GTAACCAATACACATATAACTTGTATATGGTCAACATTAATCAGGAGGACTGCCACTGTAAACAAATAATATATATAATTAATACCTGGTACACCTATTATTTATACTATGTTGTAAACAAGAATTGTTGTTTAATTTTTAGTTAATTTACAATTTTGACTTTGATGGTGTGTTTTGTATAAATTTGTTATAAGAATAGTATTTATATGTTGTTTTTTAGCCAAGGCCTGAATGTGAAGAATAGAATGCTATGGATATTTTTTTGTTGAAAAAAAATGATATGGAAGGGTTATTGTAAAATTGTTACATATTGTTTTGCTCAGTAATTATTTTGTTTTCTTCAAAGAAGAAATTTTGTTGTCATGGTCAAAAGACATTTATCAACCTATTATGAGGTAATGTCAAATTATGTACGTATGTCAACAATTTATTTTCACAACTAAAAATTTTCATATATATATTTTCATAGTTGAGACGTACTATTATGTATTATGAAATCATTTTAATATTGGTCAATTAAAGGGCAGATTTTTGCAACATAAAACAATTAAAATTCTGGACCATATTTGTTATTGTTGAAATTATTGTAATAGTGCAAAAGACTTGTGTTCAACCAGACTTAATAATTAAAATGTGATCAAATCTTCCTTGTTTTTTAATCATTATTACACATTTGTATCATGAGCTCATTGTCTGTCACTGTCTGTGAAAAAAAATGGTGTATTTCTTAAAAATTTGATTTTCAGGAAACCTAATTGAGACTCGCAAAAGTTTAATTACCCTCAAGAACTATTTCAATCGCAAGTAGCCTCACTCTGACAAATGATTTTAAGATAAATGTCCAAAAATTATGTGTTCATTAGATATTTGAAATCATAAATGATTAACTTTTCAAAAGAAACGTGTGTACACCTCACCACGAACGGGATTCAACCTCACATCTTTAGTAGTGATAGGCACTGGCTGCATAGGTAGTTGTAAATCCAACTACCATAGCTCAATTTAAGATATTATATACTGAAAAATGTGAAATAAATAATTGGCCTACAGATTGGTAAAATTCTCATTTTAAGTTGACATCACCTTGAGTATGAGAAGCTCAAGGGAGAAAACCCAATCTTTGAAAATCTTACTGTATTCACAATTTTTAGATATAAGAAAAACCAAACCAACAGTAATATTTGCTACGTTTGGGAAGAAATCGCATCGGTGGCCTAATGGTTAGCGTGCTCGCCTCGAGTGCATAGATCGAGTGCATAGATCGTGGGTTCGAGCTCCGGTCGGGTCAAACCAAAGACTATAAAATTGGTATTTGTTGCTTCTCTGCTAAGCACGCAGCATTCAGGAGAAAGAGCAGACTGGTTGGCTCGGAATCAGAATAATGTGTCCGAGTGTGGCGACATGTCTATCCGTGGACTGTTGTTTCAGTGAGCTAGCACTATAAAAATCCAACTAAGCATGTTGATCTAGAACAAAGCGGACCTCATCATCATCTCATTGAAAATTTACTTGTTCTCGCCATGATATAGCTGGAAAATTGCTGAGTCTGCGTTAAACAACAATCGCTCACTCACGTTTGGGAAGTTCTGGTCAAATTACCAGCTAATATCAATTTATGAAGTCGTTCAGGCATCAGTGTGACATTGACCCCAGCAAAAACCAAGAGTGCTTTCAAAGGGTCCTGAAATGAGGACTTTCATAGAAACCAGATGATTTGAAGGGGAGAAATTTCTTCTGAAACATGGAACTCCAACAAAAACCAGGAATGCTTACAAAGTTAAAATGTGTGTTCTTTATTTCAGAAATTATATCTTGAAAAATGTTAAATTAATAATTTACTCACACAATGGTAAAATTATCATTTAGGGTATGAGGGGCTAGAGGGAGAAGACCCAGAGTCTTTGGAAATATTTTACTGTCTTCACAATTTTTAAATATAAGAAAAACCAACAGCCTTATTTGCTAGTATAGCAAGTTCTGGTAAAATTGTCATTTTAAGTTCTAGTAGATACATGTATTATCATCTTTGATAGGTATAAGGAGCTGAAGGGATAATACCCAAAGTCTTTGAAATTATCTTACCGTGTTCACAATTGAGACTGCAAAAGCTGAATTACTCTCAATAACTATTTTAGCTGTGTACACTTCCCACAATGCAAGTAGCCTCACTCTGACAAAATATTTTAAGATAAACGTCAATAATTCATATGTTTGTTAGATATTCGAAATCATGAATAATTTGCTTTTATGAAGAAAAAAATGTGTTTTATTTCAGATATTATATACTGAAAAATGTTAAATTAATAATTTGTTTAGAAAATGGTAAAATTCTCATTTAAGTACTAGTAGATATTATCATCTAGGATATCGGAGGAGCTGAAAAGAGAAGACAGTCTTTGAAATTATTTTACTGTATTCCAAATTTTTAAATATAAAAAAAAAGAATCGATATTTGCTACATATTTAGCAAGTTTTCATCATATTGCAACAAATATCAATTTATATATAAGTCGTTAAGACATCAGTGTTTTATAACGTCCATTTTAATTAATCTGTTTTTAGCTCACCTGACCCTTTGGGTCAGGTGAGCTATTGCCATCACTTGGCGTCCGTCGTCGTCGTAAACTTTTTCAAAAATCTTCTCCTCTGAAAGTACTAGATCAATGGAAACCAAACTTGGTCTGAATCATCACTAGGGTGTCTAGTTTCAAAATTGTATCCGGTGATGCCGTGCTCCAACCAACATGGCCGCTGTTACTAAAAATAGAACATATGGTAAAATTGCAGGTTTTTGGTAATAACTCAAAAACCGTTAATAATATCAAAAATCTGACATGGGGTAAAAATGATCAGCACATCAAGATCTACCTACCCTGCAATTTGAAGTAAATCTGATTACCCATCTTGGAGTTATTGCCCTTTTTTCATCAAATTTGTAAAATTTTAATACTTTTCGTCTTATATTTCAACAACTATAAGAGATAAAAGTTAACTTTAAATAGCAAAAATGTGCGGCATATCAAGATCTACCCACCCTGCAATTTTGAAGTAAATCCCATTACCCATTTTGGAGTTATTTCCCTTTTTTCATCAAATTTTCAAAATTTTAATACTTTTCATCCTTTATAAGACACAGGTGGTAAGTTGAAACTGCAAACATGTTCAACATGTCAAGATCTACCTACCCTGCAATTTTGAAGTAAATCCCATTACCCATTTTGACCAATTATGCAAATTACAAAAAGGGGGGATGAAATTTAAAAAAAAATCTTCTCAGAAACCAGTGGGCCAATTGCAACCAAACTTTTGTGGAATGATCCTTGGATGGCCCCCTTCCAAAATTGTGTCCGGTGATCCCAACTTCCAACCAAGATGGCTGCCAAGCTATAAATAGAAAAAAAAATTATGAACTTTGAACTTTTGCCTATTTTTGACCGATTATGCAAATTAGAAAAAAGGGGGGATGAAATTAAAAAAAAATCTTCTCCTCTGAAACTACTGAGCCAATCTCAACCAAACTTTGCTGAAATAATCCTTGGGTGGTCCCCTTTCAAAATTGTGTCCGTCAGCGCCGTCCTGTATCCAAGATGGCCGTCATTACTGAAAATAGAAATTTCTTCAAATGGCCAAAACTGTTCTATTTTAAGCCAGAAAGTGCCCAAATTTGAACTGTATAAGCATAATGATGAGCTTTTTAACATATATTACGGGATTTTTATGAACTTTGAACTTTTGCCTATTTTGACCGATTATGCAAATTAGAAAAAAGGGGGGATGAAATTAAAAAAAAATCTTCTCCTCTGAAACTACTGAGCCAATCTCAACCAAACTTTGCTGAAATGATCCTTGTGTGGTCCCCTTTCAAAATTGTGTCCGTCAGCGCCGTCCTGTATCCAAGATGGCCGCCATGACTAAAAATAGAAATTTCTTCAAATGGCCAAAACTGCTCTATTTTAGGCCAGAAAGTGCCCAAATTTGAACTGTATAAGCATAATGATGAGCTTTTCAACATATATTACGGGATTGTTTATGAACTTTGAACTTTTGCCTATTTTGACCGATTATGCAAATTAGAAAAAAGGGGGGATGAAATTTAAAAAAAATCTTCTCCTCTGAAACTACTGAGCCAATCTCAACCAAACTTTGCTGAAATGATTCTTGGGTGGTCCTCTTCCAAAATTGTGTCCGGCATTTCAGAACACCGACCAAGGTGGCCGCCACAGCCGAACTTAATTTAACATAGGACCCTATGGGAAATTCCCATAAAAATCTTCTTGTCTGAAACCATTTGCTCAATAAGAACAAAATTTGGATAATATGAAGCAGCCGGCCGCGATACTGGTACAACAATACTGGTACACAATACTGGTAATACCAGTATCTTCCAGTATCTGCAATTCTGGTACAGATACTAACCCAGTATCTTCCAGAATTTTCCAGTATCTGCAATACTAGAAGATACTGGTCATTGCCAAAATATGAGTATTGTAGATACCGGAAGATTCTGGGAAATACTGGTAATACCAGTATTGCAGATACTGGAAGATTCTGGAAAATACTGGTAATACCAGTATTTGCAGATACTGGAAGATTCTGGAAAATACTGGTAATACCAGTATTGCAGATACTGGAAGATTCTGGAAAATACTGGTAATACCAGTATTTGCAGATACTGGAAGATTCTGGAAAATACTGGTTATACCAGTATTGCAGATATTGGAAGATTAGGTAGAATTCCGGTTAACCCGAGTTTTTATGTCTACATTATGCTAAAAGAATTGAATATAATTCATACTCATACGTCATTTCTGCTGTACATAACATAAGAGGCAAAAGCCCTGTAATGTCAAAATATTTTGTATGGTCCCTTAGAGTTTGATATATATTGATAAGGTAATTTGACATGACTGGGCGGAGCCTAATACTAACGGTAAATACAATGAGCTGTGATTTACAGTTAGAATTAGGCTCTGCCCACTCGTGTCAAATTACCAGATACTAGAGTTTCCAGCATTGTGTGTTTTACAATACTAGTATTACCAGTATTGCTGGATGAAGAATACTGGAGCTTCCAGTATTGTGTGTTTTACAATACTAGTATTACCAGTATTGTGTGCTTTACAATACTAGTATTACCAGTATTGTTGGATGAAGAATACTGGAGCTTCCAGTATCGTGTGTTTTACAATACTAGTATTACCAGTATTGTTAGATGAAGAATACTGGAGCTTCCGGTATTGTGTATAGATCAACGATTCTGGTATTCCAGTATTGTAAATGCACGATACTGGTACATCCAGTATTGTATATGTACGATACTGGTATTACCAGTATTGTAACATTACAATACTGGTATTTCTAGTATTGTACAGTGTTACAATACTGGTATTACCAGTATTGTAATATTTACAATACTGGTATTTCCAGTATTGTGAATATTATAATATTGTTAATACCAGTATTGTAAATATTACAATACTGGTAATACCAGTATCGCGGCCGGCTGCTTCATATTATCCCAAAATTTTGATGAAATAGTCATTGGATGGTTCTCTTCCAAAAATGTGTCCGGCGGTTCGGCCCTTCGATCAAGATGGCCCCCACAGCCGAACAAAGCTTAACATAGGACCCTATGGGAAATTCACATAAAAATCTTCTCCTCAGAAACCACTGGGCCAATTGCAACCAAACTTTTGTGGAATGATCCTTGGATGGCCCCCTTCCAAAATTATGTCCGGTGATCCCGACTTCCAACCAAGATGGCCGCCAAGCTAAAAATAGAAAAAAGGGGGTTGAAATTAAAAAAAAATCTTCTCCTCTGAAACTACTGAGCCAATCTCAACCAAACTTTGCTGAAATGATCCTTGGGTGGTCCCCTTTCAAATTTGTGTCCGTCAGCGCCGTCCTGTATCCAAGATGGCCGCCATGACTAAAAATAGAAATTTCTTCAAATGGCCAAAACTGCTCTATTTTAAGCCAGAAAGTGCCCAAATTTGAACTGTATAAGCATAATAATGAGCTTTTTAACAAATATTACGGGATTTTTTATGAACTTTGAACTTTTGCCTATCTTTACCGATTATGCAAATTAGAAAAAAGGGGGGATGAAATTAAAAAAAAATCATCTCCTCTGAAACTACTGAGCCAATCTCAACCAAACTTTGCTGAAATGATTCTTGGGTGGTCCTCTTCCAAAATTGTGTCCGGCATTTCAGAACACAGACCAAGATGGCAGCCACAGCCGAACTTAATTTAACATAGGACCCTATGGGAAATTCCCATAAAAATCTTCTTGTCTGAAACCGTTTACTCAATAAGAACAAAATTTTGATGAAATAGTCATTGGATGGTTCTCTTCCAAAAATGTGTCCGGCGGTTCGGCCCTTCGATCAATTTTTTTTTTAATTTTAATACTTTTCGTGTTATATTTCAAAAACGATAAGAGATAGATGTTAAGTTTAAATTTCAAAAATGTGCACCATGTCGAGATCTACCTACCCTGCAATTTTGAAGTAAATCTGATTACCCATCTTGGAGTTCTTGCCCTTTTTTCATAATCTAAAAAAAAATAATAATACTTTTCGTCTTATATTTCAAAAACTATAAGAGATAAAGGTTAAGTTTAAATTACAAAAATTTGCAGCATGTCAAGATCTTCCTACCCTGCAATTTTGAAGTAAACCCCATTACCCATTTTGGAGTTATTGCACTTTTTTCATCAAAATGTTCTCAATTTTAATACTATCATCTTATATCTCAAAAACTATTAGAGATAGAGGGAAAGTTTAAACTGCAAAAATGTTTGGCATGTCACGATCTACAAAAATTTTCCCACAGTTAAAAATGTGCGACAACTGTGTGAAGAGTTATTCCTCTTGAAATGCATTTTTTTGTTGACTCACTGCTTTTGGTTACTCAAATAATCAAAGGGAAGCAACTCTATTACAAAATGTGAAGTAGGAAAAGCAAAATTTTGAGAATCATTGACATATATGTTTTTTTACAGCAATTTTGATAACTTACATTAAAGGGGGAACCCCTGCCCAATTTTTTTTTGTAGAAGGGGTCTGCAATGACGAAGGCTACATTTGTTAATTTTTTTTACCGAAGTTATCAAGTTTTATTGACTGATGTTGTTATTATACCCAGGTGAGCTATACAGGCTCCTGGGAGCCTCTAGTTATCTAATCCTCAAGATTAATGTTGTCTCCCTACATCATTCTCTGTTAATATCAAATATATTTTTTTTTCCTCCACCAAAATCAAAATATTTTTTTCAGCAACATTGGGAATCAGAATATTTTTTTTAGAAAAAAACCATAACCCCCCCTTTCAAGTTAAATGGTCGTTCCCTTACGCTATTTGTGTGTGTTTACATATAGTGGATAGTGGTGTCCTGTTTTTGCTTTGTCTTCATCTTGTGTACCCAATGTTCCCAGTTTCTCTGGATTGTCCATTTTTTATTGCCCCTTCGGTTTTCTCTAACGTTTATTGTCCATCTAGACAACTGTAGTGCACAGGGACTTGTCACTATCCAGGTAAATATACTATCAATGTATAAACATATATGTTTATACATTGATAGTATATTTACCTGGATAGTGACAAGTCCCTGTGTGTAGTGTAATAAGTTAACATGTCAAAGGAAACATTTCCACTACATATGACACAGGTACAAGGTCATAATTAAATACAAACGAAATTTGACATCAAGTTTGTTTTCCATTAAATAAAACTTTCTGGAAATTGTGTCGGGGATGGGTCATTACCGTGTATATCATTATAAGGGTCGTTTCAGTTTACAAATTTCATACAAAACAAAATTGATGTAACCCATTTCAAAGACAAAATACATATATGTATCTCAATTGACATATTATACCTACTGTACATATGGCAATTATATATACATTTTTTTATATACATTTATGTAGAATAGAATAGAATAGAATAGAATATGTTTATTTGTCAATTAAAGACGCCCATGATAGGCAGTATAATTACATGAAAATCACAATATTTACATTATAATTCCAATTGTAAACACACAGTATTCAACCCTTTTGACATGAAATTCGTACAACATGACGTAATCCCTTTGATGTTGTATAATTGTACCCTCTCGTCCGTTAAAATCGGTCAACATCGTGCGTTAAAATCGGTCAACACCTGAAATCGGTCACCATTTTGGAATGCACTGTCACGTGAGTTCAGATGTCGATGACGTCATTTATCCTGCAAACTGCGTCCAGAAATAGATAATGGATTTACTTTCACTTTGATCAAGTAAACAATGAGATTTAAACAGATAAGAAAATATATTTATAGGTTTTGGTTCCAAAATGGTGCCATTTTACTACTACCATTTTGACTTAATAATCAAAGTCAAATATTTCCAGAAAAACACAGTCCGTAATGGATAATTTGCATATCCTGTGTTTGTTTACATTCCACTGCGCATCTTGACCTATATTTACAACTCAATTAGGTAACGGAAATTGCATTGTTTTCGTTTTGAAATTCAGTAATTCCTTAGACAATTTTCAGATTTTTAGCGGAAATATTTGTGGGTAATATATATGATTTAATATAAATTACATGGATAAAATTGTACGTGAAAACAGAGATATTATCTGCTGAAAACAAGTGACAACAAATACAATTTAATGAAAAAATGGGGAAATAATACTCAAATATAGAAAAAGCAAATTAAAAAATATTGAAAAATACAATCTCCTAGGCCTATTTGTGTTCCACGTGACTATTTTATGGTTGACCGATTTCAGGTCATGTTTTGGTATTCTGACCGATTTACGGTCACATGTGGATATTATCTCTTCCTATTCTTTATAACTTGACAATACTTCGTGCTTGTCAAATTTAGTTATTTTTCCAAGAAAACCTACTCGATTTAAAACAGAAACTATACACTATAAAAATTAGTGTATTTATATTTTCTGTGATGTTTCTATATTACCCAGTATTTACAGAGCGGAATAATATTACAAATTAACCAGCGAAAACACCCACTTGAAGGTAGACATGAAATCATAGAACAAAGTGTTTTGTTCCCTTAAAACATGAGGTGTGTAAAGGGATTCGATCGAATCCACGTCAGTGATTTTAGGCTTATATTTTAACCATTCGCCCACCCAGGACCCTGGTTTTGTATAGCGATAGCTCACTGAAACAACAGCCCACATTATAGACATGTTTCTCAACATGGAGATATATTTCCGTGTCTTAGCCGGCGAGTCTTTTTGTGCCTAAATATAAATGTTGCTTGCTTAGCGGAGAAGCATAAATTATTAGTATTGTCGTGATTAAGTTTCCTGCATATTGAACACACGATCTTCTGCACTGAATACACTTGGCATAATACACAATGGTGGTCATAATATTTATAAATAGTTTTCATTCGAGCCGTTATTTTCATAGTTCATCTTGAAGTTCATTTGGCACCATCATATGGTGTTTACATTTCTTAATTAGTTCGTTTTGCACGTATTTGTAATTTTATTTATGTATTTCTGACTTCAATGACCGTAATCTAGTGATAACGGTACGACAACGAAAAAACTATTCCACCAAGGATACAGTTTTCATAAATTATTGGAAAAAAACAAAAGTGATAAGCACAAATCAAAAATCGAAAGACATGCTGAATTTATTACAATTAAGCAAATAAATTGAAGAAAATATTAATACAAAAATCAGAATCAGTGTGTTTTCATACGAAAACAAAATCCTTATAATATTTGATTATTTTTTTTTGTATGGCGCCTACTGTTGTTTCTTTATGTAGTTATTACAAATTGTACACAAGATTTTACAACGTAATGTAATATAGGTAACATTTATAAAAACATTTAATCAATGATCACGGATGTTAGTTTAGGAAATAACCTAATCTGGAATATATGACCAATAACGAAACTATACAAATATATATTAATGAATGGAAAATTACCGTTGAAAATTCATTACGGAATACTATAATTTGGTCGGTTGTAAATAATATTTACCCCCTGTACTATCATTTAATCTAAACATTAATGAATAGTAACCACAAGACCATGCGCATTTTATTGTTGGGTGTCTAGTTATTTTATTCAGTTATATTTCTACGCAACTATTTTTTTCTTAATATAAAATTGTATTTATTCTATATGAATACAATTTGGCATGCAATGCAAAGATCTGATCAAAAAGGGTATTTCCCATCCATGTTTTTCCAAATTCAAATATGACAAATCTAAACTTGTAACATTCTTAACAAATCATAATCGTAAAGACTTTAGTTTACTCTTTGAAGCAGACATTTACTTTGCTAAAATTTTCTCAACTTTCGTTTCCACAAAATTCAGGATGGTCCATACAAATCTCATAATTCAATTATACACCATTTCATTTTAGTTTACTTTATCCTACACAGATTCCAATTGACTATCGAGACCGTCGTGGCCGTGATCGTATGGTAGTTGGATTTACAACTACCTATGCAATCAGTGTCTATCACCACTGATGTTGTGAGTTCGAATCTCGATCAGGGCGAGGTGTACAACATTATGTGATAAAGTTTGTCAGTGACTTTTCTCCGGATTCCTACATCAATAAAACTGACCGCCACGATATAGCAGAAATATTGTTGAAAGTGGCGTTAAACACCATCAAACAAACAAACAAAGCAATTGATTATCAATGTCTGCACATCTGTTTGTTACTTTGTTTAAATCCTAAACAATTAAGTATCTTTTTAGAGTTTTTGAATTTGTTTCTATAAAGACATAGAGGACTCGAAATATCAACATCGACTGTGGTATATCTAAGATAATCTGTGAGCGATTGTTGTTCAACATCAAATGAGAAATTGTTCAGTCATATCACGGCGAGCACGCTAAACATTACATCATCGATGCGGTCTATAAGATGAGATGAGCAATATATTTATAAAATGTTCAATAAAAGTTGTGATTATTATGACATTTTGTGTCAAAGCTTTGAGATTCCTTCGAGATCAAGAGACCTAACAGAAGATGTGCTTTCGCTGATAATAAATGTTTTAGGGCCGGCATATGCAAGCTGTAGTTACCATGAATTGTATGGATATGTATGGATACGAACACGATAGATAAAGGAAAAGGAGGTGGAATAATAAAGAAATTTTATTGAAAATAAATATGTAAACAAAAAGTTTAAAAAATCCTTGACACAAGCACCTGTGACTCGTTACCCAGACAAATGTAGATACAATGTATTAGTAATAGTTGACCAACTTATTATCTACATGTTAAAAATATAATCCATTATCTCAATATCTTAAATTAGAAATGAAGTAAACAAGGTCATAATTAAATGTTTTTCTTAACAGGAAATAATAACGCCGTCTATTTTTAAGTCTGAATCATTATCAATGAAAGGGGAATTCCCTATCAATTTACTTTCTTTACTTTTTAATGTTTACAAATAAAGGTAAACCTTGTATTTGAGATAAATCTGAAATTTTTTAGTTTAATTATAAAGACTTATTTGATTTATAAACATATGTAAATTGGATAAGACACCAGTCATACCAACTCACAAGGTTCATATACAATGATAACACATGATACATATTCGTATTGTTTTTGATGATAATCGGCCGTTTACTAGATTTTATATCAATAAATAATTTGAATTTTAGATAGCCACATAACAAATATATATGGCATTTTGATTAGAAAAAAAACATTGTTGACATTACTGAAAGTTTAACATTTTCACAAGATAAAATCCATTATTACAATCAAGAACATAGTTCCAGTCATCGTACTAGATCACAGGGGCTTGTTACGATTTTTTTTTATCCCTCGACTACTCTAAAAAAAAACACACAAGGCAGGAATCTCAAATTTTCATACAACACTTTTTCAAAATAGTTTTGTATTGGTGTCTTGACCTGATTCGCCATAATATGGTACCCATTTGAAGCATAATAAATATATTTTTGATATTTCGTTTCCTTTTTGTCATCATCTTTACCTATCTGCAACTTTAAAGCAATGCTTCACAGAATTTGCAGCACCCGGTTATGTCCTCCATCATGTTTACATGTCAGTACGAGGTCGAATTCCTAGGTGCGATTTGATTTGTCGGTTATTTTTAGGGTCAGGATTGCAAAGAATGTTTTGATTTTCCTCCCTTGTGGTTTTTTTGAGTAGTTGAGGGATAAAAAAAAATCGTAACAAGCCCCTGTGACTAGATCGCTATATATACTTGACCGATCTCAGTAAATTGACGAATTGTTTTTCGAGAACAAAATAACAGAATTTTGGAAAGCTTGACTGCATTTAAATACAATACAAGTAGATTAAATCAGAGCTCCGGGAATGGGGCTGTAACTATCCATATATCTTTACAGCTCTGTTTACCTATTCATATATATTTCCTATTATATTTAGCGAGTCATTGTTGCTTAGCTATGTTCAAGTTCCTTCTTAATTAGATTAGATTACCTGCTAAATTAGCATAATTAAGAATTGCGTAAGAACATAGACGAAGATACTGATAGATAAAAAAAAATGCAACATTCTTAGATTCCCTTGCTATAGTAGACAATTGAAACTGGCAAATGTCAAAACAATTGGACTTTTTAATAAAAAATACAAACAAATCTTGTGGGTGTTGGGAAGGTGACTATTTATTTCTGAACATCTAGTCACAGTCGTGGACCAGAAGGTGGAGGATGATATGGCTTGATCAATAACTAAAGTTCTATTCCATAAGCAGATTTTTAGAAGAGTTTGAAGATACCAAAGGGATAATCAGAATCCGTAAATCGAAGAAGAACAGACAACACAATAGCCAAATGAAAAAGGACAATTTTAAGGACAAACAACGATCTACAATACATACACATAAAACTAAAGATCGAGTTACATGAACCCCACTAAAAACCGATTTAAGCTGTGTACATTAGCACAGTGGAATATATTTTGACAGTATATAGTTGACAGCTGCAGGACAATAGTAAATTGTATGGAATTCAGTGAATAGAAGGAACAACTCTTTGTTCCTTATGGTAAAACTCGTATGTTTCTAACCGTAATCTCGTGATAATAGAAAAACTTTTACACCAAAGATACCATTTTTATACATTATTGAAAACATTCACTAAATTTTATTATCGCTATACAGATCTAGTACATGTATATAAATACAACTCTACATGCTGAGATCTGATCACAAAAAAAGGTATTTCCCATTCATTTTTAAATGGCTATGTAATTAAAAAGCTAAAAGGTTTAAATCTGATACATTGAAAATCATTGAACAATCTTATTCGCAAAGGATATGATTTAGCAAATAGACTCTTTGTATCTCGAATTAGCAATTAAATCAGTACATTTATATTTCATTACATATTATATTACTGCTTTGAGTTCAAGATTTCATTTCAACAAATTGATGACGTATTTATTCTGGTCTCAACTTTAATTTCATTAAATATTTAAGACTAATTAATATTGAATCTGTTGGAAATATCTGTTGAGAATTTTGTGTGTGCCAGGAATGATTGATAACAAGCAGATGCTACCTCTCTAGTTAGTAGTACGTCAACGACGAGCATTCATTGACCCTGTTATTGTACTGACCATGTTTATGTTGTCATTAAAGTAATGGTCTTTAACCAACATATTATATCTTCCTAGTTAGTAGTCAGTTAACGATGAGCATTCATTGGCCCTGTTATTGTACTGACCATGTTTATGTTGTCATTAAAGTAATGGTCTTTAACCAACATATTATATCTTCCTAGTTAGTAGTCAGTTAACGACGAGCATTCATTGACCCTGTTATTGTACTGACCATGTTTATGTTGTCATTAAAGTAATGGTCTTTAACCAACATATTCTATCTTCCTAGTTAGTAGTCAGTTAACGATGAGCATTCATTGACCCTGCTATTGTACTGACCATGTTTATGTTGTCATTAAAGTAATGGTCTTTAACCAACATATTCTATCTTCCTAGTTAGTAGTCAGTTAACGACGAGCATTCATTGACCCTGTTATTGTACTGACCATGTTTATGTTGTCATTAAAGTAATGGTCTTTAATCAACATATTATATCTTCCTAGTTAGTAGTCAGTTAACGACGAGCATTCATTGACCCTGCTATTGTACTGACCATGTTTATGTTATCATTAAAGTAATGGTCTTTTACCAACATATTATATCTTCCTAGTTAGTAGACAGTTAACGACGAGCATTCATTGACCCTGCTATTGTACTGACCATGTTTATGTTATCATTAAAGTAATGGTCTTTTACCAACATATTCTATCTTCCTAGTTAGTAGTCAGTTAACGACGAGCATTCATTGACCCTGCTATTGTACTGACCATGTTTATGTTATCATTAAAGTAATGGTCTTTTACCAACATATTATATCTTCCTAGTTAGTAGTCAGTTAACGACGAGCATTCATTGACCCTGCTATTGTACTGACCATGTTTATGTTATCATTAAAGTAATGGTCTTTTACCAACATATTATATCTTCCTAGTTAGTAGTCAGTTAACGACGAGCATTCATTGACCCTGCTATTGTACTGACCATGTTTATGTTATCATTAAAGTAATGGTCTTTTACCAACATATTCTATCTTCCTAGTTAGTAGTCAGTTAACGACGAGCATTCATTGACCCTGCTATTGTACTGACCATGTTTATGTTATCATTAAAGTAATGGTCTTTTACCAACATATTATATCTTCCTAGTTAGTAGACAGTTAACGACGAGCATTCATTGACCCTGCTATTGTACTGACCATGTTTATGTTATCATTAAAGTAATGGTCTTTTACCAACATATTATATCTTCCTAGTTAGTAGACAGTTAACGACGAGCATTCATTGACCCTGCTATTGTACTGACCATGTTTATGTTATCATTAAAGTAATGGTCTTTTACCAACATATTATATCTTCCTAGTTAGTAGTCAGTTAACGACGAGCATTCATTGACCCTGTTATTGTACTGACCATGTTTATGTTGTCATTAAAGTAATGGTCTTTTACCAACATATTCTATCTTCCTAGTTAGTAGACAGTTAACGACGAGCATTCATTGACCCTGCTATTGTACTGACCATGTTTATGTTATCATTAAAGTAATGGTCTTTTACCAACATATTCTATCTTCCTAGTTAGTAGACAGTTAACGACGAGCATTCATTGACCCTGCTATTGTACTGACCATGTTTATGTTATCATTAAAGTAATGGTCTTTTACCAACATATTCTATCTTCCTAGTTAGTAGTCAGTTAACGACGAGCATTCATTGACCCTGCTATTGTACTGACCATGTTTATGTTATCATTAAAGTAATGGTCTTTTACCAACATATTATATCTTCCTAGTTAGTAGACAGTTAACGACGAGCATTCATTGACCCTGCTATTGTACTGACCATGTTTATGTTATCATTAAAGTAATGGTCTTTTACCAACATATTATATCTTCCTAGTTAGTAGACAGTTAACGACGAGCATTCATTGACCCTGCTATTGTACTGACCATGTTTATGTTATCATTAAAGTAATGGTCTTTTACCAACATATTATATCTTCCTAGTTAGTAGTCAGTTAACGACGAGCATTCATTGACCCTGTTATTGTACTGACCATGTTTATGTTGTCATTAAAGTAATGGTCTTTAATCAACATATTATATCTTCCTAGTTAGTAGACAGTTAACGACGAGCATTCATTGACCCTGCTATTGTACTGACCATGTTTATGTTATCATTAAAGTAATGGTCTTTTACCAACATATTATATCTTCCTAGTTAGTAGACAGTTAACGACGAGCATTCATTGACCTTGCTATTGTACTGACCATGTTTATGTTATCATTAAAGTAATGGTCTTTTACCAACATATTATATCTTCCTAGTTAGCAGTCAGTTAACGACGAGCATTCATTGACCCTGTTATTGTACTGACCATGTTTATGTTGTCATTAAAGTAATGGTCTTTAACCAACATATTATATCTTCCTAGTTAGTAGTCAGTTAACGATGAGCATTCATTGACCCTGCTATTGTACTGACCATGTTTATGTTATCATTAAAGTAATGGTCTTTAACCAACATATTCTATCTTCCTAGTTAGTAGTCAGTTAACGACGAGCATTCATTGACCCTGCTATTGTACTGACCATGTTTATGTTATCATTAAAGTAATGGTCTTTAACCAACATATTCTATCTTCCTAGTTAGTAGTCAGTTAACGACGAGCATTCATTGACCCTGCTATTGTACTGACCATGTTTATGTTGTCATTAAAGTAATGGTCTTTAACCAACATATTATATCTTCCTAGTTAGTAGTCAGTTAACGACGAGCATTCATTGACCCTGCTATTGTACTGACCATGTTTATGTTGTCATTAAAGTAATGGTCTTTAATCAACATATTCTATCTTCCTAGTTAGTAGACAGTTAACGACGAGCATTCATTGACCCTGCTATTGTACTGACCATGTTTATGTTATCATTAAAGTAATGGTTTTTTACCAACATATTATATCTTCCTAGTTAGTAGTCAGTTAACGATGAGCATTCATTGACCCTGCTATTGTACTGACCATGTTTATGTTATCATTAAAATAATGGTCTTTTACCAACATATTCTATCTTCCTAGTTATTAGACAGTTAACGACGAGCATTCATTGACCCTGCTATTGTACTGACCATGTTTATGTTATCATTAAAATAATGGTCTTTTACCAACATATTATATCTTCCTAGTTAGTAGTCAGTTAACGACGAGCATTCATTGACCCTGTTATTGTACTGACCATGTTTATGTTGTCATTAAAGTAATGGTCTTTTACCAACATATTATATCTTCCTTGTTAGTAGTCAGTTAACGACGAGCATTCATTGACCCTGTTATTGTACTGACCATGTTTATGTTGTCATTAAAGTAATGGTCTTTAACCAACATATTATATCTTCCTAGCTAGTAGTCAGTTAACGACGAGCATTCATTGACCCTGCTATTGTACTGACCATGTTTATGTTGTCATTGAAGTAATGGTCTTTAATCAACATATTCTATCTTCCTAGTTAGTAGTCAGTTAACGACGAGCATTCATTGACCCTGCTATTGTACTGACCATGTTTATGTTGTCATTAAAGTAATGGTCTTTTACCAACATATTATATCTTCCTAGTTAGTAGTCAGTTAACGACGAGCATTCATTGACCCTGCTATTGTACTGAC
Organism: Bathymodiolus septemdierum; assembly: GCA_963383655.1. Taxonomy (NCBI): domain Eukaryota; kingdom Metazoa; phylum Mollusca; class Bivalvia; order Mytilida; family Modiolidae; genus Bathymodiolus; species Bathymodiolus septemdierum. The sequence goes on along the minus strand of OY726517.1, from coordinate 87,144,603 downwards.
CATGTTTATGTTATCATTAAAGTAATGGTTTTTAACCAACATATTATATCTTCCTAGTTAGTAGTCAGTTAACGATGAGCATTCATTGACCCTGCTATTGTACTGACCATGTTTATGTTGTCATTAAAGTAATGGTCTTTAATCAACATATTATATCTTCCTAGTTAGTAGTCAGTTAACGACGAGCATTCATTGACCCTGTTATTGTACTGACCGTGTTTATGTTGTCATTAAAGTAATGGTCTTTAATCAACATATTATATCTTCCTAGTTAGTAGTCAGTTAACGACGAGCATTCATTGACCCTGCTATTGTACTGACCATGTTTATGTTATCATTAAAGTAATGGTATTTTACCAACATATTATATCTTCCTAGTTAGTAGTCAGTTAACGACGAGCATTCATTGACCCTGTTATTGTACTGACCATGTTTATGTTGTCATTAAAGTAATGGTCTTTAGCCAACATATTATATCTTCTTAGCTAGTAGTCAGTTAACGACGAGCATTCATTGACCCTGCTATTGTACTGACCATGTTTATGTTGTCATTAAAGTAATGGTCTTTTACCAACATATTATATCTTCCTAGTTAGTAGGCAGTTAACGACGAGCATTCATTGACCATGCTATTGGACTGACCATGTTTATGTTGTCATTAAAGTAATGGTCTTTAATCAACATATTATATCTTCCTAGTTAGTAGTCAGTTAACGACGAGCATTCATTGACCCTGCTATTGGACTGACCATGTTTATGTTGTCATTAAAGTAATGGTCTTTAATCAACATATTATATCTTCCTAGTTAGTAGTCAGTTAACGGCGAGCATTCATTGACCCTGCTATTGTACTGACCATGTTTATGTTGTCATTAAAGTAATGGTCTTTTACCAACATATTATATCTTCCTAGTTAGTAGTCAGTTAACGACGAGCATTCATTGACCCTGCTATTGTACTGACCATGTTTATGTTGTCATTAAAGTAATGGTCTTTTACCAACATATTATATCTTCCTAGTTAGTAGTCAGTTAACGACGAGCATTCATTGACCCTGCTATTGAACTGACCATGTTTATGTTGTCATTAAAGTAATGGTCTTTAATCAACATATTATATCTTCCTAGTTAGTAGTCAGTTAACGACGAGCATTCATTGACCCTGCTATTGTACTGACCATGTTTATGTTGTCATTAAAGTAATGGTCTTTTACCAACATATTATATCTTCCTAGTTAGTAGTCAGTTAACGACGAGCATTCATTGACCCTGCTATTGAACTGACCATGTTTATGTTGTCATTAAAGTAATGGTCTTTTACCAACATATTATATCTTCCTAGTTAGTAGTCAGTTAACGACGAGCATTCATTGACCCTGCTATTGTACTGACCATGTTTATGTTGTCATTAAAGTAATGGTCTTTTACCAACATATTCTATCTTCCTAGTTAGTAGTCAGTTAACGACGAGCATTCATTGACCCTGCTATTGTACTGACCATGTTTATGTTGTCATTAAAGTAATGGTCTTTAACCAACATATTAAATCTTCCTAGTTAGTAGTCAGTTAACGACGAGCATTCATTGACCCTGCTATTGTACTGACCATGTTTATGTTGTCATTAAAGTAATGGTCTTTTACCAACATATTCTATCTTCCTAGTTAGTAGTCAGTTAACGACGAGCATTCATTGACCCTGTTATTGTACTGACCATGTTTATGTTGTCATTAAAGTAATGGTCTTTAGCCAACATATTATATCTTCTTAGCTAGTAGTCAGTTAACGACGAGCATTCATTGACCCTGCTATTGTACTGACCATGTTTATGTTGTCATTAAAGTAATGGTCTTTTACCAACATATTATATCTTCCTAGTTAGTAGGCAGTTAACGACGAGCATTCATTGACCATGCTATTGGACTGACCATGTTTATGTTGTCATTAAAGTAATGGTCTTTAATCAACATATTATATCTTCCTAGTTAGTAGTCAGTTAACGACGAGCATTCATTGACCCTGCTATTGGACTGACCATGTTTATGTTGTCATTAAAGTAATGGTCTTTAATCAACATATTATATCTTCCTAGTTAGTAGTCAGTTAACGGCGAGCATTCATTGACCCTGCTATTGTACTGACCATGTTTATGTTGTCATTAAAGTAATGGTCTTTTACCAACATATTATATCTTCCTAGTTAGTAGTCAGTTAACGACGAGCATTCATTGACCCTGCTATTGTACTGACCATGTTTATGTTGTCATTAAAGTAATGGTCTTTTACCAACATATTATATCTTCCTAGTTAGTAGTCAGTTAACGACGAGCATTCATTGACCCTGCTATTGAACTGACCATGTTTATGTTGTCATTAAAGTAATGGTCTTTAATCAACATATTATATCTTCCTAGTTAGTAGTCAGTTAACGACGAGCATTCATTGACCCTGCTATTGTACTGACCATGTTTATGTTGTCATTAAAGTAATGGTCTTTTACCAACATATTATATCTTCCTAGTTAGTAGTCAGTTAACGACGAGCATTCATTGACCCTGCTATTGAACTGACCATGTTTATGTTGTCATTAAAGTAATGGTCTTTTACCAACATATTATATCTTCCTAGTTAGTAGTCAGTTAACGACGAGCATTCATTGACCCTGCTATTGTACTGACCATGTTTATGTTGTCATTAAAGTAATGGTCTTTTACCAACATATTCTATCTTCCTAGTTAGTAGTCAGTTAACGACGAGCATTCATTGACCCTGCTATTGTACTGACCATGTTTATGTTGTCATTAAAGTAATGGTCTTTAACCAACATATTAAATCTTCCTAGTTAGTAGTCAGTTAACGACGAGCATTCATTGACCCTGCTATTGTACTGACCATGTTTATGTTGTCATTAAAGTAATGGTCTTTTACCAACATATTCTATCTTCCTAGTTAGTAGTCAGTTAACGACGAGCATTCATTGACCCTGCTATTGTACTGACCATGTTTATGTTGTCATTAAAGTAATGGTCTTTAACCAACATATTAAATCTTCCTAGTTAGTAGTCAGTTAACGACGAGCATTCATTGACCCTGCTATTGTACTGACCATGTTTATGTTATCATTAAAGTAATGGTCTTTTACCAACATATTCTATCTTCCTAGTTAGTAGTCAGTTAACGACGAGCATTCATTGACCCTGTTATTGTACTGACCATGTTTATGTTGTCATTAAAGTAATGGTCTTTAGCCAACATATTATATCTTCTTAGCTAGTAGTCAGTTAACGACGAGCATTCATTGACCCTGCTATTGTACTGACCATGTTTATGTTGTCATTAAAGTAATGGTCTTTTACCAACATATTATATCTTCCTAGTTAGTAGGCAGTTAACGACGAGCATTCATTGACCATGCTATTGGACTGACCATGTTTATGTTGTCATTAAAGTAATGGTCTTTAATCAACATATTATATCTTCCTAGTTAGTAGTCAGTTAACGACGAGCATTCATTGACCCTGCTATTGGACTGACCATGTTTATGTTGTCATTAAAGTAATGGTCTTTAATCAACATATTATATCTTCCTAGTTAGTAGTCAGTTAACGGCGAGCATTCATTGACCCTGCTATTGTACTGACCATGTTTATGTTGTCATTAAAGTAATGGTCTTTTACCAACATATTATATCTTCCTAGTTAGTAGTCAGTTAACGACGAGCATTCATTGACCCTGCTATTGTACTGACCATGTTTATGTTGTCATTAAAGTAATGGTCTTTTACCAACATATTATATCTTCCTAGTTAGTAGTCAGTTAACGACGAGCATTCATTGACCCTGCTATTGAACTGACCATGTTTATGTTGTCATTAAAGTAATGGTCTTTAATCAACATATTATATCTTCCTAGTTAGTAGTCAGTTAACGACGAGCATTCATTGACCCTGCTATTGTACTGACCATGTTTATGTTGTCATTAAAGTAATGGTCTTTTACCAACATATTATATCTTCCTAGTTAGTAGTCAGTTAACGACGAGCATTCATTGACCCTGCTATTGAACTGACCATGTTTATGTTGTCATTAAAGTAATGGTCTTTTACCAACATATTATATCTTCCTAGTTAGTAGTCAGTTAACGACGAGCATTCATTGACCCTGCTATTGTACTGACCATGTTTATGTTGTCATTAAAGTAATGGTCTTTTACCAACATATTCTATCTTCCTAGTTAGTAGTCAGTTAACGACGAGCATTCATTGACCCTGCTATTGTACTGACCATGTTTATGTTGTCATTAAAGTAATGGTCTTTAACCAACATATTAAATCTTCCTAGTTAGTAGTCAGTTAACGACGAGCATTCATTGACCCTGCTATTGTACTGACCATGTTTATGTTGTCATTAAAGTAATGGTCTTTTACCAACATATTCTATCTTCCTAGTTAGTAGTCAGTTAACGACGAGCATTCATTGACCCTGCTATTGTACTGACCATGTTTATGTTGTCATTAAAGTAATGGTCTTTAATCAACATATTATATCTTCCTAGTTAGTAGTCAGTTAACGACGAGCATTCATTGACCCTGCTATTGTACTGACCATGTTTATGTTGTCATTAAAGTAATGGTCTTTAATCAACATATTATATCTTCCTAGTTAGTAGTCAGTTAACGACGAGCATTCATTGACCCTGCTATTGTACTGACCATGTTTATGTTGTCATTAAAGTAATGGTCTTTTACCAACATATTATATCTTCCTAGCTAGTAGTCAGTTAACGACGAGCATTCATTGACCCTGCTATTGTACTGACCATGTTTATGTTGTCATTAAAGTAATGGTCTTTTACCAACATATTATATCTTCCTAGCTAGTAGTCAGTTAACGACGAGCATTCATTGACCCTGCTATTGTACTGACCATGTTTATGTTGTCATTAAAGTAATGGTCTGTAACCAACATATTCTATCTTCCTAGTTAGTAGTCAGTTAACGACGAGCATTCATTGACCCTGCTATTGTACTGACCATGTTTATGGTGTCATTAAAGTAATGGTCTTTTACCAACATATTATATCTTCCTAGTTAGTAGTCAGTTAACGACGAGCATTCATTGACCCTGCTATTGTACTGACCATGTTTATGTTGTCATTAAAGTAATGGTCTTTTACCAACATATTATATCTTCCTAGTTAGTAGTCAGTTAACGACGAGCATCCATTGACCCTGCTATTGTACTGACCATGTTTATGTTGTCATTAAAGTAATGGTCTTTAACCAACATATTATATCTTCCTAGTTAGTAGTCAGTTAACGACGAGCATTCATTAACCCTGTTATTGTACTGACCATGTTTATGTTGTCATTAAGGTAACGGTCTTTTACCAACATATTATATCTTCCTAGTTAGTAGTCAGTTAACGACGAGCATTCATTGACCCTGCTATTGTACTGACCATGTTTATGTTGTCATTAAAGTAATGGTCTTTTACCAACATATTCTATCTTCCTAGTTAGTAGTCAGTTAACGACGAGCATTCATTGACCCTGCTATTGTACTGACCATGTTTATGTTGTCATTAAAGTAATGGTCTTTAACCAACATATTCTATCTTCCTAGTTAGTAGTCAGTTAACGACGAGCATTCATTGACCCTGCTATTGTACTGACTATGTTTATGTTGTCATTAAAGTAATGGTCTTTTACCAACATATTATATCTTCCTAGTTAGTAGTCAGTTAACGACGAGCATTCATTGACCCTGCTATTGTACTGACCATGTTTATGTTGTCATTAAAGTAATGGTCTTTAACCAACATATTCTATCTTCCTAGTTAGTAGTCAGTTAACGACGAGGATTCATTGAGCCTGCTATTGTACTGACCATGTTTATGTTGTCATTAAAGTAATGGTCTTTTACCAACATATTCTATCTTCCTAGTTAGCAGTCAGTTAACGACGAGCATTCATTGACCCTGCTATTGTACTGACCATGTTTATGTTGTCATTAAAGTAATGGTCTTTTACCAAGATATTCTATCTTCCTAGTTAGTAGTCAGTTAACGACGAGCAGTCATTGACCCTGCTATTGTACTGACCATGTTTATGTTGTCATTAAAGTAATGGTCTTTTACCAACATATTATATCTTCCTAGTTAGTAGTCAGTTAACGATGAGCATTCATTGACCCTGCTATTGTACTGACCATGTTTATGTTGTCATTAAAGTAATGGTCTGTAACCAACATATTCTATCTTCCTAGTTAGTAGTCAGTTAACGACGAGCATTCATTGACCCTGCTATTGTACTGACCATGTTTATGTTGTCATTAAAGTAATGGTCTTTTACCAACATATTCTATCTTCCTAGTTAGTAGTCAGTTAACGACGAGCATTCATTGACCCTGCTATTGTACTGACCATGTTTATGTTGTCATTAAAGTAATGGTCTTTTACCAACATATTATATCTTCCTAGTTAGTAGTCAGTTAACGACGAGCATTCATTGACCCTGCTATTGTACTGACCATGTTTATGTTGTCATTAAAGTAATGGTCTTTAACCAACATATTATATCTTCCTAGTTAGTAGTCAGTTAACGACGAGCATTCATTGACCCTGCTATTGTACTGACCATGTTTATGTTGTCATTAAAGTAATGGTCTTTTACCAACATATTCTATCTTCCGAGTTAGTAGTCAGTTAACGACGAGCATTCATTGACCCTGCTATTGTACTGACCATGTTTATGTTGTCATTAAAGTAATGGTCTTTAATCAACATATTATATCTTCCTAGCTAGTAGTCAGTTAACGACGAGCATTCATTGACCCTGTTATTGTACTGACCATGTTTATGTTGTCATTAAAGTAATGGTCTTTTACCAACATATTCTATCTTCCTAGTTAGTAGTCAGTTAACGACGAGCATTCATTGACCGTGCTATTGTACTGACCATGTTTATGTTGTCATTAAAGTAATGGTCTTTAACCAACATATTATATCTTCCTAGTTAGTAGTCAGTTAACGACGAGCATTCATTGACCCTGCTATTGTACTGACCATGTTTATGTTGTCATTAAAGTAATGGTCTTTTATCAACATATTCTATCTTCCTAGTTAGTAGTCAGTTAACGACGAGCATTCATTGACCCTGCTATTGTACTGACCATGTTTATGTTGTCATTAAAGTAATGGTCTTTAACCAACATATTCTATCTTCCTAGTTAGTAGTCAGTTAACGACGAGCATTCATTGACCCTGCTATTGTACTGACCATGTTTATGTTGTCATTAAAGTAATGGTCTTTAACCAACATATTATATCTTCCTAGTTAGTAGTCAGTTAACGACGAGCATTCATTGACCCTGCTATTGTACTGACCATGTTTATGTTGTCATTAAAGTAATGGTCTTTTACCAACATATTATATCTTCCTAGCTAGTAGTCAGTTAACGACGAGTATTCATTGACCCTGCTATTGTACTGACCATGTTTATGTTGTCATTAAAGTAATGGTCTTTAACCAACATATTCTATCTTCCTAGTTAGTAGTCAGTTAACGACGAGCATTCATTGACCCTGCTATTGTACTGACCATGTTTATGTTGTCATTAAAGTAATGGTCTTTTACCAACATATTCTATCTTCCTAGTTAGTAGACAGTTAACGACGAGCATTCATTGACCCTGCTATTGTACTGACCATGTTTATGTTGTCATTAAAGTAATGGTCTTTTACCAACATATTATATCTTCCTAGTTAGTAGTCAGTTAACGACGAGCATTCATTGACGCTGCTATTGTACTGACCATGTTTATGTTGTCATTAAAGTAATGGTCTTTAGCCAACATATTCTATCTTCCTAGTTAGTAGTCAGTTAACGACGAGCATTCATTGACCCTGCTATTGTACTGACCATGTTTATGTTGTCATTAAAGTAATGGTCTTTAACCAACATATTCTATCTTCCTAGTTAGTAGTCAGTTAACGACGAGCATTCATTGACACTGCTATTGTACTGACCATGTTTATGTTGTCATTAAAGTAATGGTCTTTAACCAACATATTATATCTTCCTAGTTAGCAGTCAGTTAACGATGAGCATTCATTGACCCTGCTATTGTACTGACCATGTTTATGTTGTCATTAAAGTAATGGTCTTTTACCAACATATTATATCTTCCTAGTTAGCAGTCAGTTAACGATGAGCATTCATTGACCCTGCTATTGTACTGACCATGTTTATGTTGTCATTAAAGTAATGGTCTTTTACCAACATATTATATCTTCCTAGCTAGTAGTCAGTTAACGACGAGCATTCATTGACCCTGCTATTGTACTGACCATGTTTATGTTGTCATTAAAGTAATGGTCTTTTACCAACATATTATATCTTCCTAGCTAGTAGTCAATTCACGACGAATATTCATTGACCCTGCTATTGTACTGACCATGTTTATGTTGTCATTAAAGTAATGGTCTTTAATCAACATATTCTATCTTCCTAGTTAGTAGTCAGTTAACGACGATCATTCATTGACCCTGCTATTGTACTGACCATGTTTATGTTGTCATTAAAGTAATGGTCTTTTACCAACATATTATATCTTCCTAGTTAGTAGTCAGTTAACGACGAGCATTCATTGACCCTGCTATTGTACTGACCATGTTTATGTTGTCATTAAAGTAATGGTCTTTAATCAACATATTCTATCTTCCTAGTTAGTAGTCAGTTAACGACGAGCATTCATTGACCCTGCTATTGTACTGACCATGTTTATGTTGTCATTAAAGTAATGGTCTTTTACCAACATATTCTATCTTCTTAGCTAGTAGTCAATTCACGACGAGCATTCATTGACCCTGTTATTGTACTGACCATGTTTATGTTGTCATTAAAGTAATGGTCTTTTACCAACATATTCTATCTTCTTAGCTAGTAGTCAGTTAACGACGAGCATTCATTGACCCTGCTATTGTACTGACCATGTTTATGTTGTCATTAAAGTAATGGTCTTTTACCAACATATTATATCTTCCTAGCTAGTAGTCAGTTAACGACGAGCATTCATTGACCCTGCTATTGTACTGACCATGTTTATGTTGTCATTAAAGTAATGGTCTTTTACCAACATATTATATCTTCCTAGTTAGTAGTCAGTTAACGACGAGCATTCATTGACCCTGCTATTGTACTGACCATGTTTATGTTGTCATTAAGGTAATGGTCTTTTACCAACATATTATATCTTCCTAGCTAGTAGTCAGTTAACGACGAGCATTCATTGACCCTGCTATTGTACTGACCATGTTTATGTTGTCATTAAAGTAATGGTCTTTTACCAACATATTATATCTTCCTAGTTAGTAGTCAGTTAACGACGAGCATTCATTGACCCTGCTATTGTACTGACCATGTTTATGTTGTCATTAAAGTAATGGTCTTTTACCAACATATTATATCTTCCTAGCTAGTAGTCAGTTAACGACGAGCATTCATTGACCCTGCTATTGTACTGACCATGTTTATGTTGTCATTAAAGTAATGGTCTTTTACCAACATATTCTATCTTCCTAGTTAGTAGTCAGTTAACGACGAGCATTCATTGACCCTGTTATTGTACTGACCATGTTTATGTTGTCATTAAAGTAATGGTCTTTAACCAACATATTATATCTTCCTAGCTAGTAGTCAGTTAACGACGAGCATTCATTGACCCTGCTATTGTACTGACCATGTTTATGTTGTCATTAAAGTAATGGTCTTTAACCAACATATTATATCTTCCTAGTTAGTAGTCAGTTAACGACGAGCATTCATTGACCCTGTTATTGTACTGACCATGTTTATGTTGTCATTAAAGTAATGGTCTTTAACCAACATATTATATCTTCCTAGCTAGTAGTCAGTTAACGACGAGCATTCATTGACCCTGTTATTGTACTGACCATGTTTATGTTGTCATTAAAGTAATGGTCTTTAACCAACATATTATATCTTCCTAGTTAGTAGTCAGTTAACGACGAGCATTCATTGACCCTGCTATTGTACTGACCATGTTTATGTTGTCATTAAAGTAATGGTCTTTAACCAACATATTCTATCTTCCTAGTTAGTAGTCAGTTAACGACGAGCATTCATTGACTCTGCTATTGTACTGACCATGTTTATGTTGTCATTAAAGTAATGGTCCTTAACCAACATATTCTATCTTCCTAGTTAGTAGTCAGTTAACGACGAGCATTCATTGACCCTGCTATTGTACTGACCATGTTTATGTTGTCATTAAAGTAATGGTCTTTAACCAACATATTCTATCTTCCTAGTTAGTAGTCAGTTAACGACGAGCATTCATTGACCCTGCTATTGTACTGACCATGTTTATGTTGTCATTAAAGTAATGGTCTTTTACCAACATATTCTATCTTCCTAGTTAGTAGTCAGTTAACGACGAGCATTCATTGACCCTGCTATTGTACTGACCATGTTTATGTTGTCATTAAAGTAATGGTCTTTAATCAACATATTATATCTTCCTAGCTAGTAGTCAGTTAACGACGAGCATTCATTGACCCTGCTATTGTACTGACCATGTTTATGTTGTCATTAAAGTAATGGTCTTTAATCAACATATTCTATCTTCCTAGTTATTAGACAGTTAACGACGAGCATTCATTGACCCTGCTATTGTACTGACCATGTTTATGTTATCATTAAAATAATGGTCTTTTACCAACATATTATATCTTCCTAGTTAGTAGTCAGTTAACGACGAGCATTCATTGACCCTGTTATTGTACTGACCATGTTTATGTTGTCATTAAAGTAATGGTCTTTTACCAACATATTATATCTTCCTTGTTAGTAGTCAGTTAACGACGAGCATTCATTGACCCTGTTATTGTACTGACCATGTTTATGTTGTCATTAAAGTAATGGTCTTTAACCAACATATTATATCTTCCTAGCTAGTAGTCAGTTAACGACGAGCATTCATTGACCCTGCTATTGTACTGACCATGTTTATGTTGTCATTGAAGTAATGGTCTTTAATCAACATATTCTATCTTCCTAGTTAGTAGTCAGTTAACGACGAGCATTCATTGACCATGCTATTGTACTGACCATGTTTATGTTGTCATTAAAGTAATGGTCTTTTACCAACATATTATATCTTCCTAGTTAGCAGTCAGTTAACGACGAGCATTCATTGACCCTGCTATTGTACTGACCATGTTTATGTTATCATTAAAGTAATGGTTTTTAACCAACATATTATATCTTCCTAGTTAGTAGTCAGTTAACGATGAGCATTCATTGACCCTGCTATTGTACTGACCATGTCTATGTTGTCATTAAAGTAATGGTCTTTAATCAACATATTATATCTTCCTAGTTAGTAGTCAGTTAACGACGAGCATTCATTGACCCTGCTATTGTACTGACCATGTTTATGTTATCATTAAAGTAATGGTCTTTTACCAACATATTATATCTTCCTAGTTAGTAGTCAGTTAACGACGAGCATTCATTGACCCTGTTATTGTACTGACCATGTTTATGTTGTCATTAAAGTAATGGTCTTTAGCCAACATATTATATCTTCTTAGCTAGTAGTCAGTTAACGACGAGCATTCATTGACCCTGCTATTGTACTGACCATGTTTATGTTGTCATTGAAGTAATGGTCTTTAATCAACATATTCTATCTTCCTAGTTAGTAGTCAGTTAACGACGAGCATTCATTGACCCTGCTATTGTACTGACCATGTTTATGTTGTCATTAAAGTAATGGTCTTTTACCAACATATTATATCTTCCTAGTTAGTAGTCAGTTAACGACGAGCATTCATTGACCCTGCTATTGGACTGACCATGTTTATGTTGTCATTAAAGTAATGGTCTTTAATCAACATATTCTATCTTCCTAGTTAGTAGTCAGTTAACGACGAGCATTCATTGACCCTGCTATTGTACTGACCATGTTTATGTTGTCATTAAAGTAATGGTCTTTTACCAACATATTATATCTTCCTAGTTAGTAGTCAGTTAACGACGAGCATTCATTGACCATGCTATTGGACTGACCATGTTTATGTTGTCATTAAAGTAATGGTCTTTTACCAACATATTATATCTTCCTAGTTAGTAGTCAGTTAACGACGAGCATTCATTGACCCTGCTATTGAACTGACCATGTTTATGTTGTCATTAAAGTAATGGTCTTTAATCAACATATTATATCTTCCTAGTTAGTAGTCAGTTAACGACGAGCATTCATTGACCCTGCTATTGTACTGACCATGTTTATGTTGTCATTAAAGTAATGGTCTTTTACCAACATATTCTATCTTCCTAGTTAGTAGTCAGTTAACGACGAGCATTCATTGACCCTGCTATTGTACTGACCATGTTTATGTTGTCATTAAAGTAATGGTCTTTAACCAACATATTAAATCTTCCTAGTTAGTAGTCAGTTAACGACGAGCATTCATTGACCCTGCTATTGTACTGACCATGTTTATGTTGTCATTAAAGTAATGGTCTTTTACCAACATATTCTATCTTCCTAGTTAGTAGTCAGTTAACGACGAGCATTCATTGACCCTGCTATTGTACTGACCATGTTTATGTTGTCATTAAAGTAATGGTCTTTAATCAACATATTATATCTTCCTAGTTAGTAGTCAGTTAACGACGAGCATTCATTGACCCTGCTATTGTACTGACCATGTTTATGTTGTCATTAAAGTAATGGTCTTTAATCAACATATTATATCTTCCTAGTTAGTAGTCAGTTAACGACGAGCATTCATTGACCCTGCTATTGTACTGACCATGTTTATGTTGTCATTAAAGTAATGGTCTTTTACCAACATATTATATCTTCCTAGCTAGTAGTCAGTTAACGACGAGCATTCATTGACCCTGCTATTGTACTGACCATGTTTATGTTGTCATTAAAGTAATGGTCTTTTACCAACATATTATATCTTCCTAGCTAGTAGTCAGTTAACGACGAGCATTCATTGACCCTGCTATTGTACTGACCATGTTTATGTTGTCATTAAAGTAATGGTCTGTAACCAACATATTCTATCTTCCTAGTTAGTAGTCAGTTAACGACGAGCATTCATTGACCCTGCTATTGTACTGACCATGTTTATGGTGTCATTAAAGTAATGGTCTTTTACCAACATATTATATCTTCCTAGTTAGTAGTCAGTTAACGACGAGCATTCATTGACCCTGCTATTGTACTGACCATGTTTATGTTGTCATTAAAGTAATGGTCTTTTACCAACATATTATATCTTCCTAGTTAGTAGTCAGTTAACGACGAGCATTCATTGACCCTGCTATTGTACTGACCATGTTTATGTTATCATTAAAGTAATGGTCTTTAACCAACATATTATATCTTCCTAGTTAGTAGTCAGTTAACGACGAGCATTCATTAACCCTGTTATTGTACTGACCATGTTTATGTTGTCATTAAGGTAACGGTCTTTTACCAACATATTATATCTTCCTAGTTAGTAGTCAGTTAACGACGAGCATTCATTGACCCTGCTATTGTACTGACCATGTTTATGTTGTCATTAAAGTAATGGTCTTTTACCAACATATTCTATCTTCCTAGTTAGTAGTCAGTTAACGACGAGCATTCATTGACCCTGCTATTGTACTGACCATGTTTATGTTGTCATTAAAGTAATGGTCTTTAACCAACATATTCTATCTTCCTAGTTAGTAGTCAGTTAACGACGAGCATTCATTGACCCTGCTATTGTACTGACCATGTTTATGTTGTCATTAAAGTAATGGTCTTTTACCAACATATTATATCTTCCTAGTTAGTAGTCAGTTAACGACGAGCATTCATTGACCCTGCTATTGTACTGACCATGTTTATGTTGTCATTAAAGTAATGGTCTTTAACCAACATATTCTATCTTCCTAGTTAGTAGTCAGTTAACGACGAGCATTCATTGAGCCTGCTATTGTACTGACCATGTTTATGTTGTCATTAAAGTAATGGTCTTTTACCAACATATTCTATCTTCCTAGTTAGCAGTCAGTTAACGACGAGCATTCATTGACCCTGCTATTGTACTGACCATGTTTATGTTGTCATTAAAGTAATGGTCTTTAACCAAGATATTCTATCTTCCTAGTTAGTAGTCAGTTAACGACGAGCAGTCATTGACCCTGCTATTGTACTGACCATGTTTATGTTGTCATTAAAGTAATGGTCTTTAACCAACATATTATATCTTCCTAGCTAGTAGTCAGTTAACGACGAGCATTCATTGACCCTGCTATTGTACTGACCATGTTTATGTTGTCATTAAAGTAATGGTCTTTTACCAACATATTCTATCTTCCTAGTTAGTAGTCAGTTAACGACGAGCATTCATTGACCCTGCTATTGTACTGACCATGTTTATGTTGTCATTAAAGTAATGGTCTTTTACCAACATATTATATCTTCCTAGTTAGTAGTCAGTTAACGACGAGCATTCATTGACCCTGCTATTGTACTGACCATGTTTATGTTGTCATTAAAGTAATGGTCTTTTACCAACATATTCTATCTTCCGAGTTAGTAGTCAGTTAACGACGAGCATTCATTGACCCTGCTATTGTACTGACCATGTTTATGTTGTCATTAAAGTAATGGTCTTTAATCAACATATTATATCTTCCTAGCTAGTAGTCAGTTAACGACGAGCATTCATTGACCCTGTTATTGTACTGACCATGTTTATGTTGTCATTAAAGTAATGGTCTTTTACCAACATATTCTATCTTCCTAGTTAGTAGTCAGTTAACGACGAGCATTCATTGACCGTGCTATTGTACTGACCATGTTTATGTTGTCATTAAAGTAATGGTCTTTAACCAACATATTATATCTTCCTAGTTAGTAGTCAGTTAACGACGAGCATTCATTGACCCTGCTATTGTACTGACCATGTTTATGTTGTCATTAAAGTAATGGTCTTTTACCAACATATTCTATCTTCCTAGTTAGTAGTCAGTTAACGACGAGCATTCATTGACCCTGCTATTGTACTGACCATGTTTATGTTGTCATTAAAGTAATGGTCTTTAACCAACATATTCTATCTTCCTAGTTAGTAGTCAGTTAACGACGAGCATTCATTGACCCTGCTATTGTACTGACCATGTTTATGTTGTCATTAAAGTAATGGTCTTTAACCAACATATTCTATCTTCCTAGTTAGTAGTCAGTTAACGACGAGCATTCATTGACCCTGCTATTGTACTGACCATGTTTATGTTGTCATTAAAGTAATGGTCTTTAACCAACATATTATATCTTCCTAGTTAGTAGTCAGTTAACGACGAGCATTCATTGACCCTGCTATTGTACTGACCATGTTTATGTTGTCATTAAAGTAATGGTCTTTTACCAACATATTATATCTTCCTAGCTAGTAGTCAGTTAACGACGAGTATTCATTGACCCTGCTATTGTACTGACCATGTTTATGTTGTCATTAAAGTAATGGTCTTTAACCAACATATTCTATCTTCCTAGTTAGTAGACAGTTAACGACGAGCATTCATTGACCCTGCTATTGTACTGACCATGTTTATGTTGTCATTAAAGTAATGGTCTTTTACCAACATATTATATCTTCCTAGTTAGTAGTCAGTTAACGACGAGCATTCATTGACGCTGCTATTGTACTGACCATGTTTATGTTGTCATTAAAGTAATGGTCTTTAGCCAACATATTCTATCTTCCTAGTTAGTAGTCAGTTAACGACGAGCATTCATTGACCCTGCTATTGTACTGACCATGTTTATGTTGTCATTAAAGTAATGGTCTTTAACCAACATATTCTATCTTCCTAGTTAGTAGTCAGTTAACGACGAGCATTCATTGACACTGCTATTGTACTGACCATGTTTATGTTGTCATTAAAGTAATGGTCTTTAACCAACATATTATATCTTCCTAGTTAGCAGTCAGTTAACAATGAGCATTCATTGACCCTGCTATTGTACTGACCATGTTTATGTTGTCATTAAAGTAATGGTCTTTTACCAACATATTATATCTTCCTAGTTAGCAGTCAGTTAACGATGAGCATTCATTGACCCTGCTATTGTACTGACCATGTTTATGTTGTCATTAAAGTAATGGTCTTTTACCAACATATTATATCTTCCTAGCTAGTAGTCAGTTAACGACGAGCATTCATTGACCCTGCTATTGTACTGACCATGTTTATGTTGTCATTAAAGTAATGGTCTTTTACCAAGATATTCTATCTTCCTAGTTAGTAGTCAGTTAACGACGAGCATTCATTGACCCTGCTATTGTACTGACCATGTTTATGTTGTCATTAAAGTAATGGTCTTTTACCAACATATTATATCTTCCTAGCTAGTAGTCAATTCACGACGAATATTCATTGACCCTGCTATTGTACTGACCATGTTTATGTTGTCATTAAAGTAATGGTCTTTAATCAACATATTCTATCTTCCTAGTTAGTAGTCAGTTAACGACGATCATTCATTGACCCTGCTATTGTACTGACCATGTTTATGTTGTCATTAAAGTAATGGTCTTTTACCAACATATTATATCTTCCTAGTTAGTAGTCAGTTAACGACGAGCATTCATTGACCCTGCTATTGTACTGACCATGTTTATGTTGTCATTAAAGTAATGGTCTTTAATCAACATATTCTATCTTCCTAGTTAGTAGTCAGTTAACGACGAGCATTCATTGACCCTGCTATTGTACTGACCATGTTTATGTTGTCATTAAAGTAATGGTCTTTTACCAACATATTATATCTTCCTAGTTAGTAGTCAGTTAACGACGAGCATTCATTGACCCTGCTATTGTACTGACCATGTTTATGTTGTCATTAAAGTAATGGTCTTTTACCAACATATTATATCTTCCTAGTTAGTAGTCAGTTAACGACGAGCATTCATTGACCCTGCTATTGTACTGACCATGTTTATGTTATCATTAAAGTAATGGTTTTTAACCAACATATTATATCTTCCTAGTTAGTAGTCAGTTAACGATGAGCATTCATTGACCCTGCTATTGTACTGACCATGTTTATGTTGTCATTAAAGTAATGGTCTTTAATCAACATATTATATCTTCCTAGCTAGTAGTCAGTTAACGACGAGCATTCATTGACCCTGTTATTGTACTGACCATGTTTATGTTGTCATTAAAGTAATGGTCTTTTACCAACATATTCTATCTTCCTAGTTAGTAGTCAGTTAACGACGAGCATTCATTGACCGTGCTATTGTACTGACCATGTTTATGTTGTCATTAAAGTAATGGTCTTTAACCAACATATTCTATCTTCCTAGTTAGTAGTCAGTTAACGACGAGCATTCATTGACCCTGCTATTGTACTGACCATGTTTATGTTGTCATTAAAGTAATGGTCTTTAACCAACATATTCTATCTTCCTAGTTAGTGGTCAGTTAACGACGAGCATTCATTGACCCTGCTATTGTACTGACCATGTTTATGTTGTCATTAAAGTAATGGTCTTTAACCAACATATTATATCTTCCTAGTTAGTAGTCAGTTAACGACGAGCATTCATTGACCCTGCTATTGTACTGACCATGTTTATGTTGTCATTAAAGTAATGGTCTTTTACCAACATATTATATCTTCCTAGCTAGTAGTCAGTTAACGACGAGTATTCATTGACCCTGCTATTGTACTGACCATGTTTATGTTGTCATTAAAGTAATGGTCTTTAACCAACATATTCTATCTTCCTAGTTAGTAGTCAGTTAACGACGAGCATTCATTGACCCTGCTATTGTACTGACCATGTTTATGTTGTCATTAAAGTAATGGTCTTTTACCAACATATTCTATCTTCCTAGTTAGTAGACAGTTAACGACGAGCATTCATTGACCCTGCTATTGTACTGACCATGTTTATGTTGTCATTAAAGTAATGGTCTTTTACCAACATATTATATCTTCCTAGTTAGTAGTCAGTTAACGACGAGCATTCATTGACGCTGCTATTGTACTGACCATGTTTATGTTGTCATTAAAGTAATGGTCTTTAGCCAACATATTCTATCTTCCTAGTTAGTAGTCAGTTAACGACGAGCATTCATTGACCCTGCTATTGTACTGACCATGTTTATGTTGTCATTAAAGTAATGGTCTTTAACCAACATATTCTATCTTCCTAGTTAGTAGTCAGTTAACGACGAGCATTCATTGACACTGCTATTGTACTGACCATGTTTATGTTGTCATTAAAGTAATGGTCTTTAACCAACATATTATATCTTCCTAGTTAGCACTCAGTTAACAATGAGCATTCATTGACCCTGCTATTGTACTGACCATGTTTATGTTGTCATTAAAGTAATGGTCTTTTACCAACATATTATATCTTCCTAGTTAGCAGTCAGTTAACGATGAGCATTCATTGACCCTGCTATTGTACTGACCATGTTTATGTTGTCATTAAAGTAATGGTCTTTTACCAACATATTATATCTTCCTAGCTAGTAGTCAGTTAACGACGAGCATTCATTGACCCTGCTATTGTACTGACCATGTTTATGTTGTCATTAAAGTAATGGTCTTTTACCAAGATATTCTATCTTCCTAGTTAGTAGTCAGTTAACGACGAGCATTCATTGACCCTGCTATTGTACTGACCATGTTTATGTTGTCATTAAAGTAATGGTCTTTTACCAACATATTATATCTTCCTAGCTAGTAGTCAATTCACGACGAATATTCATTGACCCTGCTATTGTACTGACCATGTTTATGTTGTCATTAAAGTAATGGTCTTTAATCAACATATTCTATCTTCCTAGTTAGTAGTCAGTTAACGACGATCATTCATTGACCCTGCTATTGTACTGACCATGTTTATGTTGTCATTAAAGTAATGGTCTTTTACCAACATATTATATCTTCCTAGTTAGTAGTCAGTTAACGACGAGCATTCATTGACCCTGCTATTGTACTGACCATGTTTATGTTGTCATTAAAGTAATGGTCTTTAATCAACATATTCTATCTTCCTAGTTAGTAGTCAGTTAACGACGAGCATTCATTGACCCTGCTATTGTACTGACCATGTTTATGTTGTCATTAAAGTAATGGTCTTTTACCAACATATTATATCTTCCTAGTTAGTAGTCAGTTAACGACGAGCATTCATTGACCCTGCTATTGTACTGACCATGTTTATGTTGTCATTAAAGTAATGGTCTTTTACCAACATATTATATCTTCCTAGTTAGTAGTCAGTTAACGACGAGCATTCATTGACCCTGCTATTGTACTGACCATGTTTATGTTATCATTAAAGTAATGGTTTTTAACCAACATATTATATCTTCCTAGTTAGTAGTCAGTTAACGATGAGCATTCATTGACCCTGCTATTGTACTGACCATGTTTATGTTGTCATTAAAGTAATGGTCTTTAATCAACATATTATATCTTCCTAGCTAGTAGTCAGTTAACGACGAGCATTCATTGACCCTGTTATTGTACTGACCATGTTTATGTTGTCATTAAAGTAATGGTCTTTTACCAACATATTCTATCTTCCTAGTTAGTAGTCAGTTAACGACGAGCATTCATTGACCGTGCTATTGTACTGACCATGTTTATGTTGTCATTAAAGTAATGGTCTTTAACCAACATATTATATCTTCCTAGTTAGTAGTCAGTTAACGACGAGCATTCATTGACCCTGCTATTGTACTGACCATGTTTATGTTGTCATTAAAGTAATGGTCTTTTACCAACATATTCTATCTTCCTAGTTAGTAGTCAGTTAACGACGAGCATTCATTGACCCTGCTATTGTACTGACCATGTTTATGTTGTCATTAAAGTAATGGTCTTTAATCAACATATTATATCTTCCTAGTTAGTAGTGAGTTAACGACGAGCATTCATTGACCCTGCTATTGTACTGACCATGTTTATGTTGTCATTAAAGTAATGGTCTTTTACCAACATATTATATCTTCCTAGTTAGTAGTCAGTTAACGACGAGCATTCATTGACCCTGCTATTGTACTGACCATGTTTATGTTGTCATTAAAGTAATGGTCTTTAACCAACATATTCTATCTTCCTAGTTAGTAGTCAGTTAACGACGAGCATTCATTGAGCCTGCTATTGTACTGACCATGTTTATGTTGTCATTAAAGTAATGGTCTTTTACCAACATATTCTATCTTCCTAGTTAGCAGTCAGTTAACGACGAGCATTCATTGACCCTGCTATTGTACTGACCATGTTTATGTTGTCATTAAAGTAATGGTCTTTAACCAAGATATTCTATCTTCCTAGTTAGTAGTCAGTTAACGACGAGCAGTCATTGACCCTGCTATTGTACTGACCATGTTTATGTTGTCATTAAAGTAATGGTCTTTTACCAACATATTATATCTTCCTAGCTAGTAGTCAGTTAACGACGAGCATTCATTGACCCTGCTATTGTACTGACCATGTTTATGTTGTCATTAAAGTAATGGTCTTTTACCAACATATTCTATCTTCCTAGTTAGTAGTCAGTTAACGACGAGCATTCATTGACCCTGCTATTGTACTGACCATGTTTATGTTGTCATTAAAGTAATGGTCTTTTACCAACATATTATATCTTCCTAGTTAGTAGTCAGTTAACGACGAGCATTCATTGACCCTGCTATTGTACTGACCATGTTTATGTTGTCATTAAAGTAATGGTCTTTAACCAACATATTATATCTTCCTAGTTAGTAGTCAGTTAACGACGAGCATTCATTGACCCTGCTATTGTACTGACCATGTTTATGTTGTCATTAAAGTAATGGTCTTTTACCAACATATTCTATCTTCCGAGTTAGTAGTCAGTTAACGACGAGCATTCATTGACCCTGCTATTGTACTGACCATGTTTATGTTGTCATTAAAGTAATGGTCTTTAATCAACATATTATATCTTCCTAGCTAGTAGTCAGTTAACGACGAGCATTCATTGACCCTGTTATTGTACTGACCATGTTTATGTTGTCATTAAAGTAATGGTCTTTTACCAACATATTCTATCTTCCTAGTTAGTAGTCAGTTAACGACGAGCATTCATTGACCGTGCTATTGTACTGACCATGTTTATGTTGTCATTAAAGTAATGGTCTTTAACCAACATATTATATCTTCCTAGTTAGTAGTCAGTTAACGACGAGCATTCATTGACCCTGCTATTGTACTGACCATGTTTATGTTGTCATTAAAGTAATGGTCTTTTACCAACATATTCTATCTTCCTAGTTAGTAGTCAGTTAACGACGAGCATTCATTGACCCTGCTATTGTACTGACCATGTTTATGTTGTCATTAAAGTAATGGTCTTTAACCAACATATTCTATCTTCCTAGTTAGTAGTCAGTTAACGACGAGCATTCATTGACCCTGCTATTGTACTGACCATGTTTATGTTGTCATTAAAGTAATGGTCTTTAACCAACATATTATATCTTCCTAGTTAGTAGTCAGTTAACGACGAGCATTCATTGACCCTGCTATTGTACTGACCATGTTTATGTTGTCATTAAAGTAATGGTCTTTTACCAACATATTATATCTTCCTAGCTAGTAGTCAGTTAACGACGAGTATTCATTGACCCTGCTATTGTACTGACCATGTTTATGTTGTCATTAAAGTAATGGTCTTTAACCAACATATTCTATCTTCCTAGTTAGTAGTCAGTTAACGACGAGCATTCATTGACCCTGCTATTGTACTGACCATGTTTATGTTGTCATTAAAGTAATGGTCTTTTACCAACATATTCTATCTTCCTAGTTAGTAGACAGTTAACGACGAGCATTCATTGACCCTGCTATTGTACTGACCATGTTTATGTTGTCATTAAAGTAATGGTCTTTTACCAACATATTATATCTTCCTAGTTAGTAGTCAGTTAACGACGAGCATTCATTGACGCTGCTATTGTACTGACCATGTTTATGTTGTCATTAAAGTAATGGTCTTTAGCCAACATATTCTATCTTCCTAGTTAGTAGTCAGTTAACGACGAGCATTCATTGACACTGCTATTGTACTGACCATGTTTATGTTGTCATTAAAGTAATGGTCTTTAACCAACATATTATATCTTCCTAGTTAGCAGTCAGTTAACAATGAGCATTCATTGACCCTGCTATTGTACTGACCATGTTTATGTTGTCATTAAAGTAATGGTCTTTTACCAACATATTATATCTTCCTAGTTAGCAGTCAGTTAACGATGAGCATTCATTGACCCTGCTATTGTACTGACCATGTTTATGTTGTCATTAAAGTAATGGTCTTTTACCAACATATTATATCTTCCTAGCTAGTAGTCAGTTAACGACGAGCATTCATTGACCCTGCTATTGTACTGACCATGTTTATGTTGTCATTAAAGTAATGGTCTTTTACCAACATATTATATCTTCCTAGCTAGTAGTCAATTCACGACGAATATTCATTGACCCTGCTATTGTACTGACCATGTTTATGTTGTCATTAAAGTAATGGTCTTTAATCAACATATTCTATCTTCCTAGTTAGTAGTCAGTTAACGACGATCATTCATTGACCCTGCTATTGTACTGACCATGTTTATGTTGTCATTAAAGTAATGGTCTTTTACCAACATATTATATCTTCCTAGTTAGTAGTCAGTTAACGACGAGCATTCATTGACCCTGCTATTGTACTGACCATGTTTATGTTGTCATTAAAGTAATGGTCTTTAATCAACATATTCTATCTTCCTAGTTAGTAGTCAGTTAACGACGAGCATTCATTGACCCTGCTATTGTACTGACCATGTTTATGTTGTCATTAAAGTAATGGTCTTTTACCAACATATTATATCTTCCTAGTTAGTAGTCAGTTAACGACGAGCATTCATTGACCCTGCTATTGTACTGACCATGTTTATGTTGTCATTAAAGTAATGGTCTTTTACCAACATATTATATCTTCCTAGTTAGTAGTCAGTTAACGACGAGCATTCATTGACCCTGCTATTGTACTGACCATGTTTATGTTATCATTAAAGTAATGGTTTTTAACCAACATATTATATCTTCCTAGTTAGTAGTCAGTTAACGATGAGCATTCATTGACCCTGCTATTGTACTGACCATGTTTATGTTGTCATTAAAGTAATGGTCTTTAATCAACATATTATATCTTCCTAGTTAGTAGTCAGTTAACGACGAGCATTCATTGACCCTGCTATTGTACTGACCATGTTTATGTTATCATTAAAGTAATGGTCTTTTACCAACATATTATATCTTCCTAGTTAGTAGTCAGTTAACGACGAGCATTCATTGACCCTGTTATTGTACTGACCATGTTTATGTTGTCATTAAAGTAATGGTCTTTAGCCAACATATTATATCTTCTTAGCTAGTAGTCAGTTAACGACGAGCATTCATTGACCCTGCTATTGTACTGACCATGTTTATGTTGTCATTGAAGTAATGGTCTTTAATCAACATATTCTATCTTCCTAGTTAGTAGTCAGTTAACGACGAGCATTCATTGACCCTGCTATTGTACTGACCATGTTTATGTTGTCATTAAAGTAATGGTCTTTTACCAACATATTATATCTTCCTAGTTAGTAGTCAGTTAACGACGAGCATTCATTGACCCTGCTATTGGACTGACCATGTTTATGTTGTCATTAAAGTAATGGTCTTTAATCAACATATTCTATCTTCCTAGTTAGTAGTCAGTTAACGACGAGCATTCATTGACCCTGCTATTGTACTGACCATGTTTATGTTGTCATTAAAGTAATGGTCTTTTACCAACATATTATATCTTCCTAGTTAGTAGTCAGTTAACGACGAGCATTCATTGACCATGCTATTGGACTGACCATGTTTATGTTGTCATTAAAGTAATGGTCTTTAATCAACATATTATATCTTCCTAGTTAGTAGTCAGTTAACGACGAGCATTCATTGACCCTGCTATTGGACTGACCATGTTTATGTTGTCATTAAAGTAATGGTCTTTAATCAACATATTATATCTTCCTAGTTAGTAGTCAGTTAACGGCGAGCATTCATTGACCCTGCTATTGTACTGACCATGTTTATGTTGTCATTAAAGTAATGGTCTTTTACCAACATATTATATCTTCCTAGTTAGTAGTCAGTTAACGACGAGCATTCATTGACCCTGCTATTGTACTGACCATGTTTATGTTGTCATTAAAGTAATGGTCTTTTACCAACATATTATATCTTCCTAGTTAGTAGTCAGTTAACGACGAGCATTCATTGACCCTGCTATTGAACTGACCATGTTTATGTTGTCATTAAAGTAATGGTCTTTAATCAACATATTATATCTTCCTAGTTAGTAGTCAGTTAACGACGAGCATTCATTGACCCTGCTATTGTACTGACCATGTTTATGTTGTCATTAAAGTAATGGTCTTTTACCAACATATTCTATCTTCCTAGTTAGTAGTCAGTTAACGACGAGCATTCATTGACCCTGCTATTGTACTGACCATGTTTATGCTGTCATTAAAGTAATGGTCTTTAACCAACATATTAAATCTTCCTAGTTAGTAGTCAGTTAACGACGAGCATTCATTGACCCTGCTATTGTACTGACCATGTTTATGTTGTCATTAAAGTAATGGTCTTTTACCAACATATTCTATCTTCCTAGTTAGTAGTCAGTTAACGACGAGCATTCATTGACCCTGCTATTGTACTGACCATGTTTATGTTGTCATTAAAGTAATGGTCTTTAATCAACATATTATATCTTCCTAGTTAGTAGTCAGTTAACGACGAGCATTCATTGACCCTGCTATTGTACTGACCATGTTTATGTTGTCATTAAAGTAATGGTCTTTAATCAACATATTATATCTTCCTAGTTAGTAGTCAGTTAACGACGAGCATTCATTGACCCTGCTATTGTACTGACCATGTTTATGTTGTCATTAAAGTAATGGTCTTTTACCAACATATTATATCTTCCTAGCTAGTAGTCAGTTAACGACGAGCATTCATTGACCCTGCTATTGTACTGACCATGTTTATGTTGTCATTAAAGTAATGGTCTTTTACCAACATATTATATCTTCCTAGCTAGTAGTCAGTTAACGACGAGCATTCATTGACCCTGCTATTGTACTGACCATGTTTATGTTGTCATTAAAGTAATGGTCTGTAACCAACATATTCTATCTTCCTAGTTAGTAGTCAGTTAACGACGAGCATTCATTGACCCTGCTATTGTACTGACCATGTTTATGGTGTCATTAAAGTAATGGTCTTTAACCAACATATTCTATCTTCCTAGTTAGTAGTCAGTTAACGACGAGCATTCATTGACCCTGCTATTGTACTGACCATGTTTATGTTGTCATTAAAGTAATGGTCTTTAACCAACATATTATATCTTCCTAGTTAGTAGTCAGTTAACGACGAGCATTCATTGACCCTGCTATTGTACTGACCATGTTTATGTTGTCATTAAAGTAATGGTCTTTTACCAACATATTATATCTTCCTAGCTAGTAGTCAGTTAACGACGAGTATTCATTGACCCTGCTATTGTACTGACCATGTTTATGTTGTCCTTAAAGTAATGGTCTTTAACCAACATATTCTATCTTCCTAGTTAGTAGTCAGTTAACGACGAGCATTCATTGACCCTGCTATTGTACTGACCATGTTTATGTTGTCATTAAAGTAATGGTCTTTTACCAACATATTCTATCTTCCTAGTTAGTAGACAGTTAACGACGAGCATTCATTGACCCTGCTATTGTACTGACCATGTTTATGTTGTCATTAAAGTAATGGTCTTTTACCAACATATTATATCTTCCTAGTTAGTAGTCAGTTAACGACGAGCATTCATTGACGCTGCTATTGTACTGACCATGTTTATGTTGTCATTAAAGTAATGGTCTTTAGCCAACATATTCTATCTTCCTAGTTAGTAGTCAGTTAACGACGAGCATTCATTGACCCTGCTATTGTACTGACCATGTTTATGTTGTCATTAAAGTAATGGTCTTTAACCAACATATTCTATCTTCCTAGTTAGTAGTCAGTTAACGACGAGCATTCATTGACACTGCTATTGTACTGACCATGTTTATGTTGTCATTAAAGTAATGGTCTTTAACCAACATATTATATCTTCCTAGTTAGCAGTCAGTTAACGATGAGCATTCATTGACCCTGCTATTGTACTGACCATGTTTATGTTGTCATTAAAGTAATGGTCTTTTACCAACATATTATATCTTCCTAGTTAGCAGTCAGTTAACGATGAGCATTCATTGACCCTGCTATTGTACTGACCATGTTTATGTTGTCATTAAAGTAATGGTCTTTTACCAACATATTATATCTTCCTAGCTAGTAGTCAGTTAACGACGAGCATTCATTGACCCTGCTATTGTACTGACCATGTTTATGTTGTCATTAAAGTAATGGTCTTTTACCAACATATTATATCTTCCTAGCTAGTAGTCAATTCACGACGAATATTCATTGACCCTGCTATTGTACTGACCATGTTTATGTTGTCATTAAAGTAATGGTCTTTAATCAACATATTCTATCTTCCTAGTTAGTAGTCAGTTAACGACGATCATTCATTGACCCTGCTATTGTACTGACCATGTTTATGTTGTCATTAAAGTAATTGTCTTTTACCAACATATTATATCTTCCTAGTTAGTAGTCAGTTAACGACGAGCATTCATTGACCCTGCTATTGTACTGACCATGTTTATGTTGTCATTAAAGTAATGGTCTTTAATCAACATATTCTATCTTCCTAGTTAGTAGTCAGTTAACGACGAGCATTCATTGACCCTGCTATTGTACTGACCATGTTTATGTTGTCATTAAAGTAATGGTCTTTTACCAACATATTATATCTTCCTAGTTAGTAGTCAGTTAACGACGAGCATTCATTGACCCTGCTATTGTACTGACCATGTTTATGTTGTCATTAAAGTAATGGTCTTTTACCAACATATTATATCTTCCTAGTTAGTAGTCAGTTAACGACGAGCATTCATTGACCCTGCTATTGTACTGACCATGTTTATGTTATCATTAAAGTAATGGTTTTTAACCAACATATTATATCTTCCTAGTTAGTAGTCAGTTAACGATGAGCATTCATTGACCCTGCTATTGTACTGACCATGTTTATGTTGTCATTAAAGTAATGGTCTTTAATCAACATATTATATCTTCCTAGTTAGTAGTCAGTTAACGACGAGCATTCATTGACCCTGCTATTGTACTGACCATGTTTATGTTATCATTAAAGTAATGGTCTTTTACCAACATATTATATCTTCCTAGTTAGTAGTCAGTTAACGACGAGCATTCATTGACCCTGTTATTGTACTGACCATGTTTATGTTGTCATTAAAGTAATGGTCTTTAGCCAACATATTATATCTTCTTAGCTAGTAGTCAGTTAACGACGAGCATTCATTGACCCTGCTATTGTACTGACCATGTTTATGTTGTCATTGAAGTAATGGTCTTTAATCAACATATTCTATCTTCCTAGTTAGTAGTCAGTTAACGACGAGCATTCATTGACCCTGCTATTGTACTGACCATGTTTATGTTGTCATTAAAGTAATGGTCTTTTACCAACATATTATATCTTCCTAGTTAGTAGTCAGTTAACGACGAGCATTCATTGACCCTGCTATTGGACTGACCATGTTTATGTTGTCATTAAAGTAATGGTCTTTAATCAACATATTCTATCTTCCTAGTTAGTAGTCAGTTAACGACGAGCATTCATTGACCCTGCTATTGTACTGACCATGTTTATGTTGTCATTAAAGTAATGGTCTTTTACCAACATATTATATCTTCCTAGTTAGTAGTCAGTTAACGACGAGCATTCATTGACCATGCTATTGGACTGACCATGTTTATGTTGTCATTAAAGTAATGGTCTTTAATCAACATATTATATCTTCCTAGTTAGTAGTCAGTTAACGACGAGCATTCATTGACCCTGCTATTGGACTGACCATGTTTATGTTGTCATTAAAGTAATGGTCTTTAATCAACATATTATATCTTCCTAGTTAGTAGTCAGTTAACGGCGAGCATTCATTGACCCTGCTATTGTACTGACCATGTTTATGTTGTCATTAAAGTAATGGTCTTTTACCAACATATTATATCTTCCTAGTTAGTAGTCAGTTAACGACGAGCATTCATTGACCCTGCTATTGTACTGACCATGTTTATGTTGTCATTAAAGTAATGGTCTTTTACCAACATATTATATCTTCCTAGTTAGTAGTCAGTTAACGACGAGCATTCATTGACCCTGCTATTGAACTGACCATGTTTATGTTGTCATTAAAGTAATGGTCTTTAATCAACATATTATATCTTCTTAGTTAGTAGTCAGTTAACGACGAGCATTCATTGACCCTGCTATTGTACTGACCATGTTTATGTTGTCATTAAAGTAATGGTCTTTTACCAACATATTCTATCTTCCTAGTTAGTAGTCAGTTAACGACGAGCATTCATTGACCCTGCTATTGTACTGACCATGTTTATGTTGTCATTAAAGTAATGGTCTTTAACCAACATATTAAATCTTCCTAGTTAGTAGTCAGTTAACGACGAGCATTCATTGACCCTGCTATTGTACTGACCATGTTTATGTTGTCATTAAAGTAATGGTCTTTTACCAACATATTCTATCTTCCTAGTTAGTAGTCAGTTAACGACGAGCATTCATTGACCCTGCTATTGTACTGACCATGTTTATGTTGTCATTAAAGTAATGTCTTTAATCAACATATTATATCTTCCTAGTTAGTAGTCAGTTAACGACGAGCATTCATTGACCCTGCTATTGTACTGACCATGTTTATGTTGTCATTAAAGTAATGGTCTTTAATCAACATATTATATCTTCCTAGTTAGTAGTCAGTTAACGACGAGCATTCATTGACCCTGCTATTGTACTGACCATGTTTATGTTGTCATTAAAGTAATGGTCTTTTACCAACATATTATATCTTCCTAGCTAGTAGTCAGTTAACGACGAGCATTCATTGACCCTGCTATTGTACTGACCATGTTTATGTTGTCATTAAAGTAATGGTCTTTTACCAACATATTATATCTTCCTAGCTAGTAGTCAGTTAACGACGAGCATTCATTGACCCTGCTATTGTACTGACCATGTTTATGTTGTCATTAAAGTAATGGTCTGTAACCAACATATTCTATCTTCCTAGTTAGTAGTCAGTTAACGACGAGCATTCATTGACCCTGCTATTGTACTGACCATGTTTATGGTGTCATTAAAGTAATGGTCTTTTACCAACATATTATATCTTCCTTGTTAGTAGTCAGTTAACGACGAGCATTCATTGACCCTGCTATTGTACTGACCATGTTTATGTTGTCATTAAAGTAATGGTCTTTTACCAACATATTATATCTTCCTAGTTAGTAGTCAGTTAACGACGAGCATTCATTGACCCTGCTATTGTACTGACCATGTTTATGTTGTCATTAAAGTAATGGTCTTTAACCAACATATTATATCTTCCTAGTTAGTAGTCAGTTAACGACGAGCATTCATTAACCCTGTTATTGTACTGACCATGTTTATGTTGTCATTAAGGTAACGGTCTTTTACCAACATATTATATCTTCCTAGTTAGTAGTCAGTTAACGACGAGCATTCATTGACCCTGCTATTGTACTGACCATGTTTATGTTGTCATTAAAGTAATGGTCTTTTACCAACATATTCTATCTTCCTAGTTAGTAGTCAGTTAACGACGAGCATTCATTGACCCTGCTATTGTACTGACCATGTTTATGTTGTCATTAAAGTAATGGTCTTTAACCAACATATTCTATCTTCCTAGTTAGTAGTCAGTTAACGACGAGCATTCATTGACCCTGCTATTGTACTGACCATGTTTATGTTGTCATTAAAGTAATGGTCTTTTACCAACATATTATATCTTCCTAGTTAGTAGTCAGTTAACGACGAGCATTCATTGACCCTGCTATTGTACTGACCATGTTTATGTTGTCATTAAAGTAATGGTCTTTAACCAACATATTCTATCTTCCTAGTTAGTAGTCAGTTAACGACGAGCATTCATTGACCCTGCTATTGTACTGACCATGTTTATGTTATCATTAAAGTAATGGTTTTTAACCAACATATTATATCTTCCTAGTTAGTAGTCAGTTAACGATGAGCATTCATTGACCCTGCTATTGTACTGACCATGTTTATGTTGTCATTAAAGTAATGGTCTTTAATCAACATATTATATCTTCCTAGTTAGTAGTCAGTTAACGACGAGCATTCATTGACCCTGCTATTGTACTGACCATGTTTATGTTATCATTAAAGTAATGGTCTTTTACCAACATATTATATCTTCCTAGTTAGTAGTCAGTTAACGACGAGCATTCATTGACCCTGTTATTGTACTGACCATGTTTATGTTGTCATTAAAGTAATGGTCTTTAGCCAACATATTATATCTTCTTAGCTAGTAGTCAGTTAACGACGAGCATTCATTGACCCTGCTATTGTACTGACCATGTTTATGTTGTCATTGAAGTAATGGTCTTTAATCAACATATTCTATCTTCCTAGTTAGTAGTCAGTTAACGACGAGCATTCATTGACCCTGCTATTGTACTGACCATGTTTATGTTGTCATTAAAGTAATGGTCTTTTACCAACATATTATATCTTCCTAGTTAGTAGTCAGTTAACGACGAGCATTCATTGACCCTGCTATTGGACTGACCATGTTTATGTTGTCATTAAAGTAATGGTCTTTAATCAACATATTCTATCTTCCTAGTTAGTAGTCAGTTAACGACGAGCATTCATTGACCCTGCTATTGTACTGACCATGTTTATGTTGTCATTAAAGTAATGGTCTTTTACCAACATATTATATCTTCCTAGTTAGTAGTCAGTTAACGACGAGCATTCATTGACCATGCTATTGGACTGACCATGTTTATGTTGTCATTAAAGTAATGGTCTTTAATCAACATATTATATCTTCCTAGTTAGTAGTCAGTTAACGACGAGCATTCATTGACCCTGCTATTGGACTGACCATGTTTATGTTGTCATTAAAGTAATGGTCTTTAATCAACATATTATATCTTCCTAGTTAGTAGTCAGTTAACGGCGAGCATTCATTGACCCTGCTATTGTACTGACCATGTTTATGTTGTCATTAAAGTAATGGTCTTTTACCAACATATTATATCTTCCTAGTTAGTAGTCAGTTAACGACGAGCATTCATTGACCCTGCTATTGTACTGACCATGTTTATGTTGTCATTAAAGTAATGGTCTTTTACCAACATATTATATCTTCCTAGTTAGTAGTCAGTTAACGACGAGCATTCATTGACCCTGCTATTGAACTGACCATGTTTATGTTGTCATTAAAGTAATGGTCTTTAATCAACATATTATATCTTCCTAGTTAGTAGTCAGTTAACGACGAGCATTCATTGACCCTGCTATTGTACTGACCATGTTTATGTTGTCATTAAAGTAATGGTCTTTTACCAACATATTCTATCTTCCTAGTTAGTAGTCAGTTAACGACGAGCATTCATTGACCCTGCTATTGTACTGACCATGTTTATGTTGTCATTAAAGTAATGGTCTTTAACCAACATATTAAATCTTCCTAGTTAGTAGTCAGTTAACGACGAGCATTCATTGACCCTGCTATTGTACTGACCATGTTTATGTTGTCATTAAAGTAATGGTCTTTTACCAACATATTCTATCTTCCTAGTTAGTAGTCAGTTAACGACGAGCATTCATTGACCCTGCTATTGTACTGACCATGTTTATGTTGTCATTAAAGTAATGGTCTTTAATCAACATATTATATCTTCCTAGTTAGTAGTCAGTTAACGACGAGCATTCATTGACCCTGCTATTGTACTGACCATGTTTATGTTGTCATTAAAGTAATGGTCTTTAATCAACATATTATATCTTCCTAGTTAGTAGTCAGTTAACGACGAGCATTCATTGACCCTGCTATTGTACTGACCATGTTTATGTTGTCATTAAAGTAATGGTCTTTTACCAACATATTATATCTTCCTAGCTAGTAGTCAGTTAACGACGAGCATTCATTGACCCTGCTATTGTACTGACCATGTTTATGTTGTCATTAAAGTAATGGTCTTTTACCAACATATTATATCTTCCTAGCTAGTAGTCAGTTAACGACGAGCATTCATTGACCCTGCTATTGTACTGACCATGTTTATGTTGTCATTAAAGTAATGGTCTGTAACCAACATATTCTATCTTCCTAGTTAGTAGTCAGTTAACGACGAGCATTCATTGACCCTGCTATTGTACTGACCATGTTTATGGTGTCATTAAAGTAATGGTCTTTTACCAACATATTATATCTTCCTAGTTAGTAGTCAGTTAACGACGAGCATTCATTGACCCTGCTATTGTACTGACCATGTTTATGTTGTCATTAAAGTAATGGTCTTTTACCAACATATTATATCTTCCTAGTTAGTAGTCAGTTAACGACGAGCATTCATTGACCCTGCTATTGTACTGACCATGTTTATGTTGTCATTAAAGTAATGGTCTTTAACCAACATATTATATCTTCCTAGTTAGTAGTCAGTTAACGACGAGCATTCATTAACCCTGTTATTGTACTGACCATGTTTATGTTGTCATTAAGGTAACGGTCTTTTACCAACATATTATATCTTCCTAGTTAGTAGTCAGTTAACGACGAGCATTCATTGACCCTGCTATTGTACTGACCATGTTTATGTTGTCATTAAAGTAATGGTCTTTTACCAACATATTCTATCTTCCTAGTTAGTAGTCAGTTAACGACGAGCATTCATTGACCCTGCTATTGTACTGACCATGTTTATGTTGTCATTAAAGTAATGGTCTTTAACCAACATATTCTATCTTCCTAGTTAGTAGTCAGTTAACGACGAGCATTCATTGACCCTGCTATTGTACTGACCATGTTTATGTTGTCATTAAAGTAATGGTCTTTTACCAACATATTATATCTTCCTAGTTAGTAGTCAGTTAACGACGAGCATTCATTGACCCTGCTATTGTACTGACCATGTTTATGTTGTCATTAAAGTAATGGTCTTTAACCAACATATTCTATCTTCCTAGTTAGTAGTCAGTTAACGACGAGCATTCATTGAGCCTGCTATTGTACTGACCATGTTTATGTTGTCATTAAAGTAATGGTCTTTTACCAACATATTCTATCTTCCTAGTTAGCAGTCAGTTAACGACGAGCATTCATTGACCCTGCTATTGTACTGACCATGTTTATGTTGTCATTAAAGTAATGGTCTTTAACCAAGATATTCTATCTTCCTAGTTAGTAGTCAGTTAACGACGAGCAGTCATTGACCCTGCTATTGTACTGACCATGTTTATGTTGTCATTAAAGTAATGGTCTTTTACCAACATATTATATCTTCCTAGCTAGTAGTCAGTTAACGACGAGCATTCATTGACCCTGCTATTGTACTGACCATGTTTATGTTGTCATTAAAGTAATGGTCTTTTACCAACATATTCTATCTCCCTAGTTAGTAGTCAGTTAACGACGAGCATTCATTGACCCTGCTATTGTACTGACCATGTTTATGTTGTCATTAAAGTAATGGTCTTTTACCAACATATTATATCTTCCTAGTTAGTAGTCAGTTAACGACGAGCATTCATTGACCCTGCTATTGTACTGACCATGTTTATGTTGTCATTAAAGTAATGGTCTTTAACCAACATATTATATCTTCCTAGTTAGTAGTCAGTTAACGACGAGCATTCATTGACCCTGCTATTGTACTGACCATGTTTATGTTGTCATTAAAGTAATGGTCTTTAATCAACATATTATATCTTCCTAGCTAGTAGTCAGTTAACGACGAGCATTCATTGACCCTGTTATTGTACTGACCATGTTTATGTTGTCATTAAAGTAATGGTCTTTTACCAACATATTCTATCTTCCTAGTTAGTAGTCAGTTAACGACGAGCATTCATTGACCCTGCTATTGGACTGACCATGTTTATGTTGTCATTAAAGTAATGGTCTTTAATCAACATATTCTATCTTCCTAGTTAGTAGTCAGTTAACGACGAGCATTCATTGACCCTGCTATTGTACTGACCATGTTTATGTTGTCATTAAAGTAATGGTCTTTTACCAACATATTATATCTTCCTAGTTAGTAGTCAGTTAACGACGAGCATTCATTGACCATGCTATTGGACTGACCATGTTTATGTTGTCATTAAAGTAATGGTCTTTAATCAACATATTATATCTTCCTAGTTAGTAGTCAGTTAACGACGAGCATTCATTGACCCTGCTATTGGACTGACCATGTTTATGTTGTCATTAAAGTAATGGTCTTTAATCAACATATTATATCTTCCTAGTTAGTAGTCAGTTAACGGCGAGCATTCATTGACCCTGCTATTGTACTGACCATGTTTATGTTGTCATTAAAGTAATGGTCTTTTACCAACATATTATATCTTCCTAGTTAGTAGTCAGTTAACGACGAGCATTCATTGACCCTGCTATTGTACTGACCATGTTTATGTTGTCATTAAAGTAATGGTCTTTTACCAACATATTATATCTTCCTAGTTAGTAGTCAGTTAACGACGAGCATTCATTGACCCTGCTATTGAACTGACCATGTTTATGTTGTCATTAAAGTAATGGTCTTTAATCAACATATTATATCTTCCTAGTTAGTAGTCAGTTAACGACGAGCATTCATTGACCCTGCTATTGTACTGACCATGTTTATGTTGTCATTAAAGTAATGGTCTGTTACCAACATATTCTATCTTCCTAGTTAGTAGTCAGTTAACGACGAGCATTCATTGACCCTGCTATTGTACTGACCATGTTTATGTTGTCA
Organism: Bathymodiolus septemdierum; assembly: GCA_963383655.1. Lineage (NCBI taxonomy): Eukaryota > Metazoa > Mollusca > Bivalvia > Mytilida > Modiolidae > Bathymodiolus > Bathymodiolus septemdierum. The sequence goes on along the minus strand of OY726517.1, from coordinate 87,109,492 downwards.
TTAAAGTAATGGTCTTTAACCAACATATTAAATCTTCCTAGTTAGTAGTCAGTTAACGACGAGCATTCATTGACCCTGCTATTGTACTGACCATGTTTATGTTGTCATTAAAGTAATGGTCTTTTACCAACATATTCTATCTTCCTAGTTAGTAGTCAGTTAACGACGAGCATTCATTGACCCTGCTATTGTACTGACCATGTTTATGTTGTCATTAAAGTAATGGTCTTTAATCAACATATTATATCTTCCTAGTTAGTAGTCAGTTAACGACGAGCATTCATTGACCCTGCTATTGTACTGACCATGTTTATGTTGTCATTAAAGTAATGGTCTTTAATCAACATATTATATCTTCCTAGTTAGTAGTCAGTTAACGACGAGCATTCATTGACCCTGCTATTGTACTGACCATGTTTATGTTGTCATTAAAGTAATGGTCTTTTACCAACATATTATATCTTCCTAGCTAGTAGTCAGTTAACGACGAGCATTCATTGACCCTGCTATTGTACTGACCATGTTTATGTTGTCATTAAAGTAATGGTCTTTTACCAACATATTATATCTTCCTAGCTAGTAGTCAGTTAACGACGAGCATTCATTGACCCTGCTATTGTACTGACCATGTTTATGGTGTCATTAAAGTAATGGTCTTTTACCAACATATTATATCTTCCTAGTTAGTAGTCAGTTAACGACGAGCATTCATTGACACTGCTATTGTACTGACCATGTTTATGTTGTCATTAAAGTAATGGTCTTTTACCAACATATTATATCTTCCTAGTTAGTAGTCAGTTAACGACGAGCATTCATTGACCCTGCTATTGTACTGACCATGTTTATGTTGTCATTAAAGTAATGGTCTTTAACCAACATATTATATCTTCCTAGTTAGTAGTCAGTTAACGACGAGCATTCATTAACCCTGTTATTGTACTGACCATGTTTATGTTGTCATTAAGGTAACGGTCTTTTACCAACATATTATATCTTCCTAGTTAGTAGTCAGTTAACGACGAGCATTCATTGACCCTGCTATTGTACTGACCATGTTTATGTTGTCATTAAAGTAATGGTCTTTAACCAACATATTATATCTTCCTAGTTAGTAGTCAGTTAACGACGAGCATTCATTAACCCTGTTATTGTACTGACCATGTTTATGTTGTCATTAAGGTAACGGTCTTTTACCAACATATTATATCTTCCTAGTTAGTAGTCAGTTAACGACGAGCATTCATTGACCCTGCTATTGTACTGACCATGTTTATGTTGTCATTAAAGTAATGGTCTTTTACCAACATATTCTATCTTCCTAGTTAGTAGTCAGTTAACGACGAGCATTCATTGACCCTGCTATTGTACTGACCATGTTTATGTTGTCATTAAAGTAATGGTCTTTAACCAACATATTCTATCTTCCTAGTTAGTAGTCAGTTAACGACGAGCATTCATTGACCCTGCTATTGTACTGACCATGTTTATGTTGTCATTAAAGTAATGGTCTTTTACCAACATATTATATCTTCCTAGTTAGTAGTCAGTTAACGACGAGCATTCATTGACCCTGCTATTGTACTGACCATGTTTATGTTGTCATTAAAGTAATGGTCTTTAACCAACATATTCTATCTTCCTAGTTAGTAGTCAGTTAACGACGAGCATTCATTGAGCCTGCTATTGTACTGACCATGTTTATGTTGTCATTAAAGTAATGGTCTTTTACCAACATATTCTATCTTCCTAGTTAGCAGTCAGTTAACGACGAGCATTCATTGACCCTGCTATTGTACTGACCATGTTTATGTTGTCATTAAAGTAATGGTCTTTAACCAAGATATTCTATCTTCCTAGTTAGTAGTCAGTTAACGACGAGCAGTCATTGACCCTGCTATTGTACTGACCATGTTTATGTTGTCATTAAAGTAATGGTCTTTTACCAACATATTATATCTTCCTAGCTAGTAGTCAGTTAACGACGAGCATTCATTGACCCTGCTATTGTACTGACCATGTTTATGTTGTCATTAAAGTAATGGTCTTTTACCAACATATTCTATCTCCCTAGTTAGTAGTCAGTTAACGACGAGCATTCATTGACCCTGCTATTGTACTGACCATGTTTATGTTGTCATTAAAGTAATGGTCTGTAACCAACATATTATATCTTCCTAGTTAGTAGTCAGTTAACGACGAGCATTCATTGACCCTGCTATTGTACTGACCATGTTTATGTTGTCATTAAAATAATGGTCTTTAACCAACATATTATATCTTCCTAGTTAGTAGTCAGTTAACGACGAGCATTCATTGACCCTGCTATTGTACTGACCATGTTTATGTTGTCATTAAAGTAATGGTCTTTAATCAACATATTATATCTTCCTAGCTAGTAGTCAGTTAACGACGAGCATTCATTGACCCTGTTATTGTACTGACCATGTTTATGTTGTCATTAAAGTAATGGTCTTTTACCAACATATTCTATCTTCCTAGTTAGTAGTCAGTTAACGACGAGCATTCATTGACCGTGCTATTGTACTGACCATGTTTATGTTGTCATTAAAGTAATGGTCTTTAACCAACATATTATATCTTCCTAGTTAGTAGTCAGTTAACGACGAGCATTCATTGACCCTGCTATTGTACTGACCATGTTTATGTTGTCATTAAAGTAATGGTCTTTTACCAACATATTCTATCTTCCTAGTTAGTAGTCAGTTAACGACGAGCATTCATTGACCCTGCTATTGTACTGACCATGTTTATGTTGTCATTAAAGTAATGGTCTTTAACCAACATATTCTATCTTCCTAGTTAGTAGTCAGTTAACGACGAGCATTCATTGACCCTGCTATTGTACTGACCATGTTTATGTTGTCATTAAAGTAATGGTCTTTAACCAACATATTATATCTTCCTAGTTAGTAGTCAGTTAACGACGAGCATTCATTGACCCTGCTATTGTACTGACCATGTTTATGTTGTCATTAAAGTAATGGTCTTTTACCAACATATTATATCTTCCTAGCTAGTAGTCAGTTAACGACGAGTATTCATTGACCCTGCTATTGTACTGACCATGTTTATGTTGTCATTAAAGTAATGGTCTTTAACCAACATATTCTATCTTCCTAGTTAGTAGTCAGTTAACGACGAGCATTCATTGACCCTGCTATTGTACTGACCATGTTTATGTTGTCATTAAAGTAATGGTCTTTTACCAACATATTCTATCTTCCTAGTTAGTAGACAGTTAACGACGAGCATTCATTGACCCTGCTATTGTACTGACCATGTTTATGTTGTCATTAAAGTAATGGTCTTTTACCAACATATTATATCTTCCTAGTTAGTAGTCAGTTAACGACGAGCATTCATTGACGCTGCTATTGTACTGACCATGTTTATGTTGTCATTAAAGTAATGGTCTTTAGCCAACATATTCTATCTTCCTAGTTAGTAGTCAGTTAACGACGAGCATTCATTGACCCTGCTATTGTACTGACCATGTTTATGTTGTCATTAAAGTAATGGTCTTTAACCAACATATTCTATCTTCCTAGTTAGTAGTCAGTTAACGACGAGCATTCATTGACACTGCTATTGTACTGACCATGTTTATGTTGTCATTAAAGTAATGGTCTTTAACCAACATATTATATCTTCCTAGTTAGCAGTCAGTTAACGATGAGCATTCATTGACCCTGCTATTGTACTGACCATGTTTATGTTGTCATTAAAGTAATGGTCTTTTACCAACATATTATATCTTCCTAGCTAGTAGTCAGTTAACGACGAGTATTCATTGACCCTGCTATTGTACTGACCATGTTTATGTTGTCATTAAAGTAATGGTCTTTAACCAACATATTCTATCTTCCTAGTTAGTAGTCAGTTAACGACGAGCATTCATTGACCCTGCTATTGTACTGACCATGTTTATGTTGTCATTAAAGTAATGGTCTTTAACCAACATATTATATCTTCCTAGTTAGCAGTCAGTTAACGATGAGCATTCATTGACCCTGCTATTGTACTGACCATGTTTATGTTGTCATTAAAGTAATGGTCTTTTACCAACATATTATATCTTCCTAGCTAGTAGTCAGTTAACGACGAGTATTCATTGACCCTGCTATTGTACTGACCATGTTTATGTTGTCATTAAAGTAATGGTCTTTAACCAACATATTCTATCTTCCTAGTTAGTAGTCAGTTAACGACGAGCATTCATTGACCCTGCTATTGTACTGACCATGTTTATGTTGTCATTAAAGTAATGGTCTTTTACCAACATATTCTATCTTCCTAGTTAGTAGACAGTTAACGACGAGCATTCATTGACCCTGCTATTGTACTGACCATGTTTATGTTGTCATTAAAGTAATGGTCTTTTACCAACATATTATATCTTCCTAGTTAGTAGTCAGTTAACGACGAGCATTCATTGACGCTGCTATTGTACTGACCATGTTTATGTTGTCATTAAAGTAATGGTCTTTAGCCAACATATTCTATCTTCCTAGTTAGTAGTCAGTTAACGACGAGCATTCATTGACCCTGCTATTGTACTGACCATGTTTATGTTGTCATTAAAGTAATGGTCTTTAACCAACATATTCTATCTTCCTAGTTAGTAGTCAGTTAACGACGAGCATTCATTGACACTGCTATTGTACTGACCATGTTTATGTTGTCATTAAAGTAATGGTCTTTAACCAACATATTATATCTTCCTAGTTAGCAGTCAGTTAACGATGAGCATTCATTGACCCTGCTATTGTACTGACCATGTTTATGTTGTCATTAAAGTAATGGTCTTTTACCAACATATTATATCTTCCTAGTTAGTAGTCAGTTAACGACGAGCATTCATTGACCCTGCTATTGTACTGACCATGTTTATGTTGTCATTAAAGTAATGGTCTTTTACCAACATATTCTATCTTCCTAGCTAGTAGTCAGTTAACGACGAGCATTCATTGACCCTGTTATTGTACTGACCATGTTTATGTTGTCATTAAAGTAATGGTCTTTAACCAACATATTATATCTTCCTAGCTAGTAGTCAGTTAACGACGAGCATTCATTGACCCTGCTATTGTACTGACCATGTTTATGTTGTCATTAAAGTAATGGTCTTTAACCAACATATTATATCTTCCTAGTTAGTAGTCAGTTAACGACGAGCATTCATTGACCCTGTTATTGTACTGACCATGTTTATGTTGTCATTAAAGTAATGGTCTTTAACCAACATATTATATCTTCCTAGCTAGTAGTCAGTTAACGACGAGCATTCATTGACCCTGTTATTGTACTGACCATGTTTATGTTGTCATTAAAGTAATGGTCTTTAACCAACATATTATATCTTCCTAGTTAGTAGTCAGTTAACGACGAGCATTCATTGACCCTGCTATTGTACTGACCATGTTTATGTTGTCATTAAAGTAATGGTCTTTAACCAACATATTCTATCTTCCTAGTTAGTAGTCAGTTAACGACGAGCATTCATTGACTCTGCTATTGTACTGACCATGTTTATGTTGTCATTAAAGTAATGGTCCTTAACCAACATATTATATCTTCCTAGTTAGTAGTCAGTTAACGACGAGCATTCATTGACCCTGCTAATGTACTGACCATGTTTATGTTGTCATTAAAGTAATGGTCTTTAACCAACATATTCTATCTTCCTAGTTAGTAGTCAGTTAACGACGAGCATTCATTGACCCTGCTATTGTACTGACCATGTTTATGTTGTCATTAAAGTAATGGTCTTTTACCAACATATTCTATCTTCCTAGTTAGTAGTCAGTTAACGACGAGCATTCATTGACCCTGCTATTGTACTGACCATGTTTATGTTGTCATTAAAGTAATGGTCTTTAATCAACATATTATATCTTCCTAGCTAGTAGTCAGTTAACGACGAGCATTCATTGACCCTGCTATTGTACTGACCATGTTTATGTTGTCATTAAAGTAATGGTCTTTAATCAACATATTCTATCTTCCTAGTTAGTAGTCAGTTAACGACGAGCATTCATTGACCCTGCTATTGTACTGACCATGTTTATGTTTCATTAAAGTAATGGTCTTTAATCAACATATTCTATCTTCCTAGCTAGTAGTCAGTTAACGACGAGCATTCATTGACCCTGCTATTGTACTGACCATGTTTATGTTGTCATTAAAGTAATGGTCTTTAATCAACATATTCTATCTTCTTAGCTAGTAGTCAGTTAACGACGAGCATTCATTGACCCTGTTATTGTACTGACCATGTTTATGTTGTCATTAAAGTAATGGTCTTTGATCAACATATTCTATCTTCTTAGCTAGTAGTCAGTTAACGACGAGCATTCATTGACCCTGCTATTGTACTGACCATGTTTATGTTGTCATTAAAGTAATGGTCTTTTACCAACATATTATATCTTCCTAGCTAGTAGTCAGTTAACGACGAGCATTCATTGACCCTGCTATTGTACTGACCATGTTTATGTTATCATTAAAGTAATGGTCTTTTACCAACATATTATATCTTCCTAGTTAGTAGTCAGTTAACGACGAGCATTCATTGACCCTGCTATTGTACTGACCATGTTTATGTTGTCATTAAAGTAATGGTCTTTTGCCAACATATTATATCTTCCTAGTTAGTAGTCAGTTAACGACGAGCATTCATTGACCCTGCTATTGTACTGACCATGTTTATGTTGTCATTAAAGTAATGGTCTTTAATCAACATATTCTATCTTCCTAGTTAGTAGTCAGTTAACGACGAGCATTCATTGACCCTGCTATTGTACTGACCATGTTTATGTTGTCATTAAAGTAATGGTCTTTTACCAACATATTATATCTTCCTAGTTAGTAGTCAGTTAACGACGAGCATTCATTGACCCTGCTATTGTACTGACCATGTTTATGTTGTCATTAAAGTAATGGTCTTTTACCAACATATTATATCTTCTTAGATAGTAGTCAGTTAACGACGAGCATTCATTGACCCTGCTATTGTACTGACCATGTTTATGTTGTCATTAAAGTAATGGTCGTTAACAAGCAGATGCTACCTCTCTAGCTAGTAGTCAGTTAACGACGAGCATTCATTGACCCTGCTATTGTACTGACCATGTTTATGTTGTCATTAAAGTAATGGTCTTTAATCAACATATTCTATCTTCCTAGTTAGCAGTCAGTTAACGACGAGCATTCATTGACCCTGCTATTGTACTGACCATGTTTATGTTTCATTATTTCTTGTAATTTTTGAGTGGTAGCTAATCTAGATAGATTTTAATGGGTTTTTTATATTTGTATTGCAGTTCGACAACCAATTATCAAGAGGGGAGGATCATTATCCAATTAACCGGTTTAATCCCACCACATTTATTGCTTGTCGCAACGTCATATCTGATGGTCTTTTTGATGTTCCATGATTTGAGGTGACAGGTAATTGTTCGCTTTGTTGATGTTGGTGGAATTGTTGACCATCACTGATTAAACTTTCTTTTCAGAACATTCTATGCAGTAAACTTTTTATAATAAATCTGTTTACAAATGTCGTGAAGTGATAATTTGATCAAAAGTCATCAACATTTTATATTATTTCCAATTTTTAAATTGGGGATTAAAGATTAAAGATTAAAGATGATTGTCATTGCATAATAATATTTTAGTATAGGACCCTATGGGGAAATGAAAAATGATAAAGCTGATTGTATTAGAGACGTCCTTCAACATTTAAGCTTATACAAAAAATATAGTTAAGCTCTGATAATGTCAAAGTCACCTACCAAAGGAAATATTTGTTCTATGCATTTAAAGGCATACAAGCTGTCAGAATTGAATTTTTTTTTATATTAAAATTTGTCAATATTCGAAGTTTTACACTAATTGCAGTTGAAATTTTTCATAATATCATACGTAAATAGCATAGAACGAAGAAAATACGTCGCTATTTGGTTTTCTTGCATCCAGTAAAATTTCAATGTTGACACGCGCAATATTCATACGACCTGACAGTAAATTCATTCGGGAAAGCGTTTGTGCATGTGCGAAATTGTTTGTTGATGAAGAAAACGTGCTCAAATCGAATCGTGGAAGAACAAAAACTTTGACGGATTCTACACGAAAACGACACAAAAAGGAGGATTTAGCAAGCTTTGCGTAAAAATTGAAAAAAGATGTTATATCGACCTACTCCATTTTTCAACACGTATACGGTAAGCATAACCATAACTTAGTATCTTTTTTCGGCCGAATCGTATTTTGACAGTAGAATTGGATCGTAGTTTTTTATATATTCTTTTTTTTTCAGGAGAAAACGCTAGTTGATATCTCTTTTAAATTAGAGACTAAATTAATGAACTTCATGTCTGTTTTTTTCTAAAAAAAAAATATACCGTAATCAAGTAAACTCAAGTGTTGTCAATAATATGCTATACAATTTGTTTACAATTTTCCCTTTATCGGGCCCCTTTGCAGAGTTTGGGTTTGTTTTTATTGATTTCATCACGTATTTCCGATTTTAAGTGTCATTCTTACACCATTTATATATAATATTAACTAATTACCCCGGGATCCAATTTCATAGATATATTTCTTAAATTATATTAATTCTAGCGAATTTACATGCAACATGCTTCCTGGTTATTTATAGCAGTTATCAGTGTTCGGCAAACTTCGGAACAGCAACCGACTTATAATTAGGTCGTGTTAATGGCGATTCCACCAATAGATATTCGAATTCTTTTCACTAATGACGACATTATAACATATTTTTTAAAACTGGCTTTTTGTTCAGAACATTTTATTAATATTTTCTTTCGTATTCATTACAATTTATTTTATTGGCGATTTATATTACATTACAATTCTAATCAAAAAAGTAAAATAATTTGATTTAAGACTACATTTTCTGTTGTTTTAATTATTTGTCTAGTTTATAAAGAAGTCATAGACTTTAATATGATATATTTACTATTTAATAGCTAAGTTTTCGAAAACTCGAAGGGTGGGTTTTAAAAATCAGTCTCTTTTTAGATCGACCTTCTGAATATTTGTGGAAATTCGATGCCCTGACATCTCATTTCAATTACAATAATTAATATATACTTGTATTCGAATCCCTTTAATTATTTGTATTGTATCATATTGAAATTTATCATATTGTACTATATTTATTAATTAATAAAATATGTTTAAACTAATATATTCTGGCATTCATCACAATATACTGAAAACAATTGGCCGATAGCCATAGAAGATATACATTGTTAGTCGATTTAAATTCGTGGAACAAAGATAAGAAATTTCCACTTATTTCAATGACCTAATCATTACAGGTTAAATTTAGAACAAACAAAGAAAATTTGCGATTATTTTGACATAATTCCAAACATATATGACACTGCCCTTGTTTGTGGCAGAAGAGGCATTTAATTCGAAAGAAAAAAATGTGTCAACAACATTTGTCCCAATGTTAAAAGACTTCCTGGTATGTTGAGATAAAGATTATAGAAGATACATTAAACATAAGCACGGGGTAGTCTTTAGAGATATGTTTAAAACGTAGATATCAGATTTAGTGCACACAACGCATCATCAGTAACGTTCAAAGCCAAAATATTACAAAGCGAAATAATTTAAAGGTCTTTGTGAGCAAGAAATTCAAAGGATCTAAACATGATAGCCATAATCGGTTTGGTCACCTATGTCTGAGGGAGGAGAACCTTAATTTTAATAATAATTACATGATTTAAGAAATGTAAATTTCGATAAATAAAAATATAGATAATAAACCATGTCAGTACCGAAGCACCAAGGCCTTCACCTGAGTACGAATTCGGAAAAGAAACCCGTCACATCCAATATGGTCAACGTCTTTTGTTTCAATAGTAATGTATCTAATTAGTACAATAATGATGCCATAATTGATAATAAAATATAAAAAAAAATAGTCGTGAGAACAGTTTTGTTTGTGAACGAGTTTACCTAATGTTCCTAGTACAACATTGGTCAAATGCAATAACATAAAGACACTAAATGTTAGGGAATACAAACACCAGGTAAAAAAACAATATAACAAGAAATGACGTTAGATGATAGCAAGAAATTTATAATTCTGAATAAATACGAAACAGGAATTTCGAAAAGATTAATTAGTATTTCGTTCAAACGAATTAATATTTCGTATTAACGAAATATTTCGAGGGAAAAAAACGAAATGAATATTCGTTAAAATAAAATAGTATTAACATGATTAAGTGTAAACGAAATCAAATATTATTTCTCCTGTCAGTAAATACGGATCCGGTTCAGCGACATGAGAATTTTTTTTTTTATTTCGTTTACACATGATACTATTTTGTTTTAGCGAATTATTATTTTCGTTAGTATGTCGTCATATATAGCTGAAATACTGCTACATTTGGCGTTGAACACCAATCAATCAAGCAACCCAGTGTTTTCTCATTTTATAGTATAGAAACAATGCAGAGAATGACTGAGGAGAACATAAAAATGAGAGACATAAAGTCATGTATATTTTGTTTTGAAGATGTGTCTATACACTGTAAACGTTTACCCTCTATATGAGGTGTGACATAACTCTGCACTAGTGTAACATTACTCTTAAGTGGTGCAACATAACTCCTAAGTAATGTAATTTAACTCCTATGTGGTGTAAAATATCATCTGTATGATAGGAAACTTTACACCCTTTCATAAGACAACTAACACCAAATTATGTGTTAGTCACATTACTTATCACCATATCTAGGGTAACCTTTCACCAAAACTCATAGAGTAACCTTACACCACCCTTCCTGGAGTAACCTTACACCACCCCTCTTGGAGTAACCTTACACCAAACCTCATAGAGTAACCTTACACAAGTATATGAGTGGCAGCAGAGATTCCACCAAATATAGTGTAACTTCAAACCAACATGCATTTTTTGTTTGCAGTGTATCAATTTTCTTTCACAGGTTACAAAAAATAAACACTACAGTAAGTAAATCAGTAAAATGTCAAAAAGAGGAAATTGTGTCAAATCTATAAAAATGAATATGATTAAAATGATGATCATATAATGAAACTCTTGATGAACTTTCTCAAGATTTCTAAATTCAAGTTAATGTTTTTCTTGTGTTCTGAATATTGATTTTGCTCATAAGAGAACTTTTCGTTCCTTTATAGGTTGTTGATATTATGATTTGTTCGGCCCCTTTCATCTACTTTAGCATTGTCGGAAAAGAGACACATGTTCTAGACAATGGCTCTAAACCAGTTCCCAAATTTTCTGAGTAAGGAGCCAACTAGCAAAGAGGCTTGAAACATTAAAATAACAGGTTATGTGTATCAATATTTAATATAACAAGTCTGCATTGTTCCCCGACTGCAAGTACAAATTAACTTAAAAAAACATACTTTAAATACCGTATTCATCCTATTAAGCACCCCTGCTCATATAAGCGCCCCTACCTAATTTACCAAGAAAACATGAATAAGCGCCCTCTAAGATCATCATAAATTACCACTTTTTTTTGCAGAAAGACATCAGTATTTGCTATCTTCGCCATGATTTTCAAACCGGAAACACAACTTTAAAGGTAATTCTGTATTGGAAACAGTTTCGGACAGGTAAAAAGGTCTGGATTTTTGCTGATCTCAATAAGTGCCCCTGTTTTCAATTTTATTTTAACGCCCTGGGTGCTTGATCGGACAAATACGGTAGCATACATGTACAATCACATAAATATTACATCAAGTTATGATCAAGTCCCTTCATAGAAGTCATGTGGTCATACTCTATTACAATAGTATCTTGCAAGAACAGTGAAACTTCAAGACTTACAGCAAAATAAAATAGAAGGTATAAAAACGGATTTGATCTGAAGAGTGGTGAAATGGCATTAGCGGTCCTAAACCCATCCCAATTTCTTATTTTAAGGTGGATCTCCAGTTATAAATATGGCTCCTTTTAGACCCTCTTATCTCCAAAGCTGTAATTCCCTCTGTAAATCAAAGATGCATGCTTAATGTTTAAAAACTTAACCAAAAAGTAACAATCTTCATGCTTTTGTGAACTTATTCATTAGTTGCAGTGTTTGATCATTTGACTTATATTCTGATTTGTTTCCTAATGTGTTCAAAAACTGTATATATGTTGAAAGCTGTCGTCAAGAGGAACCAAATTTAAAAAATCACACCAAATTGGATGGAAAATAAAAATTCTAAGTAGTATGTAATAGTGTGAAAACTCTGAAACTGTAAGAGATACTTAAAGTCTGTTAAACATACAACTGAAAGCCCTCAAGAAGAACCAAATAAAAAATCCCATTCAAACTGGATGAAAAAAATTCAGGTACCATATAAAAGTGTGATGTTTGGCCCCTTCGGCCCCTTCGGCCCCTTATAGTTAGAAAACCCCGACAGCTACCTCAATTCTGATTGGACAAATCAATTATTACATTCTGTAAGGAGAAACACTTTGACGTCAGTCTTCCATAAAAGACATGTCGTCGCCTATGTTTTTGCTTCTGAGAAACCTCAAAAATAGAAGTGACCAAAAATTGTAATAGGTGCACAACTTCACTCCCCACAGAAGCATCTCTGCAAATTTGGTTTGTTTCTGTAAAGTAGTCTAGGATGAATTGCAGATTAACAATATAACATCTACTGACCTACTAAATGGCAAGATAAAAAAAACCGTTAAAAATGACAAAAGAAAAATAAGAAAATATACATGTATGGTGCACATCTACAATATATCCATGCACTTTTAATTACCAGAAGGGCCCACAACCTCCCAAAATCAATACCAATCTGCCTTTAGTGCCAAGGAACCTATCTTGTATAAAATTTCACAAGGATCTGCCAACTACAACTAAAGTTTTTGCATGGAAATGAGTGTCTACAGACAAAATCGATGCCAAAGGCCACAATAGCCCATTAACCAATAAGCTACCACACTTTTTTAAGGTTGTATAAAAAAGAAAAGCAAATCAAGCTCCAATAGTCTTTGGGCCAGATTAACATAAATCAATATTATAGCATCATGTTGCAACTTATATTCTATGTACAGAAGCAATACAAAAATGTTGTATCTGAATACATGTATGTTTAACATTTCATCAAAGGTTTATGCCATCTATCATTTATTTTATCCCTCGACTACTCTAAAAAAAAACACAAGGCAGGAATCTCAAATGTCAAATTTTCATACAACACTTTTTCAAAATAGTTTTGTATTGGTGTCTTGACCTGATTCGCCATAATATTGGTACCCATTTGAAGCATAATAAATATATTTTTGATATTTCGTTTCCTTTTTGTCATCATCTTTACCTATCTGCAACTTTAAAGCAATGCTTCACAGAATTTGCAGCACCCGATTATGTCCTCCATCATGTTTACATGTCAGTACGAGGTCGAATTCCTAGGTGCGATTTGATTTATCGGTTATTTTTAGGGTCAGGATTGCAAAGAATGTTTTGATTTTCAAACCTGACCCTAATAATAACCGAACAATCAAATCACACCTTGGAATTCGACCTTGTTCTGACATGTAATCATGATGGAGGACATAACCGGGTGCTGCAAATTCTGTGAAGCATTGCTTTAAAGTTGCAGATAGGTAAAGATGATGACAAAAAGGAATCGAAATATCAAAAATATATTTATTATGCTTCAAATGGGTACCAATATTATGGCGAATCAGGTCAAGACTCCAATACAAAACTATTTTGAAAAAGTGTTGTATGAAAATTTGACATTTGATATTCCTCCCTTGTGGTTTTTTAGAGTAGTCGAGGGATAAAAAAAAATCGTAACAAGCCCCTGTGACTAGATCGCTATATATACTTGACCGATCTCAGTAAATTGACGAATTGTTTTTCGAGAACAAAATAACAGAATTTTGGAAAGCTTGACTGCATTTAAATACAATACAAGTAGATTAAATCAGAGCTCCGGGAATGGGGCTGTAACTATCCATATATCTTTACAGCTCTGTTTACCTATTCATATATATTTCCTATTATATTTAGCGAGTCATTGTTGCTTAGCTATGTTCAAGTTCCTTCTTAATTAGATTAGATTACCTGCTAAATTAGCATAATTAAGAATTGCGTAAGAACATAGACGAAGATACTGATAGATAAAAAAAAAATGCAACATTCTTAGATTCCCTTGCTATAGTAGACAATTGAAACTGGCAAATGTCAAAACAATTGGACTTTTTAATAAAAAAATACAAACAAATCTTGTGGGTGTTGGGAAGGTGACTATTTATTTCTGAACATCTAGTCACAGTCGTGGACCAGAAGGTGGAGGATGATATGGCTTGATCAATAACTAAAGTTCTATTCCATAAGCAGATTTTTAGAAGAGTTTGAAGATACCAAAGGGATAATCAGAATCCGTAAATCGAAGAAGAACAGACAACACAATAGCCAAATGAAAAAGGACAACTTTAAGGACAAACAACGATCTACAATACATACACAAAAAACTAAAGATCGAGTTATATGAACCCCACTAAAAACCGATTTAAGCTGTGTACATTAGCACAGTGGAATATATTTTGACAGTATATAGTTGACAGCTGCAGGACAATAGTAAATTGTATGGAATTCAGTGAATAGAAGGCAAAACTCTTTGTTCCTTATGGTAAAGCTCATATGTTTCTAACCGTAATCTCGTGATAATAGAAAAAACTTTTACACCAAAGATACCATTTTTATACATTATTGAAAACATTCACTAAATTTTATTATCGCTATACAGATCTAGTACATGTATATAAATACAACTCTACATGCTGAGATCTGATCACAAAAAAAGGTATTTCCCATCCATTTTTAAATCGCTATGTAATTAAAAAGCTAAAAGGTTTAAATCTGATACATTGAAAATCATTGAACAATCTTATTCGCAAAGGATATGATTTAGCAAATAGACTCTTTGTATCTCGAATTAGCAATTAAATCAGTACATTTATATTTCATTACATATTATATTACTGCTTTGAGTTCAAGATTTCATTTCAACAAATTGATGACGTATTTATTCTGGTCTCAACTTTAATTTCATTAAATATTTAAGACTAATTAATATTGAATCTGTTGGAAATATCTGTTGAGAATTTTGTGTGTGCCAGGAATGATTGTTAACAAGCAGATGCTACCTCTCTAGTGAGTGGTACGTCAACGACGAGCATTCATTGACCCTGTTATTGTACTGACCATGTTTATGGTGTCATTAAAGTAATGGTCTTTAATCAACATATTCTATCTTCTTAGCTAGTAGTCAATTAACGACGAGCATTCATTGACCCTGTTATTGGACTGACCATGTTTATGTTGTCATTAAAGTAATGGTCTTTAATCAACATATTCTATCTTCCTAGCTAGTAGTCAGTTAACGACGAGCATTCATTGACCCTGCTATTGTACTGACCATGTTTATGTTGTCATTAAAGTAATGGTCTTTAATCAACATATTCTATCTTCCTAGTTAGTAGTCAGTTAACGACGAGCATTCATTGACCCTGCTATTGTACTGACCATGTTTATGTTGTCATTAAAGTAATGGTCTTTAATCAACATATTCTATCTTCCTAGCTAGTAGTCAGTTAACGACGAGCATTCATTGACCCTGTTATTGGACTGACCATGTTTATGTTGTCATTAAAGTAATGGTCTTTAACCAATATATTATATCTTCCTAGCTAGTAGTCAGTTAACGACGAGCATTCATTGACCCTGCTATTGTACTGACCATGTTTATGTTGTCATTAAAGTAATGGTCTTTAATCAACATATTCTATCTTCCTAGCTAGTAGTCAGTTAACGACGAGCATTCATTGACCCTGTTATTGGACTGACCATGTTTATGTTGTCATTAAAGTAATGGTCTTTAACCAACATATTATATCTTCCTAGCTAGTAGTCAGTTAACGACGAGCATTCATTGACCCTGCTATTGTACTGACCATGTTTATGTTATCATTAAAGTAATGGTCTTTTACCAACATATTATATCTTCCTAGCTAGTAGTCAGTTAACGACGAGCATTCATTGACCCTGTTATTGTACTGACCATGTTTATGTTATCATTAAAGTAATGGTCTTTAACCAACATATTATATCTTCCTAGTTAGTAGTCAGTTAACGACGAGCATTCATTGACCCTGCTATTGTACTGACCATGTTTATGTTGTCATTAAAGTAATGGTCTTTAATCAACATATTATATCTTCCTAGTTAGTAGTCAGTTAACGACGAGCATTCATTGACCCTGCTATTGTACTGACCATGTTTATGTTATCATTAAAGTAATGGTTTTTAACCAACATATTATATCTTCCTAGTTAGTAGTCAGTTAACGACGAGCATTCATTGACCCTGCTATTGTACTGACCATGTTTATGTTATCATTAAAGTAATGGTTTTTAACCAACATATTCTATCTTCCTAGTTAGTAGTCAGTTAACGATGAGCATTCATTGACCCTGCTATTGTACTGACCATGTTTATGTTATCATTAAAGTAATGGTTTTTAACCAACATATTCTATCTTCCTAGTTAGTAGTCAGTTAACGACGAGCATTCATTGACCCTGTTATTGTACTGACCATGTTTATGTTGTCATTAAAGTAATGGTCTTTAATCAACATATTATATCTTCCTAGTTAGTAGTCAGTTAACGACGAGCATTCATTGACCCTGTTATTGTACTGACCATGTTTATGTTGTCATTAAAGTAATGGTCTTTAATCAACATATTCTATCTTCCTAGCTAGTAGTCAGTTAACGACGAGCATTCATTGACCCTGTTATTGTACTGACCATGTTTATGTTGTCATTAAAGTAATGGTCTTTAATCAACATATTCTATCTTCCTAGTTAGTAGTCAGTTAACGACGAGCATTCATTGACCCTGTTATTGTACTGACCATGTTTATGTTGTCATTAAAGTAATGGTCTTTAATCAACATATTCTATCTTCCTAGCTAGTAGTCAGTTAACGACGAGCATTCATTGACCCTGTTATTGTACTGACCATGTTTATGTTGTCATTAAAGTAATGGTCTTTAATCAACATATTCTATCTTCCTAGTTAGTAGTCAGTTAACGACGAGCATTCATTGACCCTGTTATTGTACTGACCATGTTTATGTTGTCATTAAAGTAATGGTCTTTAATCAACATATTCTATCTTCCTAGCTAGTAGTCAGTTAACGACGAGCATTCATTGACCCTGTTATTGTACTGACCATGTTTATGTTGTCATTAAAGTAATGGTCTTTAATCAACATATTCTATCTTCCTAGTTAGTAGTCAGTTAACGACGAGCATTCATTGACCCTGCTATTGTACTGACCATGTTTATGTTGTCATTGAAGTAATGGTCTTTAATCAACATATTCTATCTTCCTAGCTAGTAGTCAGTTAACGACGAGCATTCATTGACCCTGCTATTGTACTGACCATGTTTATGTTTCATTATTTCTTGTAATTTTTGAGTGGTAGCTAATCTAGATAGATTTTTAATGGTTTTTTTTATATTTGTATTGCAGTTCGACAACCAATTATCAAGAGGGGAGGATCATTATCCAATTAACCGGTTTAATCCCACCACATTTATTGCTTGTCGCAACGTCATATCTGATGATCTTTTTGATGTTCCATGATTTGAGGTGACAGGTAATTGTTCGCTTTGTTGATGTTGGTGGAATTGTTGACCATCACTGATTAAACTTTCTTTTCAGAACATTCTATACAGTAAACTTTTTATAATAAATCTGTTTACAAATGTCGTGAAGTGATAATTTGATCAAAAGTCATCAACATTTTATATCATTTCCATTTCATTCGAAACTTTTTTTTAAATTGAGGATTAAAGATTAAAGATTAAAGATGATTGTCATTGCATAATAATATTTTAGTATAGGACCCTATGGGGAAATGAAAAATGATAAAGCTGATTGTATTAGAGACGTCCTTCAACATTTAAGCTTATACAAAAAATATAGTTAAGCTCTGATAATGTCAAAGTCACCTACCAAAGTAAATATTTGTTCTATGCATTTAAAGGCATACAAGCTGTCAGAATTGAATCTTTTTTTATATTAAAATTTGTCAATATTCGAAGTTTTATACTAATTGCAGTTGAAATTTTTCATAATATCATACGTAAATAGCATAGAACGAAGGAAATACGTCGCTATTTGGTTTTCTTGCATCCAGTAAAATTTCAATGTTGACACGCGCAATATTCATACGACCTGACAGTAAATTCATTCGGGAAAGCGTTTGTGCATGTGCGAAATTGTTTGTTGATGAAGAAAACGTGCTCAAATCGAATCGTGGAAGAACAAAAACATTGACGGATTCTACACGAAAACGACACAAAAAGGAGGATTTAGCAAGCTTTGCGTAAAAATTGAAAAAAGATGTTATATCGACCTACTCCATTTTTCAACACGTATACGGTAAGCATAACCATAACTTAGTATCTTTTTTCGGCCGAATCGTATTTTGACAGTAGAATTGGATCGTAGTTTTTTATATATTCTTTTTTTTTTCAGGAGAAAACGTTAGTTGATATCTCTTTTAAATTAGAGACTTAAATAATGAACTTCATGTCTGTTTTTTTCTAAGAAAAAAAGATACCGTAATCAAGTAAACTCAAGTGTTGTCAATAATATGCTATACAATTTGTTTACAATTTTCCCTTTATCGGGCCCCTTTGCAGAGTTTGGGTTTGTTTTAATTGATTTCATTTTAGTCGATTTAAATTCGTGGAACAAAGATAAGAAATTTCCACTTATTTCAATGACCTAGTCATTACAGGTTAAATTTAGAACAAACAAACAAAATTTGCGATTATTTTGACATAATTCCAAACATATATGACACTGAGGCATTTAATTCGAAAGAAAAAAATGTGTCAACAATATTTGTCCCAATGTTAAAAGACTTCCTGGTATGTTGAGATAAAGATTATAGAAGATACATTAAACATAAGCACCGGGGTAGTCTTTAGAGATATGTTTAAAACGTAGATATCAGATTTAGTGCACACAACGCATCATCAGTAACGTTCAAAGCCAAAATATTACAAAGCCAAATAATTTAAAGGTCTTTGTGAGCAAGAAATTCAAAGGATCTAAACATGATAGCCATAATCGGTTTGGTCACCTATGTCTGAGGGAGGAGAACCTTAATTTTAATAATAATTACATGATTTAAGAAATGTAAATTTCGATAAATAAAAATATAGATAATAAACCATGTCAGTACCGAAGCACCAAGGCCTTCACCTGAGTACGAATTCGGAAAAGAAACCCGTCACATCCAATATGGTCAACGTCTTTTGTTTCAATAGTAATGTATCTAATTAGTACAATAATGATGCCATAATTGATAATAAAATATTAGAAAAAATAGTCGTGAGAACAGTTTTGTTTGTGAACGAGTTTACCTAATTTTCCTAGTACAACATTGGTCAAATGCAATAACATAAAGACACTAAATGTTAGGGAATACAAACACCAGGTAAAAAGACAATATAACAAGAAATGACGTTAGATGATAGCAAGAAATTTATAATTCTGAATAAATACGAAACAGGAATTTCGAAAAGATTAATTAGTATTTCGTTCAAACGAATTAATATTTCGTATTAACGAAATATTTCGGGGAAAAAAAACGAAATGATAATTCGTTAAAATAAAATAGCATTAACACGGCTGGTAATCGGCACAAGCAGAACAGTTGGTTCTGCAAAGAAATTCGTGAGGATAACTTCCGGTGTTGGTGGAGGAGAGTTCACGAAGACGCTTCGCAAGGTATGTACATGTCAAAAATTGAAATTTTCTTTTTTACTGCTCGAATATTGCAAAATCAGAGAGAGAGCAGTAAAAAAGAAAATTTCAATTTTTGACATGTACATACCTTGCGAAGCGTCTTCGTGAACTCTCCTCCACCAACACCGGAAGTTATCCTCACAAATTTCTTTGCAGAACCAACTGTTCTGCTTGTGCCGATTACCAGCCGTGAATAAGTGTAAACGAAATCAAATATTATTTCTCCTGTCAGTAAATACGGATCCGGTTCAGCGACATGAGAATTTTTTTTTTTATTTCGTTTACACATGATACTATTTTGTTTTATTTAGCGAATTATTATTTTCGCTAGTATGTCGTCATATATAGCTGAAATACTGCTACATTTGGCGTTGAACACCAATCAATCAAGCAACCCAGTGTTTTCTCATTTTATAGTATAGAAACAATGCAGAGAATGACTGAGGAGAACATAAAAATGAGAGACATAAAGTCATGTAAATTTTGTTTTGAAGATGTGTCTATAGCTTTCCTACCATGTTGGACAGAACTATCAAAATGGATTTATTTGTGAATACATACCAACATGAGTTTTTATTGGGAATTTTGTTTTCTAAATTATTAATTTAATATTGTTGTAAAAATGTACACAAGTTTATTGTCAAGTGTTTCAATAGATGCGTTTTTGTTTACTTTTACTGATTTGAAAAAAACATGTATAAATGTTCGAGTACTAATTACAATAGAATATTGTATTAGTTAAAATACAAAATGTATTTGAATTTTATTTTGTTTTTCCTGTAGTTATATCAATGTTTTGTTATTGTCCAATTCAGAAAACAAACAATTTCTTTACTTACTAGCAATATTCACATCACAAAAAATATTTGATGTTTTTGATATCAGACGAAAATGAAACGAATGTATCTTTTTTTCCATCATCCATAGCAAATTTATCAGAATTAGTTGACAAAAATATGAAGAATGGATTATGAAATAAAAAATCAACACTTTCTTATGTTGTTTAGCATTTTTATTATATTATAATAATTCAATATGAAATTACCTCCGCCATTTTTCGTAATTGTTTGTCTCGTAAAACGGTACAATAGCACCAGCACTGCTTGGAATTTTGACTTCACACGTACCACAAATTGTCATGCAATCTGGCAACGTGGCTGATAATGTTTCCCATTGACCAGATAGTGTACAAAATGTTCTGATAACATCAGAATGTGTGCCATTGGTATTCTTACCACCGACGAGAACGACTGTGTTGTCCCTGCTATACATCCCAAAGTCTTTACAAACAAGGATTTGGTCTAGACATTTAATAAAAGTGCCATCATTTGGCGAATATCTTATGAAATGTCCTTTGTCTGAGGCAACGTAAATGAATGAACCCAAAACACATGTTTTAATTTGATTGAATGAGAATGGAATCTCCGCTAAAGGTTTCACGGTGTGTCTGACAGGATTAAACACATACACACCAGTCGAACATCCCTTGATGTTTCCGTCTTCGTTCAATATTGCACAAAATATGTAAATTAAGTCACTGAAGACGACACATGATGAATCTATGGGAAGACATTCACGGGGAAGTCTAGCTACCCTTTTCCATTTGTTTTTACTACACGAATACTCCTCAATGTCTAGGACCTTTCGACTCTGATAAACACCCCCAATAGCATAACAATGTTTGGCACACGCCACCATACAAAACTTGGACCTTTTGCAGGCAAGTGAAGCCTTTGTTTTACGTTTGTTCAAGATAGGATCGTATCTGTAAACAGATTTTCCAAAACACCAGAATACGTAAGGATCATCATTCTCATCGTCTTGTAGACAACAACATGGAAACTGTTTACTGATTTTATTCCCACACTGAAGGTTCTTATAACTTCTGATTCTCATTGTTTTGTCGTATACAACGGCTGTTACAGTACGTTTAGAACCAACCGTACCACAAGTAAATACTGTGGAATAACTTTTGTATCTTGTATTTGATTGAAAATTGCAGTCTTGTTGTTTAATGCTAACTCCTGGATTTTGACTAGAATAATTGTTGTTGTGAGATGACACATCCGGTTTTTGACCAGAACAGTTAGTTTGAATGACTGCAGTGGCCGCTGTCTGTAATTGTTTTAAATCATAGTGTTCCGCTGTTTTGTAATACGATCTACAGTTGTCAGAACTTAAATTAGAAATCAATTTATTTTCGCAACATTTTAAAGTATTCTGTGACTTTGAACGATGAGCTATAACGAGATAGTGTTCGATGTTTTCAATATCAATATCGCTTTCATTTATGTCTTCGCTAAGAAACCTAGATATTGTCCGCTTAGCGCATCTGCTCTGCAAATTTTGGACATATTGGGCAATGTCTATTTGTTCATTATCATTGCTTAGTTCTGTGGAAACAGGTGAAGTTTGTTTGTAATCGTCTTCTGTGTTATTTCTGCCGAAAACATGATCAATTTCATCAATTTTGGAATTGTTATTTACATCTGCTGAAAATACGCTGTCTGTATTCGGGATTCTATATTTATTAAATCCGATAACATTGCTAAAGCCATCAAATGACGGAAGATCTACTAGACTGTCTTGTCCAGTCTGTCTTGTCTCTGCCTCGTTTGAACTCAGCGGATATTCTCCTTTAGTCATATTGCAAGCTAAAAAAAAAAAAAATTGATACAAATTCAGCATAATTACAATTAAAACAATAAAATAGTTAATCATTTAAGTAATAATAAATTGTAATAATTACTATTATATATTTATCCATTTTCCGACTGAAAAATAAATTAAAGTATATATGAAATTATATTTACCTTTTCATATCTTAACACATACTTAATATAAATTTTTTTGGTTATAAACATTCAATTTTCAGTAGGAAATACCAAAAAGTTATTTTTATAAAGATACAATTCATAGGGTAGTAATTTTCCGCTATCGAAAGAATAGTTCATTTAATCATATTTTAATAATACATAAATGAATATTCATGTCCATGGTGGAGTTTACAAGAAATACTTACGCGACTCTATAAAGATATTATAATCTAAAAAAAAATATAATGAGCGACGATATATATAGAATATAAAAGAACCATTGTCCGTAACCTACTTCTAGTCTATCCAGTACTACTAATATTTAATTTTCGAAACGAAAAGCTTTCCACGACGCTAGGAAACGTTATAACCGTGACCGCACACGTGTAGCAAGTAGAGGTGCATGGACAGTGGGTATTATCCATCCAATTTATAAAAAAAAATAAGGGCGATTCAAAGGATCCCAGTAACTATAGATCGATTAGTTTGGTTAGTTGCTTTAGTAAGGTATTTACTAGCATTATAAATAACAGATTAGCTTCATACGCTGATCAAGTACAACTGATTTCCGAATCACAATCCACTTGTTAATTTATATCTTTGATTGCTTGTGTAAATTTCTTTTGATTTTCTTCCTTTAATGAAATTTTCTTCATGAAAACTGAGATAATGAGTATACATTTTTTTTTATTAAGTTCCAAGTGTATTTTGTACAAAATAAAATGTACATGTCTATTTTAACATGAATTTCCATGCAACATTTTTGAAACAATTTTTGATAAAACATATATATTATCATGTTTTAGTGGTATCAGGGAAGCTTTACAAAATATCTGTGTAATGCATACATTACAGTATGAACATGTATTAACATGCTGGTGTAATGTAACATACCTATACATATCTGTGATATGTTATGCTTAATTAAATACATTTTTTTTCAGTACATCATTATTGTGTGCACACTTGTTTGGTATGACATTATGATACATGCAGCAGACATTTCTGGAATAATGCTATTTGTTCATGTAGTTGCCACCAAAACATATATGTATAAAGATAATTTTTAAATTGCATTTTATGTAAACTTTTTGCACAAGTACATGATAAACTATTTCTGGAAAAGATAGTTATTATTTTTAATTCTTCTTTTTCTTTCTCTATAACTTAATGTTTTTTATTCTACATGTGTGACCATGTCGTCTCAGTAGATCATGAAGAGTTTTAAATGCCACTTCTGAAAGTTGATGTTGTTGATTGTGATTCAGTGTAATAAAATTGCATAGGATCATAAAACACAAAAATTATTTTAAAGAAATCACAATGATTTCACATGAAACAAGTTGGTCATGGACTTGACACAACAATATATGTAGTCATCAAATGTAAAATTATAGCATATATAAATATAAAGTAAAGAGAGTCATTTAGGACTGCTGAGAATTAAGATAAATAGAAAGTTTCAAATGTAATAGTAGAAGATAACACATTCCAGTTTATTGATTTATGACAATAAAAATGATAATTGATGAATGTGACATATGAACTACCAGATATTACAGACACTTTTAGTTTTAATTTTTCTACTGCAGACAGGATCCGCCCCTGCATATACAATAGACAATCCACAATAAACAAAATTATAATTGAGAAAACAATTTACTATCATACATGACGCAAACTATTCATATTGGCAATTAGCCAACATTTATGGTGATACGGTGGGGAATGGAAGTGTACTGTACGACTGGTGAACTTCGAATGACAACTTACATACTACACCGTGAAGTAGTCGTGAAATATGTTGTTACCTAATGTGACAGTCGAACAAACCTTACATGTTGTTACCTAATGTTACAGTCGAACAAACTTTAAATTTCTATTAACCAAACCAATTCTACTATAGAAAAGATATGAAATAAAAACGGAGATATCAAATTTAGCGCGCACTGAAAATAAAGCACAAAAAATTTAGTATATTACAAATTTGAAGAGGGGCCGTCGTGGTCTTGATCGTGTGGTAGTTGGATTTACTACTATCTTTGCAATCAGTGTCTATCAACATTAACGTTATGAGTTCGAATCCCGCTCAAGCGAGGTGTACTTAATACAACATTATGTGATAAAGTATGTCAGTCACATGCGGCAGGTCGGTGGTTTTCTCCGTGTACTCTGGTTTTCTCCACAAATAAAACTGACTGCCACGATATAATTGAAATTTGTTGTAATTGACATTAAGCACCATAAACCCAACCCAAACCGGTAGTCCGACAAATCGTTCCACAAACTTTTGATAGTTGTATCTTGTGTTACTAAAGATAAGAGACAGTGGAGATAAAAATGAGAAAAAAAATCAGGCGCAGATTTATTGTATATGTAAATAAAATACCGCGATTGTTGCCGAATTCTGTATCCTGTAACTGTGGAATGCAAATATGAAACCGCATACATGTATATTTTTTAAATCTTGAAGTAGAAGTTTGTGCCGAGTCCTATGTGGTGCATCGAACTTTTGGCAGCGGTTAGCGCTTATTTTATTTAACTGAACTATCTTGGTCATGACTCTAGACTGCAGGTTCCGTTGCAATACATGATGAAAATGATTGGTTCGGGACTACAAACTAGACAATTTTTTAAATATTTTACTATTCACATTCTTTTATCCTATTTGTTCTTCTTCAGTTCTTTCTATATACTGTATTTAGATGTTGTGTTCTTCCCTTGCTGATTGAAAGTTAACTGAACTGACCAACCTTCCCTGCTCTCTCGCCATCGTTCATACGAACTTTGCTCATCGTTGGGAGAACAATTTCAATCATGCTGAAGGCCCCTTGAGGGGAGGTGATTTCACTTTCATTTGTATATTACACTATGCATGGATAGCAGGCAATAGCCTATATAAATCCTCTCCCTACACAAGGCAACAGCAACAATCAACAATGCATGCAGTTAATATTTACAATTTTCTGAAAATTTCATGTTACAAATCAACCGTTCAACATTTTCATTTTAAACACATTTTATTCATAAATAAATGAAATGGATTGGATAGCAGGCAATAAATAGCCTATATAAATCCTCTCCCTACACAAGGCAACAGCAACAATCAACAATGCATGCAGTTAATATTTACAATACACAATATAGAATTTCATACTCAAAGGGAAATAACTCGAGTATATACAATAGCAGTCAGAAATCTCATATATTCAGTTAAATTAGATTTCTGTTTGACAAATAGAATAGGCTCGGTACTTGACGGATTTTAAAGTCCATTAATGTGAACATGATGCAGAACTGTTCATGTTGTATCCCTGTTTCGCGACCACGGGTTAAGTGTTGAAGTGAACGCAACCAAGTCCATTACACAAACGAAGTGCTGAAATAGTTTTGTGGTTTCGGATAGTAACTTAATAGCGTAGTCCCTTGTGGATATACATATTTTGTGAACCACGTTTCAATACACTAAAGAATTGAAGCTTAAAATGAACTGGTAACAAAATCAACTGTAGATATTCCTGTGTGAACACCACACTGTTCATTACTGTACCGTGCTTTCAAACTGTAGAAGTAAATATTTCACCAACGCTATTGACATCAAATGTAACATAACATATCGTGATTTTCCCATGATGAGCCGTGACAAGCAATAGTGTATTCTTTTCGACGTTTTCTGAAAAATATAGCAAAACGACAGCAGTAACTTGTACAACATAATGTGGAGGGTGGATGGGTTTTCGTTTCTATCAAATTAAGTATCAAATTAAAATTATACTTCGCTGAAATATTTCTTCGTCTACAACACTTCCAAGTCTTTGAGAAAAAGAGGGTTATGACGTCACATTCGTAGGATTGGCCCTTAATGGACACGTGATACCGATTTCCACAGATCAATGATTTTCTGAAAATCAGCCATTAATTTTAGAGTAAAGACCTCAAAAGCGAGATAACTCGCATTTGATATTATAAAATATTAACACCACTAATTTAATTTAATTTATCCCATAAATGGATAAATTGACTTAAATTAGATTTCTGTTTGACAAATAGAATAAGAGAATGAAAGAATACATGTTTTATTGGCGAATAGAGGCCACGGCTTATACAAAAGTGGACTGCCGTCCAAAAGGCGTAAGTGGCGAGTCCAGAAACATTATCATTAGCCATATTCATGATTAATCATGAATATCATTATTAAGATTGTCAACAAACATGATTGTTCATATCGTTATCAACATTATCATAAATCATGAATTGCATCATCATTATAAGCTTTATCATTAATCATGGTTATTAATCACGATTGTCATTGAACATTATCATAATTATAATTATCCTGACTGGCCCTGGGGACAAAAGCTCAGTACTTGACGGATTTTATAGTCCATAACGTGAACATGGTGCAGAACTGTTGGTATTGTGTCGCTTTTTCGCCAAATAGCCGCATATAAAATTGTACATTTTATATCCGGCCACTGCCACCTCATGGTGGAAGTGATACAACATCCAGCCGTGGCCTGTTCGCACTTATAATTATAACAATATACACACAAACATCAAATTATCGTCACAAGCAGGCAAAACGATAACACACATTTTAGAGAAAAATTCTATTTACATTTGTTTGCTAAATGCCCATTCGTTTCTCAATAACGTCCGCTTATACGAATTGCTAAAAATCAGAAGTTCATATTTACATTCACAATAGTACCCTTGCAACGTCAAGTGTTTATCATATGGCATGCTTAAATGAAATCAAACAGGTATGCCTGTATACGGAACAAAAATAGTTCGTTTCCTATGTCAGAAAGGTGAAAACCGTCCTCACAAAACATCATAGGCTGCGCGTTCCAGGCTAATTCATGGTACCTTATATGGTACCTCACCAGCCTGTATGCAAATCCAAGCAGGATAGTTGTTGATTCGTGCCGCTGCTCTAATCAAATCTCTACTGTTCTGACTATATCTCCAAGAAATCCTAGGTAGTATATTTGGGACCAGATCAATTTTGCTGATGGTAGAAGAGCCATCAGCTGACCTAGCGAGTCCTTAATCTGACATCTGAGTTCACGCAACTTTACGGCTCCAATGCTGCTACCCCCACAATGTATTACCAAGAAATCAGGTGGTTGATTAAAACGTAACAGATACTTAACTCTAGGAATTAATTCTCCCCAAGCCATTCCTCCTTTGCCTTGCCACCACAGGCTACAATCCCTCCGTCTCAGGCCAATATTAGAGCCTTCAAACGTGCCTCGGGCGTAAACGAGAGCACGTTTAATGATGGACGAACCTACAATCCACACCGATTTCCTAATCGGCCATTCCGTATCACCTATTAACCAAAATACAAATTGTTCGTTTTTACAATAAAACTTTGTGATAATATACATTTAAATAAAAAAACAGATTTAATATATCAACTTTCTCAACAAGTAAGTATGTATGACTTGAATTATTAATTCGAACCTTTATTGACTGTAAATCGCCTACTTTTACGACTGTCACATCTTTTAAACCAATAATTTGGTGAGCCTGACCAGGCTTTGTGTAAACTATCTCTCCAACTCGGAGAAAACCATGAAATGCGAAAGTAAATGCTGTTGCGAACAACAGAGCTTCATATGAGGAAAAACAAATTGATGACAGTTTATCGATTATTTTAGTCAAGAGCTCAAGTGTGATAGGAAGTCTAGAATCCTTTGAGTTTTTCGTTCGTTTCATACCTTCTAGCATTTTACTCACTATAAAATTCTGTGAAAAGTTTTGAGAAACAGAATTTGACTAACATTTTACAACGAAAACCAATAGCTGCCACATAACATCTAGCAGTACTGTGTGCTTTCCCCTTTAGTGATAAATAAGCTACAAATAGTACAATATGCGATGGAGGGGGTGCCCATATTAAATCCAAGTTATACTCTACGCGAAAAGCTTGAAAACTATCTAAACCAACTTTGTAAATGTCTTTTGTGTTTGACGCCATAGATGCATCGACTAGACGACCAATTTCACATCTAATATCAACTGCAGAAATTCCTGTGGTACTGGGGTCATCTCTGTATCTGCTTCCCTCGCTAGACTCCTGAATCGTTGCCACTGTTTGCGTGATGTTGCATCAACAATGCAATTGATTCGGCCTTCAATGTGTATAGCTTTGAATTGCATATTATATAACATTGTATACACAACTAAAGGCCGAATCAACTCCATTACCCGCCTTGATTTTGAGGACTTTTTATTCAAAATACATACTAATGCCTTATTGTCCGTATGAAACAATATCTGTTTATTGGACAGGTCCTGCTTGAACAGAAAAATGGATAAAACAATGGGAACCAGCTCCAAAAATGTAATGTCTGCCATAATGTCAGGTTTATGCCAATGATCAGGCCACTGATAATAAGTCCAGTGGCCTGCAAAAAATACCCCACAACCTAAATCCGGGTTTCCAGCGCTATCTGTAAATAAATTTATTTGAGAATTTAAAAGCCAGATATTCTTCCCGAAAGAACTTGTGCCGTTGAAATTTTCTAGAAACGAAAGCCAAATTTTAATATCCGTTTTCATATCTGAAGATACCCTAATATAATGAGAAGGCTTATTTATACCACACATTGCATCGCAAAACCTTCGATTAAACGCCCTTACTGATGGAATGGCTCTGGCACAAAAATTTAGAGAGCCGACTAGAGATTGTAAATCCCGGAGAGTTATTTTTGTTCTACCAAGTGCAGATTCCAATTTTTCTTTTACTTCCGACAATTTGCATTGTGGTATTCGAATTACCATTTCCAAAGTGTCTATTTCCAATCCGAGAAATGTCAAGATAGACGAAGGACCAATTGTTTTATCTTCTGCAAGGGGAACCCCCAAATCTTCACAGCTTATCCTAAAACGATCCATTAACTGCAAGCATTCCCCTGTCCCGGCTTTTCCGGCTAATAAAAAGTCGTCAAGGTAGTGTTCTACTGATCTTTTTCCCGATTTAAGCTTAATTGCCCATTCAAGAAATGTTGAAAATTTTTCAAACAGAGCGCATGACGTGGAACAGCCCATGGGTAAGCATTAGTCAAAATAAAATTGATTTTTAAAGTGGAAGTCAAATAATTCAAATTCGTCTGGATGTAGAATTAACAATCTACTAATAAAGTACAATGGGTGGATTTTAAGTTGGAGAATGTCCTCGTATCTCTCCATTCCTTAAAAACAATGGGCCTCGGCTCCATTATTTTTAAGGAATGGAGAGTTACTTGGACATTCTCCTATACATAAATGTTGATAAATGTAGCAACGTCAACAAAGTGTTAAAAGAAAAATATTATGTGGAAAGGATAATAATTCGAAAACAGGATCCTAAAAAGGTGCGAATTTTTTGCCTCTATAACACTATTTCATCAGAAGATGATATCGATACTGTGCAAAATTCTATAGACGTTTCGCGCGATGTTCGAACGTTTAACCATAATTAAGCTTGCCGCTTTATGAAGACCGTGCAGCCAAGACAGAAAAGAAATATTGCATTGAGAAATGTATATTTATGGAAAGTCTAAGTCCGTCCCCATTACTCTTTGTAATTAATTCCGATTTAAAATGTGTTATTTTGTAATCATAAGCCGTGAAATGTTGATTTCGGTGAAAAAAGTCGTTGTCCCGTGTAACATTTTACACTACAAATAAAAGTTAAAGCCTTGTTAACGTTTTAATTTCTTGTCCGATTTCTTATTTTTTTTGCCACGAAGTGCCCAGAGTGGCAATCTTTGATGACATAACTTATGATGTCATTATGACGTCATTTGCCGATTTGCCAAGGCAAATTCGAGAACAGTTACATTGTGTCCCATTCATCCAATCACAACTCAAGACTTCACAAACAAGACAAAAATACAGCTTTATCATGAAAATTGATGAGTAAATAATGTAACTATCAAAATGTTGTTTTTAAGGAGTTCAAAATTTGAAAAGGACAAATAGAAAAAAGGCAAAATCCGAAAAAAATATTTTATTTTCATTTTGGGTGAACAAAATGTCCCGAGTCCGATTTTTTAATAAAATAATGTAGGCATTGATCAATTTTGTATGTAACCTATGCGAAACGTAATGTTTGTCACAAAAAAGTAAAATAACAACAAACAATCCAAACGAATAAAAAGAACAAAAACAAACAAAAAACAAAAAACAAAAAACAAAACAAAAAACAAAAAACAAAGCAAAAAACAAACAAACAAACAAGCAAAAATGGAAAAAGACTCGTAAGATAATGTTACATTTTTGATGATAAATCTTCGGAAATGAACAACTTATGAAAAATGAAAAAAAATGTCTTCAGTACCAACAGGCAAAGTGTTTTTTAATCAATGAAAAGTGTTTTATTCATATAAAAACTAAGCGTAAGCTCTCTGACTTTTTAAAACTATTAAAATCCGGTTGAATTAAGAATGCTCGATAAGAAATGAAAAAGAAAAAAAAAATTCAAATAAAACTATGAAACCTCATTTTAAGTTCATTTATACGCGAAAATTATTTCTAAATTGTAACCTGTTGACAATGTCTTCAGTGCAGATAATAAAAACATGTCAACTATAAGAATGGAGATGTGGAAAAAGAAAAAAATTGAGGAAAACAAAGAAAAATGTATGAAATACATGTACTATGAAAAGAAAAGAGAGGAAGGCACGAATGCCAAAAACCGGAAATATCACTGCGGTTATTCCGAAACACCCGCGGCTGTGAAAAAAAGAGAAAACAGAGACAAGACAAAGCTGAAAAACGCTTGAAAGAAACCGAAAGAAAAAGAAAGTATAGAAACAACGTTAAAACAAACTCTCAAACAACCCCCATTAATAATCTTAAAAACAGTTTTTCCAATAGGATGCAGAAAAGCCGGGTCGTACAATCAGTGAAGCAGGCACTCCCAACAACCCCTAAGAAGAGAGTAGCTGTCATGGCCTCTTATCTAGACAATAAACATTCTCCCACAGTAAAATCTCTTGAAAAATTCAATTTTGTAGTGAGTCCAGAAGACAAAATTAATACACAACTTGGCAATGCCGTTATAAATGACATAAGAGAACTAGTTGATCAGACAAAAAACTCAAGATCAGATTGTGCAAGAACTACATTGAGCGTTATTGCAGCTAGCACAAGTGGTTTAAGCGTGCAGAAAGAACACAAGAAAGCTTTACTAGCAAAGAAACTAGGTCTCCCATTAAAACGGCTGTCAAATGGAAAACGGGTCCATACACAAATTTTTACTTCCGAAAAGTCATGTTGGACCTTTATTGAAAGGAAAACTAGGAACGACTTTATTTCAGATGAAATCAGAAAATTCGCATACATATAATTGTCCATGAGACAACGATCCGACAGAAACAGCAAAATACAATACATCATATTTTTCTGTGGAAAATTTATATTGTATTTTTTAAACCGATTGAATAAAAATCATTTTATTTCTTGAAGAAAAGGATAAATGTACAGGAGACAAAATCAACACCGGGACCTGACATTTTTAATTGTTCTTTGAGAATTATTTGGTTAGTCACGTAAAATAGTCAACATTTTTTTTAATTCGAAGGAAAATTATTTTCGAGATCCATTTACTACGCAGTTTAGTGTAAAAACACATCCATTATTTTATACAAACTACGCAATATACAAACACAAAACATAAAAAAAAAACGTTAAAAAACGTCGTTCATTTTGTTTACGTCTGTTACGTTTATAGGGACGAACATCGCGCGTAACGTCATAACAAATTTTGATATCAAAAATCGAAATCAAAATAAAATTTGCAGTTTTCCACAGCATGTATTTATAGCTTTATTTCATACATTAAAGTGAAAAACAGCGGTCAACAACTTTGTTTTGATACGACGTGTATGCTAATTATTTTAGCGGTTACAACAATCAAACATGGCTTATGGTACTGCTTTGACTACTATTTTACCTATTTTGTTCCTGTATTTAAATACTGTTACAGTGACAGCCGGAACCTTTGAACCGTAATGAGAGCGGGAGGTTTGGCGCCTTAAAATCTGATTCAACCCACCATTTCTTTAGAAATGCCTGTACCAAGTCAGGGTCATTACGGTTTTCACAGTTTTCCGGTTGTTGACTGATTTTGTCTGTTTATATAATTATGAGTTTTGACTTTCCCTTTGTAAGATTGTTCGGAGTTCGGTAATTTTGTTATTACCTTTATTCAATATAGTTATAAAAACAATCGAACCTTTGACATTTGCCTGCGGACATAATAAAATATGGCATTTAGCA
Source organism: Bathymodiolus septemdierum (assembly GCA_963383655.1). NCBI lineage: Eukaryota > Metazoa > Mollusca > Bivalvia > Mytilida > Modiolidae > Bathymodiolus > Bathymodiolus septemdierum. The sequence continues at coordinate 87,076,501 of OY726517.1, read as the reverse complement.
AATTATATTGCTGTAAAAAGATAATTAGCGTTTAATTTCAATCTTTAATACGATGTCCTTTGTACACCTTTTTAAGAAAAATATGAACATGAGAAAATTTAAACAACATGTTACATATTACAACTTATTGAAATTTAAAATTATTTTCAGGGCACACTGTTCTTAGTTAAATTATTTTCAGGGCACACTGTTCTTAGTTAAATTATTTTCAGGGCACACTGTTCTTAGTTAAATGGGCAGATTATGACAAGTCAAATTGTTCTTGAGAACCTACAAATCACATTCCATCCGCTATTAGATTACTATTATGGAGCAATATTTTCAATAATTGATGGAACCAACTGTAGTCCCAAAGCGGTTCTGGCCTGTAGGTCGGTAAACCTTGTTTTCATTTCATTTAGCGTACAGTAGAGAAAAGATACAGTTAATGACTTCCTAAAGTATTCTTCCGGACCCTCTGCTTCAACATTATCTCGCATTATTTGTCTCCCGCATATTCTAGGTTTTTTAATCTCCATGTCTAGCGGTTCATATATTTTAGCACTCCTCTCAAAACACTGGTGGTTGAATTGTTCAACATTTGGTCTGCAGTCTAGTGAGCTAGTGAGTTAGAATATTTTTTTCCCACAGAATTTAACATTAGGTTATATGACAAAAACTCTGAATCAGATTATTTTTTTTCCTCCACCAAAATCAGAATATTTTTTTCAGCAACATTGGGAATCAGATTATTTTTTTAGAAAAAAAAACATAACCCCCCCCCCCCTGGAAGTTAAATGGTCCGTCCCTTACGACAATATCAAAGTTGCAAATGGAATTCAACAAAGAAGTTACATCAGCTTCTTCTGGTCTGGTGTATGTGTGTTTTGGCAGATTTGTAAAGTGCTCAAGGGTTTGAGCAATAGCAGGGAAAAAATCTAATTTAAGTCTATTTTATTTCTAATTAATTTAAATTATTTTATATGTATTTATATTTTCATTTAGAGTTTAAAATATGCTGTATTCATATATTTTTTTGTAATACAGCAACATTTGCCTTTATTTTTTTTGTAAAAATAAATGATATTTAAAAAAGAATTTCCTTGAAAGAGCCTCAATTTACAGGTGTTGGTGGTTATACCTATATGAAATTGTGACACTAGACATGTTTATATAACGGTTTAGAGAATACCTGATTAATTGGTATTTTGACAATGCATTCATAAAAACTTCAAATAAACTTGAAAATTTGATTTAGCATAATTACTTATAATTACCTCTTTGAAGATTAATTCAATACAAAGAAATTAATTTGTATTTTCTTTTACTTTCATCACACAGATCGAAACCATTCGATTAAAAGCCATATCGTGACGTTAACTAACCTTGAAAAGCGTATGTTAATATATGTGCTTGACTTATTCGATGGGGGGGGGGGGGGCTGAAGCCCCCAAAGCCCCCCCCCCCCCCCCCCCTGAATCCGCCACTGATATAGATACTAATAACACACTGGATTATTAGTATCTATATAGGCTCGATACATGCAAATTGTTGTTAACATAAGATTGTATGAATATTGACATGAACAAGTTAAAATAAGGAAAAAGAGATGAAATAATAAAGAAATAAAGAAATTTTATTGAAAATAAATTTGTAAACAGAAAGTTAGAAAAAGGGGGGTGGTAAGTCCGTGCCACGAGTGCCTGTGGGTCTTCATTAACCAGAATAATCCAGTCGTTATATTACGCTCCCGCTGGTCGCTACATTAACCATCTAGTCATAGAGGGCGCAATATTATTCGAGTTAGGTCCTCATTAAATAAAATGTCATTTTGTCAGAGAGGGGACGATCACAGTAACACGTGACCCATTAATTACTGAATCATTATGTCGTTATCAAACAATTTTAAGCATGAAAGTTTACTTGCTTTAATGTATGTTTTCTTTAACATGTAGTACTTTAAGGTATAATGTCGTTGGATTTGGTGATTTTTTTGTCCAGATATTATTGACTTTGTGGGGTGGGGGAGTAAAATTTAAGACACATGTTTACATGTATTTTTATCTCTCTTTTACAATTCTTGATCTCACGACATTTTATCTTGCCTATCAGATAGAAAAGAAAGTCCATATTTTTCTTATATTTGTCAGCATCTCTTACATAATTATGGTGCATGTTGATTCTCACAGGAAATATTACAAACTACTAATATGAATCACAAATCCAAAATCGCACACTTGCCTCTATTTTTATCAGCAGGGAAAACCCAAGACAACAAGTATGCAGTCACTTGAAAAATGACTGTGTTAGACATACATGTAAGTGTTATTTATTAACATACATATATGTGAATATGTTTATAACGGTACATATTGGCTAAGATAAAAATGGGTGATGTTTGGTCGAGAAAATATTCTACTGATGTTGACGAAATTACATAGGAATCTGAAATCGAGCATATGTGTTGTAAATCCTACTAATTCGCTTTTTGTAGAAAAGGTAAGAATCTTTTTATCTTCGATTTACAATTTGCTGTTAAGCTTAGGTAATATTTAAATGGAGGAAAAACCCAGGGCCGGATTATCCTATAGGCTAGCATAGGCTGTAGCCTATGGCACCTCAAGATTGGGGACCGCCAAGCTTGAGGGGCCTTGCTAAAAGATTTTCAAATACAATGTCATTTTAAATGAGTATAATATTTAATATTTTGCATTGCTGAATAATTCATTTAACATTATAAAAAATTTCAACTTTAATAAAGCAGTCTGAGAACCAAATTTTAAACAATTAGTTACCCCTGTTTATGGTCATTGTATTTAGAGAATTTGCAGTAACTTTACTTCAAGCTATATAAATGTCGCTAAAATATATCACGAGTAAAAAAATATCCAAGACGGGTGCGGACGAGTTAGAGGGTGGCTCCGTATGAGGGAGGGGGGGGGGGGGGACATAATTCATTATCCTAGGAACACCAAAAGGTTATAATCCGGCCCTGGTAATACACACGGGAGAGGGAGGGCCCCCGAAGATTAGCTTCCGCATTTTTCACTTTCCGGAAATTATGATTATTTTATGAAAAATAAAATCTTCCGCTTTCTATTGAAAAATCAATAGTTTGAAATATATTATATCTGGTTTTTATATATGGAAGATTTTATTTCACAATAAAGATAATCGACAGACATCTTGAAATATTTCAATTTGTTGTACCCATCTTACGTGATTTATAGATATAAGAGGATCGAAATGGCATCAAAACCCAAAATGGTTCAAATTCAGGAATTACATTTCAATTTTTTTAATTTTTGCAAATTAAATGTTTAAACACTTCAATTAAACCTTGTTGAACATCACACATTTCCACACATCTGAACGTGTACTCTTACTTGATGATCTGTTCTATTAGAGCCCATGTCTAATAAGATCACATATACCCTTCCTGGTTTTTGGCATCATGCCAGTTTTCTAAAGTTTTGGAATGTTTGTATTATAGTAGAGAGATGGGTCAACAGCATAGCAGTCACGTGGCTAATGGCACGGATCAGACAATAAAGATCGTCCTGACTGACAACAACAACAGAAACACAAGTCAAATAATAGAAGATGGTAACCACTGCTGTATACCGACCATACATGGAACAGTGACATTATCTGTGTTTCCAGAGGAATCACAAGGAAACGGATTCGTGACTACATCGGTGGCTAGTTTCACAAATGATTCTAATCACAGTTTTATTGTTAAGAAAGACAATAGTGGACGGATCAATATTTACAGAGCCAAGTATGGAACTATCTGGGAAATAGAATCTGGTGTGCAGCAGACCAATAATAAGTAGGTTTTTTTAGGAGCGTTATAAACGATCGTGTGTAAATATACAAATGTATATACAAAATACAAGGTAATTGATTAAACGTAGATTATAGACGTGACTTTCTTCATAGAGAAATTTGTATTTGGATAAAATTAAGTAACGTTTTTATTCTAATCTCTTTACGAGATGCAAGATACATTATGTTTGTCTGTGATACGATTTGTGATAATATCGGAGCAGACATTTTTGTCAAATTAAATGTCAACCTGCATAATGACATGTATTAGATATACCAAACTTCAGAGTGCATAAGGGCCAGGGTGGCTCAATGAGTTAGGTAGTTGTAGGGCCAGGGTGGCTCAATGAGTTGGTAGTTGTAGGGCCAGAGTGGCTCAATGAGTTAGGTAGTTTGATTACCTAACAACTCATACAAGCATATCACCAATACGGCGTGGATTCGCGCCTTGCTTTGTAAGTTACAAAAATGGGTGCACCCGACTCGCAGTAGCAAGTGATAAAGTTTACCAGTTGCTTGCCCATGGTCGGTGGTTCTCTCCGGGTACTCCGGCTTCTTCTACCACTAAAACTGGTCGCAATGATATAGCTGAAATATTGCTGAAAGTGGCGTTAATCACAATAAATAAATCAATCAATCAAATCAGAGTGCATAGATGGCTAAATATTTCGTATAGTTAGTTTATGTAGTTATATCATAGCTCAATCATTATCTGGTTATTTTATATTTTAGAACTAGATTTCTTTTAATATTAGAATTTTATTATTCTAGCTTCACTTGCCACGCCCACCATTGAATTGCATGGATGTGTTATATTACCCTCCGCCGTTGGCGTCGGGCAATTTAACACATCCATGCAATTCAAGGTACCTCGGGAAAATATTATACAATTATTGCTTGCACTTAATGTGAACAATTATGATGGTCACCGCAAGTGCAGGCAATAATTGTTTTATTATACCGAAATTCTATTTACAATAATGTTGGATACAATAAACACTTATTTGTGTGTTTTTATCTTGTGTTTTCATAAGCTTCATATTTGTGTTTTTAACTTCCGGTCAAGATTGTAATTCCGGAATGCAAAAACAGATACATTTCCGGACAGGCATGGAACATAAGGGTAATAACATTTGTCGACCGGTGAACAACAATGATGTTTCCCTGGAGTACCAATTTTGTAAAAACATCACTTTTATTTTATATAATATGAGGCAGGTGCAACCTGAAACGCTCCCGAAGAACAGTAATTTTTCTTCCTGTTTACAAAATATCAAGCTTAAAAATAACACCACCTAAAACTCCAAACTCCGGACAGTTTTCGTATCCGCTACCGAACATTGTTTCATTTTTATTTCGACTAGAGTTCCGACTTAGGTCACGTGATTTTTCTTTTAATTTATTTCCGGTTTGGCAGCCATATTGCTGAAGATTTTGAAGTGCCATAGTAGTACATATTCATACTTCTACCATTAACGCTGCCGAACTTCGGGACCGTATAATATATAATGTAAGGTATAATAATCTTGTATATTGACCACAATCAAATGGAATATTTGTATAATATGGAACAACATGAATAAATATAAGACAGTAAGATATGTCCAACCTGACTTCGTAATAATTAAACAGTGAATGCGAACATGTCACAATGGTCAAACCTGCTTTAGTGACCACCTCTATTGAACAATAACTTGTGTGACCTTAATTTCCCGTCACAGTGCTTTTCATATTAATAAAACCTGTATTTAGTGACCACCTGTCTTATGTGACCATATTTTAATGTCCTCTATTCTATCATGTATTGTCTTTTTCTTTCTTTGATATACGATTTCTGACTAGATCTTTGGTGCCCTCTATTCCATCATGTCTTGTCTTTTTCTTTCTTTGATATACGACTTCTGATTAGATCTTTGGTGACCTCTATTCCATCATGTATTGTCTTTTTCTTTCTTCGATATACGACTTCTGATTAGATCTTTGGTGCCCTCTATTCCATCATGTCTTGTCCTTTTCCTTCTTTGATATACGACTTCTGATTAGATCTTTGGTGCCCTCTATTCCATCATGTCTTGTATTTTTCTTTCTTTGATATACGACTTCTGATTAGATCTTTGGTGCCCTCTATTCCATCATGTCTTGTCTTTTTCTTTCTTTGATATACGACTTCTGATTAGATTTTTGATGCCCTCTATTCCATCATGTCTTGTCCTTTCCCTTCTTTGATATACGACTTCTGATTAGATCTTTGGTGCCCTCTATTCCATCATGTCTTGTCTTTTTCTTTCTTTGATATACGGCTTCTGATTAGATCTTTGGTGCCCTCTATTCCATCATGTCTTGTCTTTTTCTTTCTTTGATATACGACTTCTGACTAGATCTTTGGTGCCCTCTATTCCATCATGTCTTGTCTTTTTCTTTCTTTGATATACGACTTCTGATTAGATCTTTGGTGCCCTCTATTCCATCATGTCTTGTTCTTTTCTTTCTTTGATATACGACTTCTGACTAGATCTTTGGTGCCCTCTATTCCATCATGTCTTGTCCTTTTCTTTCTTAGATATACGACTTCTGATTAGATCTTTGGTGACCTCTATTCCATTATGTATTGTCTTTTTCTTTCTTTGATATACGACTTCTGACTAGATCTTTGGTGCTCTCTATTCCATCATGTCTTGTCCTTTTTCTTTTTTTGATATACGATTTCTGACTAGATCTTTGGTGCCCTCTATTCCATTATGCATTGTCTTTTTCTTTCTTTGATATACGACTTCTGACTAGATCTTTGGTGCCCTCTATTCCATCATGTCTTGTCCTTTTTCTTTCTTAGATATACGACTTCTGATTAGATCTTTGGTGCCCTCTATTCCATCATGTCTTGTCCTTTTTCTTTCTTTGATATACGACTTCTGATTAGATCTTTGGTGCCCTCTATTCCATCATGTCTTGTTCTTTTTCTTTCTTTGATATACGACTTCTGATTAGATCTTTGGTGACCTCTATTCCATCATGTATTGTCTTTTTCTTTCTTTGATATACGACTTCTGACTAGATCTTTGGTGCCCTCTATTCCATCATGTCTTGTCCTTTTTCTTTCTTAGATATACGACTTCTGATTAGATCTTTGGTGACCTCTATTCCATCATGTCTTGTCCTTTTTCTTTCTTTGATATACGACTTCTGACTAGATCTTTGGTGCCCTCTATTCCATCATGTCTTGTCCTTTTTCTTTCTTTGATATACGACTTCTGACTAGATCTTTGGTGCCCTCTATTCCATCATGTCTTGTCCTTTTTCGTTCTTTGATATACGACTTCTGATTAGATCTTTGGTGACCTCTATTCCATTATGTATTGTCTTTTTCTTTCTTTGATATACGACTTCTGACTAGATCTTTGGTGCCCTCTATTCCATCATGTCTTGTCCTTTTTCTTTCTTTGATATACGACTTCTGACTAGACCTTTGGTGCCCTCTATTCCATCATGTCTTGTCCTTTTTCTTTCTTAGATATACGACTTCTGATTAGATCTTTGGTGCCCTCTATTCCATCATGTCTTGTCCTTTTTATTTCTTAGATATACGACTTCTGACTAGATCTTTGGTGCCCTCTATTCCATCATGTCTTGTCCATTTTCTTTCTTTGATATACGACTTCTGATTAGATCTTTGGTGCCCTCTATTCCATCATGTCTTGTCCTTTTTCTTTCTTTGATATACGACTTCTGACTAGATCTTTGGTGCCCTCTATTCCATTATGACTTGTCCTTTTTCATTCTTAGATATACGACTTCTGACTAGATCTTTGGTGACCTCTATTCCATCATGTATTGTCTTTTTCTTTCTTTGATATACGACTTCTGATTAGATCTTTGGTGCCCTCTATTCCATCATGTCTTGTCTTTTTCTTTCTTTGATATACGACTTCTGACTAGATCTTTGGTGCCCTCTATTCCATCATGTCTTGTCCATTTTCTTTCTTTGATATACGACTTCTGATTAGATCTTTGATGCCCTCTATTCCATTATGTATTGTCTTTTTCTTTCTTAGATATACGACTTCTGATTAGATCTTTGGTGCCCTCTATTCCATTATGTATTGTCTTTTCCTTTCTTTGATATACGACTTCTGACTAGATCTTTGGTGCCCTCTATTCCATCATGTCTTGTCCTTTTCCTTCTTTGATATACGACTTCTGACTAGATCTTTGGTGCCCTCTATTCCATCATGTCTTGTCCTTTTTCTTTCTTAGATATACGACTTCTGATTAGATCTTTGATGCCCTCTATTCCATCATGTCTTGTCCTTTTTCTTTCTTAGATATACGACTTCTGACTAGATCTTTGGTGCCCTCTATTCCATCATGTCTTGTCCTTTTCCTTCTTTGATATACGACTTCTGACTAGATCTTTGGTGCCCTCTATTCCATCATATCTTGTCCTTTTTCTTTCTTTGATATACGACTTCTGACTAGATCTTTGGTGCCCTCTATTCCATCATGTCTTGTCCTTTTTCTTTCTTTGATATACGACTTCTGACTAGATCTTTGGTGCCCTCTATTCCATCATGTCTTGTCCTTTTCCTTCTTAGATATACGACTTCTGACTAGATCTTTGGTGCCCTCTATTCCATCATGTCTTGTCCTTTTCCTTCTTTGATATACGACTTCTGACTAGATCTTTGGTGTCCTCTATTCCATCATGTCTTGTCCTTTTCCTTCTTAGATATACGACTTCTGACTAGATCTTTGGTGCCCTCTATTCCATCATGTCTTGTCCTTTTCCTTCTTTGATATACGACTTCTGACTAGATCTTTGGTGCCCTCTATTCAATTATGTATTGTCTTTTTCTTTCTTAGATATACGACTTCTGATTAGATCTTTGGTGCCCTCTATTCCATCATGTCTTGTCCTTTTTCTTTCTTAGATATACGACTTCTGCTTAGATCTTTGGAGCCCTCTATTCCATCATGTCTTGTCCTTTTTCTTTCTTTGATATACGACTTCTGATTAGATCTTTGGTGCCCTCTATTCCATCATGTCTTGTCCTTTTTCTTTCTTAGATATACGACTTCTGATTAGATCTTTGGTGCCCTCTATTCCATCATGTCTTGTCCTTTTTCTTTCTTAGATATACGACTTCTGATTAGATCTTTGGTGCCCTCTATTCCATCATGTCTTGTCCTTTTTCTTTCTTTGATATACGACTTCTGACTAGATCTTTGGTGACCTCTATTCCATTATGTATTGTCTTTTTCTTTCTTTGATATACGACTTCTGACTAGATCTTTGGTGCCCTCTATTCCATCATGTCTTGTCCTTTTTCTTTCTTTGATATACGACTTCTGATTAGATCTTTGGTGCCCTCTATTCCATCATGTCTTGTCCTTTTTCTTTCTTTGATATACGACTTCTGACTAGACCTTTGGTGCCCTCTATTCCATCATGTCTTGTCCTTTTTCTTTCTTAGATATACGACTTCTGATTAGATCTTTGGTGCCCTCTATTCCATCATGTCTTGTCCTTTTTATTTCTTAGATATACGACTTCTGACTAGATCTTTGGTGCCCTCTATTCCATCATGTCTTGTCCATTTTCTTTCTTAGATATACGACTTCTGATTAGATCTTTGGTGCCCTCTATTCCATCATGTCTTGTCCTTTTTCTTTCTTTGATATACGACTTCTGACTAGATCTTTGGTGCCCTCTATTCCATTATGTCTTGTCCTTTTTCATTCTTAGATATACGACTTCTGACTAGATCTTTGGTGACCTCTATTCCATCATGTATTGTCTTTTTCTTTCTTTGATATACGACTTCTGATTAGATCTTTGGTGCCCTCTATTCCATCATGTCTTGTCTTTTTCTTTCTTTGATATACGACTTCTGACTAGATCTTTGGTGCCCTCTATTCCATCATGTCTTGTCCATTTTCTTTCTTTGATATACGACTTCTGATTAGATCTTTGATGCCCTCTATTCCATTATGTATTGTCTTTTTCTTTCTTAGATATACGACTTCTGATTAGATCTTTGGTGCCCTCTATTCCATTATGTATTGTCTTTTCCTTTCTTTGATATACGACTTCTGACTAGATCTTTGGTGCCCTCTATTCCATCATGTCTTGTCCTTTTCCTTCTTTGATATACGACTTCTGACTAGATCTTTGGTGCCCTCTATTCCATCATGTCTTGTCCTTTTTCTTTCTTAGATATACGACTTCTGATTAGATCTTTGATGCCCTCTATTCCATCATGTCTTGTCCTTTTTCTTTCTTAGATATACGACTTCTGACTAGATCTTTGGTGCCCTCTATTCCATCATGTCTTGTCCTTTTCCTTCTTTGATATACGACTTCTGACTAGATCTTTGGTGCCCTCTATTCCATCATATCTTGTCCTTTTTCTTTCTTTGATATACGACTTCTGACTAGATCTTTGGTGCCCTCTATTCCATCATGTCTTGTCCTTTTTCTTTCTTTGATATACGACTTCTGACTAGATCTTTGGTGCCCTCTATTCCATCATGTCTTGTCCTTTTCCTTCTTAGATATACGACTTCTGACTAGATCTTTGGTGCCCTCTATTCCATCATGTCTTGTCCTTTTCCTTCTTTGATATACGACTTCTGACTAGATCTTTGGTGTCCTCTATTCCATCATGTCTTGTCCTTTTCCTTCTTAGATATACGACTTCTGACTAGATCTTTGGTGCCCTCTATTCCATCATGTCTTGTCCTTTTCCTTCTTTGATATACGACTTCTGACTAGATCTTTGGTGTCCTCTATTCCATCATGTCTTGTCCTTTTCCTTCTTAGATATACGACTTCTGACTAGATCTTTGGTGCCCTCTATTCCATCATGTCTTGTCCTTTTCCTTCTTTGATATACGACTTCTGACTAGATCTTTGGTGCCCTCTATTCAATTATGTATTGTCTTTTTCTTTCTTAGATATACGACTTCTGATTAGATCTTTGGTGCCCTCTATTCCATCATGTCTTGTCCTTTTTCTTTCTTAGATATACGACTTCTGCTTAGATCTTTGGAGCCCTCTATTCCATCATGTCTTGTCCTTTTCCTTCTTAGATATACGACTTCTGACTAGATCTTTGGTGCCCTCTATTCCATCATGTCTTGTCCTTTTCCTTCTTTGATATACGACTTCTGACTAGATCTTTGGTGTCCTCTATTCCATCATGTCTTGTCCTTTTCCTTCTTTGATATACGACTTCTGACTAGATCTTTGGTGCCCTCTATTCAATTATGTATTGTCTTTTTCTTTCTTTGATATACGACTTCTGATTAGATCTTTGGTGCCCTCTATTCCATCATGTCTTGTCCTTTTTCTTTCTTAGATATACGACTTCTGCTTAGATCTTTGGATCCCTCTATTCCATCATGTCTTGTCCTTTTTCTTTCTTTGATATACGACTTCTGATTAGATCTTTGGTGCCCTCTATTCCATCATGTCTTGTCCTTTTTCTTTCTTAGATATACGACTTCTGATTAGATCTTTGGTGCCCTCTATTCCATTATGTATTGTCTTTTTCTTTCTTTGATATACGACTTCTGACTAGATCTTTGGTGCCCTCTATTCCATCATGTCTTGTCCTTTTTCTTTCTTTGATATACGACTTCTGATTAGATCTTTGGTGCCCTCTATTCCATCATGTATTGTCTTTTTCTTTCTTTGATATACGACTTCTGACTAGATCTTTGGTGCCCTCTATTCCATCATGTATTGTCCTTTTTCTTTCTTTGATATACGACTTCTGACTAGATCTTTGGTGCCCTCTATTCCATCATGTCTTGTCCTTTTTCTTTCTTAGATACACGACTTCTGATTAGATCTTTGGTGCCCTCTATTCCATCATGTCTTGTCCTTTTTCTTTCTTAGATATACGACTTCTGATTAGATCTTTGGTGCCCTCTATTCCATCATGTCTTGTCATTTTTCTTTCTTTGATATACGACTTCTGATTAGATCTTTGGTGCCCTCTATTCCATCATGTATTGTCTTTTTCTTTCTTTGATATACGACCTCTGACTAGATCTTTGGTGCCCTCTATTCCATCATGTCTTGTCCTTTTTCTTTCTTTGATATACGACTTCTGACTAGACCTTTGGTGCCCTCTATTCCATCATGTCTTGTCCTTTTTCTTTCTTAGATATACGACTTCTGATTAGATCTTTGGTGCCCTCTATTCCATCATGTCTTGTCCTTTTTCTTTCTTAGATATACGACTTCTGACTAGATCTTTGGTGCCCTCTATTCCATCATGTCTTGTCCATTTTCTTTCTTAGATATACGACTTCTGATTAGATCTTTGGTGCCCTCTATTCCATCATGTCTTGTCCTTTTTCTTTCTTTGATATACGACTTCTGACTAGATCTTTGGTGCCCTCTATTCCATTATGTCTTGTCCTTTTTCATTCTTAGATATACGACTTCTGACTAGATCTTTGGTGACCTCTATTCCATCATGTATTGTCTTTTTCTTTCTTTGATATACGACTTCTGATTAGATCTTTGGTGCCCTCTATTCCATCATGTCTTGTCTTTTTCTTTCTTTGATATACGACTTCTGACTAGATCTTTGGTGCCCTCTATTCCATCATGTCTTGTCCATTTTCTTTCTTTGATATACGACTTCTGATTAGATCTTTGATGCCCTCTATTCCATTATGTATTGTCTTTTTCTTTCTTAGATATACGACTTCTGACTAGATCTTTGGTGCCCTCTATTCCATTATGTATTGTCTTTTTCTTTCTTTGATATACGACTTCTGACTAGATCTTTGGTACCCTCTATTCCATCATGTCTTGTCCTTTTCCTTCTTTGATATACGACTTCTGACTAGATCTTTGGTGCCCTCTATTCCATCATGTCTTGTCCTTTTTCTTTCTTAGATATACGACTTCTGATTAGATCTTTGGTGCCCTCTATTCCATCATGTCTTGTCCTTTTTCTTTCGTAGATATACGAATTCTGACTAGATCTTTGGTGCCCTCTATTCCATCATGTCTTGTCCTTTTCCTTCTTTGATATACGACTTCTGACTAGATCTTTGGTGCCCTCTTTTCCATCATAGCTTGTCCTTTTTCTTTCTTTGATATACGACTTCTAACTAGATCTTTGGTGCCCTCTATTCCATCATGTCTTGTCCGTTTTCTTTCTTTGATATACGACTTCTGACTAGATCTTTGGTGCCCTCTATTCCATCATGTCTTGTCCTTTTCCTTCTTAGATATACGACTTCTGACTAGATCTTTGGTGCCCTCTATTCCATCATGTCTTGTCCTTTTCCTTCTTTGATATACGACTTCTGACTAGATCTTTGGTGCCCTCTATTCCATCATGTCTTGTCCTTTTCCTTCTTAGATATACGACTTCTGACTAGATCTTTGGTGCCCTCTATTCCATCATGTCTTGTCCTTTTCCTTCTTTGATATACGACTTCTGACTAGATCTTTGGTGCCCTCTATTCAATTATGTATTGTCTTTTTCTTTCTTTGATATACGACTTCTGATTAGATCTTTGGTGCCCTCTATTCCATCATTTCTTGTCCTTTTTCTTTCTTAGATATACGACTTCTGCTTAGATCTTTGGTGCCCTCTATTCCATCATGTCTTGTCCTTTTTCTTTCTTTGATATACGACTTCTGATTAGATCTTTGGTGCCCTCTATTCCATCATGTCTTGTCCTTTTTCTTTCTTAGATATACGACTTCTGATTAGATCTTTGGTGCCCTCTATTCCATCATGTCTTGTCCTTTTTCTTTCTTAGATATACGACTTCTGATTAGATCTTTGGTGCCCTCTATTCCATCATGTCTTGTCCTTTTTCTTTCTTTGATATACGACTTCTGACTAGATCTTTGGTGACCTCTATTCCATTATGTATTGTCTTTTTCTTTCTTTGATATACGACTTCTGACTAGATCTTTGGTGCCCTCTATTCCATCATGTCTTGTCCTTTTTCTTTCTTTGATATACGACTTCTGATTAGATCTTTGGTGCCCTCTATTCCATCATGTATTGTCTTTTTCTTTCTTTGATATACGACTTCTGACTAGATCTTTGGTGCCCTCTATTCCATCATGTCTTGTCCTTTTTCTTTCTTTGATATACGACTTCTGACTAGATCTTTGGTGCCCTCTATTCCAGCATGTCTTGTCCTTTTTCTTTCTTAGATACACGACTTCTGATTAGATATTTGGTGCCCTCTATTCCATCATGTCTTGTCCTTTTTCTTTCTTAGATATACGACTTCTGATTAGATCTTTGGTGCCCTCTATTCCATCATGTCTTGTCCTTTTTCTTTCTTTGATATACGACTTCTGATTAGATCTTTGGTGCCCTCTATTCCATCATGTATTGTCTTTTTCTTTCTTTGATATACAACTTCTGATTAGATCTTTGGTGCCCTCTATTCCATCATGTATTGTCTTTTTCTTTCTTTGATATACGACTTCTGACTAGATCTTTGGTGCCCTCTATTCCATCATGTCTTGTCCTTTTTCTTTCTTAGATATACGACTTCTGACTAGATCTTTGGTGCCCTCTATTCCATCATGTCTTGTCCTTTTTCTTTCTTTGATATACGACTTCTGATTAGATCTTTGGTGCCCTCTATTCCATCATGTATTGTCTTTTCTTTCTTTGATATACGACTTCTGACTAGATCTTTGGTGCCCTCTATTCCATCATGTCTTGTCCTTTTTCTTTCTTTGATATACGACTTCTGACTAGATCTTTGGTGCCCTCTATTCCATCATGTCTTGTCCTTTTCCTTCTTAGATATACGACTTCTGACTAGCTCTTTGGTGCCCTCTATTCCATCATGTCTTGTCCTTTTCCTTCTTTGATATACGACTTCTGACTAGATCTTTGGTGCCCTCTATTCCATCATGTCTTGTCTTTTTCCTTCTTTGATATACGACTTCTGACTAGATCTTTGGTGCCCTCTATTCCATCATGTCTTGTCCTTTTTCTTTCTTTGATATACGACTTCTGATTAGATCTTTGGTGCCCTCTATTCCATCATCTCTTGTCCTTTTTCTTTCTTAGATATACGACTTCTGATTAGATCTTTGGTGCCCTATATTCCATCATGTCTTGTCCTTTTTCTTTCTTTGATATACGACTTCTGATTAGATCTTTGGTGCCCTCTATTCCATCATGTCTTGTCCTTTTTCTTTCTTAGATATACGACTTCTGATTAGATCTTTGGTGCCCTCTATTCCATCATGTCTTGTCCTTTTTCTTTCTTTGATATACGACTTCTGACTAGATCTTTGGGGACCTCTATTCCATTATGTATTGTCTTTTTCTTTCTTTGATATACGATTTCTGACTAGATCTTTGGTGCCCTCTATTCCATCATGTATTGTCTTTTTCTTTCTTTGATATACGACTTCTGACTAGATCTTTGGTGCCCTCTATTCCATCATGTCTTGTCCTTTTTCTTTCTTTGATATACGACTTCTGACTAGATCTTTGGTGCCCTCTATTCCATCATGTCTTGTCCTTTTTCTTTCTTAGATATACGACTTCTGATTAGATCTTTGGTGCCCTCTATTCCATCATGTCTTGTCCTTTTTCTTTCTTAGATATACGACTTCTGATTAGATCTTTGGTGCCCTCTATTCCATCATGTCTTGTCCTTTTTCTTTCTTTGATATACGACTTCTGATTAGATCTTTGGTGCCCTCTATTCCATCATGTATTGTCGTTTTCTTTCTTTGATATACAACTTCTGATTAGATCTTTGGTGCCCTCTATTCCATCATGTCTTGTCCTTTTTCTTTCTTTGATATACGACTTCTGATTAGATCTTTGGTGCCCTCTATTCCATCATGTATTGTCTTTTTCTTTCTTTGATATACGACTTCTGACTAGATCTTTGGTGCCCTCTATTCCATCATGTCTTGTCCTTTTTCTTTCTTTGATATACGACTTCTGATTAGATCTTTGGTGCCCTCTATTCCATCATGTATTGTCTTTTTCTTTCTTTGATATACGACTTCTGACTAGATCTTTGGTGCCCTCTATTCCATCATGTCTTGTCCTTTTTCTTTCTTTGATATACGACTTCTGATTAGATCTTTGGTGCCCTCTATTCCATCATGTATTGTCTTTTTCTTTCTTTGATATACGACTTCTGATTAGATCTTTGGTGCCCTCTATTCCATCATGTATTGTCTTTTTCTTTCTTTGATATACGACTTCTGACTAGATCTTTGGTGCCCTCTATTCCATCATGTCTTGTCCTTTTTCTTTCTTTGATATACGACTTCTGACTAGATCTTTGGTGCCCTCTATTCCATTATGTATTGTCTTTTTCTTTCTTTGATATACGACTTCTGACTAGATCTTTGGTGCCCTCTATTCCATCATATCTTGTCCTTTTTCTTTCTTTGATATACGACTTCTGACTAGATCTTTGGTGCCCTCTATTCCATCATGTCTTGTCCTTTTTCTTTCTTTGATATACGACTTCTGACTAGATCTTTGGTGCCCTCTATTCCATCATGTCTTGTCCTTTTCCTTCTTAGATATACGACTTCTGACTAGATCTTTGGTGCCCTCTATTCCATCATGTCTTGTCCTTTTCCTTCTTTGATATACGACTTCTGACTAGATCTTTGGTGCCCTCTATTCCATCATGTCTTGTCCTTTTCCTTTTTAGATATACGACTTCTGACTAGATCTTTGGTGCCCTCTATTCCATCATGTCTTGTCCTTTTCCTTCTTTGATATACGACTTCTGACTAGATCTTTGGTGCCCTCTATTCAATTATGTATTGTCTTTTTCTTTCTTTGATATACGACTTCTGATTAGATCTTTGGTGCCCTCTATTCCATCATGTCTTGTCCTTTTTCTTTCTTTGATATACGACTTCTGACTAGATCTTTGGTGCCCTCTATTCCATCATGTCTTGTCCTTTTTCTTTCTTTGATATACGACTTCTGACTAGATCTTTGGTGCCCTCTATTCCATCATATCTTGTCCTTTTTCTTTCTTTGATATACGACTTCTGACTAGATCTTTGGTGCCCTCTATTCCATCATGTCTTGTCCTTTTTCTTTCTTTGATATACGACTTCTGACTAGATCTTTGGTGCCCTCTATTCCATCATGTCTTGTCCTTTTCCTTCTTAGATATACGACTTCTGACTAGATCTTTGGTGCCCTCTATTCCATCATGTCTTGTCCTTTTCCTTCTTTGATATACGACTTCTGACTAGATCTTTGGTGTCCTCTATTCCATCATGTCTTGTCCTTTTCCTTCTTAGATATACGACTTCTGACTAGATCTTTGGTGCCCTCTATTCCATCATGTCTTGTCCTTTTCCTTCTTTGATATACGACTTCTGACTAGATCTTTGGTGCCCTCTATTCAATTATGTATTGTCTTTTTCTTTCTTAGATATACGACTTCTGATTAGATCTTTGGTGCCCTCTATTCCATCATGTCTTGTCCTTTTTCTTTCTTAGATATACGACTTCTGCTTAGATCTTTGGAGCCCTCTATTCCATCATGTCTTGTCCTTTTTCTTTCTTTGATATACGACTTCTGATTAGATCTTTGGTGCCCTCTATTCCATCATGTCTTGTCCTTTTTCTTTCTTAGATATACGACTTCTGATTAGATCTTTGGTGCCCTCTATTCCATCATGTCTTGTCCTTTTTCTTTCTTAGATATACGACTTCTGATTAGATCTTTGGTGCCCTCTATTCCATCATGTCTTGTCCTTTTTCTTTCTTTGATATACGACTTCTGACTAGATCTTTGGTGACCTCTATTCCATTATGTATTGTCTTTTTCTTTCTTTGATATACGACTTCTGACTAGATCTTTGGTGCCCTCTATTCCATCATGTCTTGTCCTTTTTCTTTCTTTGATATACGACTTCTGATTAGATCTTTGGTGCCCTCTATTCCATCATGTCTTGTCCTTTTTCTTTCTTTGATATACGACTTCTGACTAGACCTTTGGTGCCCTCTATTCCATCATGTCTTGTCCTTTTTCTTTCTTAGATATACGACTTCTGATTAGATCTTTGGTGCCCTCTATTCCATCATGTCTTGTCCTTTTTATTTCTTAGATATACGACTTCTGACTAGATCTTTGGTGCCCTCTATTCCATCATGTCTTGTCCATTTTCTTTCTTAGATATACGACTTCTGATTAGATCTTTGGTGCCCTCTATTCCATCATGTCTTGTCCTTTTTCTTTCTTTGATATACGACTTCTGACTAGATCTTTGGTGCCCTCTATTCCATTATGTCTTGTCCTTTTTCATTCTTAGATATACGACTTCTGACTAGATCTTTGGTGACCTCTATTCCATCATGTATTGTCTTTTTCTTTCTTTGATATACGACTTCTGATTAGATCTTTGGTGCCCTCTATTCCATCATGTCTTGTCTTTTTCTTTCTTTGATATACGACTTCTGACTAGATCTTTGGTGCCCTCTATTCCATCATGTCTTGTCCATTTTCTTTCTTTGATATACGACTTCTGATTAGATCTTTGATGCCCTCTATTCCATTATGTATTGTCTTTTTCTTTCTTAGATATACGACTTCTGATTAGATCTTTGGTGCCCTCTATTCCATTATGTATTGTCTTTTCCTTTCTTTGATATACGACTTCTGACTAGATCTTTGGTGCCCTCTATTCCATCATGTCTTGTCCTTTTCCTTCTTTGATATACGACTTCTGACTAGATCTTTGGTGCCCTCTATTCCATCATGTCTTGTCCTTTTTCTTTCTTAGATATACGACTTCTGATTAGATCTTTGATGCCCTCTATTCCATCATGTCTTGTCCTTTTTCTTTCTTAGATATACGACTTCTGACTAGATCTTTGGTGCCCTCTATTCCATCATGTCTTGTCCTTTTCCTTCTTTGATATACGACTTCTGACTAGATCTTTGGTGCCCTCTATTCCATCATATCTTGTCCTTTTTCTTTCTTTGATATACGACTTCTGACTAGATCTTTGGTGCCCTCTATTCCATCATGTCTTGTCCTTTTTCTTTCTTTGATATACGACTTCTGACTAGATCTTTGGTGCCCTCTATTCCATCATGTCTTGTCCTTTTCCTTCTTAGATATACGACTTCTGACTAGATCTTTGGTGCCCTCTATTCCATCATGTCTTGTCCTTTTCCTTCTTTGATATACGACTTCTGACTAGATCTTTGGTGTCCTCTATTCCATCATGTCTTGTCCTTTTCCTTCTTAGATATACGACTTCTGACTAGATCTTTGGTGCCCTCTATTCCATCATGTCTTGTCCTTTTCCTTCTTTGATATACGACTTCTGATTAGATCTTTGGTGTCCTCTATTCCATCATGTCTTGTCCTTTTCCTTCTTAGATATACGACTTCTGACTAGATCTTTGGTGCCCTCTATTCCATCATGTCTTGTCCTTTTCCTTCTTTGATATACGACTTCTGACTAGATCTTTGGTGCCCTCTATTCAATTATGTATTGTCTTTTTCTTTCTTAGATATACGACTTCTGATTAGATCTTTGGTGCCCTCTATTCCATCATGTCTTGTCCTTTTTCTTTCTTCGATATACGACTTCTGCTTAGATCTTTGGAGCCCTCTATTCCATCATGTCTTGTCCTTTTCCTTCTTAGATATACGACTTCTGACTAGATCTTTGGTGCCCTCTATTCCATCATGTCTTGTCCTTTTCCTTCTTTGATATACGACTTCTGACTAGATCTTTGGTGTCCTCTATTCCATCATGTCTTGTCCTTTTCCTTCTTTGATATACGACTTCTGACTAGATCTTTGGTGCCCTCTATTCAATTATGTATTGTCTTTTTCTTTCTTTGATATACGACTTCTGATTAGATCTTTGGTGCCCTCTATTCCATCATGTCTTGTCCTTTTTCTTTCTTAGATATACGACTTCTGCTTAGATCTTTGGATCCCTCTATTCCATCATGTCTTGTCCTTTTTCTTTCTTTGATATACGACTTCTGATTAGATCTTTGGTGCCCTCTATTCCATCATGTCTTGTCCTTTTTCTTTCTTAGATATACGACTTCTGATTAGATCTTTGGTGCCCTCTATTCCATTATATATTGTCTTTTTCTTTCTTTGATATACGACTTCTGACTAGATCTTTGGTGCCCTCTATTCCATCATGTCTTGTCCTTTTTCTTTCTTTGATATACGACTTCTGATTAGATCTTTGGTGCCCTCTATTCCATCATGTATTGTCTTTTTCTTTCTTTGATATACGACTTCTGACTAGATCTTTGGTGCCCTCTATTCCATCATGTATTGTCCTTTTTCTTTCTTTGATATACGACTTCTGACTAGATCTTTGGTGCCCTCTATTCCATCATGTCTTGTCCTTTTTCTTTCTTAGATACACGACTTCTGATTAGATCTTTGGTGCCCTCTATTCCATCATGTCTTGTCCTTTTTCTTTCTTAGATATACGACTTCTGATTAGATCTTTGGTGCCCTCTATTCCATCATGTCTTGTCCTTTTTCTTTCTTTGATATACGACTTCTGATTAGATCTTTGGTGCCCTCTATTCCATCATGTATTGTCTTTTTCTTTCTTTGATATACGACCTCTGACTAGATCTTTGGTGCCCTCTATTCCATCATGTCTTGTCCTTTTTCTTTCTTTGATATACGACTTCTGACTAGACCTTTGGTGCCCTCTATTCCATCATGTCTTGTCCTTTTTCTTTCTTAGATATACGACTTCTGATTAGATCTTTGGTGCCCTCTATTCCATCATGTCTTGTCCTTTTTCTTTCTTAGATATACGACTTCTGACTAGATCTTTGGTGCCCTCTATTCCATCATGTCTTGTCCATTTTCTTTCTTAGATATACGACTTCTGATTAGATCTTTGGTGCCCTCTATTCCATCATGTCTTGTCCTTTTTCTTTCTTTGATATACGACTTCTGACTAGATCTTTGGTGCCCTCTATTCCATTATGTCTTGTCCTTTTTCATTCTTAGATATATGACTTCTGACTAGATCTTTGGTGACCTCTATTCCATCATGTATTGTCTTTTTCTTTCTTTGATATACGACTTCTGATTAGATCTTTGGTGCCCTCTATTCCATCATGTCTTGTCTTTTTCTTTCTTTGATATACGACTTCTGACTAGATCTTTGGTGCCCTCTATTCCATCATGTCTTGTCCATTTTCTTTCTTTGATATACGACTTCTGATTAGATCTTTGATGCCCTCTATTCCATTATGTATTGTCTTTTTCTTTCTTAGATATACGACTTCTGACTAGATCTTTGGTGCCCTCTATTCCATTATGTATTGTCTTTTTCTTTCTTTGATATACGACTTCTGACTAGATCTTTGGTACCCTCTATTCCATCATGTCTTGTCCTTTTCCTTCTTTGATATACGACTTCTGACTAGATCTTTGGTGCCCTCTATTCCATCATGTCTTGTCCTTTTTCTTTCTTAGATATACGACTTCTGATTAGATCTTTGGTGCCCTCTATTCCATCATGTCTTGTCCTTTTTCTTTCGTAGATATACGAATTCTGACTAGATCTTTGGTGCCCTCTATTCCATCATGTCTTGTCCTTTTCCTTCTTTGATATACGACTTCTGACTAGATCTTTGGTGCCCTCTTTTCCATCATAGCTTGTCCTTTTTCTTTCTTTGATATACGACTTCTAACTAGATCTTTGGTGCCCTCTATTCCATCATGTCTTGTCCGTTTTCTTTCTTTGATATACGACTTCTGACTAGATCTTTGGTGCCCTCTATTCCATCATGTCTTGTCCTTTTCCTTCTTAGATATACGACTTCTGACTAGATCTTTGGTGCCCTCTATTCCATCATGTCTTGTCCTTTTCCTTCTTTGATATACGACTTCTGACTAGATCTTTGGTGCCCTCTATTCCATCATGTCTTGTCCTTTTCCTTCTTAGATATACGACTTCTGACTAGATCTTTGGTGCCCTCTATTCCATCATGTCTTGTCCTTTTCCTTCTTTGATATACGACTTCTGACTAGATCTTTGGTGCCCTCTATTCAATTATGTATTGTCTTTTTCTTTCTTTGATATACGACTTCTGATTAGATCTTTGGTGCCCTCTATTCCATCATTTCTTGTCCTTTTTCTTTCTTAGATATACGACTTCTGCTTAGATCTTTGGTGCCCTCTATTCCATCATGTCTTGTCCTTTTTCTTTCTTTGATATACGACTTCTGATTAGATCTTTGGTGCCCTCTATTCCATCATGTCTTGTCCTTTTTCTTTCTTAGATATACGACTTCTGATTAGATCTTTGGTGCCCTCTATTCCATCATGTCTTGTCCTTTTTCTTTCTTAGATATACGACTTCTGATTAGATCTTTGGTGCCCTCTATTCCATCATGTCTTGTCCTTTTTCTTTCTTTGATATACGACTTCTGACTAGATCTTTGGTGACCTCTATTCCATTATGTATTGTCTTTTTCTTTCTTTGATATACGACTTCTGACTAGATCTTTGGTGCCCTCTATTCCATCATGTCTTGTCCTTTTTCTTTCTTTGATATACGACTTCTGATTAGATCTTTGGTGCCCTCTATTCCATCATGTATTGTCTTTTTCTTTCTTTGATATACGACTTCTGACTAGATCTTTGGTGCCCTCTATTCCATCATGTCTTGTCCTTTTTCTTTCTTTGATATACGACTTCTGACTAGATCTTTGGTGCCCTCTATTCCAGCATGTCTTGTCCTTTTTCTTTCTTAGATACACGACTTCTGATTAGATATTTGGTGCCCTCTATTCCATCATGTCTTGTCCTTTTTCTTTCTTAGATATACGACTTCTGATTAGATCTTTGGTGCCCTCTATTCCATCATGTCTTGTCCTTTTTCTTTCTTTGATATACGACTTCTGATTAGATCTTTGGTGCCCTCTATTCCATCATGTATTGTCTTTTTCTTTCTTTGATATACAACTTCTGATTAGATCTTTGGTGCCCTCTATTCCATCATGTATTGTCTTTTTCTTTCTTTGATATACGACTTCTGACTAGATCTTTGGTGCCCTCTATTCCATCATGTCTTGTCCTTTTTCTTTCTTAGATATACGACTTCTGACTAGATCTTTGGTGCCCTCTATTCCATCATGTCTTGTCCTTTTTCTTTCTTTGATATACGACTTCTGATTAGATCTTTGGTGCCCTCTATTCCATCATGTATTGTCTTTTCTTTCTTTGATATACGACTTCTGACTAGATCTTTGGTGCCCTCTATTCCATCATGTCTTGTCCTTTTTCTTTCTTTGATATACGACTTCTGACTAGATCTTTGGTGCCCTCTATTCCATCATGTCTTGTCCTTTTCCTTCTTAGATATACGACTTCTGACTAGCTCTTTGGTGCCCTCTATTCCATCATGTCTTGTCCTTTTCCTTCTTTGATATACGACTTCTGACTAGATCTTTGGTGCCCTCTATTCCATCATGTCTTGTCTTTTTCCTTCTTTGATATACGACTTCTGACTAGATCTTTGGTGCCCTCTATTCCATCATGTCTTGTCCTTTTTCTTTCTTTGATATACGACTTCTGATTAGATCTTTGGTGCCCTCTATTCCATCATCTCTTGTCCTTTTTCTTTCTTAGATATACGACTTCTGATTAGATCTTTGGTGCCCTATATTCCATCATGTCTTGTCCTTTTTCTTTCTTTGATATACGACTTCTGATTAGATCTTTGGTGCCCTCTATTCCATCATGTCTTGTCCTTTTTCTTTCTTAGATATACGACTTCTGATTAGATCTTTGGTGCCCTCTATTCCATCATGTCTTGTCCTTTTTCTTTCTTTGATATACGACTTCTGACTAGATCTTTGGGGACCTCTATTCCATTATGTATTGTCTTTTTCTTTCTTTGATATACGATTTCTGACTAGATCTTTGGTGCCCTCTATTCCATCATGTATTGTCTTTTTCTTTCTTTGATATACGACTTCTGACTAGATCTTTGGTGCCCTCTATTCCATCATGTCTTGTCCTTTTTCTTTCTTTGATATACGACTTCTGACTAGATCTTTGGTGCCCTCTATTCCATCATGTCTTGTCCTTTTTCTTTCTTAGATATACGACTTCTGATTAGATCTTTGGTGCCCTCTATTCCATCATGTCTTGTCCTTTTTCTTTCTTAGATATACGACTTCTGATTAGATCTTTGGTGCCCTCTATTCCATCATGTCTTGTCCTTTTTCTTTCTTTGATATACGACTTCTGATTAGATCTTTGGTGCCCTCTATTCCATCATGTATTGTCGTTTTCTTTCTTTGATATACAACTTCTGATTAGATCTTTGGTGCCCTCTATTCCATCATGTCTTGTCCTTTTTCTTTCTTTGATATACGACTTCTGATTAGATCTTTGGTGCCCTCTATTCCATCATGTATTGTCTTTTTCTTTCTTTGATATACGACTTCTGACTAGATCTTTGGTGCCCTCTATTCCATCATGTCTTGTCCTTTTTCTTTCTTTGATATACGACTTCTGATTAGATCTTTGGTGCCCTCTATTCCATCATGTATTGTCTTTTTCTTTCTTTGATATACGACTTCTGACTAGATCTTTGGTGCCCTCTATTCCATCATGTCTTGTCCTTTTTCTTTCTTTGATATACGACTTCTGATTAGATCTTTGGTGCCCTCTATTCCATCATGTATTGTCTTTTTCTTTCTTTGATATACGACTTCTGATTAGATCTTTGGTGCCCTCTATTCCATCATGTATTGTCTTTTTCTTTCTTTGATATACGACTTCTGACTAGATCTTTGGTGCCCTCTATTCCATCATGTCTTGTCCTTTTTCTTTCTTTGATATACGACTTCTGACTAGATCTTTGGTGCCCTCTATTCCATTATGTATTGTCTTTTTCTTTCTTTGATATACGACTTCTGACTAGATCTTTGGTGCCCTCTATTCCATCATATCTTGTCCTTTTTCTTTCTTTGATATACGACTTCTGACTAGATCTTTGGTGCCCTCTATTCCATCATGTCTTGTCCTTTTTCTTTCTTTGATATACGACTTCTGACTAGATCTTTGGTGCCCTGTATTCCATCATGTCTTGTCCTTTTCCTTCTTAGATATACGACTTCTGACTAGATCTTTGGTGCCCTCTATTCCATCATGTCTTGTCCTTTTCCTTCTTTGATATACGACTTCTGACTAGATCTTTGGTGCCCTCTATTCCATCATGTCTTGTCCTTTTCCTTTTTAGATATACGACTTCTGACTAGATCTTTGGTGCCCTCTATTCCATCATGTCTTGTCCTTTTCCTTCTTTGATATACGACTTCTGACTAGATCTTTGGTGCCCTCTATTCAATTATGTATTGTCTTTTTCTTTCTTTGATATACGACTTCTGATTAGATCTTTGGTGCCCTCTATTCCATCATGTCTTGTCCTTTTTCTTTCTTTGATATACGACTTCTGACTAGATCTTTGGTGCCCTCTATTCCATCATGTCTTGTCCTTTTTCTTTCTTTGATATACGACTTCTGACTAGATCTTTGGTGCCCTCTATTCCATCATGTCTTGTCCTTTTCCTTCTTAGATATACGACTTCTGACTAGATCTTTGGTGCCCTCTATTCCATCATGTCTTGTCCTTTTCCTTCTTTGATATACGACTTCTAACTAGATCTTTGGTGCCCTCTATTCCATCATGTCTTGTCCTTTTCCTTCTTAGATATACGACTTCTGACTAGATCTTTGGTGCCCTCTATTCCATCATGTCTTGTCCTTTTCCTTCTTTGATATACGACTTCTGACTAGATCTTTGGTGCCCTCTATTCAATTATGTATTGTCTTTTTCTTTCTTTGATATACGACTTCTGATTAGATCTTTGGTGCCCTCTATTCCATCATGTCTTGTCCTTTTTCTTTCTTAGATATACGACTTCTGCTTAGATCTTTGGTGCCCTCTATTCCATCATGTCTTGTCCTTTTTCTTTCTTTGATATACGACTTCTGATTAGATCTTTGGTGCCCTCTATTCCATCATGTCTTGTCCTTTTTCTTTCTTAGATATACGACTTCTGATTAGATCTTTGGTGCCCTCTATTCCATCATGTCTTGTCCTTTTTCTTTCTTTGATATACGACTTCTGATTAGATCTTTGGTGCCCTCTATTCCATCATGTCTTGTCCTTTTTCTTTCTTTGATATACGACTTCTGATTAGATCTTTGGTGCCCTCTATTCCATCATGTATTGTCTTTTTCTTTCTTTGATATACGACTTCTGACTAGATCTTTGGTGCCCTCTATTCCATCATGTCTTGTCCTTTTTCTTTCTTTGATATACGACTTCTGATTAGATCTTTGGTGCCCTCTATTCCATCATGTATTGTCTTTTTCTTTCTTTGATATACGACTTCTGACTAGATCTTTGGTGCCCTCTATTCCATCATGTCTTGTCCTTTTTCTTTCTTTGATATACGACTTCTGATTAGATCTTTGGTGCCCTCTATTCCATCATGTATTGTCTTTTTCTTTCTTTGATATACGACTTCTGATTAGATCTTTGGTGCCCTCTATTCCATCATGTATTGTCTTTTTCTTTCTTTGATATACGACTTCTGACTAGATCTTTGGTGCCCTCTATTCCATCATGTCTTGTCCTTTTTCTTTCTTTGATATACGACTTCTGACTAGATCTTTGGTGCCCTCTATTCCATTATGTATTGTCTTTTTCTTTCTTTGATATACGACTTCTGACTAGATCTTTGGTGCCCTCTATTCCATCATATCTTGTCCTTTTTCTTTCTTTGATATACGACTTCTGACTAGATCTTTGGTGCCCTCTATTCCATCATGTCTTGTCCTTTTTCTTTCTTTGATATACGACTTCTGACTAGATCTTTGGTGCCCTCTATTCCATCATGTCTTGTCCTTTTCCTTCTTTGATATACGACTTCCGACTAGATCTTTGGTGCCCTCTATTCCATCATGTCTTGTCCTTTTCCTTTTTAGATATACGACTTCTGACTAGATCTTTGGTGCCCTCTATTCCATCATGTCTTGTCCTTTTCCTTCTTTGATATACGACTTCTGACTAGATCTTTGGTGCCCTCTATTCAATTATGTATTGTCTTTTTCTTTCTTTGATATACGACTTCTGATTAGATCTTTGGTGCCCTCTATTCCATCATGTCTTGTCCTTTTTCTTTCTTTGATATACGACTTCTGACTAGATCTTTGGTGCCCTCTATTCCATCATGTCTTGTCCTTTTTCTTTCTTTGATATACGACTTCTGACTAGATCTTTGGTGCCCTCTATTCCATCATGTCTTGTCCTTTTCCTTCTTAGATATACGACTTCTGACTAGATCTTTGGTGCCCTCTATTCCATCATGTCTTGTCCTTTTCCTTCTTTGATATACGACTTCTGACTAGATCTTTGGTGCCCTCTATTCCATCATGTCTTGTCCTTTTCCTTCTTGGATATACGACTTCTGACTAGATCTTTGGTGCCCTCTATTCCATCATGTCTTGTCCTTTTCCTTCTTTGATATACGACTTCTGACTAGATCTTTGGTGCCCTCTATTCAATTATGTATTGTCTTTTTCTTTCTTTGATATACGACTTCTGATTAGATCTTTGGTGCCCTCTATTCCATCATGTCTTGTCCTTTTTCTTTCTTAGATATACGACTTCTGCTTAGATCTTTGGTGCCCTCTATTCCATCATGTCTTGTCCTTTTTCTTTCTTTGATATACGACTTCTGATTAGATCTTTGGTGCCCTCTATTCCATCATGTCTTGTCCTTTTTCTTTCTTAGATATACGACTTCTGATTAGATCTTTGGTGCCCTCTATTCCATCATGTCTTGTCCTTTTTCTTTCTTAGATATACGACTTCTGATTAGATCTTTGGTGCCCTCTATTCCATCATGTCTTGTCCTTTTTCTTTCTTTGATATACGACTTCTGACTAGATCTTTGGTGACCTCTATTCCATTATGTATTGTCTTTTTCTTTCTTTGATATACGACTTCTGACTAGATCTTTGGTGCCCTCTATTCCATCATGTCTTGTCCTTTTTCTTTCTTTGATATACGACTTCTGATTAGATCTTTGGTGCCCTCTATTCCATCATGTATTGTCTTTTTCTTTCTTTGATATACGACTTCTGACTAGATCTTTGGTGCCCTCTATTCCATCATGTCTTGTCCTTTTTCTTTCTTTGATATACGACTTCTGACTAGATCTTTGGTGCCCTCTATTCCATCATGTCTTGTCCTTTTTCTTTCTTAGATACACGACTTCTGATTAGATCTTTGGTGCCCTCTATTCCATCATGTCTTGTCCTTTTTCTTTCTTAGATATACGACTTCTGATTAGATCTTTGGTGCCCTCTATTCCATCATGTCTTGTCCTTTTTCTTTCTTTGATATACGACTTCTGATTAGATCTTTGGTGCCCTCTATTCCATCATGTATTGTCTTTTTCTTTCTTTGATATACAACTTCTGATTAGATCTTTGGTGCCCTCTATTCCATCATGTATTGTCTTTTTCTTTCTTTGATATACGACTTCTGACTAGATCTTTGGTGCCCTCTATTCAATTATGTATTGTCTTTTTCTTTCTTTGATATACGACTTCTGATTAGATCTTTGGTGCCCTCTATTCCATCATGTATTGTCTTTTTCTTTCTTTGATATACGACTTCTGACTAGATCTTTGGTGCCCTCTATTCCATCATGTCTTGTCCTTTTTCTTTCTTTGATATACGACTTCTGACTAGATCTTTGGTGCCCTCTATTCCATCATGTCTTGTCCCTTTCCTTCTTAGATATACGACTTCTGACTAGCTCTTTGGTGCCCTCTATTCCATCATGTCTTGTCCTTTTCCTTCTTTGATATACGACTTCTGACTAGATCTTTGGTGCCCTCTATTCCATCATGTCTTGTCTTTTTCCTTCTTTGATATACGACTTCTGACTAGATCTTTGGTGCCCTCTATTCCATCATGTCTTGTCCTTTTTCTTTCTTTGATATACGACTTCTGATTAGATCTTTGGTGCCCTCTATTCCATCATGTCTTGTCCTTTTTCTTTCTTTGATATACGACTTCTGATTAGATCTTTGGTGCCCTCTATTCCATCATGTCTTGTCCTTTTTCTTTCTTAGATATACGACTTCTGATTAGATCTTTGGTGCCCTCTATTCCATCATGTCTTGTCCTTTTTCTTTCTTAGATATACGACTTCTGATTAGATCTTTGGTGCCCTCTATTCCATCATGTCTTGTCCTTTTTCTTTCTTTGATATACGACTTCTGACTAGATCTTTGGGGACCTCTATTCCATTATGTATTGTCTTTTTCTTTCTTTGATATACGATTTCTGACTAGATCTTTGGTGCCCTCTATTCCATCATGTATTGTCTTTTTCTTTCTTTGATATACGACTTCTGACTAGATCTTTGGTGCCCTCTATTCCATCATGTCTTGTCCTTTTTCTTTCTTTGATATACGACTTCTGACTAGATCTTTGGTGCCCTCTATTCCATCATGTCTTGTCCTTTTTCTTTCTTACATATACGACTTCTGATTAGATCTTTGGTGCCCTCTATTCCATCATGTCTTGTCCTTTTTCTTTCTTAGATATACGACTTCTGATTAGATCTTTGGTGCCCTCTATTCCATCATGTCTTGTCCTTTTTCTTTCTTTGATATACGACTTCTGATTAGATCTTTGGTGCCCTCTATTCCATCATGTATTGTCGTTTTCTTTCTTTGATATACAACTTCTGATTAGATCTTTGGTGCCCTCTATTCCATCATGTATTGTCTTTTTCTTTCTTTGATATACGACTTCTGACTAGATCTTTGGTGCCCTCTATTCCATCATGTCTTGTCCTTTTTCTTTCTTAGATATACGACTTCTTACTAGATCTTTGGTGCCCTCTATTCCATCATGTCTTGTCCTTTTTCTTTCTTTGATATACGACTTCTGATTAGATCTTTGGTGCCCTCTATTCCATCATGTATTGTCTTTTTCTTTCTTATATATACGACTTCTGACTAGATCTTTGGTGCCCTCTATTCCATCATGTCTTGTCCTTTTCCTTCTTTGATATACGACTTCTGACTAGATCTTTGGTGACCTCTATTCCATTATGTATTGTCTTTTTCTTTCTTAGATATACGACTTCTGACTAGATCTTTAGTGCCCTCTATTCCATCAATGTATTGTAGTTTTCTTTCTTTGATATACGACTTCTGACTAGATCTTTGGTGCCCTCTATTCCATCATGTCTTGTCCTTTTCCTTCTTAGATATACGACTTCTGACTAGATCTTTGGTGCCCTCTATTCCATCATGTCTTGTCCTTTTCCTTCTTTGATATACGACTTCTGACTAGATCTTTGGTGCCCTCTATTCCATCATGTCTTGTCTTTTTCCTTCTTTGATATACGACTTCTGACTAGATCTTTGGTGCCCTCTATTCCATCATGTCTTGTCCTTTTCCTTCTTTGATATACGACTTCTGACTAGATCTTTGGTGCCCTCTATTCAATTATGTATTGTCTTTTTCTTTCTTTGATATACGACTTCTGATAAGATCTTTGGTGCCCTCTATTCCATCATGTCTTGTCCTTTTTCTTTCTTTGATATACGACTTCTGATTAGATCTTTGGTGCCCTCTATTCCATCATGTCTTGGCCTTTTTCTTTCTTAGATATACGACTTCTGATTAGATCTTTGGTGCCCTCTATTCCATCATGTCTTGTCCTTTTTCTTTCTTAGATATACGACTTCTGATTAGATCTTTGGTGCCCTCTATTCCATCATGTCTTGTCCTTTTTCTTTCTTTGATATACGACTTCTGACTAGATCTTTGGGGACCTCTATTCCATTATGTATTGTCTTTTTCTTTCTTTGATATACGACTTCTGACTAGATCTTTGGTGCCCTCTATTCCATCATGTCTTGTCCTTTTTCTTTCTTTGATATACGACTTCTGATTAGATCTTTGGTGCCCTCTATTCCATCATGTATTGTCTTTTTCTTTCTTTGATATACGACTTCTGACTAGATCTTTGGTGCCCTCTATTCCATCATGTCTTGTCCTTTTTCTTTCTTTGATATACGACTTCTGATTAGATCTTTGGTGCCCTCTATTCCATCATGTATTGTCTTTTTCTTTCTTTGATATACGACTTCTGACTAGATCTTTGGTGCCCTCTATTCCATCATGTCTTGTCCTTTTTCTTTCTTTGATATACGACTTCTGATTAGATCTTTGGTGCCCTCTATTCCATCATGTATTGTCTTTTTCTTTCTTTGATATACGACTTCTGATTAGATCTTTGGTGCCCTCTATTCCATCATGTATTGTCGTTTTCTTTCTTTGATATACGACTTCTGACTAGATCTTTGGTGCCCTCTATTCCATCATGTCTTGTCCTTTTTCTTTCTTTGATATGCGACTTCTGACTAGATCTTTGGTGCCCTCTATTCCATTATGTATTGTCTTTTTCTTTCTTTGATATACGACTTCTGACTAGATCTTTGGTGCCCTCTATTCCATCATATCTTGTCCTTTTTCTTTCTTTGATATACGACTTCTGACTAGATCTTTGGTGCCCTCTATTCCATCATGTCTTGTCCTTTTTCTTTCTTTGATATACGACTTCTGACTAGATCTTTGGTGCCCTCTATTCCATCATGTCTTGTCCTTTTCCTTCTTAGATATACGACTTCTGACTAGATCTTTGGTGCCCTCTATTCCATCGTGTCTTGTCCTTTTCCTTCTTTGATATACGACTTCTGACTAGATCTTTGGTGCCCTCTATTCCATCATGTCTTGTCCTTTTCCTTCTTAGATATACGACTTCTGACTAGATCTTTGGTGCCCTCTATTCCATCATGTCTTGTCCTTTTCCTTCTTTGATATACGACTTCTGACTAGATCTTTGGTGCCCTCTATTCAATTATGTATTGTCTTTTTCTTTCTTTGATATACGACTTCTGATTAGATCTTTGGTGCCCTCTATTCCATCATGTCTTGTCCTTTTTCTTTCTTAGATATACGACTTCTGCTTAGATCTTTGGTGCCCTCTATTCCATCATGTCTTGTCCTTTTTCTTTCTTTGATATACGACTTCTGATTAGATCTTTGGTGCCCTCCATTCCATCATGTCTTGTCCTTTTTCTTTCTTAGATATACGACTTCTGATTAGATCTTTGGTGCCCTCTATTCCATCATGTCTTGTCCTTTTTCTTTCTTAGATATACGACTTCTGATTAGATCTTTGGTGCCCTCTATTCCATCATGTCTTGTCCTTTTTCTTTCTTTGATATACGACTTCTGACTAGATCTTTGGTGACCTCTATTCCATTATGTATTGTCTTTTTCTTTCTTTGATATACGACTTCTGACTAGATCTTTGGTGCCCTCTATTCCATCATGTCTTGTCCTTTTTCTTTCTTTGATATACGACTTCTGATTAGATCTTTGGTGCCCTCTATTCCATCATGTATTGTCTTTTTCTTTCTTTGATATACGACTTCTGACTAGATCTTTGGTGCCCTCTATTCCATCATGTCTTGTCCTTTTTCTTTCTTTGATATACGACTTCTGACTAGATCTTTGGTGCCCTCTATTCCATCATGTCTTGTCCTTTTTCTTTCTTAGATACACGACTTCTGATTAGATCTTTAGTGCCCTCCATTCCATCATGTCTTGTCCTTTTTCTTTCTTAGATATACGACTTCTGATTAGATCTTTGGTGCCCTCTATTCCATCATGTCTTGTCCTTTTTCTTTCTTTGATATACGACTTCTGATTAGATCTTTGGTGCCCTCTATTCCATCATGTATTGTCTTTTTCTTTCTTTGATATACAACTTCTGATTAGATCTTTGGTGCCCTCTATTCCATCATGTATTGTCTTTTTCTTTCTTTGATATACGACTTCTGACTAGATCTTTGGTGCCCTCTATTCCATCATGTCTTGTCCTTTTTCTTTCTTAGATATACGACTTCTGACTAGATCTTTGGTGTCCTCTATTCCATCATGTCTTGTCCTTTTTATTTCTTTGATATACGACTTCTGATTAGATCTTTGGTGCCCTCTATTCCATCATGTATTGTCTTTTTCTTTCTTTGATATACGACTTCTGATTAGATCTTTGGTGCCCTCTATTCCATCATGTCTTGTCCTTTTTCTTTCTTTGATATACGACTTCTGACTAGATCTTTGGTGCCCTCTATTCCATCATGTCTTGTCCTTTTCCTTCTTAGATATACGACTTCTGACTAGCTCTTTGGTGCCCTCTATTCCATCATGTCTTGTCCTTTTCCTTCTTTGATATACGACTTCTGACTAGATCTTTGGTGCCCTCTATTCCATCATGTCTTGTCTTTTTCCTTCTTTGATATACGACTTCTGACTAGATCTTTGGTGCCCTCTATTCCATCATGTCTTGTCCTTTTTCTTTCTTTGATATACGACTTCTGATTAGATCTTTGGTGCCCTCTATTCCATCATGTCTTGTCCTTTTTCTTTCTTAGATATACGACTTCTGATTAGATCTTTGGTGCCCTCTATTCCATCATGTCTTGTCCTTTTTCTTTCTTTGATATACGACTTCTGATTAGATATTTGGTGCCCTCTATTCCATCATGTCTTGTCCTTTTTCTTTCTTTGATATACGACTTCTGACTAGATCTTTGGGGACCTCTATTCCATTATGTATTGTCTTTTTCTTTCTTTGATATACGATTTCTGACTAGATCTTTGGTGCCCTCTATTCCATCATGTATTGTCTTTTTCTTTCTTTGATATACGACTTCTGACTAGATCTTTGGTGCCCTCTATTCCATCATGTCTTGTCCTTTTTCTTTCTTTGATATACGACTTCTGACTAGATCTTTGGTACCCTCTATTCCATCATGTCTTGTCCTTTTTCTTTCTTAGATATACGACTTCTGATTAGATCTTTGGTGCCCTCTATTCCATCATGTCTTGTCCTTTTTCTTTCTTAGATATACGACTTCTGATTAGATCTTTGGTGCCCTCTATTCCATCATGTCTTGTCCTTTTTCTTTCTTTGATATACGACTTCTGATTAGATCTTTGGTGCCCTCTATTCCATCATGTATTGTCTTTTTCTTTCTTTGATATACGACTTCTGACTAGATCTTTGGTGCCCTCTATTCCATCATGTCTTGTCCTTTTTCTTTCTTAGATATACGACTTCTGACTAGATCTTTGGTGCCCTCTATTCCATCATGTATTGTCGTTTTCTTTCTTTGATATACAACTTCTGATTAGATCTTTGGTGCCCTCTATTCCATCATGTATTGTCTTTTTCTTTCTTTGATATACGACTTCTGACTAGATCTTTGGTGCCCTCTATTCCATCATGTATTGTCTTTTTCTTTCTTAGATATACGACTTCTGACTAGATCTTTGGTGCCCTCTATTCCATCATGTCTTGTCCTTTTCCTTCTTTGATATACGACTTCTGACTAGATCTTTGGTGACCTCTATTCCATTATGTATTGTCTTTTTCTTTCTTAGATATACGACTTCTGACTAGATCTTTAGTGCCCTCTATTCCATCAATGTATTGTCGTTTTCTTTCTTTGATATACGACTTCTGACTAGATCTTTGGTGCCCTCTATTCCATCATGTCTTGTCCTTTTCCTTCTTAGATATACGACTTCTGACTAGATCTTTGGTGCCCTCTATTCCATCATGTCTTGTCCTTTTCCTTCTTTGATATACGACTTCTGACTAGATCTTTGGTGCCCTCTATTCCATCATGTCTTGTCTTTTTCCTTCTTTGATATACGACTTCTGACAAGATCTTTGGTGCCCTCTATTCCATCATGTCTTGTCCTTTTCCTTCTTTGATATACGACTTCTGACTAGATCTTTGGTGCCCTCTATTCAATTATGTATTGTCTTTTTCTTTCTTTGATATACGACTTCTGATAAGATCTTTGGTGCCCTCTATTCCATCATGTCTTGTCCTTTTTCTTTCTTTGATATACGACTTCTGATTAGATCTTTGGTGCCCTCTATTCCATCATGTCTTGTCCTTTTTCTTCTTTGATATACGACTTCTGACTAGATCTTTGGTGCCCTCTATTCAATTATGTATTGTCTTTTTCTTTCTTTGATATACGACTTCTGATTAGATCTTTGGTGCCCTCTATTCCATCATGTCTTGTCCTTTTTCTTTCTTAGATATACGACTTCTGATTAGATCTTTGGTGCCCTCTATTCCATCATGTCTTGTCCTTTTTCTTTCTTTGATATACGACTTCTGATTAGATCTTTGGTGCCCTCTATTCCATCATGTCTTGTCCTTTTTCTTTCTTTGATATACGACTTCTGACTAGATCTTTGGGGACCTCTATTCCATTATGTATTGTCTTTTTCTTTCTTTGATATACGATTTCTGACTAGATCTTTGGTGCCCTCTATTCCATCATGTATTGTCTTTTTCTTTCTTTGATATACGACTTCTGACTAGATCTTTGGTGCCCTCTATTCCATCATGTCTTGTCCTTTTTCTTTCTTTGATATACGACTTCTGACTAGATCTTTGGTGCCCTCTATTCCATCATGTCTTGTCCTTTTTCTTTCTTAGATATACGACTTCTGATTAGATCTTTGGTGCCCTCTATTCCATCATGTCTTGTCCTTTTTCTTTCTTAGATATACGACTTCTGATTAGATCTTTGGTGCCCTCTATTCCATCATGTCTTGTCCTTTTTCTTTCTTTGATATACGACTTCTGATTAGATCTTTGGTGCCCTCTATTCCATCATGTATTGTCGTTTTCTTTCTTTGATATACAACTTCTGATTAGATCTTTGGTGCCCTCTATTCCATCATGTATTGTCTTTTTCTTTCTTTGATATACGACTTCTGACTAGATCTTTGGTGCCCTCTATTCCATCATGTCTTGTCCTTTTTCTTTCTTAGATATACGACTTCTGACTAGATCTTTGGTGCCCTCTATTCCATCATGTATTGTCGTTTTCTTTCTTTGATATACAACTTCTGATTAGATCTTTGGTGCCCTCTATTCCATCATGTATTGTCTTTTTCTTTCTTTGATATACGACTTCTGACTAGATCTTTGGTGCCCTCTATTCCATCATGTCTTGTCCTTTTTCTTTCTTTGATATACGACTTCTGATTAGATCTTTGGTGCCCTCTATTCCATCATGTCTTGTCCTTTTTCTTTCTTTGATATACGACTTCTGATTAGATCTTTGGTGCCCTCTATTCCATCATGTCTTGTCCTTTTTCTTTCTTAGATATACGACTTCTGATTAGATCTTTGGTGCCCTCTATTCCATCATGTCTTGTCCTTTTTCTTTCTTAGATATACGACTTCTGATTAGATCTTTGGTGCCCTCTATTCCATCATGTCTTGTCCTTTTTCTTTCTTTGATATACGACTTCTGACTAGATCTTTGGGGACCTCTATTCCATTATGTATTGTCTTTTTCTTTCTTTGATATACGACTTCTGATAAGATCTTTGGTGCCCTCTATTCCATCATGTCTTGTCCTTTTTCTTTCTTTGATATACGACTTCTGATTAGATCTTTGGTGCCCTCTATTCCATCATGTCTTGTCCTTTTTCTTTCGTTGATATACGACTTCTGATTAGATCTTTGGTGCCCTCTATTCCATCATGTCTTGTCCTTTTTCTTTCTTAGATATACGACTTCTGATTAGATCTTTGGTGCCCTCTATTCCATCATGTCTTGTCCTTTTTCTTTCTTAGATATACGACTTCTGATTAGATCTTTGGTGCCCTCTATTCCATCATGTCTTGTCCTTTTTCTTTCTTTGATATACGACTTCTGACTAGATCTTTGGGGACCTCTATTCCATTATGTATTGTCTTTTTCTTTCTTTGATATACGACTTCTGACTAGATCTTTGGTGCCCTCTATTCCATCATGTCTTGTCCTTTTTCTTTCTTTGATATACGACTTCTGACTAGATCTTTGGTGCCCTCTGTTCCATCATGTCTTGTCCTTTTTCTTTCTTTGATATACGACTTCTGATTAGATCTTTGGTGCCCTCTATTCCATCATGTATTGTCTTTTTCTTTCTTAGATATACGACTTCTGACTAGATCTTTAGTGCCCTCTATTCCATCATGTCTTGTCCTTCTCCTTCTTTGATATACGACTTCTGACTAGATCTTTGGTGACCTCTATTCCATTATGTATTGTCTTTTTCTTTCTTAGATATACGACTTCTGACTAGATCTTTAGTGCCCTCTATTCCATCAATGTATTGTCGTTTTCTTTCTTTGATATACGACTTCTGACTAGATCTTTGGTGCCCTCTATTCCATCATGTCTTGTCCTTTTCCTTCTTAGATATACGACTTCTGACTAGATCTTTGGTGCCCTCTATTCCATCATGTCTTGTCCTTTTCCTTCTTTGATATACGACTTCTGACTAGATCTTTGGTGCCCTCTATTCCATCATGTCTTGTCTTTTTCCTTCTTTGATATACGACTTCTGACTAGATCTTTGGTGCCCTCTATTCCATCATGTCTTGTCCTTTTCCTTCTTTGATATACGACTTCTGACTAGATCTTTGGTGCCCTCTATTCAATTATGTATTGTCTTTTTCTTTCTTTGATATACGACTTCTGATTAGATCTTTGGTGCCCTCTATTCCATCATGTCTTGTCCTTTTTCTTTCTTTGATATACGACTTCTGATTAGATCTTTGGTGCCCTCTATTCCATCATGTCTTGTCCTTTTTCTTTCTTTGATATACGACTTCTGATTAGATCTTTGGTGCCCTCTATTCCATCATGTCTTGTCCTTTTTCTTTCTTAGATATACGACTTCTGATTAGATCTTTGGTGCCCTCTATTCCATCATGTCTTGTCCTTTTTCTTTCTTAGATATACGACTTCTGATTAGATCTTTGGTGCCCTCTATTCCATCATGTCTTGTCCTTTTTCTTTCTTTGATATACGACTTCTGATTAGATCTTTGGTGCCCTCTATTCCATCATGTATTGTCTTTTTCTTTCTTTGATATACGACTTCTGACTAGATCTTTGGTGCCCTCTATTCCATCATGTCTTGTCCTTTTTCTTTCTTTGATATACGACTTCTGACTAGATCTTTGGTGCCCTCTATTCCATCATGTCTTGTCCTTTTCCTTCTTAGATATACGACTTCTGACTAGCTCTTTGGTGCCCTCTATTCCATCATGTCTTGTCCTTTTCCTTCTTTGATATACGACTTCTGACTAGATCTTTGGTGCCCTCTATTCCATCATGTCTTGTCTTTTTCCTTCTTTGATATACGACTTCTGACTAGATCTTTGGTGCCCTCTATTCCATCATGTCTTGTCCTTTTTCTTTCTTTGATATACGACTTCTGATTAGATCTTTGGTGCCCTCTATTCCATCATGTCTTGTCCTTTTTCTTTCTTAGATATACGACTTCTGATTAGATCTTTGGTGCCCTCTATTCCATCATGTCTTGTCCTTTTTCTTTCTTAGATATACGACTTCTGATTAGATATTTGGTGCCCTCTATTCCATCATGTCTTGTCCTTTTTCTTTCTTTGATATACGACTTCTGACTAGATCTTTGGTGCCCTCTATTCCATCATGTCTTGTCCTTTTTCTTTCTTAGATATACGACTTCTGACTAGATCTTTGGTGCCCTCTATTCCATCATGTATTGTCGTTTTCTTTCTTTGATATACAACTTCTGATTAGATCTTTGGTGCCCTCTATTCCATCATGTATTGTCTTTTTCTTTCTTTGATATACGACTTCTGACTAGATCTTTGGTGCCCTCTATTCCATCATGTATTGTCTTTTTCTTTCTTAGATATACGACTTCTGACTAGATCTTTGGTGCCCTCTATTCCATCATGTCTTGTCCTTTTCCTTCTTTGATATACGACTTCTGACTAGATCTTTGGTGACCTCTATTCCATTATGTATTGTCTTTTTCTTTCTTAGATATACGACTTCTGACTAGATCTTTAGTGCCCTCTATTCCATCAATGTATTGTCGTTTTCTTTCTTTGATATACGACTTCTGACTAGATCTTTGGTGCCCTCTATTCCATCATGTCTTGTCCTTTTCCTTCTTAGATATACGACTTCTGACTAGATCTTTGGTGCCCTCTATTCCATCATGTCTTGTCCTTTTCCTTCTTTGATATACGACTTCTGACTAGATCTTTGGTGCCCTCTATTCCATCATGTCTTGTCTTTTTCCTTCTTTGATATACGACTTCTGACTAGATCTTTGGTGCCCTCTATTCCATCATGTCTTGTCCTTTTCCTTCTTTGATATACGACTTCTGATTAGATCTTTGGTGCCCTCTATTCCATCATGTCTTGTCTTTTTCCTTCTTTGATATACGACTTCTGACTAGATCTTTGGTGCCCTCTATTCCATCATGTCTTGTCCTTTTCCTTCTTTGATATACGACTTCTGACTAGATCTTTGGTGCCCTCTAATCAATTATGTATTGTCTTTTTCTTTCTTTGATATACGACTTCTGATAAGATCTTTGGTGCCCTCTATTCCATCATGTCTTGTCCTTTTTCTTTCTTTGATATACGACTTCTGATTAGATCTTTGGTGCCCTCTATTCCATCATGTCTTGTCCTTTTTCTTCTTTGATATACGACTTCTGACTAGATCTTTGGTGCCCTCTATTCAATTATGTATTGTCTTTTTCTTTCTTTGATATACGACTTCTGATTAGATCTTTGGTGCCCTCTATTCCATCATGTCTTGTCCTTTTTCTTTCTTAGATATACGACTTCTGATTAGATCTTTGGTGCCCTCTATTCCATCATGTCTTGTCCTTTTTCTTTCTTAGATATACGACTTCTGATTAGATCTTTGGTGCCCTCTATTCCATCATGTCTTGTCCTTTTTCTTTCTTTGATATACGACTTCTGACTAGATCTTTGGGGACCTCTATTCCATTATGTATTGTCTTTTTCTTTCTTTGATATACGATTTCTGACTAGATCTTTGGTGCCCTCTATTCCATCATGTATTGTCTTTTTCTTTCTTTGATATACGACTTCTGACTAGATCTTTGGTGCCCTCTATTCCATCATGTCTTGTCCTTTTTCTTTCTTTGATATACGACTTCTGACTAGATCTTTGGTGCCCTCTATTCCATCATGTCTTGTCCTTTTTCTTTCTTAGATATACGACTTCGGATTAGATCTTTGGTGCCCTCTATTCCATCATGTCTTGTCCTTTTTCTTTCTTAGATATACGACTTCTGATTAGATCTTTGGTGCCCTCTATTCCATCATGTCTTGTCCTTTTTCTTTCTTTGATATACGACTTCTGATTAGATCTTTGGTGCCCTCTATTCCATCATGTATTGTCGTTTTCTTTCTTTGATATACAACTTCTGATTAGATCTTTGGTGCCCTCTATTCCATCATGTATTGTCTTTTTCTTTCTTTGATATACGACTTCTGACTAGATCTTTGGTGCCCTCTATTCCATCATGTCTTGTCCTTTTTCTTTCTTAGATATACGACTTCTGACTAGATCTTTGGTGCCCTCTATTCCATCATGTATTGTCGTTTTCTTTCTTTGATATACAACTTCTGATTAGATCTTTGGTGCCCTCTATTCCATCATGTATTGTCTTTTTCTTTCTTTGATATACGACTTCTGACTAGATCTTTGGTGCCCTCTATTCCATCATGTCTTGTCCTTTTTCTTTCTTTGATATACGACTTCTGATTAGATCTTTGGTGCCCTCTATTCCATCATGTCTTGTCCTTTTTCTTTCTTTGATATACGACTTCTGATTAGATCTTTGGTGCCCTCTATTCCATCATGTCTTGTCCTTTTTCTTTCTTAGATATACGACTTCTGATTAGATCTTTGGTGCCCTCTATTCCTTCATGTCTTGTCCTTTTTCTTTCTTAGATATACGACTTCTGATTAGATCTTTGGTGCCCTCTATTCCATCATGTCTTGTCCTTTTTCTTTCTTTGATATACGACTTCTGACTAGATCTTTGGGGACCTCTATTCCATTATGTATTGTCTTTTTCTTTCTTTGATATACGACTTCTGATAAGATCTTTGGTGCCCTCTATTCCATCATGTCTTTTCCTTTTTCTTTCTTTGATATACGACTTCTGATTAGATCTTTGGTGCCCTCTATTCCATCATGTCTTGTCCTTTTTCTTTCGTTGATATACGACTTCTGATTAGATCTTTGGTGCCCTCTATTCCATCATGTCTTGTCCTTTTTCTTTCTTAGATATACGACTTCTGATTAGATCTTTGGTGCCCTCTATTCCATCATGTCTTGTCCTTTTTCTTTCTTAGATATACGACTTCTGATTAGATCTTTGGTGCCCTCTATTCCATCATGTCTTGTCCTTTTTCTTTCTTTGATATACGACTTCTGACTAGATCTTTGGGGACCTCTATTCCATTATGTATTGTCTTTTTCTTTCTTTGATATACGACTTCTGACTAGATCTTTGGTGCCCTCTATTCCATCATGTCTTGTCCTTTTTCTTTCTTTGATATACGACTTCTGACTAGATCTTTGGTGCCCTCTATTCCATCATGTCTTGTCCTTTTTCTTTCTTTGATATACGACTTCTGATTAGATCTTTGGTGCCCTCTATTCCATCATGTATTGTCTTTTTCTTTCTTAGATATACGACTTCTGACTAGATCTTTAGTGCCCTCTATTCCATCATGTCTTGTCCTTCTCCTTCTTTGATATACGACTTCTGACTAGATCTTTGGTGACCTCTATTCCATTATGTATTGTCTTTTTCTTTCTTAGATATACGACTTCTGACTAGATCTTTAGTGCCCTCTATTCCATCAATGTATTGTCGTTTTCTTTCTTTGATATACGACTTCTGACTAGATCTTTGGTGCCCTCTATTCCATCATGTCTTGTCCTTTTCCTTCTTAGATATACGACTTCTGACTAGATCTTTGGTGCCCTCTATTCCATCATGTCTTGTCCTTTTCCTTCTTTGATATACGACTTCTGACTAGATCTTTGGTGCCCTCTATTCCATCATGTCTTGTCTTTTTCCTTCTTTGATATACGACTTCTGACTAGATCTTTGGTGCCCTCTATTCCATCATGTCTTGTCCTTTTCCTTCTTTGATATACGACTTCTGACTAGATCTTTGGTGCCCTCTATTCAATTATGTATTGTCTTTTTCTTTCTTTGATATACGACTTCTGATTAGATCTTTGGTGCCCTCTATTCCATCATGTCTTGTCCTTTTTCTTTCTTTGATATACGACTTCTGATTAGA
Organism: Bathymodiolus septemdierum; assembly: GCA_963383655.1. Taxonomy (NCBI): domain Eukaryota; kingdom Metazoa; phylum Mollusca; class Bivalvia; order Mytilida; family Modiolidae; genus Bathymodiolus; species Bathymodiolus septemdierum. The sequence goes on along the minus strand of OY726517.1, from coordinate 87,034,326 downwards.
TCTTTGGTGCCCTCTATTCCATCATGTCTTGTCCTTTTTCTTTCTTTGATATACGACTTCTGATTAGATCTTTGGTGCCCTCTATTCCATCATATCTTGTCCTTTTTCTTTCTTAGATATACGACTTCTGATTAGATCTTTGGTGCCCTCTATTCCATCATGTCTTGTCCTTTTTCTTTCTTAGATATACGACTTCTGATTAGATCTTTGGTGCCCTCTATTCCATCATGTCTTGTCCTTTTTCTTTCTTTGATATACGACTTCTGACTAGATCTTTGGGGACCTCTATTCCATTATGTATTGTCTTTTTCTTTCTTTGATATACGACTTCTGACTAGATCTTTGGTGCCCTCTATTCCATCATGTCTTGTCCTTTTTCTTTCTTTGATATACGACTTCTGATTAGATCTTTGGTGCCCTCTATTCCATCATGTATTGTCTTTTTCTTTCTTTGATATACGACTTCTGACTAGATCTTTGGTGCCCTCTATTCCATCATGTCTTGTCCTTTTTCTTTCTTTGATATACGACTTCTGACTAGATCTTTGGTGCCCTCTATTCCATCATGTCTTGTCCTTTTTCTTTCTTAGATATACGACTTCTGATTAGATCTTTGGTGCCCTCTATTCCATCATGTCTTGTCCTTTTTCTTTCTTAGATATACGACTTCTGATTAGATCTTTGGTGCCCTCTATTCCATCATGTCTTGTCCTTTTTCTTTCTTTGATATACGACTTCTGATTAGATCTTTGGTGCCCTCTATTCCTTCATGTATTGTCTTTTTCTTTCTTTGATATACAACTTCTGATTAGATCTTTGGTGCCCTCTATTCCATCATGTATTGTCTTTTTCTTTCTTTGATATACGACTTCTGACTAGATCTTTGGTGCCCTCTATTCCATCATGTCTTGTCCTTTTTCTTTCTTAGATATACGACTTCTGACTAGATCTTTGGTGCCCTCTATTCCATCATGTCTTGTCCTTTTTCTTTCTTTGATATACGACTTCTGATTAGATCTTTGGTGCCCTCTATTCCATCATGTATTGTCTTTTTCTTTCTTTGATATACGACTTCTGACTAGATCTTTGGTGCCCTCTATTCCATCATGTCTTGTCCTTTTCCTTCTTAGATATACGACTTCTGACTAGATCTTTGGTGCCCTCTATTCCATCATGTCTTGTCCTTTTCCTTCTTTGATATACGACTTCTGACAAGATCTTTGGTGCCCTCTATTCCATCATGTCTTGTCCTTTTCCTTCTTTGATATACGACTTCTGACTAGATCTTTGGTGCCCTCTATTCAATTATGTATTGTCTTTTTCTTTCTTTGATATACGACTTCTGACTAGATCTGTGGTGCCCTCTATTCCATCATGTCTTGTCCTTTTTCTTTCTTTGATATACAACTTCTGATTAGATCTTTGGTGCCCTCTATTCCATCATGTCTTGTCCTTTTTCTTCTTTGATATACGACTTCTGACTAGATCTTTGGTGCCCTCTATTCAATTATGTATTGTCTTTTTCTTTCTTTGATATACGACTTCTGATTAGATCTTTGGTGCCCTCTATTCCATCATGTCTTGTCCTTTTTCTTTCTTAGATATACGATTTCTGACTAGATCTTTGGTGCCCTCTATTCCATCATGTATTGTCTTTTTCTTTCTTTGATATACGACTTCTGACTAGATCTTTGGTGCCCTCTATTCCATCATGTCTTGTCCTTTTTCTTTCTTTGATATACGACTTCTGACTAGATCTTTGGTGCCCTCTATTCCATCATGTCTTGTCCTTTTTCTTTCTTAGATATACGACTTCTGATTAGATCTTTGGTGCCCTCTATTCCATCATGTCTTGTCCTTTTTCTTTCTTTGATATAAGACTTCTGATTAGATCTTTGGTGCCCTCTATTCCAGCATGTATTGTCGTTTTCTTTCTTTGATATACAACTTCTGATTAGATCTTTGGTGCCCTCTATTCCATCATGTATTGTCTTTTTCTTTCTTTGATATACGACTTCTGACTAGATCTTTGGTGCCCTTTATTCCATCATGTCTTGTCCTTTTTCTTTCTTAGATATACGACTTCTGACTAGATCTTTGGTGCCCTCTATTCCATCATGTCTTGTCATTTTCCTTCTTTGATATACGACTTCTGACAAGATCTTTGGTGCCCTCTATTCCATCATGTCTTGTCCTTTTCCTTCTTTGATATACGACTTCTGACTAGATCTTTGGTGCCCTCTATTCAATTATGTATTGTCTTTTTCTTTCTTTGATATACGACTTCTGACTAGATCTTTGGTGCCCTCTATTCCATCATGTCTTGTCCTTTTTCTTTCTTTGATATACGACTTCTGATTAGATCTTTGGTGCCCTCTATTCCATCATGTCTTGTCCTTTTTCTTCTTTGATATACGACTTCTGACTAGATCTTTGGTGCCCTCTATTCAATTATGTATTGTCTTTTTCTTTCTTTGATATACGACTTCTGATTAGATCTTTGGTGCCCTCTATTCCATCATGTCTTGTCCTTTTTCTTTCTTAGATATACGATTTCTGACTAGATCTTTGGTGCCCTCTATTCCATCATGTATTGTCTTTTTCTTTCTTTGATATACGACTTCTGACTAGATCTTTGGTGCCCTCTATTCCATCATGTCTTGTCCTTTTTCTTTCTTTGATATACGACTTCTGACTAGATCTTTGGTGCCCTCTATTCCATCATGTCTTGTCCTTTTTCTTTCTTAGATATACGACTTCTGATTAGACCTTTGGTGCCCTCTATTCCATCATGTCTTGACCTTTTTCTTTCTTTGATATACGACTTCTGATTAGATCTTTGGTGCCCTCTATTCCATCATGTATTGTCGTTTTCTTTCTTTGATATACAACTTCTGATTAGATCTTTGGTGCCCTCTATTCCATCATGTATTGTCTTTTTCTTTCTTTGATATACGACTTCTGACTAGATCTTTGGTGCCCTCTATTCCATCATGTCTTGTCCTTTTTCTTTCTTAGATATACGACTTCTGACTAGATCTTTGGTGCCCTCTATTCCATCATGTTTTGTCGTTTTCTTTCTTTGATATACAACTTCTGATTAGATCTTTGGTGCCCTCTATTCCATCATGTATTGTCTTTTTCTTTCTTTGATATACGACTTCTGACTAGATCTTTGGTGCCCTCTATTCCATCATGTATTGTCTTTTTCTTTCTTAGATATACGACTTCTGACTAGATCTTTGGTGCCCTCTATTCCATCATGTCTTGTCCTTTTCCTTCTTTGATATACGACTTCTGACTAGATCTTTGGTGACCTCTATTCCATTATGTATTGTCTTTTTCTTTCTTAGATATACGACTTCTGACTAGATCTTTAGTGCACTCTATTCCATCAATGTATTGTCGTTTTCTTTCTTTGATATACGACTTCTGACTAGATCTTTGGTGCCCTCTATTCCATCATGTCTTGTCCTTTTCCTTCTTAGATATACGACTTCTGACTAGATCTTTGGTGCCCTCTATTCCATCATGTCTTGTCCTTTTCCTTCTTTGATATACGACTTCTGACTAGATCTTTGGTGCCCTCTATTCCATCATGTCTTGTCTTTTTCCTTCTTTGATATACGACTTCTGACAAGATCTTTGGTGCCCTCTATTCCATCATGTCTTGTCCTTTTCCTTCTTTGATATACGACTTCTGACTAGATCTTTGGTGCCCTCTATTCAATTATGTATTGTCTTTTTCTTTCTTTGATATACGACTTCTGATAAGATCTTTGGTGCCCTCTATTCCATCATGTCTTGTCCTTTTTCTTTCTTTGATATACGACTTCTGATTAGATCTTTGGTGCCCTCTATTCCATCATGTCTTGTCCTTTTTCTTTCTTTGATATACGACTTCTGATTAGATCTTTGGTGCCCTCTATTCCATCATGTCTTGTCCTTTTTCTTTCTTAGATATACGACTTCTGATTAGATCTTTGGTGCCCTCTATTCCATCATGTCTTGTCCTTTTTCTTTCTTTGATATACGACTTCTGACTAGATCTTTGGGGACCTCTATTCCATTATGTATTGTCTTTTTCTTTCTTTGATATACGACTTCTGATAAGATCTTTGGTGCCCTCTATTCCATCATGTCTTGTCCTTTTTCTTTCTTTGATATACGACTTCTGATTAGATCTTTGGTGCCCTCTATTCCATCATGTCTTGTCCTTTTTCTTTCTTTGATATACGACTTCTGATTAGATCTTTGGTGCCCTCTATTCCATCATGTCTTGTCCTTTTTCTTTCTTAGATATACGACTTCTGATTAGATCTTTGGTGCCCTCTATTCCATCATGTCTTGTCCTTTTTCTTTCTTAGATATACGACTTCTGATTAGATCTTTGGTGCCCTCTATTCCATCATGTCTTGTCCTTTTTCTTTCTTTGATATACGACTTCTGACTAGATCTTTGGGGACCTCTATTCCATTATGTATTGTCTTTTTCTTTATTTGATATACGACTTCTGACTAGATCTTTGGTGCCCTCTATTCCATCATGTCTTGTCCTTTTTCTTTCTTTGATATACGACTTCTGATTAGATCTTTGGTGCCCTCTATTCCATCATGTATTGTCTTTTTCTTTCTTTGATATACGACTTCTGACTAGATCTTTGGTGCCCTCTATTCCATCATGTCTTGTCCTTTTTCTTTCTTTGATATACGACTTCTGATTAGATCTTTGGTGCCCTCTATTCCATCATGTATTGTCTTTTTCTTTCTTAGATATACGACTTCTGACTAGATCTTTAGTGCCCTCTATTCCATCATGTCTTGTCCTTCTCCTTCTTTGATATACGACTTCTGACTAGATCTTTGGTGACCTCTATTCCATTATGTATTGTCTTTTTCTTTCTTAGATATACGACTTCTGACTAGATCTTTAGTGCCCTCTATTCCATCAATGTATTGTCGTTTTCTTTCTTTGATATACGACTTCTGACTAGATCTTTGGTGCCCTCTATTCCATCATGTCTTGTCCTTTTCCTTCTTAGATATACGACTTCTGACTAGATCTTTGGTGCCCTCTATTTCATCATGTCTTGTCCTTTTCCTTCTTTGATATACGACTTCTGACTAGATCTTTGGTGCCCTCTATTCCATCATGTCTTGTCTTTTTCCTTCTTTGATATACGACTTCTGACTAGATCTTTGGTGCCCTCTATTCCATCATGTCTTGTCCTTTTCCTTCTTTGATATACGACTTCTGACTAGATCTTTGGTGCCCTCTATTCAATTATGTATTGTCTTTTTCTTTCTTTGATATACGACTTCTGATTAGATCTTTGGTGCCCTCTATTCCATCATGTCTTGTCCTTTTTCTTTCTTTGATATACGACTTCTGATTAGATCTTTGGTGCCCTCTATTCCATCATGTCTTGTCCATTTTCTTTCTTTGATATACGACTTCTGATTAGATCTTTGGTGCCCTCTATTCCATCATGTCTTGTCCTTTTTCTTTCTTAGATATACGACTTCTGATTAGATCTTTGGTGCCCTCTATTCCATCATGTCTTGTCCTTTTTCTTTCTTAGATATACGACTTCTGATTAGATCTTTGGTGCCCTCTATTCCATCATGTCTTGTCCTTTTTCTTTCTTTGATATACGACTTCTGACTAGATCTTTGGGGACCTCTATTCCATTATGTATTGTCTTTTTCTTTCTTTGATATACGACTTCTGACTAGATCTTTGGTGCCCTCTATTCCATCATGTCTTGTCCTTTTTCTTTCTTTGATATACGACTTCTGATTAGATCTTTGGTGCCCTCTATTCCATCATGTATTGTCTTTTTCTTTCTTTGATATACGACTTCTGACTAGATCTTTGGTGCCCTCTATTCCATCATGTCTTGTCCTTTTTCTTTCTTTGATATACGACTTCTGACTAGATCTTTGGTGCCCTCTATTCCATCATGTCTTGTCCTTTTTCTTTCTTAGATATACGACTTCTGATTAGATCTTTGGTGCCCTCTATTCCATCATGTCTTGTCCTTTTTCTTTCTTAGATATACGACTTCTGATTAGATCTTTGGTGCCCTCTATTCCATCATGTCTTGTCCTTTTTCTTTCTTTGATATACGACTTCTGATTAGATCTTTGGTGCCCTCTATTCCTTCATGTATTGTCTTTTTCTTTCTTTGATATACAACTTCTGATTAGATCTTTGGTGCCCTCTATTCCATCATGTATTGTCTTTTTCTTTCTTTGATATACGACTTCTGACTAGATCTTTGGTGCCCTCTATTCCATCATGTCTTGTCCTTTTTCTTTCTTAGATATACGACTTCTGACTAGATCTTTGGTGCCCTCTATTCCATCATGTCTTGTCCTTTTTCTTTCTTTGATATACGACTTCTGATTAGATCTTTGGTGCCCTCTATTCCATCATGTATTGTCTTTTTCTTTCTTTGATATACGACTTCTGACTAGATCTTTGGTGCCCTCTATTCCATCATGTCTTGTCCTTTTTCTTTCTTAGATATACGACTTCTGATTAGATCTTTGGTGCCCTCTATTCCATCATGTCTTGTCCTTTTTCTTTCTTTGATATACGACTTCTGACTAGATCTTTGGTGCCCTCTATTCCATCATGTCTTGTCCTTTTCCTTCTTTGATATACGACTTCTGACTAGATCTTTGGTGACCTCTATTCCATTATGTATTGTCTTTTTCTTTCTTAGATATACGACTTCTGACTAGATCTTTGGTGCCCTCTATTCCATCAATGTATTGTCGTTTTCTTTCTTTGATATACGACTTCTGACTAGATCTTTGGTGCCCTCTATTCCATTATGTATTGTCTTTTTCTTTCTTTGATATACGACTTCTCACTAGATCTTTGGTGCCCTCTATTCCATCATGTATTGTCTTTTTCTTTCTTTGATATACGACTTCTGATTAGATCTTTGGTGCCCTCTATTCCATTATGTATTGTCTTTTTCTTTCTTTGATATACGACTTCTGACTAGATCTTTGGTGCCCTCTATTCCATTATGTATTGTCTTTTTCTTTCTTTGATATACGACTTCTGACTAGATCTTTGATGCCCTCTATTCCATCATGTATTGTCTTTTTCTTTCTTTGATATACGACTTCTGACTAGATCTTTGGTGCCCTCTATTCCATCATGTCTTGTCCTTTTTCTTTCTTTGATATACGACTTCTGATTAGATCTTTGGTGCCCTCTATTCCATCATGTCTTGTCCTTTTTCTTTCTTAGATATACGACTTCTGATTAGATCTTTGGTGCCCTCTATTCCATTATGTATTGTCTTTTTCTTTCTTTGATATACGACTTCTGACTAGATCTTTGGTGCCCTCTATTCCATCAATGTATTGTCGTTTTCTTTCTTTGATATACGACTTCTGACTAGATCTTTGGTGCCCTCTATTCCATTATGTATTGTCTTTTTCTTTCTTTGATATACGACTTCTCACTAGATCTTTGGTGCCCTCTATTCCATCATGTATTGTCTTTTTCTTTCTTTGATATACGACTTCTGATTAGATCTTTGGTGCCCTCTATTCCATCATGTCTTGTCCTTTTTCTTTCTTTGATATACGACTTCTGACTAGATCTTTGGTGCCCTCTATTCAATTATGTATTGTCTTTTTCTTTCTTTGATATACGACTTCTGATAAGATCTTTGGTGCCCTCTATTCCATCATGTCTTGTCCTTTTTCTTTCTTTGATATACGACTTCTGATTAGATCTTTGGTGCCCTCTATTCCATCATGTCTTGTCCTTTTTCTTTCTTTGATATACGACTTCTGATTAGATCTTTGGTGCCCTCTATTCCATCATGTCTTGTCCTTTTTCTTTCTTAGATATACGACTTCTGATTAGATCTTTGGTGCCCTCTATTCCATCATGTCTTGTCCTTTTTCTTTCTTTGATATACGACTTCTGACTAGATCTTTGGGGACCTCTATTCCATTATGTATTGTCTTTTTCTTTCTTTGATATACGACTTCTGATAAGATCTTTGGTGCCCTCTATTCCATCATGTCTTGTCCTTTTTCTTTCTTTGATATACGACTTCTGATTAGATCTTTGGTGCCCTCTATTCCATCATGTCTTGTCCTTTTTCTTTCTTTGATATACGACTTCTGATTAGATCTTTGGTGCCCTCTATTCCATCATGTCTTGTCCTTTTTCTTTCTTAGATATACGACTTCTGATTAGATCTTTGGTGCCCTCTATTCCATCATGTCTTGTCCTTTTTCTTTCTTAGATATACGACTTCTGATTAGATCTTTGGTGCCCTCTATTCCATCATGTCTTGTCCTTTTTCTTTCTTTGATATACGACTTCTGACTAGATCTTTGGGGACCTCTATTCCATTATGTATTGTCTTTTTCTTTATTTGATATACGACTTCTGACTAGATCTTTGGTGCCCTCTATTCCATCATGTCTTGTCCTTTTTCTTTCTTTGATATACGACTTCTGATTAGATCTTTGGTGCCCTCTATTCCATCATGTATTGTCTTTTTCTTTCTTTGATATACGACTTCTGACTAGATCTTTGGTGCCCTCTATTCCATCATGTCTTGTCCTTTTTCTTTCTTTGATATACGACTTCTGATTAGATCTTTGGTGCCCTCTATTCCATCATGTATTGTCTTTTTCTTTCTTAGATATACGACTTCTGACTAGATCTTTAGTGCCCTCTATTCCATCATGTCTTGTCCTTCTCCTTCTTTGATATACGACTTCTGACTAGATCTTTGGTGACCTCTATTCCATTATGTATTGTCTTTTTCTTTCTTAGATATACGACTTCTGACTAGATCTTTAGTGCCCTCTATTCCATCAATGTATTGTCGTTTTCTTTCTTTGATATACGACTTCTGACTAGATCTTTGGTGCCCTCTATTCCATCATGTCTTGTCCTTTTCCTTCTTAGATATACGACTTCTGACTAGATCTTTGGTGCCCTCTATTTCATCATGTCTTGTCCTTTTCCTTCTTTGATATACGACTTCTGACTAGATCTTTGGTGCCCTCTATTCCATCATGTCTTGTCTTTTTCCTTCTTTGATATACGACTTCTGACTAGATCTTTGGTGCCCTCTATTCCATCATGTCTTGTCCTTTTCCTTCTTTGATATACGACTTCTGACTAGATCTTTGGTGCCCTCTATTCAATTATGTATTGTCTTTTTCTTTCTTTGATATACGACTTCTGATTAGATCTTTGGTGCCCTCTATTCCATCATGTCTTGTCCTTTTTCTTTCTTTGATATACGACTTCTGATTAGATCTTTGGTGCCCTCTATTCCATCATGTCTTGTCCATTTTCTTTCTTTGATATACGACTTCTGATTAGATCTTTGGTGCCCTCTATTCCATCATGTCTTGTCCTTTTTCTTTCTTAGATATACGACTTCTGATTAGATCTTTGGTGCCCTCTATTCCATCATGTCTTGTCCTTTTTCTTTCTTAGATATACGACTTCTGATTAGATCTTTGGTGCCCTCTATTCCATCATGTCTTGTCCTTTTTCTTTCTTTGATATACGACTTCTGACTAGATCTTTGGGGACCTCTATTCCATTATGTATTGTCTTTTTCTTTCTTTGATATACGACTTCTGACTAGATCTTTGGTGCCCTCTATTCCATCATGTCTTGTCCTTTTTCTTTCTTTGATATACGACTTCTGATTAGATCTTTGGTGCCCTCTATTCCATCATGTATTGTCTTTTTCTTTCTTTGATATACGACTTCTGACTAGATCTTTGGTGCCCTCTATTCCATCATGTCTTGTCCTTTTTCTTTCTTTGATATACGACTTCTGACTAGATCTTTGGTGCCCTCTATTCCATCATGTCTTGTCCTTTTTCTTTCTTAGATATACGACTTCTGATTAGATCTTTGGTGCCCTCTATTCCATCATGTCTTGTCCTTTTTCTTTCTTAGATATACGACTTCTGATTAGATCTTTGGTGCCCTCTATTCCATCATGTCTTGTCCTTTTTCTTTCTTTGATATACGACTTCTGATTAGATCTTTGGTGCCCTCTATTCCTTCATGTATTGTCTTTTTCTTTCTTTGATATACAACTTCTGATTAGATCTTTGGTGCCCTCTATTCCATCATGTATTGTCTTTTTCTTTCTTTGATATACGACTTCTGACTAGATCTTTGGTGCCCTCTATTCCATCATGTCTTGTCCTTTTTCTTTCTTAGATATACGACTTCTGACTAGATCTTTGGTGCCCTCTATTCCATCATGTCTTGTCCTTTTTCTTTCTTTGATATACGACTTCTGATTAGATCTTTGGTGCCCTCTATTCCATCATGTATTGTCTTTTTCTTTCTTTGATATACGACTTCTGACTAGATCTTTGGTGCCCTCTATTCCATCATGTCTTGTCCTTTTTCTTTCTTAGATATACGACTTCTGATTAGATCTTTGGTGCCCTCTATTCCATCATGTCTTGTCCTTTTTCTTTCTTTGATATACGACTTCTGACTAGATCTTTGGTGCCCTCTATTCCATCATGTCTTGTCCTTTTCCTTCTTTGATATACGACTTCTGACTAGATCTTTGGTGACCTCTATTCCATTATGTATTGTCTTTTTCTTTCTTAGATATACGACTTCTGACTAGATCTTTGGTGCCCTCTATTCCATCAATGTATTGTCGTTTTCTTTCTTTGATATACGACTTCTGACTAGATCTTTGGTGCCCTCTATTCCATTATGTATTGTCTTTTTCTTTCTTTGATATACGACTTCTCACTAGATCTTTGGTGCCCTCTATTCCATCATGTATTGTCTTTTTCTTTCTTTGATATACGACTTCTGATTAGATCTTTGGTGCCCTCTATTCCATTATGTATTGTCTTTTTCTTTCTTTGATATACGACTTCTGACTAGATCTTTGGTGCCCTCTATTCCATTATGTATTGTCTTTTTCTGTCTTTGATATACGACTTCTGACTAGATCTTTGGTGCCCTCTATTCCATTATGTATTGTCTTTTTCTTTCTTTGATATACGACTTCTGACTAGATCTTTGATGCCCTCTATTCCATCATGTATTGTCTTTTTCTTTCTTTGATATACGACTTCTGACTAGATCTTTGGTGCCCTCTATTCCATCATGTCTTGTCCTTTTTCTTTCTTTGATATACGACTTCTGATTAGATCTTTGGTGCCCTCTATTCCATCATGTCTTGTCCTTTTTCTTTCTTTGATATACGACTTCTGATTAGATCTTTGGTGCCCTCTATTCCATCATGTCTTGTCCATTTTCTTTCTTTGATATACGACTTCTGATTAGATCTTTGGTGCCCTCTATTCCATCATGTCTTGTCCTTTTTCTTTCTTAGATATACGACTTCTGATTAGATCTTTGGTGCCCTCTATTCCATCATGTCTTGTCCTTTTTCTTTCTTAGATATACGACTTCTGATTAGATCTTTGGTGCCCTCTATTCCATCATGTCTTGTCCTTTTTCTTTCTTTGATATACGACTTCTGACTAGATCTTTGGGGACCTCTATTCCATTATGTATTGTCTTTTTCTTTCTTTGATATACGACTTCTGACTAGATCTTTGGTGCCCTCTATTCCATCATGTCTTGTCCTTTTTCTTTCTTTGATATACGACTTCTGATTAGATCTTTGGTGCCCTCTATTCCATCATGTATTGTCTTTTTCTTTCTTTGATATACGACTTCTGACTAGATCTTTGGTGCCCTCTATTCCATCATGTCTTGTCCTTTTTCTTTCTTTGATATACGACTTCTGACTAGATCTTTGGTGCCCTCTATTCCATCATGTCTTGTCCTTTTTCTTTCTTAGATATACGACTTCTGATTAGATCTTTGGTGCCCTCTATTCCATCATGTCTTGTCCTTTTTCTTTCTTAGATATACGACTTCTGATTAGATCTTTGGTGCCCTCTATTCCATCATGTCTTGTCCTTTTTCTTTCTTTGATATACGACTTCTGATTAGATCTTTGGTGCCCTCTATTCCTTCATGTATTGTCTTTTTCTTTCTTTGATATACAACTTCTGATTAGATCTTTGGTGCCCTCTATTCCATCATGTATTGTCTTTTTCTTTCTTTGATATACGACTTCTGACTAGATCTTTGGTGCCCTCTATTCCATCATGTCTTGTCCTTTTTCTTTCTTAGATATACGACTTCTGACTAGATCTTTGGTGCCCTCTATTCCATCATGTCTTGTCCTTTTTCTTTCTTTGATATACGACTTCTGATTAGATCTTTGGTGCCCTCTATTCCATCATGTATTGTCTTTTTCTTTCTTTGATATACGACTTCTGACTAGATCTTTGGTGCCCTCTATTCCATCATGTCTTGTCCTTTTTCTTTCTTAGATATACGACTTCTGATTAGATCTTTGGTGCCCTCTATTCCATCATGTCTTGTCCTTTTTCTTTCTTTGATATACGACTTCTGACTAGATCTTTGGTGCCCTCTATTCCATCATGTCTTGTCCTTTTCCTTCTTTGATATACGACTTCTGACTAGATCTTTGGTGACCTCTATTCCATTATGTATTGTCTTTTTCTTTCTTAGATATACGACTTCTGACTAGATCTTTGGTGCCCTCTATTCCATCAATGTATTGTCGTTTTCTTTCTTTGATATACGACTTCTGACTAGATCTTTGGTGCCCTCTATTCCATTATGTATTGTCTTTTTCTTTCTTTGATATACGACTTCTCACTAGATCTTTGGTGCCCTCTATTCCATCATGTATTGTCTTTTTCTTTCTTTGATATACGACTTCTGATTAGATCTTTGGTGCCCTCTATTCCATTATGTATTGTCTTTTTCTTTCTTTGATATACGACTTCTGACTAGATCTTTGGTGCCCTCTATTCCATTATGTATTGTCTTTTTCTGTCTTTGATATACGACTTCTGACTAGATCTTTGGTGCCCTCTATTCCATTATGTATTGTCTTTTTCTTTCTTTGATATACGACTTCTGACTAGATCTTTGATGCCCTCTATTCCATCATGTATTGTCTTTTTCTTTCTTTGATATACGACTTCTGATAAGATCTTTGGTGCCCTCTATTCCATCATGTCTTGTCCTTTTTCTTTCTTTGATATACGACTTCTGATTAGATCTTTGGTGCCCTCTATTCCATCATGTCTTGTCCTTTTTCTTTCTTTGATATACGACTTCTGATTAGATCTTTGGTGCCCTCTATTCCATCATGTCTTGTCCTTTTTCTTTCTTAGATATACGACTTCTGATTAGATCTTTGGTGCCCTCTATTCCATTATGTATTGTCTTTTTCTTTCTTTGATATACGACTTCTGACTAGATCTTTGGTGCCCTCTATTCCATCAATGTATTGTCGTTTTCTTTCTTTGATATACGACTTCTGACTAGATCTTTGGTGCCCTCTATTCCATTATGTATTGTCTTTTTCTTTCTTTGATATACGACTTCTCACTAGATCTTTGGTGCCCTCTATTCCATCATGTATTGTCTTTTTCTTTCTTTGATATACGACTTCTGATTAGATCTTTGGTGCCCTCTATTCCATCATGTCTTGTCCTTTTTCTTTCTTTGATATACGACTTCTGACTAGATCTTTGGTGCCCTCTATTCAATTATGTATTGTCTTTTTCTTTCTTTGATATACGACTTCTGATAAGATCTTTGGTGCCCTCTATTCCATCATGTCTTGTCCTTTTTCTTTCTTTGATATACGACTTCTGATTAGATCTTTGGTGCCCTCTATTCCATCATGTCTTGTCCTTTTTCTTTCTTTGATATACGACTTCTGATTAGATCTTTGGTGCCCTCTATTCCATCATGTCTTGTCCTTTTTCTTTCTTAGATATACGACTTCTGATTAGATCTTTGGTGCCCTCTATTCCATCATGTCTTGTCCTTTTTCTTTCTTTGATATACGACTTCTGACTAGATCTTTGGGGACCTCTATTCCATTATGTATTGTCTTTTTCTTTCTTTGATATACGACTTCTGATAAGATCTTTGGTGCCCTCTATTCCATCATGTCTTGTCCTTTTTCTTTCTTTGATATACGACTTCTGATTAGATCTTTGGTGCCCTCTATTCCATCATGTCTTGTCCTTTTTCTTTCTTTGATATACGACTTCTGATTAGATCTTTGGTGCCCTCTATTCCATCATGTCTTGTCCTTTTTCTTTCTTAGATATACGACTTCTGATTAGATCTTTGGTGCCCTCTATTCCATCATGTCTTGTCCTTTTTCTTTCTTAGATATACGACTTCTGATTAGATCTTTGGTGCCCTCTATTCCATCATGTCTTGTCCTTTTTCTTTCTTTGATATACGACTTCTGACTAGATCTTTGGGGACCTCTATTCCATTATGTATTGTCTTTTTCTTTATTTGATATACGACTTCTGACTAGATCTTTGGTGCCCTCTATTCCATCATGTCTTGTCCTTTTTCTTTCTTTGATATACGACTTCTGATTAGATCTTTGGTGCCCTCTATTCCATCATGTATTGTCTTTTTCTTTCTTTGATATACGACTTCTGACTAGATCTTTGGTGCCCTCTATTCCATCATGTCTTGTCCTTTTTCTTTCTTTGATATACGACTTCTGATTAGATCTTTGGTGCCCTCTATTCCATCATGTATTGTCTTTTTCTTTCTTAGATATACGACTTCTGACTAGATCTTTAGTGCCCTCTATTCCATCATGTCTTGTCCTTCTCCTTCTTTGATATACGACTTCTGACTAGATCTTTGGTGACCTCTATTCCATTATGTATTGTCTTTTTCTTTCTTAGATATACGACTTCTGACTAGATCTTTAGTGCCCTCTATTCCATCAATGTATTGTCGTTTTCTTTCTTTGATATACGACTTCTGACTAGATCTTTGGTGCCCTCTATTCCATCATGTCTTGTCCTTTTCCTTCTTAGATATACGACTTCTGACTAGATCTTTGGTGCCCTCTATTTCATCATGTCTTGTCCTTTTCCTTCTTTGATATACGACTTCTGACTAGATCTTTGGTGCCCTCTATTCCATCATGTCTTGTCTTTTTCCTTCTTTGATATACGACTTCTGACTAGATCTTTGGTGCCCTCTATTCCATCATGTCTTGTCCTTTTCCTTCTTTGATATACGACTTCTGACTAGATCTTTGGTGCCCTCTATTCAATTATGTATTGTCTTTTTCTTTCTTTGATATACGACTTCTGATTAGATCTTTGGTGCCCTCTATTCCATCATGTCTTGTCCTTTTTCTTTCTTTGATATACGACTTCTGATTAGATCTTTGGTGCCCTCTATTCCATCATGTCTTGTCCATTTTCTTTCTTTGATATACGACTTCTGATTAGATCTTTGGTGCCCTCTATTCCATCATGTCTTGTCCTTTTTCTTTCTTAGATATACGACTTCTGATTAGATCTTTGGTGCCCTCTATTCCATCATGTCTTGTCCTTTTTCTTTCTTAGATATACGACTTCTGATTAGATCTTTGGTGCCCTCTATTCCATCATGTCTTGTCCTTTTTCTTTCTTTGATATACGACTTCTGACTAGATCTTTGGGGACCTCTATTCCATTATGTATTGTCTTTTTCTTTCTTTGATATACGACTTCTGACTAGATCTTTGGTGCCCTCTATTCCATCATGTCTTGTCCTTTTTCTTTCTTTGATATACGACTTCTGATTAGATCTTTGGTGCCCTCTATTCCATCATGTATTGTCTTTTTCTTTCTTTGATATACGACTTCTGACTAGATCTTTGGTGCCCTCTATTCCATCATGTCTTGTCCTTTTTCTTTCTTTGATATACGACTTCTGACTAGATCTTTGGTGCCCTCTATTCCATCATGTCTTGTCCTTTTTCTTTCTTAGATATACGACTTCTGATTAGATCTTTGGTGCCCTCTATTCCATCATGTCTTGTCCTTTTTCTTTCTTAGATATACGACTTCTGATTAGATCTTTGGTGCCCTCTATTCCATCATGTCTTGTCCTTTTTCTTTCTTTGATATACGACTTCTGATTAGATCTTTGGTGCCCTCTATTCCTTCATGTATTGTCTTTTTCTTTCTTTGATATACAACTTCTGATTAGATCTTTGGTGCCCTCTATTCCATCATGTATTGTCTTTTTCTTTCTTTGATATACGACTTCTGACTAGATCTTTGGTGCCCTCTATTCCATCATGTCTTGTCCTTTTTCTTTCTTAGATATACGACTTCTGACTAGATCTTTGGTGCCCTCTATTCCATCATGTCTTGTCCTTTTTCTTTCTTTGATATACGACTTCTGATTAGATCTTTGGTGCCCTCTATTCCATCATGTATTGTCTTTTTCTTTCTTTGATATACGACTTCTGACTAGATCTTTGGTGCCCTCTATTCCATCATGTCTTGTCCTTTTTCTTTCTTAGATATACGACTTCTGATTAGATCTTTGGTGCCCTCTATTCCATCATGTCTTGTCCTTTTTCTTTCTTTGATATACGACTTCTGACTAGATCTTTGGTGCCCTCTATTCCATCATGTCTTGTCCTTTTCCTTCTTTGATATACGACTTCTGACTAGATCTTTGGTGACCTCTATTCCATTATGTATTGTCTTTTTCTTTCTTAGATATACGACTTCTGACTAGATCTTTGGTGCCCTCTATTCCATCAATGTATTGTCGTTTTCTTTCTTTGATATACGACTTCTGACTAGATCTTTGGTGCCCTCTATTCCATTATGTATTGTCTTTTTCTTTCTTTGATATACGACTTCTCACTAGATCTTTGGTGCCCTCTATTCCATCATGTATTGTCTTTTTCTTTCTTTGATATACGACTTCTGATTAGATCTTTGGTGCCCTCTATTCCATTATGTATTGTCTTTTTCTTTCTTTGATATACGACTTCTGACTAGATCTTTGGTGCCCTCTATTCCATTATGTATTGTCTTTTTCTGTCTTTGATATACGACTTCTGACTAGATCTTTGGTGCCCTCTATTCCATTATGTATTGTCTTTTTCTTTCTTTGATATACGACTTCTGACTAGATCTTTGATGCCCTCTATTCCATCATGTATTGTCTTTTTCTTTCTTTGATATACGACTTCTGACTAGATCTTTGGTGCCCTCTATTCCATCATGTCTTGTCCTTTTTCTTTCTTTGATATACGACTTCTGATTAGATCTTTGGTGCCCTCTATTCCATCATGTCTTGTCCTTTTTCTTTCTTAGATATACGACTTCTGATTAGATCTTTGGTGCCCTCTATTCCATTATGTATTGTCTTTTTCTTTCTTTGATATACGACTTCTGACTAGATCTTTGGTGCCCTCTATTCCATCAATGTATTGTCGTTTTCTTTCTTTGATATACGACTTCTGACTAGATCTTTGGTGCCCTCTATTCCATTATGTATTGTCTTTTTCTTTCTTTGATATACGACTTCTCACTAGATCTTTGGTGCCCTCTATTCCATCATGTATTGTCTTTTTCTTTCTTTGATATACGACTTCTGATTAGATCTTTGGTGCCCTCTATTCCATCATGTCTTGTCCTTTTTCTTTCTTTGATATACGACTTCTGACTAGATCTTTGGGGACCTCTATTCCATTATGTATTGTCTTTTTCTTTCTTTGATATACGACTTCTGACTAGATCTTTGGTGCCCTCTATTCCATCATGTCTTGTCCTTTTTCTTTCTTTGATATACGACTTCTGATTAGATCTTTGGTGCCCTCTATTCCATCATGTATTGTCTTTTTCTTTCTTTGATATACGACTTCTGACTAGATCTTTGGTGCCCTCTATTCCATCATGTCTTGTCCTTTTTCTTTCTTAGATATACGACTTCTGATTAGATCTTTGGTGCCCTCTATTCCATCATGTCTTGTCCTTTTTCTTTCTTAGATATACGACTTCTGATTAGATCTTTGGTGCCCTCTATTCCATCATGTCTTGTCCTTTTTCTTTCTTTGATATACGACTTCTGACTAGATCTTTGGGGACCTCTATTCCATTATGTATTGTCTTTTTCTTTCTTTGATATACGACTTCTCACTAGATCTTTGGTGCCCTCTATTCCATCATGTCTTGTCCTTTTTCTTTCTTTGATATACGACTTCTGATTAGATCTTTGGTGCCCTCTATTCCATCATGTATTGTCTTTTTCTTTCTTTGATATACGACTTCTGACTAGATCTTTGGTGCCCTCTATTCCATCATGTCTTGTCCTTTTTCTTTCTTAGATATACGACTTCTGACTAGATCTTTGGTGCCCTCTATTCCATCATGTCTTGTCCTTTTTCTTTCTTTGATATACGACTTCTGATTAGATCTTTGGTGCCCTCTATTCCATCATGTATTGTCTTTTTCTTTCTTTGATATACGACTTCTGACTAGATCTTTGGTGCCCTCTATTCCATCATGTCTTGTCCTTTTTCTTTCTTAGATATACGACTTCTGATTAGATCTTTGGTGCCCTCTATTCCATCATGTCTTGTCCTTTTTCTTTCTTTGATATACGACTTCTGACTAGATCTTTGGTGCCCTCTATTCCATCATGTCTTGTCCTTTTTCTTTCTTTGATATACGACTTCTGACTAGATCTTTGGTGACCTCTATTCCATTATGTATTGTCTTTTTCTTTCTTAGATATACGACTTCTGACTAGATCTTTGGTGCCCTCTATTCCATCAATGTATTGTCGTTTTCTTTCTTTGATATACGACTTCTGACTAGATCTTTGGTGCCCTCTATTCCATTATGTATTGTCTTTTTCTTTCTTTGATATACGACTTCTCACTAGATCTTTGGTGCCCTCTATTCCATCATGTATTGTCTTTTTCTTTCTTTGATATACGACTTCTCATTAGATCTTTGGTGCCCTCTATTCCATTATGTATTGTCTTTTTCTTTCTTTGATATACGACTTCTGACTAGATCTTTGGTGCCCTCTATTCCATTATGTATTGTCTTTTTCTTTCTTTGATATACGACTTCTGACTAGATCTTTGGTGCCCTCTATTCCATTATGTATTGTCTTTTTCTTTCTTTGATATACGACTTCTGACTAGATCTTTGGTGCCCTCTATTCCATTATGTATTGTCTTTTTCTTTCTTTGATATACGACTTCTGACTAGATCTTTGGTGCCCTCTATTCCATTATGTATTGTCTTTTTCTTTCTTTGATATACGACTTCTGACTAGATCTTTGATACCCTCTATTCCATCATGTATTGTCTTTTTCTTTCTTTGATATACGACTTCTGACTAGATCTTTGGTGCCCTCTATTCCATCATGTCTTGTCCTTTTTCTTTCTTTGATATACGACTTCTGATTAGATCTTTGGTGCCCTCTATTCCATCATGTCTTGTCCTTTTTCTTTCTTAGATATACGACTTCTGATTAGATCTTTGGTGCCCTCTATTCCATTATGTATTGTCTTTTTCTTTCTTAGATATACGACTTCTGACTAGATCTTTGGTGCCCTCTATTCCATCAATGTATTGTCGTTTTCTTTCTTTGATATACGACTTCTGACTAGATCTTTGGTGCCCTCTATTCCATTATGTATTGTCTTTTTCTTTCTTTGATATACGACTTCTCACTAGATCTTTGGTGCCCTCTATTCCATCATGTATTGTCTTTTTCTTTCTTTGATATACGACTTCTGATTAGATCTTTGGTGCCCTCTATTCCATTATGTATTGTCTTTTTCTTTCTTTGATATACGACTTCTGACTAGATCTTTGGTGCCCTCTATTCCATTATGTATTGTCTTTTTCTTTCTTTGATATACGACTTCTGACTAGATCTTTGGTGCCCTCTATTCCATTATGTATTGTCTTTTTCTTTCTTTGATATACGACTTCTGACTAGATCTTTGATGCCCTCTATTCCATCATGTATTGTCTTTTTCTTTCTTTGATATACGACTTCTGACTAGATCTTTGGTGCCCTCTATTCCATCATGTCTTGTCCTTTTTCTTTCTTTGATATACGACTTCTGATTAGATCTTTGGTGCCCTCTATTCCATCATGTCTTGTCCTTTTTCTTTCTTAGATATACGACTTCTGATTAGATCTTTGGTGCCCTCTATTCCATCATGTCTTGTCCTTTTTCTTTCTTAGATATACGACTTCTGATTAGATCTTTGGTGCCCTCTATTCCATCATGTCTTGTCCGTTTTCTTTCTTTGATATACGACTTCTGACTAGATCTTTGGTGACCTCTATTCCATTATGTATTGTCTTTTTCTTTCTTTGATATACGACTTCTGACTAGATCTTTGGTGCCCTCTATTCCATCATGTCTTGTCCTTTTTCTTTCTTTGATATACGACTTCTGATTAGATCTTTGGTGCCCTCTATTCCATCATGTCTTGTCCTGTTTCTTTCTTAGATATACGACTTCTGATTAGATCTTTGGTGCCCTCTATTCCATCATGTCTTGTCCTTTTTCTTTCTTTGATATACGACTTCTGACTAGATCTTTGGTGCCCTCTATTCCATCATGTCTTGTCCTTTTTCTTTCTTAGATATACGACTTCTGATTAGATCTTTGGTGCCCTCTATTCCATCATGTCTTGTCCTTTTTCTTTCTTAGATATACGACTTCTGATTAGATCTTTGGTGCCCTCTATTCCATCATGTCTTGTCCTTTTTCTTTCTTTGATATACGACTTCTGATTAGATCTTTGGTGCCCTCTATTCCATCATGTCTTGTCCTTTTTCTTTCTTAGATATACGACTTCTGATTAGATCTTTGGTGCCCTCTATTCCATCATGTCTTGTCCTTTTTCTTTCTTAGATATACGACTTCTGATTAGATCTTTGGTGCCCTCTATTCCATCATGTCTTGTCCTTTTTCTTTCTTTGATATACGACTTCTGACTAGATCTTTGGGGACCTCTATTCCATTATGTATTGTCTTTTTCTTTCTTTGATATACGACTTCTGACTAGATCTTTGGTGCCCTCTATTCCATCATGTCTTGTCCTTTTTCTTTCTTTGATATACGACTTCTGATTAGATCTTTGGTGCCCTCTATTCCATCATGTATTGTCTTTTTCTTTCTTTGATATACGACTTCTGACTAGATCTTTGGTGCCCTCTATTCCATCATGTCTTGTCCTTTTTCTTTCTTTGATATACGACTTCTGATTAGATCTTTGGTGCCCTCTATTCCATCATGTATTGTCTTTTTCTTTCTTAGATATACGACTTCTGACTAGATCTTTAGTGCCCTCTATTCCATCATGTCTTGTCCTTCTCCTTCTTTGATATACGACTTCTGACTAGATCTTTGGTGACCTCTATTCCATTATGTATTGTCTTTTTCTTTCTTAGATATACGACTTCTGACTAGATCTTTAGTGCCCTCTATTCCATCAATGTATTGTCGTTTTCTTTCTTTGATATACGACTTCTGACTAGATCTTTGGTGCCCTCTATTCCATCATGTCTTGTCCTTTTCCTTCTTAGATATACGACTTCTGACTAGATCTTTGGTGCCCTCTATTCCATCATGTCTTGTCCTTTTCCTTCTTTGATATACGACTTCTGACTAGATCTTTGGTGCCCTCTATTCCATCATGTCTTGTCTTTTTCCTTCTTTGATATACGACTTCTGACTAGATCTTTGGTGCCCTCTATTCCATCATGTCTTGTCCTTTTCCTTCTTTGATATACGACTTCTGACTAGTTCTTTGGTGCCCTCTATTCAATTATGTATTGTCTTTTTCTTTCTTTGATATACGACTTCTGATTAGATCTTTGGTGCCCTCTATTCCATCATGTCTTGTCCTTTTTCTTTCTTTGATATACGACTTCTGATTAGATCTTTGGTGACCTCTATTCCATCATGTCTTGTCCTTTTTCTTTCTTTGATATACGACTTCTGATTAGATCTTTGGTGCCCTCTATTCCATCATGTCTTGTCCTTTTTCTTTCTTAGATATACGACTTCTGATTAGATCTTTGGTGCCCTCTATTCCATCATGTCTGGTCCTTTTTCTTTCTTAGATATACGACTTCTGATTAGATCTTTGGTGCCCTCTATTCCATCATGTCTTTTCCTTTTTCTTTCTTTGATATACGACTTCTGACTAGTTCTTTGGGGACCTCTATTCCATTATGTATTGTCTTTTTCTTTCTTTGATATACGACTTCTGACTAGATCTTTGGTGCCCTCTATTCCATCATGTCTTGTCCTTTTTCTTTCTTTGATATACGACTTCTGATTAGATCTTTGGTGCCCTCTATTCCATCATGTATTGTCTTTTTCTTTCTTTGATATACGACTTCTGACTAGATCTTTGGTGCCCTCTATTCCATCATGTCTTGTCCTTTTTCTTTCTTTGATATACGACTTCTGACTAGATCTTTGGTGCCCTCTATTCCATCATGTCTTGTCCTTTTTCTTTCTTAGATATACGACTTCTGATTAGATCTTTGGTGGCCTCTATTCCATCATGTCTTGTCCTTTTTCTTTCTTAGATATACGACTTCTGATTAGATCTTTGGTGCCCTCTATTCCATCATGTCTTGTCCTTTTTCTTTCTTTGATATACGACTTCTGATTAGATCTTTGGTGCCCTCTATTCCTTCATGTATTGTCTTTTTCTTTCTTTGATATACAACTTCTGATTAGATCTTTGGTGCCCTCTATTCCATCATGTATTGTCTTTTTCTTTCTTTGATATACGACTTCTGACTAGATCTTTGGTGCCCTCTATTCCATCATGTCTTGTCCTTTTTCTTTCTTAGATATACGACTTCTGACTAGATCTTTGGTGCCCTCTATTCCATCATGTCTTGTCCTTTTTCTTTCTTTGATATACGACTTCTGATTAGATCTTTGGTGCCCTCTATTCCATCATGTATTGTCTTTTTCTTTCTTTGATATACGACTTCTGACTAGATCTTTGGTGCCCTCTATTCCATCATGTCTTGTCCTTTTTCTTTCTTAGATATACGACTTCTGATTAGATCTTTGGTGCCCTCTATTCCATCATGTCTTGTCCTTTTTCTTTCTTTGATATACGACTTCTGACTAGATCTTTGGTGCCCTCTATTCCATCATGTCTTGTCCTTTTCCTTCTTTGATATACGACTTCTGACTAGATCTTTGGTGACCTCTATTCCATTATGTATTGTCTTTTTCTTTCTTAGATATACGACTTCTGACTAGATCTTTGGTGCCCTCTATTCCATCAATGTATTGTCGTTTTCTTTCTTTGATATACGACTTCTGACTAGATCTTTGGTGCCCTCTATTCCATTATGTATTGTCTTTTTCTTTCTTTGATATACGACTTCTCACTAGATCTTTGGTGCCCTCTATTCCATCATGTATTGTCTTTTTCTTTCTTTGATATACGACTTCTGATTAGATCTTTGGTGCCCTCTATTCCATTATGTATTGTCTTTTTCTTTCTTTGATATACGACTTCTGACTAGATCTTTGGTGCCCTCTATTCCATTATGTATTGTCTTTTTCTTTCTTTGATATACGACTTCTGACTAGATCTTTGGTGCCCTCTATTCCATTATGTATTGTCTTTTTCTTTCTTTGATATACGACTTCTGACTAGATCTTTGATGCCCTCTATTCCATCATGTATTGTCTTTTTCTTTCTTTGATATACGACTTCTGACTAGATCTTTGGTGCCCTCTATTCCATCATGTCTTGTCCTTTTTCTTTCTTTGATATACGACTTCTGATTAGATCTTTGGTGCCCTCTATTCCATCATGTCTTGTCCTTTTTCTTTCTTTGATATACGACTTCTGACTAGATCTTTGGTGACCTCTATTCCATTATGTATTGTCTTTTTCTTTCTTTGATATACGACTTCTGACTAGATCTTTGGTGCCCTCTATTCCATCATGTCTTGTCCTTTTTCTTTCTTTGATATACGACTTCTGATTAGATCTTTGGTGCCCTCTATTCCATCATGTCTTGTCCTTTTTCTTTCTTAGATATACGACTTCTGATTAGATCTTTGGTGCCCTCTATTCCATCATGTCTTGTCCTTTTTCTTTCTTTGATATACGACTTCTGACTAGATCTTTGGTGCCCTCTATTCCATCATGTCTTGTCCTTTTTCTTTCTTTGATATACGACTTCTGATTAGATCTTTGGTGCCCTCTATTCCATCATGTCTTGTCCTTTTTTTTTCTTAGATATACGACTTCTGACTAGATCTTTGGTGCCCTCTATTCCATCATGTCTTGTCCTTTTTCTTTCTTTGATATACGACTTCTGATTAGATCTTTGGTGCCCTCTATTCCACCATGTATTGTCTTTTTCTTTCTTTGATATACGACTTCTGACTAGATCTTTGGTGCCCTCTATTCCATCATGTCTTGTCCTTTTTCTTTCTTAGATATACGACTTCTGATTAGATCTTTGGTGCCCTCTATTCCATCATGTCTTGTCCTTTTTCTTTCTTTGATATACGACTTCTGACTAGATCTTTGGTGCCCTCTATTCCATCATGTCTTGTCCTTTTCCTTCTTTGATATACGACTTCTGACTAGATCTTTGGTGACCTCTATTCCATTATGTATTGTCTTTTTCTTTCTTAGATATACGACTTCTGACTAGATCTTTGGTGCCCTCTATTCCATCGATGTATTGTCGTTTTCTTTCTTTGATATACGACTTCTGACTAGATCTTTGGTGCCCTCTATTCCATTATGTATTGTCTTTTTCTTTCTTTGATATACGACTTCTCACTAGATCTTTGGTGCCCTCTATTCCATCATGTATTGTCTTTTTCTTTCTTTGATATACGACTTCTGATTAGATCTTTGGTGCCCTCTATTCCATTATGTATTGTCTTTTTCTTTCTTTGATATACGACTTCTGACTAGATCTTTGGTGCCCTCTATTCCATTATGTATTGTCTTTTTCTTTTTTTGATATACGACTTCTGACTAGATCTTTGGTGCCCTCTATTCCATTATGTATTGTCTTTTTCTTTCTTTGAAATACGACTTCTGACTAGATCTTTGATGCCCTCTATTCCATCATGTATTGTCTTTTTCTTTCTTTGATATACGACTTCTGACTAGATCTTTGGTGCCCTCTATTCCATCATGTCTTGTCCTTTTTCTTTCTTTGATATACGACTTCTGATTAGATCTTTGGTGCCCTCTATTCCATCATGTCTTGTCCTTTTTCTTTCTTAGATATACGACTTCTGATTAGATCTTTGGTGCCCTCTATTCCATCATGTCTTGTCCTTTTTCTTTCTTAGATATACGACTTCTGATTAGATCTTTGGTGCCCTCTATTCCATCATGTCTTGTCCTTTTTCTTTCTTTGATATACGACTTCTGATTAGATCTTTGGTGCCCTCTATTCCATCATGTATTGTCTTTTTCTTTCTTTGATATACGACTTCTGATTAGATCTTTGGTGCCCTCTATTCCATCATGTCTTGTCCTTTTTCTTTCTTTGATATACGACTTCTGATTAGATCTTTGGTGCCCTCTATTCCATCATGTATTGTCTTTTTCTTTCTTTGATATACGACTTCTGACTAGATCTTTGGTGCCCTCTATTCCATCATGTCTTGTCCTTTTTCTTTCTTAGATATACGACTTCTGATTAGATCTTTGGTGCCCTCTATTCCATCATGTCTTGTCCTTTTTCTTTCTTTGATATACGACTTCTGACTAGATCTTTGGTGCCCTCTATTCCATCATGTCTTGTCCTTTTCCTTCTTTGATATACGACTTCTGACTAGATCTTTGGTGACCTCTATTCCATTATGTATTGTCTTTTTCTTTCTTAGATATACGACTTCTGACTAGATCTTTGGTGCCCTCTATTCCATCAATGTATTGTCGTTTTCTTTCTTTGATATACGACTTCTGACTAGATCTTTGGTGCCCTCTATTCCATTATGTATTGTCTTTTTCTTTCTTTGATATACGACTTCTCACTAGATCTTTGGTGCCCTCTATTCCATCATGTATTGTCTTTTTCTTTCTTTGATATACGACTTCTGATTAGATCTTTGGTGCCCTCTATTCCATTATGTATTGTCTTTTTCTTTCTTTGATATACGACTTCTGACTAGATCTTTGGTGCCCTCTATTCCATTATGTATTGTCTTTTTCTTTCTTTGATATACGACTTCTGACTAGATCGTTGGTGCCCTCTATTCCATTATGTATTGTCTTTTTCTTTCTTTGATATACGTCTTCTGACTAGATCTTTGATGCCCTCTATTCCATCATGTATTGTCTTTTTCTTTCTTTGATATACGACTTCTGACTAGATCTTTGGTGCCCTCTATTCCATCATGTCTTGTCCTTTTTCTTTCTTTGATATACGACTTCTGATTAGATCTTTGGTGCCCTCTATTCCATCATGTCTTGTCCTTTTTCTTTCTTTGATATACGACTTCTGACTAGATCTTTGGTGACCTCTATTCCATTATGTATTGTCTTTTTCTTTCTTTGATATACGACTTCTGACTAGATCTTTGGTGCCCTCTATTCCATCATGTCTTGTCCTTTTTCTTTCTTTGATATACGACTTCTGATTAGATCTTTGGTGCCCTCTATTCCATCATGTCTTGTCCTTTTTCTTTCTTAGATATACGACTTCTGATTAGATCTTTGGTGCCCTCTATTCCATCATGTCTTGTCCTTTTTCTTTCTTTGATATACGACTTCTGACTAGATCTTTGGTGCCCTCTATTCCATCATGTCTTGTCCTTTTTCTTTCTTTGATATACGACTTCTGATTAGATCTTTGGTGCCCTCTATTCCATCATGTCTTGTCCTTTTTTTTTCTTAGATATACGACTTCTGACTAGATCTTTGGTGCCCTCTATTCCATCATGTCTTGTCCTTTTTCTTTCTTTGATATACGACTTCTGATTAGATCTTTGGTGCCCTCTATTCCACCATGTATTGTCTTTTTCTTTCTTTGATATACGACTTCTGACTAGATCTTTGGTGCCCTCTATTCCATCATGTCTTGTCCTTTTTCTTTCTTAGATATACGACTTCTGATTAGATCTTTGGTGCCCTCTATTCCATCATGTCTTGTCCTTTTTCTTTCTTTGATATACGACTTCTGACTAGATCTTTGGTGCCCTCTATTCCATCATGTCTTGTCCTTTTCCTTCTTTGATATACGACTTCTGACTAGATCTTTGGTGACCTCTATTCCATTATGTATTGTCTTTTTCTTTCTTAGATATACGACTTCTGACTAGATCTTTGGTGCCCTCTATTCCATCGATGTATTGTCGTTTTCTTTCTTTGATATACGACTTCTGACTAGATCTTTGGTGCCCTCTATTCCATTATGTATTGTCTTTTTCTTTCTTTGATATACGACTTCTCACTAGATCTTTGGTGCCCTCTATTCCATCATGTATTGTCTTTTTCTTTCTTTGATATACGACTTCTGATTAGATCTTTGGTGCCCTCTATTCCATTATGTATTGTCTTTTTCTTTCTTTGATATACGACTTCTGACTAGATCTTTGGTGCCCTCTATTCCATTATGTATTGTCTTTTTCTTTTTTTGATATACGACTTCTGACTAGATCTTTGGTGCCCTCTATTCCATTATGTATTGTCTTTTTCTTTCTTTGATATACGACTTCTGACTAGATCTTTGGTGCCCTCTATTCCATCATGTATTGTCTTTTTCTTTCTTTGATATACGACTTCTGACTAGATCTTTGGTGCCCTCTATTCCATCATGTCTTGTCCTTTTTCTTTCTTTGATATACGACTTCTGATTAGATCTTTGGTGCCCTCTATTCCATCATGTCTTGTCCTTTTTCTTTCTTAGATATACGACTTCTGATTAGATCTTTGGTGCCCTCTATTCCATCATGTCTTGTCCTTTTTCTTTCTTAGATATACGACTTCTGATTAGATCTTTGGTGCCCTCTATTCCATCATGTCTTGTCCTTTTTCTTTCTTTGATATACGACTTCTGACTAGATCTTTGGTGACCTCTATTCCATTATGTATTGTCTTTTTCTTTCTTTGATATACGACTTCTGACTAGATCTTTGGTGCCCTCTATTCCATCATGTCTTGTCCTTTTTCTTTCTTTGATATACGACTTCTGATTAGATCTTTGGTGCCCTCTATTCCATCATGTCTTGTCCTTTTTCTTTCTTAGATATACGACTTCTGATTAGATCTTTGGTGCCCTCTATTCCATCATGTCTTGTCCTTTTTCTTTCTTTGATATACGACTTCTGACTAGATCTTTGGTGCCCTCTATTCCATCATGTCTTGTCCTTTTTCTTTCTTAGATATACGACTTCTGATTAGATCTTTGGTGCCCTCTATTCCATCATGTCTTGTCCTTTTTCTTTCTTAGATATACGACTTCTGATTAGATCTTTGGTGCCCTCTATTCCATCATGTCTTGTCCTTTTTCTTTCTTTGATATTCGACTTCTGATTAGATCTTTGGTGCCCTCTATTCCTTCATGTATTGTCTTTTTCTTTCTTTGATATACAACTTCTGATTAGATCTTTGGTGCCCTCTATTCCATCATGTATTGTCTTTTTCTTTCTTTGATATACGACTTCTGACTAGATCTTTGGTGCCCTCTATTCCATCATGTCTTGTCCTTTTTCTTTCTTAGATATACGACTTCTGACTAGATCTTTGGTGCCCTCTATTCCATCATGTCTTGTCCTTTTTCTTTCTTAGATATACGACTTCTGACTAGATCTTTGGTGCCCTCTATTCCATCAATGTATTGTCGTTTTCTTTCTTTGATATACGACTTCTGACTAGATCTTTGGTGCCCTCTATTCCATTATGTATTGTCTTTTTCTTTCTTTGATATACGACTTTTCACTAGATTTTTGGTGCCCTCTATTCCATCATGTATTGTCTTTTTCTTTCTTTGATATACGACTTCTGATTAGATCTTTGGTGCCCTCTATTCCATTATGTCTTGTCTTTTTTTTCTTTGATATACGACTTCTGACTAGATCTTTGGTGCCCTCTATTCCATTATGTATTGTCTTTTTCTTTCTTTGATATACGACTTCTGACTAGATCTTTGGTGCCCTCTATTCCATTATGTATTGTCTTTTTCTTTCTTTGATATACGACTTCTGACTAGATCTTTGGTGCCCTCTATTCCATTATGTATTGTCTTTTTCTTTCTTTGATATACGACTTCTGACTAGATCTTTGATGCCCTCTATTCCATCATGTATTGTCTTTTTCTTTCTTTGATATACGACTTCTGACTAGATCTTTGGTGCCCTCTATTCCATCATGTCTTGTCCTTTTTCTTTCTTTGATATACGACTTCTGATTAGATCTTTGGTGCCCTCTATTCCATCATGTCTTGTCCTTTTTCTTTCTTAGATATACGACTTCTGATTAGATCTTTGGTGCCCTCTATTCCATCATGTCTTGTCCTTTTTCTTTCTTAGATATACGACTTCTGATTAGATCTTTGGTGCCCTCTATTCCATCATGTCTTGTCCTTTTTCTTTCTTTGATATACGACTTCTGACTAGATCTTTGGTGACCTCTATTCCATTATGTATTGTCTTTTTCTTTCTTTGATATACGACTTCTGACTAGATCTTTGGTGCCCTCTATTCCATCATGTCTTGTCCTTTTTCTTTCTTTGATATACGACTTCTGATTAGATCTTTGGTGCCCTCTATTCCATCATGTCTTGTCCTTTTTCTTTCTTAGATATACGACTTCTGATTAGATCTTTGGTGCCCTCTATTCCATCATGTCTTGTCCTTTTTCTTTCTTTGATATACGACTTCTGACTAGACCTTTGGTGCCCTCTATTCCATCATGTCTTGTCCTTTTTCTTTCTTAGATATACGACTTCTGATTAGATCTTTGGTGCCCTCTATTCCATCATGTCTTGTCCTTTTTCTTTCTTAGATATACGACTTCTGATTAGATCTTTGGTGCCCTCTATTCCATCATGTCTTGTCCTTTTTCTTTCTTTGATATACGACTTCTGATTAGATCTTTGGTGCCCTCTATTCCTTCATGTATTGTCTTTTTCTTTCTTTGATATACAACTTCTGATTAGATCTTTGGTGCCCTCTATTCCATCATGTATTGTCTTTTTCTTTCTTTGATATACGACTTCTGACTAGATCTTTGGTGCCCTCTATTCCATCATGTCTTGTCCTTTTTCTTTCTTAGATATACGACTTCTGACTAGATCTTTATTGCCCTCTATTCCATCATGTCTTGTCCTTTTTCTTTCTTTGATATACGACTTCTGATTAGATCTTTGGTGCCCTCTATTCCATCATGTATTGTCTTTTTCTTTCTTTGATATACGACTTCTGACTAGATCTTTGGTGCCCTCTATTCCATCATGTCTTGTCCTTTTTCTTTCTTAGATATACGACTTCTGATTAGATCTTTGGTGCCCTCTATTCCATCATGTCTTGTCCTTTTTCTTTCTTTGATATACGACTTCTGACTAGATCTTTGGTGCCCTCTATTCCATCATGTCTTGTCCTTTTCCTTCTTTGATATACGACTTCTGACTAGATCTTTGGTGACCTCTATTCCATTATGTATTGTCTTTTTCTTTCTTAGATATACGACTTCTGACTAGATCTTTGGTGCCCTCTATTCCATCAATGTATTGTCGTTTTCTTTCTTTGATATACGACTTCTGACTAGATCTTTGGTGCCCTCTATTCCATTATGTATTGTCTTTTTCTTTCTTTGATATACGACTTCTCACTAGATCTTTGGTGTCCTCTATTCCATCATGTATTGTCTTTTTCTTTCTTTGATATACGACTTCTGATTAGATCTTTGGTGCCCTCTATTCCATTATGTCTTGTCTTTTTTTTCTTTGATATACGACTTCTGACTAGATCTTTGGTGCCCTCTATTCCATTATGTATTGTCTTTTTCTTTCTTTGATATACGACTTCTGACTAGATCTTTGGTGCCCTCTATTCCATTATGTATTGTCTTTTTCTTTCTTTGATATACGACTTCTGACTAGATCTTTGGTGCCCTCTATTCCATTATGTATTGTCTTTTTCTTTCTTTGATATACGACTTCTGACTAGATCTTTGATGCCCTCTATTCCATCATGTATTGTCTTTTTCTTTCTTTGATATACGACTTCTGACTAGATCTTTGGTGCCCTCTATTCCATCATGTCTTGTCCTTTTTCTTTCTTTGATATACGACTTCTGATTAGATCTTTGGTGCCCTCTATTCCATCATGTCTTGTCCTTTTTCTTTCTTAGATATACGACTTCTGATTAGATCTTTGGTGCCCTCTATTCCATCATGTCTTGTCCTTTTTCTTTCTTAGATATACGACTTCTGATTAGATCTTTGGTGCCCTCTATTCCATCATGTCTTGTCCTTTTTCTTTCTTTGATATACGACTTTTGACTAGATCTTTGGTGACCTCTATTCCATTATGTATTGTCTTTTTCTTTCTTTGATATACGACTTCTGACTAGATCTTTGGTGCCCTCTATTCCATCATGTCTTGTCCTTTTTCTTTCTTTGATATACGACTTCTGATTAGATCTTTGGTGCCCTCTATTCCATCATGTCTTGTCCTTTTTCTTTCTTAGATATACGACTTCTGATTAGATCTTTGGTGCCCTCTATTCCATCATGTCTTGTCCTTTTTCTTTCTTTGATATACGACTTCTGACTAGATCTTTGGTGCCCTCTATTCCATCATGTCTTGTCCTTTTTTTTCTTAGATATACGACTTCTGATTAGATCTTTGGTGCCCTCTATTCCATCATGTCTTGTCCGTTTTCTTTCTTAGATATACGACTTCTGATTAGATCTTTGGTGCCCTCTATTCCATCATGTCTTGTCCTTTTTCTTTCTTTGATATACGACTTCTGATTAGATCTTTGGTGCCCTCTATTCCTTCATGTATTGTCTTTTTCTTTCTTTGATATACAACTTCTGATTAGATCTTTGGTGCCCTCTATTCCATCATGTATTGTCTTTTTCTTTCTTTGATATACGACCTCTGACTAGATCTTTGGTGCCCTCTATTCCATCATGTCTTGTCCTTTTTCTTTCTTTGATATACGACTTCTTATTAGATCTTTGGTGCCCTCTATTCCATCATGTATTGTCTTTTTCTTTCTTTGATATACGACTTCTGACTAGATCTTTGGTGCCCTCTATTCCATCATGTCTTGTCCTTTTTCTTTCTTAGATATACGACTTCTGATTAGATATTTGGTGCCCTCTATTCCATCATGTCTTGTCCTTTTTCTTTCTTTGATATACGACTTCTGACTAGATCTTTGGTGCCCTCTATTCCATCATGTCTTGTCCTTTTCCTTCTTTGATATACGACTTCTGACTAGATCTTTGGTGACCTCTATTCCATTATGTATTGTCTTTTTCTTTCTTAGATATACGACTTCTGACTAGATCTTTGGTGCCCTCTATTCCATCAATGTATTGTCGTTTTCTTTCTTTGATATACGACTTCTGACTAGATCTTTGGTGCCCTCTATTCCATTATGTATTGTCTTTTTCTTTCTTTGATATACGACTTCTCACTAGATCTTTGGTGCCCTCTATTCCATCATGTATTGTCTTTTTCTTTCTTTGATATACGACTTCTGATTAGATCTTTGGTGCCCTCTATTCCATTATGTCTTGTCTTTTTTTTCTTTGATATACGACTTCTGACTAGATCTTTGGTGCCCTCTATTCCATTATGTATTGTCTTTTTCTTTCTTTGATATACGACTTCTGACTAGATCTTTGGTGCCCTCTATTCCATTATGTATTGTCTTTTTCTTTCTTTGATATACGACTTCTGACTAGATCTTTGGTGCCCTCTATTCCATTATGTATTGTCTTTTTCTTTCTTTGATATACGACTTCTGACTAGATCTTTGATGCCCTCTATTCCATCATGTATTGTCTTTTTCTTTCTTTGATATACGACTTCTGACTAGATCTTTGGTGCCCTCTATTCCATCATGTCTTGTCCTTTTTCTTTCTTTGATATACGACTTCTGATTAGATCTTTGGTGCCCTCTATTCCATCATGTCTTGTCCTTTTTCTTTCTTAGATATACGACTTCTGATTAGATCTTTGGTGCCCTCTATTCCATCATGTCTTGTCCTTTTTCTTTCTTAGATATACGACTTCTGATTAGATCTTTGGTGCCCTCTATTCCATCATGTCTTGTCCTTTTTCTTTCTTTGATATACGACTTCTGACTAGATCTTTGGTGACCTCTATTCCATTATGTATTGTCTTTTTCTTTCTTTGATATACGACTTCTGACTAGATCTTTGGTGCCCTCTATTCCATCATGTCTTGTCCTTTTTCTTTCTTTGATATACGACTTCTGATTAGATCTTTGGTGCCCTCTATTCCATCATGTATTGTCTTTTTCTTTCTTTGATATACGACTTCTGACTAGATCTTTGGTGCCCTCTATTCCATCATGTCTTGTCCTTTTTCTTTCTTTGATATACGACTTCTGACTAGATCTTTGGTGCCCTCTATTCCATCATGTCTTGTCCTTTTTCTTTCTTAGATATACGACTTCTGATTAGATCTTTGGTGCCCTCTATTCCATCATGTCTTGTCCTTTTTCTTTCTTAGATATACGACTTCTGATTAGATCTTTGGTGCCCTCTATTCCATCATGTCTTGTCCTTTTTCTTTCTTTGATATACGACTTCTGATTAGATCTTTGGTGCCCTCTATTCCATCATGTATTGTCTTTTTCTTTCTTTGATATACAACTTCTGATTAGATCTTTGGTGCCCTCTATTCCATCATGTATTGTCTTTTTCTTTCTTTGATATACGACTTCTGACTAGATCTTTGGTGCCCTCTATTCCATCATGTCTTGTCCTTTTTCTTTCTTAGATATACGACTTCTGACTATATCTTTGGTGCCCTCTATTCCATCATGTCTTGTCCTTTTTCTTTCTTTGATATACGACTTCTGATTAGATCTTTGGTGCCCTCTATTCCATCATGTATCGTCTTTTTCTTTCTTTTATATACGACTTCTGACTAGATCTTTGGTGCCCTCTATTCCATCATGTCTTGTCCTTTTTCTTTCTTTGATATACGACTTCTGATTAGATCTTTGGTGCCCTCTATTCCATCATGTCTTGTCCTTTTTCTTTCTTTGATATACGACTTTTGACTAGATCTTTGGTGACCTCTATTCCATTATGTATTGTCTTTTTCTTTCTTTGATATACGACTTCTGACTAGATCTTTGGTGCCCTCTATTCCATCATGTCTTGTCCTTTTTCTTTCTTTGATATACGACTTCTGATTAGATCTTTGGTGCCCTCTATTCCATCATGTCTTGTCCTTTTTCTTTCTTAGATATACGACTTCTGATTAGATCTTTGGTGCCCTCTATTCCATCATGTCTTGTCCTTTTTCTTTCTTTGATATACGACTTCTGACTAGATCTTTGGTGCCCTCTATTCCATCATGTCTTGTCCTTTTTCTTTCTTAGATATACGACTTCTGATTAGATCTTTGGTGCCCTCTATTCCATCATGTCTTGTCCGTTTTCTTTCTTAGATATACGACTTCTGATTAGATCTTTGGTGCCCTCTATTCCATCATGTCTTGTCCTTTTTCTTTCTTTGATATACGACTTCTGATTAGATCTTTGGTGCCCTCTATTCCTTCATGTATTGTCTTTTTCTTTCTTTGATATACAACTTCTGATTAGATCTTTGGTGCCCTCTATTCCATCATGTATTGTCTTTTTCTTTCTTTGATATACGACCTCTGACTAGATCTTTGGTGCCCTCTATTCCATCATGTCTTGTCCTTTTTCTTTCTTTGATATACGACTTCTTATTAGATCTTTGGTGCCCTCTATTCCATCATGTATTGTCTTTTTCTTTCTTTGATATACGACTTCTGACTAGATCTTTGGTGCCCTCTATTCCATCATGTCTTGTCCTTTTTCTTTCTTAGATATACGACTTCTGATTAGATATTTGGTGCCCTCTATTCCATCATGTCTTGTCCTTTTTCTTTCTTTGATATACGACTTCTGACTAGATCTTTGGTGCCCTCTATTCCATCATGTCTTGTCCTTTTCCTTCTTTGATATACGACTTCTGACTAGATCTTTGGTGACCTCTATTCCATTATGTATTTTCTTTTTCTTTCTTAGATATACGACTTCTGACTAGATCTTTGGTGCCCTCTATTCCATCAATGTATTGTCGTTTTCTTTCTTTGATATACGACTTCTGACTAGATCTTTGGTGCCCTCTATTCCATTATGTATTGTCTTTTTCTTTCTTTGATATACGACTTCTCACTAGATCTTTGGTGCCCTCTATTCCATCATGTATTGTCTTTTTCTTTCTTTGATATACGACTTCTGATTAGATCTT
Source organism: Bathymodiolus septemdierum (assembly GCA_963383655.1). Taxonomy (NCBI): domain Eukaryota; kingdom Metazoa; phylum Mollusca; class Bivalvia; order Mytilida; family Modiolidae; genus Bathymodiolus; species Bathymodiolus septemdierum. The sequence goes on along the minus strand of OY726517.1, from coordinate 86,998,877 downwards.
TGGTGCCCTCTATTCCATTATGTATTGTCTTTTTCTTTCTTTGATATACGACTTCTGACTAGATCTTTGGTGCCCTCTATTCCATCATGTCTTGTCCTTTTTCTTTCTTTGATATACGACTTCTGATTAGATCTTTGGTGCCCTCTATTCCATCATGTCTTGTCCTTTTTCTTTCTTAGATATACGACTTCTGATTAGATCTTTGGTGCCCTCTATTCCATCATGTCTTGTCCTTTTTCTTTCTTAGATATACGACTTCTGATTAGATCTTTGGTGCCCTCTATTCCATCATGTCTTGTCCTTTTTCTTTCTTTGATATACGACTTCTGACTAGATCTTTGGTGACCTCTATTCCATTATGTATTGTCTTTTTCTTTCTTTGATATACGACTTCTGACTAGATCTTTGGTGCCCTCTATTCCATCATGTCTTGTCCTTTTTCTTTCTTTGATATACGACTTCTGATTAGATTTTTGGTGCCCTCTATTCCATCATGTATTGTCTTTTTCTTTCTTTGATATACGACTTCTGACTAGATCTTTGGTGCCCTCTATTCCATCATGTCTTGTCCTTTTTCTTTCTTTGATATACGACTTCTGACTAGATCTTTGGTGCCCTCTATTCCATCATGTCTTGTCCTTTTTCTTTCTTAGATATACGACTTCTGATTAGATCTTTGGTGCCCTCTATTCCATCATGTCTTGTCCTTTTTCTTTCTTAGATATACGACTTCTGATTAGATCTTTGGTGCCCTCTATTCCATCATGTCTTGTCCTTTTTCTTTCTTTGATATACGACTTCTGATTAGATCTTTGGTGCCCTCTATTCCATCATGTATTGTCTTTTTCTTTCTTTGATATACAACTTCTGATTAGATCTTTGGTGCCCTCTATTCCATCATGTATTGTCTTTTTCTTTCTTTGATATACGACTTCTGACTAGATCTTTGGTGCCCTCTATTCCATCATGTCTTGTCCTTTTTCTTTCTTAGATATACGACTTCTGACTATATCTTTGGTGCCCTCTATTCCATCATGTCTTGTCCTTTTTCTTTCTTTGATATACGACTTCTGATTAGATCTTTGGTGCCCTATATTCCATCATCTATCGTCTTTTTCTTTCTTTTATATACGACTTCTGACTAGATCTTTGGTGCCCTCTATTCCATCATGTCTTGTCCTTTTTCTTTCTTTAATATACGACTTCTGATTAGATCTTTGGTGCCCTCTATTCCATCATGTCTTGTCCTTTTTCTTTCTTAGATATACGACTTCTGACTAGATCTTTGGTGCCCTCTATTCCATCATGTCTTGTCCGTTTCCTTCTTTGATATAAGACTTCTGACTAGATCTTTGGTGACCTCTATTCCATTATGTATTGTCTTTTTCTTTCTTAGATATACGACTTCTGACTAGATCTTTGGTGCCCTCTATTCTATCAATGTATTGTCTTTTTCTTTCTTTGATATACGACTTCTGACTAGATCTTTGGTGCCCTCTATTCCATTATGTATTGTCTTTTTCTTTCTTTGATATACGACTTCTGACTAGATCTTTGGTGCCCTCTATTCCATTATGTATTGTCTTTTTCTTTCTTTGATATACGACTTCTGACTAGATCTTTGGTGCCCTCTATTCCATCATGTATTGTCTTTTTCTTTCTTTGATATTCGACTTCTGACTAGATCTTTGGTGCCCTCTATTCCATCATGTATTGTCTTTTTCTTTCTTTGATATACGACTTCTGATTAGATCTTTGGTGCCCTCTATTCCATTATGTATTGTCTTTCTTTCTTTGATATACGACTTCTGACTAGATCTTTGGTGCCCTCTATTCCATTACGTATTGTCTTTTTCTTTCTTTGATATACGACTTCTGACTAGATCTTTGGTGACCTCTATTCCATTATGTATTGTCTTTTTCTTTCTTTGATATACGACTTCTGACTAGATCTTTGGTGCCCTCTATTCCATTATGTATTGTCTTTTTCTTTCTTTGATATACGACTTCTGACTAGATCTTTGGTGCCCTCTATTCCATCATGTATTGTCTTTTTCTTTCTTTGATATACGACTTCTGACTAGATCTTTGGTGCCCTCTATTCCATCATGTATTGTCTTTTTCTTTCTTTGATATACGACTTCTGATTAGATCTTTGGTGCCCTCTATTCCATCATGTCTTGTCCTTTTTCTTTCTTAGATATACGACTTCTGATTAGATCTTTGGTGCCCTCTATTCCATCATGTCTTGTCCTTTTTCTTTCTTTGATATACGACTTCTGACTAGATCTTTGGTGACCTCTATTCCATTATGTATTGTCTTTTTCTTTCTTAGATATACGACTTCTGACTAGATCTTTGGTGCCCTCTATTCCATCATGTCTTGTCCTTTTTCTTTCTTTGATATACGACTTCTGATTAGATCTTTGGTGCCCTCTATTCCATCATGTATTGTCTTTTTCTTTCTTTGATATACGACTTCTGACTAGATCTTTGGTGCCCTCTATTCCATCATGTCTTGTCCTTTTTCTTTCTTTGATATACGACTTCTGACTAGATCTTTGGTGCCCTCTATTCCATCATGTCTTGTCCTTTTTCTTTCTTAGATATACGACTTCTGATTAGATCTTTGGTGCCCTCTATTCCATCATGTCTTGTCCTTTTTCTTTCTTAGATATACGACTTCTGATTAGATCTTTGGTGCCCTCTATTCCATCATGTCTTGTCCTTTTTCTTTCTTTGATATACGACTTCTGATTAGATCTTTGGTGCCCTCTATTCCATCATGTATTGTCTTTTTCTTTCTTTGATATACAACTTCTGATTAGATCTTTGGTGCCCTCTATTCCATCATGTATTGTCTTTTTCTTTCTTTGATATACGACTTCTGACTAGATCTTTGGTGCCCTCTATTCCATCATGTCTTGTCCTTTTTCTTTCTTAGATATACGACTTTTGACTATATCTTTGGTGCCCTCTATTCCATCATGTCTTGTCCTTTTTCTTTCTTTGATATACGACTTCTGATTAGATCTTTGGTGCCCTCTATTCCATCATGTATCGTCTTTTTCTTTCTTTTATATACGACTTCTGACTAGATCTTTGGTGCCCTCTATTCCATCATGTCTTGTCCTTTTTCTTTCTTTGATATACGACTTCTGATTAGATCTTTGGTGCCCTCTATTCCATCATGTCTTGTCCTTTTTCTTTCTTAGATATACGACTTCTGACTAGATCTTTGGTGCCCTCTATTCCATCATGTCTTGTCCGTTTCCTTCTTTGATATACGACTTCTGACTAGATCTTTGGTGACCTCTATTCCATTATGTATTGTCTTTTTCTTTCTTAGATATACGACTTCTGACTAGATCTTTGGTGCCCTCTATTCCATCAATGTATTGTCTTTTTCTTTCTTTGATATACGACTTCTGACTAGATCTTTGGTGCCCTCTATTCCATTATGTATTGTCTTTTTCTTTCTTTGATATACGACTTCTGACTAGATCTTTGGTGCCCTCTATTCCATTATGTATTGTCTTTTTCTTTCTTTGATATACGACTTCTGACTAGATCTTTGGTGCCCTCTATTCCATCATGTATTGTCTTTTTCTTTCTTTGATATTCGACTTCTGACTAGATCTTTGGTGCCCTCTATTCCATCATGTATTGTCTTTTTCTTTCTTTGATATACGACTTCTGATTAGATCTTTGGTGCCCTCTATTCCATTATGTATTGTCTTTCTTTCTTTGATATACGACTTCTGACTAGATCTTTGGTGCCCTCTATTCCATTATGTATTGTCGTTTTCTTTCTTTGATATACGACTTCTCACTAGATCTTTGGTGCCCTCTATTCCATCATGTATTGTCTTTTTCTTTCTTTGATATACGACTTCTGATTAGATCTTTGGTGCCCTCTATTCCATTACGTATTGTCGTTTTCTTTCTTTGATATACGACTTCTGATTAGATCTTTGGTGCCCTCTATTCCATTATGTATTGTCGTTTTCTTTCTTTGATATACGACTTCTGACTAGATCTTTGGTGCCCTCTATTCCATCATGTATTGTCTTTTTCTTTCTTTGATATACGACTTCTGACTAGATCTTTGGTGCCCTCTATTCCATCATGTATTGTCTTTTTCTTTCTTTGATATACGACTTCTGACTAGATCTTTGGTGCCCTCTATTCCATTATGTATTGTCGTTTTCTTTCTTTGATATACGACTTCTGATTAGATCTTTGGTGCCCTCTATTCCATCATGTCTTGTCCTTTTTCTTCTTAGATATACGACTTCTGACTAGATCTTTGGTGCCCTCTATTCCATCATGTCTTGTCCTTTTTCTTTCTTTGATATACGACTTCTGATTAGATCTTTGGTGCCCTCTATTCCATCATGTCTTGTCCTTTTTCTTTCTTAGATATACGACTTCTGACTAGATCTTTGGTGCCCTCTATTCCATCATGTCTTGTCCTTTTTCTTTCTTTGATATACGACTTCTGACTAGATCTTTGGTGCCCTCTATTCCATCATGTCTTGTCCTTTTTCTTTCTTTGATATACGACTTCTGACTAGGTCTTTGGTGCCCTCTATTCCATTATGTATTGTCTTTTTCTTTCTTTGATATACGACTTCTGACTAGATCTTTGGTGCCCTCTATTCCATCATGTCTTGTCCTTTTTCTTTCTTTGATATACGACTTCTGACTAGATCTTTGGTGACCTCTATTCCATCATGTATTGTCTTTTTCTTTCTTTGATATACGACTTCTGACTAGATCTTTGGTGCCCTCTATTCCATTACGTATTGTCTTTTTCTTTCTTAGATATACGACTTCTGATTAGATCTTTGGTGCCCTCTATTCCATCATGTCTTGTCCTTTTTCTTTCTTTGATATACGACTTCTGACTAGATCTTTGGTGCCCTCTATTCCATTACGTATTGTCTTTTTCTTTCTTAGATATACGACTTCTGACTAGATCTTTGGTGCCCTCTATTCCATCATGTATTGTCTTTTTCTTTCTTTGATATACGACTTCTGACTAGATCTTTGGTGCCCTCTATTCCATTACGTATTGTCTTTTTCTTTCTTAGATATACGACTTCTGACTAGATCTTTGGTGCCCTCTATTCCATCATGTCTTGTCCTTTTTCTTTCTTTGATATACGACTTCTGACTAGATCTTTGGTGCCCTCTATTCCATTATGTATTGTCGTTTTCTTTCTTAGATATACGACTTCTGATTAGATCTTTGGTGCCCTCTATTCCATCATGTCTTGTCCTTTTTCTTTCTTTGATATACGACTTCTGACTAGATCTTTGGTGCCCTCTATTCCATTACGTATTGTCTTTTTCTTTCTTAGATATACGACTTCTGATTAGATCTTTGGTGCCCTCTATTCCATCATGTCTTGTCCTTTTTCTTTCTTTGATATACGACTTCTGACTAGATCTTTGGTGCCCTCTATTCCATTACGTATTGTCTTTTTCTTTCTTAGATATACGACTTCTGACTAGATCTTTGGTGCCCTCTATTCCATCATGTATTGTCTTTTTCTTTCTTTGATATACGACTTCTGACTAGATCTTTGGTGCCCTCTATTCCATTACGTATTGTCTTTTTCTTTCTTAGATATACGACTTCTGATTAGATCTTTGGTGCCCTCTATTCCATCATGTCTTGTCCTTTTTCTTTCTTTGATATACGACTTCTGACTAGATCTTTGGTGCCCTCTATTCCATTACGTATTGTCTTTTTCTTTCTTAGATATACGACTTCTGACTAGATCTTTGGTGCCCTCTATTCCATCATGTATTGTCTTTTTCTTTCTTTGATATACGACTTCTGACTAGATCTTTGGTGCCCTCTATTCCATTACGTATTGTCTTTTTCTTTCTTAGATATACGACTTCTGACTAGATCTTTGGTGCCCTCTATTCCATCATGTCTTGTCCTTTTTCTTTCTTTGATATACGACTTCTGACTAGATCTTTGGTGCCCTCTATTCCATTACGTATTGTCTTTTTCTTTCTTAGATATACGACTTCTGATTAGATCTTTGGTGCCCTCTATTCCATCATGTCTTGTCCTTTTTCTTTCTTTGATATACGACTTCTGACTAGATCTTTGGTGCCCTCTATTCCATTACGTATTGTCTTTTTCTTTCTTAGATATACGACTTCTGACTAGATCTTTGGTGCCCTCTATTCCATCATGTATTGTCTTTTTCTTTCTTTGATATACGACTTCTGACTAGATCTTTGGTGCCCTCTATTCCATTACGTATTGTCTTTTTCTTTCTTAGATATACGACTTCTGACTAGATCTTTGGTGCCCTCTATTCCATCATGTCTTGTCCTTTTTCTTTCTTTGATATACGACTTCTGACTAGATCTTTGGTGCCCTCTATTCCATCATGTATTGTCTTTTTCTTTCTTTGATATACGACTTCTGACTAGATCTTTGGTGCCCTCTATTCCATTACGTATTGTCTTTTTCTTTCTTAGATATACGACTTCTGATTAGATCTTTGGTGCCCTCTATTCCATCATGTATTGTCTTTTTCTTTCTTTGATATACGACTTCTGACTAGATCTTTGGTGCCCTCTATTCCATCATGTCTTGTCCTTTTTCTTTCTTTGATATACGACTTCTGACTAGATCTTTGGTGCCCTCTATTCCATCATGTCTTGTCCTTTTTCTTTCTTTGATATACGACTTCTGACTAGATCTTTGGTGCCCTCTATTCCATTATGTATTGTCTTTTTCTTTCTTAGATATACGACTTCTGATTAGATCTTTGGTGCCCTCTATTCCATCATGTCTTGTCCTTTTTCTTTCTTTGATATACGACTTCTGACTAGATCTTTGGTGCCCTCTATTCCATCATGTATTGTCTTTTTCTTTCTTTGATATACGACTTCTGATTAGATCTTTGGTGCCCTCTATTCCATCATGTCTTGTCCTTTTTCTTTCTTTGATATACGACTTCTGACTAGATCTTTGGTGCCCTCTATTCCATCATGTCTTGTCCTTTTTCTTTCTTTGATATACGACTTCTGACTAGATCTTTGGTGCCCTCTATTCCATTATGTATTGTCTTTTTCTTTCTTAGATATACGACTTCTGATTAGATCTTTGGTGCCCTCTATTCCATCATGTCTTGTCCTTTTTCTTTCTTTGATATACGACTTCTGACTAGATCTTTGGTGCCCTCTATTCCATCATGTATTGTCTTTTTCTTTCTTTGATATACGACTTCTGATTAGATCTTTGGTGCCCTCTATTCCATCATGTCTTGTCCTTTTTCTTTCTTTGATATACGACTTCTGACTAGATCTTTGGTGCCCTCTATTCCATCATGTATTGTCTTTTTCTTTCTTTGATATACGACTTCTGACTAGATCTATGGTGCCCTCTATTCCATCATGTATTGTCTTTTTCTTTCTTTGATATACGACTTCTGACTAGATCTTTGGTGCCCTCTATTCCATTATGTATTGTCTTTTTCTTTCTTTGATATACGACTTCTGACTAGATCTTTGGTGCCCTCTATTCCATTACGTATTGTCTTTTTCTTTCTTTGATATACGACTTCTGACTAGATCTTTGGTGACCTCTATTCCATCATGTCTTGTCCTTTTTCTTCTTAGATATACGACTTCTGACTAGATCTTTGGTGCCCTCTATTCCATCATGTCTTGTCCTTTTTCTTTCTTAGATATACGACTTCTGACTAGATCTTTGGTGCCCTCTATTCCATCATGTCTTGTCCTTTTTCTTTCTTAGATATACGACTTCTGACTAGATCTTTGGTGCCCTCTATTCCATCATGTCTTGTCTTTTTCTTTCTTTGATATACGACTTCTGATTAGATCTTTGGTGCCCTCTATTCCATCATGTCTTGTCCTTTTTCTTCTTAGATATACGACTTCTGACTAGATCTTTGGTGCCCTCTATTCCATCATGTCTTGTCCTTTTTCTTTCTTAGATATACGACTTCTGACTAGATCTTTGGTGCCCTCTATTCCATCATGTCTTGTCCTTTTTCTTTCTTTGATATACGACTTCTGATTAGATCTTTGGTGCCCTCTATTCCATCATGTCTTGTCCTTTTTCTTTCTTTGATATACGACTTCTGACTAGATCTTTGGTGCCCTCTATTCCATCATGTCTTGTCCTTTTTCTTTCTTTGATATACGACTTCTGATTAGATCTTTGGTGCCCTCTATTCCATCATGTCTTGTCCTTTTTCTTTCTTTGATATACGACTTCTGACTAGATCTTTGGTGCCCTCTATTCCATCATGTCTTGTCCTTTTTCTTCTTAGATATACGACTTCTGACTAGATCTTTGGTGCCCTCTATTCCATCATGTCTTGTCCTTTTTCTTTCTTAGATATACGACTTCTGACTAGATCTTTGGTGCCCTCTATTCCATCATGTCTTGTCCTTTTTCTTCTTAGATATACGACTTCTGACTAGATCTTTGGTGCCCTCTATTCCATCATGTCTTGTCCTTTTTCTTTCTTTGATATACGACTTCTGACTAGATCTTTGGTGACCTCTATTCCATTATGTATTGTCTTTTTCTTTCTTTGATATACGACTTCTGACTAGATCTTTGGTGCCCTCTATTCCATTATGTATTGTCTTTTTCTTTCTTTGATATACGACTTCTGACTAGATCTTTGGTGCCCTCTATTCCATCATGTATTGTCTTTTTCTTTCTTTGATATACGACTTCTGACTAGATCTTTGGTGCCCTCTATTCCATCATGTATTGTCATTTTCTTTCTTTGATATACGACTTCTGACTAGATCTTTGGTGCCCTCTATTCCATTATGTATTGTCTTTTTCTTTCTTTGATATACGACTTCTGACTAAATCTTTGGTGCCCTCTATTCCATCATGTCTTGTCCCTTTTCTTTCTTTGATATACGACTTCTGATTAGATCTTTGGTGCCCTCTATTCCATCATGTCTTGTCTTTTTCTTTCTTAGATATACGACTTCTGACTAGATCTTTGGTGCCCTCTATTCCATCATGTCTTGTCCTTTTCTTTCTTAGATATACGACTTCTGACTAGGTCTTTGGTGCCCTCTATTCCATCATGTCTTGTCCTTTTTCTTTCTTTGATATACGACTTCTGATTAGATCTTTGGTGCCCTCTATTCCATTATGTCTTGTCTTTTTCTTTCTTTGATATACGACTTCTGATTAGATCTTTGTCATCTTCAAACTTTTTTCTCCGCTATTTAGCTAGTTAACTGATGTTCTCGGGAAATGAACATAATCATCTGCTTCGCCTTTTCAACAACGATTTCAATATCAGATGATATTGCATTCACATCAACAATTTTCAGTCATATTATATGTTACCCAGTAATCTTAGATAAAATGTAAGAAAATGCCATCTTGATAAATATGAACATATTGACGAGAAAGACAATATGTTTTTAAGGTGTTCCTTTGACCTTTTTTCTGGAATAAGGAATTTCATTTCAAAGCAGTACTAAATCCAGTTTCATCGTCCGGTGATTTGAACAGAATAAACACCTGCTTTTAGGGAAATTCCTGTGGGAATATTGACAGACATGGAATGTATTTACTAAATTCTAACGATTGTTGTCATAACGTCGCAGACACCCATACATTAGTACAAATTCAGGAATTAAAATGTTTTATTTTTATTTTTGCATATTAAATGTAAAAAACTTCAGTTAAATCTTGCTAAACATAATAAATTCCACACATCTTAACATGTACTCTTTACTTGATGTTCTAAGCTGTCACTCTCACATGCGCTCTGTTAGATCCCATGTCTAACGTTCTGTTTGATCCCATGTCTAACGTTCTGTTAGATCCCATGTCTAACGTTCTGTTAGATCCCATATCTAATGTTCTGTTAGATCCCATGTCTAACGTTCTGTTAGATCCCATGTCTAATAAGATGAAATATACCCTTCCTGGTTTTGGCATCATGCCAGTTTTCAAATTTTTTTGAATGTTTGTATTATTGTAGAGAGATGAGTCAACAGCATAACAGTCACGTGGCTAATGGCACGGATCAGACAATAAAGGTCGTCCTGACTGACAACAACAACAGAAACACAAGTCAAATAATAGAAGATGGTAACCACTGCTGTATACCGACCATACATGGAACAGTGACATTATCTGTGTTTCCAGAGGAATCACAAGGAAACGGATTCGTGACTACATCGGTGGCTAGTTTGAAAAATGATTCTGATCGCAGTTTTATTGTTAAGAAAGACAATAGTGGACGGATCAATATTTACAGAGCCAAGTATGGAACTATCTGGCAAATAAAAAAGCAGACGAATAATGTGTAGGTTTTTTTAGGAGCGTTATAAACGATCGTGTATATATATACAAAATATAATGCAATTGATAGAAATGAGATTATAGACGCGGCTTCCTTCATTGAGAAATTTGTATTTGGATAAAATTAAGTAACATTTTTATTCTATTCTCTTTAAAAGATGCAAGACACATTATGTTTGTCTGTGATACGATTTGTGATATCATCAGATTAAATATTTTTGTCAAATTAGAAGTCAACCTGCATAGTGACTTATATTAAATTTACCAAGCTTCAGAGTCTGTAAATGGCTAAATATTTGGTATAATTAGTTTATGTAGCCATATCATTACTTAATCATTATCTGGTTGTATGGAACAACACGAATAAAAATAAGACAGTAAGATATGTCCAAACAACTTCGTAGAAAATTAAACAGTGAATGTGAACATGTCATAATGGTCAAAACTGCTTTACTGGCCACCTCTATTGAGCAATAACTTGTATTGTGTGACCATATTTTAATGTTCCATTGGAAGGTCACATATATAAGACAGGTATGATTGTATGTCTTAAAATAACATACCCTCGTGTGAGTTGGCTTTATTCCAATTTTCAAAGTCAACGTCCAGTCAATTTATGGACAAGACAAAACAATTCTTATGTGTTCTCTATTCTCTTATTCATGTTTATTTAATATATATAAGACACATGATAGCACATTTATATACAATATCGATACTCCTGTGTATATGTTTATCGCTTGCTTGTATTAACTATATTGCAGTTGGAGATCCAATTATGAAGAGGGGAGGATTGGGATCCCATTAGCCGGTTAAACCCCGCCACATTTTTTACATGTCCCAAAACAGAACCTGGATTTCCACAATGATATATGTCATGATCAATGATTTGAGGTGAGAGGTGATTGTTGGTTTTTTTTTTATAGATATTGGTGAAATAGTTGTCCACCACAGTTTTAAACTTCCTTTTCATAATCCTCGAGGTGTGTCATTCAAAATATCTCAATGGATTGCTGTGCTTACTGTATGTCCTAATTTTGCCATAGCTATATATGTATTATTTCTTCTCTTTCTTGTTTGTTTGTAAAATGTCCTCCGTGGAAACCCATTAAAGATCGATAAACTAATATGTGATTACTATTATAAAACAAGTTTTCTTACAATATAATGAAAACTTATTTATCCTAGGGTGTCGTAATGGCCGTGATTGTATGGTATAGTCCGTTTGACTTCTATAAATGTCCAGAAAAAAATTCCTAAATATCCAGTTTTCAAATCAATGTTTTTTGTTTAGATGTATCGTGTCGTGACATCTGCTCGGTTATGCAATAAAGTCGGTCATTTGTTTTGATTTACAATGCTCACGCAGCACGAGACCAATGACGTCATTCTGTATATTCATAGCGTACATAAACACAGAGGGAATTCTTTTAAACTTCAAAATTACAAGATGAGATTAAAACAGATAAGATTGAATTGAATAATTTCCATGCAAGTAAAAAATATCATTTTTACTAATGTCTTTTTTCCCTGATCATTATGCTTGTTAAATATGTTTTAAGCGATGGTATTTTCCACGCATTTTTACCTTTCTGGTTTGTTGATGTAATCGTCATCACAGTTCATGACCATTTCTGGAATGTAGGCCAAGCAAATTGTATTTTAAAATACTTTGAAAATATGATGATTCCACCATTTTCTAGAAAATGGCTGATTTTACCGGGAAAATACATACAAGAGCTCTCCATTAGTCACAAAATGGCAGATTATTTTGCATTTCCACTACTGCTTTAATAACAAATATACCCCTTACTTCTTGGGATAGTGAAATGATATTCACAGAGAAGATAGAAAAAGAATTAATTTAACAGCAATAATCAAAATTTAAAACGTAAATTGAACAGAGAATTAAATTAAACCAAACAGAAAAATGAGATTATCTGGAGGAAAAAAAGCTGTCATTCTTACAAATTATTACAATAAAACTGTATTGTTACTACTCTGTGATAATAAATGTGATTGAAATAAACAGAAATCAGTCATTAATTGCTTAACAAAAATATGGCAGTATGTAGTCAGTCTAATATATTGCATTGACAAAAATAAAAACACAAAATTCACTGGATTAAATATTTTATTATATGGGTAAGCAAGTTCAATGTTTGCATCAAATAATTAATTTTTAATACTTCAATTTCAAACTACATGTATTTAGAAAAAAACATCTTTTCAAATTTTTCAGACAAAACAATTACACAGAAAAAGCTAAAATACGATATTTTCTTAATCCGGTTTACTTTTTAAGTTTGGTTGGCCTATGATAAAATCATGTGATTTATTGACCCTTGACCGGCCTTATGTGACGTAATAGGACACCATTTGAAAAAAGGGTAGTAAACAAATATGGGTCAGTGTGTTATTATTGTCGATCTTTTTTCCATGGAACTTTACACATGTGAGCAAGAATAGTGGAGGAACATAATTAAAAAGATAAAAATGTTTACTTTTCAAACATGAAAAAAATAATACAACATTATCCAATGACTGACCGACTTATTGTCATACGGGGATATATGTAGATTATTACACTTCAGAAAATATAATTAACATAGAGGCCTACTGGGTAACTTTTTTAATAATGGACCAAAACATTTGAAAATAATATCCCATATAAAAAGTACATAGTATAGAAGAATGTTTTATTTCCATTAAATGACCTACTTGAGGTACAGTTAATGATTTACACATACAAGCAATCTAATTGAAATTAGATCGTGACTGCACCTCCCCTTTTTTCTGATGCGTGACATATCAGAAAAAGGGCGGGAGGAATTCTAGGTCTAATTTTAATTAGATTGATATACAAGAATATATTTTTTTGTGTTTAACGCCACTTTCAACAATATTTCAGCTATATCATGGAGACCAGTTTTAGTGGTGGAGGAAGCCGGAGTACATGGAGAGAACCACCGACCACGGGCAAGCAACAGGTAAACTTTATCACTTGCGGCTGCGAGTTGAGTGCACCCTTTTTGTGATTTACAAAGCTGGGCGCGAACCCACGCCGTATTGGTGATAGGCTTGTATGAGTTGTTAGATCCAACGACCTAACTCATTGAGCCACCCGGGCCCCTACAAGAATATAGCAAACAATAAAATACAAATACAACATACATTTACATTACTCCCTTATGAAAACAAATGAGAAAATAGTATGCACATTTTTCAACATGAGCGGAAACGCCCCCAAATATTTTATCATAGTGATACATTATGCGTGTTGTTTTGAGTATGACATCAAAATTTATCATGACACTCATTGCAGGATACCAGTGGACCAGGCTAGCGACGTGTGGTATATTGTACTGACCGGTCTGGTCAAATCAAAGACTATAAAATTAGTATTTGCTATTTCTTCACTAAGCACGCAGTATCATGGAGTAAGAGGAAAGGCTGTTTAGCTATGAATCAGAATAATGTGCCCGAGTGGAGCGACATGATTACCTGCATCAGGTGTTTTAGTGAGCTAGCACTATAAAAATCCTAATAAGCGTGTTAGTCTGGAACAAAGTGGACATCATCATATCTAACTCCAACTTGTTCTCGTCATGATATAGCTAACAAAAATCATCATTTGGCATTAAACAACAATCACTCACTCAATATATTGTATTGGTAACGTAATGTTGTCACCATATTGAAATCGACAAAATGTTGACTGTATATTTTCAAAACGGTCAAATTGGTGTTCATTTATGTTTTTAATATATTCCTTGTAAAATATATATCTAAAGATGAAAAAATGAGAAATTTAAAGTCAAGTCTAGCACAAGATTCAGAAGTAGCAATTATTTTCTCGATGATGTATTGCAAAATGTCAAGATGATGGTATCCTCGTGAGAGTTATTTGAATATATGCGTGTGAATTTGTAACAATTTTAGAAAATTACAAATATAACTCCATATTTACCGGTAAGCACGTAATTTCTAGGACTTTATAGAAGTAAAGGCACATTTTAGCAATCCTGTTTTAGACTCCCAAAACTTTAAATTATTTGGCTTTCCCATCTTTCGATGTTGAGCGTACCTGATGAAAGTTATTGCAGAAACGTGTCATGCGCACTAAATGTGATATCTACGTTTATATTGGGTTTTTTTTCAATTATACTCCTACTTCATGGCTGACTCGACTTCGTCTCTAAATGCATTTATCTCTCATTTTATAAATGTTGTTGGTTGTCATATCTGTTATAATAAATGAACACCCCTATTTTCAGGTGCAACTCAGTTAATGATAGTTGATAGTTCATGATATAGAAGTCTAAATTACTAAACTTGTTGATCTATCAGCTTCGTTGCTACCACTGCATCGGTTGTGTATTGGTTAGCGTGCTCGTCTCGAGTGCGTTAGATCGTGGTTCGACTATAAAATTGGTATTTATTGCGTCTTCGCTGGGCACGCAACATTAAGGTTGGCTCGGAATCAGAATAATGTGTCCAAGTTGAGCGACATATCTATCCGCGGACTGTTGTTTCAGTGAGCTAGCACTATAAAAATCCAGCTCAGCATGTTGGTCTAGAACAAAGCGGACCTCATCATCATCTCATTGAAAATTAACTTGCTCTCGCCATGATATACCTGAAAAATTGCTGAGTTGGTGTTAAACAACAATCACTCACTCGTTTCCACCATGATGTTACCGCCACTAATAAATAGCGCCCTCTGTTAAATCATTACATAATACCTTCCACGATGCATCTGTAATTTGAGTTTTGCATTTTCGTTGTTTTATTTGATAAAAAAAAATGTATTTTCTAGTGAATGTGATGTTTTATTTGTGAAAAGACTGATCATTTGTGAATATTTTGTTTCATTTGTGAATCAACAACAACTGCAATTATCAATGGGAAAAGTGAATCAACAAAAAATTAATAAAACAACTGCCAACGGCAATTATCAACGGGAGAAGTGAATCAGCAAAAAAATTATAAAACAACTGCCAACGGCAATTATCAATGGGCAAAGTGAATCAACAAAAAAATAATAAAACAACTGGCAACGCAATTATCAATGGGCAAAGTGAATCAACAAAAAAATAATAAAACAACTGGCAACGCAATTATCAATGGGCAAAGTGAATCAACAAAAAAATAATAAAACAACTGGCAACGCAATTATCAATGGGCAAAGTGAATCAGCAAACATATAATAAAACAACTGGCAAAGCAATTATCAATGGGAGAAGTGAATCAACAAAAAAATAATAAAACAACTGGCAAAGCAATTATCAATGGGAGAAGTGAATCAGCAAACATATAATAAAACAACTGGCAAAGCAATTAGCAATGGGAGAAGTGAATCAGCAAAAAAATAATAAAGCAACTGGCAAAGCAATTATCAATGGGAGAAGTGAATCAGCAAACATATAATAAAGCAACTGGCAAAGCAATTATCAATGGGAGATGTGAATCAACAAAAAAATAATAAAACAACTGGCAAAGCAATTATCAATGGGAGAAGTGAATCAGCAAACATATAATAAAACAACTGGCAAAGCAATTATCAATGGGAGAAGTGAATCAGCAAAAAAATAATAAAACACATGGCAAAGCAATTATCAATGGGAGAAGTGAATCAGCAAAAAAATAATAAAACAACTGGCAAAGCAATTATCAATGGGCAAAGTGAATCAGCAAAAAAATAATAAAACAACTGGCAAAGCAATTATCAAAGGGAGAAGTGAATCAGCAAACATATAATAAAACAACTGGCAAAGCAATTATCAATGGGAGAAGTGAATCAACAAACATATAATAAAACAACTGGCAAAGCAATTATCAATGGGAGAAGTGAATCAACAAAAAAATAATAAAACAACTGGCAAAGCAATTATCAAAGGGAGAAGTGAATCAGCAAACATATAATAAAACAACTGGCAAAGCAATTATCAATGGGAGAAGTGAATCAACAAACATATAATAAAACAACTGGCAAAGCAATTATCAATGGGAGAAGTGAATCAACAAAAAAATAATAAAACAACTGGCAAAGCAATTATCAATGGGAGAAGTGAATCAGCAAACATATAATAAAACAACTGGCAAAGCAATTATCAATGGGAGAAGTGAATCAGCAAAAAAATAATAAAACAACTGGCAAAGCAATTATCAATGGGAGAAGTGAATCAACAAAAAAATAATAAAACAACTGGCAAAGCAATTATCAATGGGCAAATCGAATCTACAACAAAACCAATCAACTACCAACAATAAACAAGAGATAAATTTACACACAAAAAGGCAAATAAATGGACATGTTGGTTTTTAATTGCTATAGTGTCTTTAGTACGGCCCGTGTTCGAACAGTGACTATTGTTCCTGGCCACAGAAATCAGGAGACCTTATACTTCTATTGTAGGCCTAGCTATAGGTATAAAGCAAATCTTAGCCTACACCAATATAGTCAGTAAACGTTCCGATTACAGTATAAAACTTGATACAAGCTGTCAATCGAATACATTTACTAGCAATACTGACAATTCCCCCCATTTTTCTAATATTCAGTGATTTAGTGTCTATCGTGCCTTCTCGGTAATGGTATTATAAATCACAATAAAGTAACATGATTACCCTTAACTTGTGTCTGATATTCAGTGATTTAGTGTCTATTGTGCCTTCTCGGTAATGGTATTATAAATCACAATAAAGTAACATGATTACCCTTAACTTGTGTCTGATATTCAGTGATTTAGTGTCTATTGTGCCTTCTCGGTAATGGTATTATAAATCACAATAAAGTAACATGATTACCCTTAACTTGTGTCTGATATTCAGTGATTTAGTGTCTATTGTGCCTTCTCGGTAATGGTATTATAAATCACAATAAAGTAACATGATTACCCTTAACTTGTGTCTGATATTCAGTGATTTAGTGTCTATTGTGCCTACTCGGTAATGGTATTATAAATCACAATAAAGTAACATGATTACACTTAACTTGTGTCTGATATTCAGTGATTTAGTGTCTATTGTGCCTTCTCGGTAATGGTATTATAAATCACAATAAAGTAACATGATTACCCTTAACTTGTGTCTGATATTCAGTGATTTAGTGTCTATCGTGCCTTCTCGGTAATGGTATTATAAATCACAATAAAGTAACATGATTACCCTTAACTTGTGTCTGATATTCAGTGATTTAGTGTCTATTGTGCCTACTCGGTAATGGTATTATAAATCACAATAAAGTAACATGATTACCCTTAACTTGTGTCTGATATTCAGTGATTTAGTGTCTATTGTGCCTTCTCGGTAATGGTATTATAAATCACAATAAAGTAACATGATTACCCTTAACTTGTGTCTGATATTCAGTGATTTAGTGTCTATCGTGCCTTCTCGGTAATGGTATTATAAATCACAATAAAGTAACATGATTACCCTTAACTTGTGTCTGATATTCAGTGATTTAGTGTCTATTGTGCCTTCTCGGTAATGGTATTATAAATCACAATAAAGTAACATGATTACCCTTAACTTGTGTCTGATATTCAGTGATTTAGTGTCTATTGTGCCTTCTCGGTAATGGTATTATAAATCACAATAAAGTAACATGATTACCCTTAACTTGTGTCTGATATTCAGTGATTTAGTGTCTATCGTGCCTTCTCGGTAATGGTATTATAGATCACAATAAAGTAACATGATTACCCTTAACTTGTGTCTGATATTCAGTGATTTAGTGTCTATTGTGCCTTCTCGGTAATGGTATTATAAATCACAATAAAGTAACATGATTACCCTTAACTTGTGTCTGATATTCAGTGATTTAGTGTCTATCGTGCCTTCTCGGTAATGGTATTATAAATCACAATAAAGTAACATGATTACCCTTAACTTGTGTCTGATATTCAGTGATTTAGTGTCTATTGTGCCTTCTCGGTAATGGTATTATAAATCACAATAAAGTAACATGATTACACTTAACTTGTGTCTGATATTCAGTGATTTAGTGTCTATTGTGCCTTCTCGGTAATGGTATTATAAATCACAATAAAGTAACATGATTACCCTTAACTTGTGTCTGATATTCGGTGATTTAGTGTCTATCGTGCCTTCTCGGTAATGGTATTATAAATCACAATAAAGTAACATGATTACCCTTAACTTGTGTCTGATATTCAGTGATTTAGTGTCTATTGTGCCTTCTCGGTAATGGTATTATAAATCACAATAAAGTAACATGATTACCCTTAACTTGTGTCTGATATTCAATGATTTAGTGTCTATCGTGCCTTCTCGGTAATGGTATTATAAATCACAATAAAGTAACATGATTACCCTTAACTTGTGTCTGATATTCAGTGATTTAGTGTCTATCGTGCCTTCTCGGTAATGGTATTATAAATCACAATAAAGTAACATGATTACCCTTAACTTGTGTCTGATATTCAGTGATTTAGTGTCTATTGTGCCTTCTCGGTAATGGTATTATAAATCACAATAAAGTAACATGATTACCCTTAACTTGTGTCTGATATTCAGTGATTTAGTGTCTATCGTGCCTTCTCGGTAATGGTATTATAAATCACAATAAAGTAACATGATTACCCTTAACTTGTGTCTGATATTCAGTGATTTAGTGTCTATCGTGCCTTCTCGGTAATGGTATTATAAATCACAATAAAGTAACATGATTACCCTTAACTTGTGTCTGATATTCAGTGATTTAGTGTCTATTGTGCCTTCTCGGTAATGGTATTATAGATCACAATAAAGTAACATGATTACCCTTAACTTGTGTCTGATATTCAGTGATTTAGTGTCTATTGTGCCTTCTCGGTAATGGTATTATAAATCACAATAAAGTAACATGATTACCCTTAACTTGTGTCTGATATTCAGTGATTTAGTGTCTATCGTGCCTTCTCGGTAATGGTATTATAAATCACAATAAAGTAACATGATTACCCTTAACTTGTGTCTGATATTCAGTGATTTAGTGTCTATTGTGCCTTCTCGGTAATGGTATTATAAATCACAATAAAGTAACATGATTACACTTAACTTGTGTCTGATATTCAGTGATTTAGTGTCTATTGTGCCTTCCCGGTAATAGTATTATAAATCACAATAAAGTAACATGATTACCCTTAACTTGTGTCTGATATTCAGTGATTTAGTGTCTATTGTGCCTTCTCGGTAATGGTATTATAAATCACAATAAAGTAACATGATTACCCTTAACTTGTGTCTGATATTCAGTGATTTAGTGTCTATCGTGCCTTCCCGGTAATGGTATTATAAATCACAATAAAGTAACATGATTACCCTTAACTTGTGTCTGATATTCAGTGATTTAGTGTCTATTGTGCCTTCTCGGTAATGGTATTATAAATCATAATAAAGTAACATGATTACCCTTAACTTGTGTCTGATATTCAGTGATTTAGTATCTATCGTGCCTTCTCGGTAATGGTATTATAAATCACAATAAAGTAACATGATTACCCTTAACTTGTGTCTGATATTCAGTGATTTAGTGTCTATTGTGCCTTCTCGGTAATGGTATTATAAATCATAATAAAGTAACATGATTACCCTTAACTTGTGTCTGATATTCAGTGATTTAGTGTCTATCGTGCCTTCTCGGTAATGGTATTATAAATCACAATAAAGTAACATGATTACCCTTAACTTGTGTCTGATATTCAGTGATTTAGTGTCTATCGTGCCTTCTCGGTAATGGTATTATAAATCACAATAAAGTAACATGATTACCCTTAACTTGTGTCTGATATTCAGTGATTTAGTGTCTATTGTGCCTTCTCGGTAATGGTATTATAAATCACAATAAAGTAACATGATTACCCTTAACTTGTGTCTGATATTCAGTGATTTAGTGTCTATCGTGCCTTCTCGGTAATGGTATTATAAATCACAATAAAGTAACATGATTACCCTTAACTTGTGTCTGATATTCAGTGATTTAGTGTCTATCGTGCCTTCTCGGTAATGGTATTATAAATCACAATAAAGTAACATGATTACCCTTAACTTGTGTCTGATATTCAGTGATTTAGTGTCTATTGTGCCTTCTCGGTAATGGTATTATAGATCACAATAAAGTAACATGATTACCCTTAACTTGTGTCTGATATTCAGTGATTTAGTGTCTATTGTGCCTTCTCGGTAATGGTATTATAAATCACAATAAAGTAACATGATTACCCTTAACTTGTGTCTGATATTCAGTGATTTAGTGTCTATCGTGCCTTCTCGGTAATGGTATTATAAATCACAATAAAGTAACATGATTACCCTTAACTTGTGTCTGATATTCAGTGATTTAGTGTCTATTGTGCCTTCTCGGTAATGGTATTATAAATCACAATAAAGTAACATGATTACCCTTAACTTGTGTCTGATATTCAGTGATTTAGTGTCTATCGTGCCTTCTCGGTAATGGTATTATAAATCACAATAAAGTAACATGATTACCCTTAACTTGTGTCTGATATTCAGTGATTTAGTGTCTATTGTGCCTTCTCGGTAATGGTATTATAAATCACAATAAAGTAACATGATTACCCTTAACTTGTGTCTGATATTCAGTGATTTAGTGTCTATTGTGCCTTCTCGGTAATGGTATTATAAATCACAATAAAGTAACATGATTACCCTTAACTTGTGTCTGATATTCAGTGATTTAGTGTCTATTGTGCCTTCTCGGTAATGGTATTATAAATCACAATAAAGTAACATGATTACCCTTAACTTGTGTCTGATATTCAGTGATTTAGTGTCTATTGTGCCTTCTCGGTAATGGTATTATAAATCACAATAAAGTAACATGATTACCCTTAACTTGTGTCTGATATTCAGTGATTTAGTGTCTATTGTGCCTTCTCGGTAATGGTATTATAAATCACAATAAAGTAACATGATTACCCTTAGCTTGTGTCTGATATTCAGTGATTTAGTGTCTATCGTGCCTTCTCGGTAATGGTATTATAAATCACAATAAAGTAACATGATTACCCTTAACTTGTGTCTGATATTCAGTGATTTAGTGTCTATTGTGCCTTCTCGGTAATGGTATTATAAATCACAATAAAGTAACATGATTACCCTTAACTTGTGTCTGATATTCAATGATTTAGTGTCTATCGTGCCTTCTCGGTAATGGTATTATAAATCACAATAAAGTAACATGATTACCCTTAACTTGTGTCTGATATTCAGTGATTTAGTGTCTATTGTGCCTTCTCGGTAATGGTATTATAAATCACAATAAAGTAACATGATTACCCTTAACTTGTGTCTGATATTCAGTGATTTAGTGTCTATCGTGCCTTCTCGGTAATGGTATTATAAATCACAATAAAGTAACATGATTACCCTTAACTTGTGTCTGATATTCAGTGATTTAGTGTCTATTGTGCCTTCTCGGTAATGGTATTATAAATCACAATAAAGTAACATGATTACCCTTAACTTGTGTCTGATATTCAGTGATTTAGTGTCTATTGTGCCTTCTCGGTAATGGTATTATAAATCACAATAAAGTAACATGATTACCCTTAACTTGTGTCTGATATTCAGTGATTTAGTGTCTATTGTGCCTTCTCGGTAATGGTATTATAAATCACAATAAAGTAACATGATTACCCTTAACTTGTGTCTGATATTCAGTGATTTAGTGTCTATTGTGCCTTCTCGGTAATGGTATTATAAATCACAATAAAGTAACATGATTACCCTTAACTTGTGTCTGATATTCAGTGATTTAGTGTCTATTGTGCCTTCTCGGTAATGGTATTATAAATCACAATAAAGTAACATGATTACCCTTAGCTTG
This sequence comes from Bathymodiolus septemdierum, assembly GCA_963383655.1. Taxonomy (NCBI): domain Eukaryota; kingdom Metazoa; phylum Mollusca; class Bivalvia; order Mytilida; family Modiolidae; genus Bathymodiolus; species Bathymodiolus septemdierum. The sequence goes on along the minus strand of OY726517.1, from coordinate 86,976,666 downwards.
TGTCTGATATTCAGTGATTTAGTGTCTATCGTGCCTTCTCGGTAATGGTATTATAAATCACAATAAAGTAACATGATTACCCTTAACTTGTGTCTGATATTCAGTGATTTAGTGTCTATTGTGCCTTCTCGGTAATGGTATTATAAATCACAATAAAGTAACATGATTACCCTTAACTTGTGTCTGATATTCAATGATTTAGTGTCTATCGTGCCTTCTCGGTAATGGTATTATAAATCACAATAAAGTAACATGATTACCCTTAACTTGTGTCTGATATTCAGTGTTTTAGTGTCTATTGTGCCTTCTCGGTAATGGTATTATAAATCACAATAAAGCAACATGATTACCCTTAACTTGTGTATATCTGACGTAGGATTTTGCTCATTTCTATGATTTCCTCAACTTTGTTTCCATTTATCACCAAAATAATTTCTATTTTCTATCAACCAGTGGAAACACCTTTACAACCCACAGAAACCGGAAGTAAACATACCAAGCACAGGCGCATGGGGCATGGATTTCGCTTCCTCCTCCCCCTTTTCTCTACTAACCCCCTTTTTCAAAATTTTCATATAAATGGGAACCTAACTGATAAAAATGTGTAAGGGAGCCGGAGGGGGCTATTTCTTTTTCATTTCATGTCACTGAAAGGCACTGGAAGGGGGTAAAATGCCATAGTCCCATTCTATAGCTGTTCTCAGCTTCTTCTTCCTTTGTTTTTTTTTCTTTTTTCTTTTTTTCTTTTATGAGCTGTATATGTATTTGTTTGGGTATGATTTTAATAATTTGAAGTAGAGGCAAGCTGAATATTTCTTTTTCATTGAAATTTTTACTTCAGTTCAAACCATTCAATCATATCTATTTCTCAGTTTGAATTTCTCTCAGAGAAATTCTTTGTATGTGTTAACAGTTTTTTACCATGAAATTATTTCAATGTTTCCATATTCAGATGGTCGTTGTGCCATTTTTACGAAATAATCCGTCTGCTGTTATGTTTTTTCAGCGGTTTATATTTCCCGCCAAAAAATTCCGGGTAAAATATTCGGAGCGCATCTGGGTTTTTCATTGCAGGTAATCCATTCGCAAAAAACCCAGGGTTATCGTTCTTGCACTTCCGTCTAATATGATGTAGTTTGACCTAGAAACGAAGCTGCTTCGCTATTCTTGGTGAGATTTCTTGGAAAAGATCGACGTACCCACTGAAATTCGAACATGGGCAATTAGGTAAGTGTCTTAGAAACAGTTTGATACGACAGTGCCATATGTAGACAAGGTAAAAAGTGTAAAATACACTGGTGTTTCCCAACCGAGGTGAGCGATATGGCGCGAAATATGAAAATTGAGTTGCTTCGGAGTTCGGTAATTTTGTTATTACCCTTATATATTGTATCAGTCGAAAATCTGTGGACACAGAATACACGTATTATTCATGATGTATGACGTCTACTGATATTGTCAAATGAAGAAAAACGAATGATTATGAAAATTTTGAAAAAGGAATGATTTATATGAAAATTTTGAAAAAAGGGGGGGTAGTAGAGAAAAGGGGGGAGGACGAAACGAAATTCATGCCCCATGCGCCTGTGATACCAAGCTGTTCTCAACTCCACTTCGAAAGTTTCAAAAGGTTTTTCTGACGATGACAGACATGAGACCGGTAATAAAACTAATTAAAGGCATTAATTAAATAGAACATAGGAACTCTTGGTCATTTTTCGACCAGTAATAAAGATGGGGAACCGATTTTCGATTTTGACTATAAAAAAAAAGAGTATCCCCCTTCTCCCTTTCTAATAACAAAACTTTTCTTCGAGTCCCTATTGAATGAACCGAAATTTTGGGAATTATCTATTTGGAATCCTGCAAAGAAAGATTTCTAATGTCATTCCGATTCATTGAAAAGTAGTTTCTGACACATTTTTTTTTTCTCTTCTTTTTTTGCTTGTTTCCCTATCCCCCCCCCCATTTTTGTACAGTGTTTGATTGATGTCTTCGAGTTATCTTTCTTTGATGATCATATCATAAAAAAATAATTTAGTATTAATTTGTACCGATACCTCTAAAGGTTTGGATTGTTTTATGGTGTTTAACTCCACTTTCAACAATATTTCAGTTTTTCGTGGAGGTTAGTTTCATTGGTGCAGGAAACCGGAGTACCCGGAGAAAAAACCACCAATCTGTCGCAATTCACTGACAAACTTTATCACATAATGTTGTATCGAGTTCACCTCGCCATAAATGGGGTTCGAACTCACAACTTTGGTGGTGATAGGCACTGATTGCACAGGTAGTTGTAAATCCAATTACCATACGACCACGACCACTATGGCCCCTACATCCAAAGGTATTTTACTTTTACCTGAATATTGACCTTAAAAATCCTCGCTCTTGTCTTGGGACGTACTGGAAACAATTTCATGTTATATAAAGTTTGGCAGTGTCTGGCAGTCTCGAAACAGTTACATGTTATATAAAGTCTGTCAGTTTCTGGAATCTTAGATCTGTGATTTTCTCCATGTATATACCGGTTCACTCACATAATAATAATGAATGTTACAAAATTATTTACTGAAATATTACTGAAAGTGCATATTAATACCTTGTATTATAAACAAATTAACACAACAAACAATGTTTAACTTATATATATAAAGTATACCGCAGTTATAATTATAATACTGCCATATGATACAATCAGGCACAACATGTCTAACCCATCAGCTACATCTTTCCAAGAAATGTCCAGTTCTGTCCAGGATGAACATGAAACCGTACTCTGGTCTTTTAAGAAAGACGTTACTGTATCACGATGTTTACTCCAAGGAAGGCGGGCACCAATAAACTTCCATAAAATATTCTTTTTCCGTGATTCGTCCCTATGGTAAAGCGCTGAATTTTCGATAGCTAGAAAAACGATGATGCCGCTTACAATAATTGTAGCGATCATTAGAATTACCATCAAGCACATCGGATTTGACGTAGCAGGAATAACATCAGAAACTAAAGTGAGAAATATTGCATATGAAAGCAAGATAGTCATAGAAAGTCCAATGCGTTCTCCCGACTGCACAGGGAGAAGAAAAACTAGTGGATTGAGCAAGCCAAATAAAATTGTTGGACACACTACCATCATACTATAATACAAGGGCTCTCGCTTGATCGTTAATGTGACTTTATATTCTGGGTAACTACCTAATGTACTAGCGCGAGCACTGCATGATTGCACAACCCAATCCGGGTTTCTTCCATAAAAACCTAAATCAACTGGTGAATCTGGTACAAGAGATAATGTTATATCAGAGGAAAAAATATTCCACGTTGTAAAATCTAATATGCACGTTTGGGAGTCAAATGGAAATTTTGAGATATCAGTAGCACATTTAGCAGATAAGACGCCACCTACAATCGAAGATATAGTTCCGTTACTCATAATGTTAACATTGAATATAGTATCCCCATCAATAGGTGCTAAAGTATCCACCGAGTTCAGAAGTGTTAAGGATGGCGTCCAGATGTTATTGTTTGATAAAGGAATGGATTGTTTATTTCCATAAGAAGCCGGATTCCATGATATTCCCCCATCCGTCCAAATCATTTCTACTGCTCCTACAACGACAATAGTTTCCTCAGCTTCTACAAATCTAGAAATGGTAACGAGATAGAATCTCAGGGAAATATCCAAAGGTTTGGATTGATCTAAACTTGGTATCACATTTTTTTGCAAATTTGCGAATACGTCTGTATAGAGTTGTTTCGTATTAGTTAAAGTCTGTCCTGAAGTTAAATACACAGATGAAAGTAGTCCAAGTACTAGTATATGCATACACAACATTTCCGTCTTTCGTCTTTGATTGACAAACAATATTTAAAATGGTTTATGGTGTTTAACGCCACCTTCAACAATATTTCACTTGTATCGTGGCGGTCAGCTTCATTTAAAATGATTTTGCTTTATATTGTCGATATTTAATTATTAGCATAATGAACCTAGTTAATCTGCTTAGAAACACACTGAACCATGACATAGTACGTCACACGTTTATTGTAATGTCGTGATTCACGCTAATAGTGTATGATCAATAATAATTGTATGCAATTATTGGAACAAAAATATGGAAATGGCTGCTTACAAAGTTGTAAAAGCCCAGTTCTAAATGAGTATATAGTTGTAATAAAACAAATCCATCAGATAATTAAGTTTAAATGGAATATTACATCAGAAAACAAGCTAGAAAGTTCAGAATTTTGTCATGTTTTGTTGATAAATTAAATTTCTCATTATGGCTTTTACTAGGTTCACGTGAATGTTTATGACCATTAATAATTATATGCAATTATTGAAACAAAAATACCGTGGAAATGTTTGCTTACAAAGTTGTGAAAGTCCAGTTCTAAAAGAGTATATAGTTGTTTATAAAACAAATTCATCAGATAAGATTAAATGGCATATTACATTAGAAAACATGCTAAAAAGTTCAGTATTTTGTCATGTTTTGTTGATAAATTAAATTTTCCATTATGGCTTTTACTAGGTTCACGTGAATGTTTCATATCATGAACTTTCAAACTTGAACTGAAGTAGGGGATGATTTTCAGATAACACAAAAATCAAGATTTGAAAACAAAACAAAGGACCAAAAATTTTACAAGGACCGAAATGTCCGTAATTGTGACAGTTGATGTCACAATATACAAAATAGTTTAAGAATCGGTCAGGTAAAATACTTCACACACACAACGTTAGTTATTGCATTTTTTACCGTTCGTTCTCCATAGTAACACAAGGACACGAATGCAAGGAGAAAAACAAAGGGATGAATTATAAATGTTTACAAAGCAAGAAAATCACACATACAACTCTGAACAATTCTTCTACAAATAAACCTAAATAACAAAACAGCAAGATCAAATAAACCTAAATAATAAAACAGCAAGATCAAATAAATTTAAATAACAAAACAGCAAGATCAAATAAACCTAAATAACAAAACAGCAAGATCAAATAAACCTAAATAATAAAAGAGCAAGATCAAATAAATCTAAATAATAAAACGGCAAGATCAAATAAATCTAAATAATAAAACAGCAAGATCAAATAAATCTAAATAACAAAACAGCAAGATCAAATAAACCTAAATAATAAAACAGCAAGATCAAATAAATCTAAATAATAAAACAGCAAGATCAAATAAATCTAAATAATAAAACAGCAAGATCAAATAAATCTAAATAACAAAACAGCAAGATCAAATAAATCTAAATAACAAAACAGCAAGATCAAATAAACCTAAATAACAAAACAGCAATATAAAAGGACACATTTTAATTCAGATATTGGTTTGGATCATGGGTATGTTGATTGATTGATTGATTGATTGATTGATTGATTGATTGATTATTGCTGAGATTCCAGCAAGCAGTATTTCAGACATATTCAGGACGAGAACAAGTTCAATAAAATATATAAATTAGATAGAAATGAGAGAAGGGATGTGGGTCAACAGCGTCAGCGACTTTTGACTGCCATTGACAAAGTATGGAGAGCTGGGTAGGGAAGAACAATTTAGTCTTTTTGTAGCGACTAAAATGCACCTGCTCTTTTTCTAAATGTACAAACGAAGTCTTTATCTTTATCTTTAGCTTGGCACTCTCCAAACACATTATCAATTATCGTTTACGGTCAGGCTTTCCATATTTTACCCTGACACCCCCCACCCTCCTTATGAAAAACACAAAATAGCACACTGTTGCAACAGATCCTAAATCAGTCGAAAAAATCATATACAGGCGAAGTAGATATAAGCCTATACATTTCTAACTAGACCATCACTTTATTATGCTTGTTCTGGCAGGGATTCTATTATCAAATCGAAATGATCCAACACAGTTGCAGGGCTGCCAGGTTCGTCACCAACAGACAGGGCTACACATAAAGTGTTGGTAACATGTTACAATACTTGAACTGGCGCAGTCTTGAAAATGGGCGTAAAGATGCTTGACTTATAAAATACCCGAAAAAGTAGCCATTTCGAAAAAAGACAGATTTCAGCCATCCTTGAGACAATCACGACACATGCATTCCTCGCCTTTCATTATCCCTATTGTAAGATTCAACTGAAACAAAACTCTTTTTCCCTCGTACTATATCTGACTGCAATCGGCTGTCACAGTCCATAGTTAAAAGATTGAAACATTTAAGGCTGCTAATTAATGAACTTGTATATAGTTTAACCTTTTCCAATCGTCATGTGCAACATTTCACATAATCTTCAACTTGCAAGCATTTAGTAGAAGCTGTACATATATCCAATAATTCGTTTCATTGCATTTAAGTTGTTAATAAAGCCCCAGTTTCGCTACAGTACATATTTTTCTATAAAAGCCATAGTCTGCATGTATATTTTTTTTTCGAGAGAGATGCATTGGTTGTTTCAATCGATCATTCAATTTAGAATATGGCAATTAAGTGTTGAAGAGTTTCACCACTATTTTAGAATTTCAAAAATGATGAAATGAGAAATAAATTTATAATTAATGAGAATCACAATTAATTCTAATCTAATTGAAAATAGATCTATTTTTCAATACTAATAACTTTATTCTCTAAACCAATGTTACAAAGGTTACAGAGTGAGAGTGTTCAAATCAATACAAAGTAAATACATATCATTACATCAATTATCAAGATTATTCAAATTATGGAAAAAAAATGTTTAAACGTTACATACAAATGATTTTTTTCAAGGAGAACTAATTTTCTTATTTATTATATCAATAAGCTTACATAATTTGCGAACAGTTTCAGGTTTCTTTTTGTTAAATAATGATGACAGTTTTAATGTGTTTGGTCTGTTGAAAAAGTATTTTGGAATTAGATTTTTACTATCAGTTACAAAATTTTGGACACTTGCTCCCTGTTTTTTATCGGTTGTTTTGTAGTCGCCGCGTAACCAATAGAAAATAGGGAACAAGCGCGGAGATATAATTTTAATTAGATTGAACTGATTCACACCATTTGTTGTGCAAGTTATCAAAAGATTATGTTTTGATTCTTTACCATACCAAAGGTTGTATCTACAGACAAATACAACAAATGTACAACCCGTATAAAATTGGACCTCTCGAAAAATAGACATTGCATAATATTGACAGTCAGTAATATCAAGTAGCCAGGTGGCCATTTTCTTATACTAGTATTTGTAGTGTTGGTGTTGAAGGAAGACGGGAGATGGATATTCATATGGTTTATCGATCATCACTGTAGGGCGTTTTGGTGTTTAACGCCACTTTCAACAATATTTCAGTTATATCGTGGAGGTCAGTTTTATTGGTGCAGGATCATCACGGCATAATTTTCTTTTTTCAATACTTTATACACAATTTTTAAACATAATAATTACTGTACATGGTAGTCTTATTAGTTCAGTTGTCGGTGTTATGTTCACTTTATGACGTAATACAATAGTTTGTTCCTAATAATTCACTTATTGTGTTTTCTAAATTAAGTTCTAAATACTCAACTTTATAAAAAAAAATAGCAGGTCTAGTCAAAATATATGAAATAGCTGAATAATTATAATAGACTTTAACTTATACAACAGATAAATCCATACTAATCCATTCATAATTTTTAATTACTAGATTGGTTGGTTTATTATTCAATATTGGTTCTTTAATAGTTGATTAAATGGTCATTGCCGGGTCAACATTAATGACATTGTAGGTTGAATCAAGATCAATATCCAAGTGCGTTAGATTCCCATTGTATATAAACAGGTACTGTAGAATGTTAAAATATTGGTTTAAAATTTTAAAAACAGAAAATTACATACTTAAAAATTGTTATGAAGATATGTTTGAGTCTAGTGCTTTTAAGCCAAATGATAAACTAAACTGGGGATGTAAAATACGAGATATATTGTGTAAATATGGTTTTAATCATGTATGGCTGTCACAAAATGTTGTTAATGAAGATATATTTATGTTACAATTTAAGCAGCGAGTTATAGATACATTTTTAAATGAGGCAATTTCTTTTTTTGAAGAATCGCCAAAATGTCATTTTTATAAGTATATATATGATGACCATAACCTGCAATTTTATTTAAGTCGACCAGTTAATTATATGTTTAAGCCACTTATTGGTAGATATCGCTTACATGCACATAGTTTAAATATTGAAACTGGTAGATACTATGATATAGATAGACATGCTAGAATTTGTAACATGTGTAACAATAATGATATAGAAGATGAGTATCACATTATTTTAGAGTGTAGTAAATATGTGGAAATTCGTAGAAAATATGTAAAACCCTATTATTGTATCAATCCATCTGCTTTTAAACTAACACAGTTATTATCTGTTCAAAATATTAAAGAACTTAACAATCTTGGAGAGTATTTATATGTTGCTGAAAAAATTCGTAATTCCTAAATTTATATCATGCTCCGCTATAATTATATAATTATGTATTGTGTATAATGTATCATGTATTGTTTGTAATTTGTATTTATATACCTATAAGCTGTATTGCTTTTGGAATAAAGTATTATTATAGTACCATTCGTTGTTCATTATCAAAACAACGAATAGTAAGTAAGTAAGTAATCTTTATTTAAAGTCGGGTTTATATACATTAACAAATAACATAATTTATACCGACTACACATGCATATACATATAGCATACACAAAACATGCAAGTTATTACACATAGCATAAAGATAATACAATGCATAAGACAAAGACAATAGCATACACATACATAAAATGAAACTATAGCACAATAATACAGGTCCATGCATTACAAATACATATCCTTCTAAGATCTGATGCATGCATTTCTATGTTTTGATCTCTGGGCCTCCACCGTCAGTGTACATGTAGCAAGTGCCTCTCTGTAGAGTCCATTTGGCCAGCCTAAAACAGGACTAAACAATTAATTAAAAATCAACAGTTCAACTTATTGATTTTTTCTTCACAAATTTACTTATATATCATCTACCTACTCCGACAAATAATTTCAGAATTTTGACACTATTTTCCAAAAAGTTGCACATTAGGTCTCTATGTTAAATATGTGTACCAAATGTGGATATGTGCAGAGGGAATTAGTATGCTTGTTGTTACCAACTTCCAGTGTAAACAATAACAACACCTGTGGTTTTATTTACATTTCACTGTCATGTGATTACCTAATTTGAATATGTCACCAGAACCCAAGCATGCACGAGATGTTCATTTCACTTTCAAGTGACAATAGGTTATTCTATAAACAAACCCAAAGATTGTCACCCAAAGTTTAACTTTTTACATTTTATTGGAAATTATTTTAGAAATTTAAAAGTAAAAAGTATAAATGCAAGCCTTTGAATTTTAAATCTTTTTCTTTGAATTCTAAATAAAATCACTTTTGTTTTGGTGTTTTCTAAAGCCCAGTATTTGAACTCAAAGAACATGGTTATAAAGTAAGCCTATGTGTATTGACCAGATATACAATGTAAATAGCCCATGCTTTGCATGCTTTGTGCATACTTTTAGAAAATGAAAACAAGTTTTATGTTTGTTATTTAAGCATAATAAAAAAAACAAGTAATTAATATATTCTTTTTTAAATATAAAATAAAGGTAGAAAAAAAACCATTTTTTTTTTGTCTTTTCATAAATTAATATTTACAAATTAAAAATGATCTGCCCTTATTTAGAACTCTACCAATACTTATATAGAAAGGATAGTCATGCCTCCCAGATGAAAAACAGGATTTAATACTAAAAGTGTTTGATTATTTTGAAGCCGAATCAAAATTGTTACTTGGTGAAAGTGAAATGAAAATCGCATGCATGCTTGGTTCTGGTGACATATTCAAATTAGGTAATAAGATAAGATATGATAAGAAAACTTTATTTGAATTCGGTTTTTGTATAACAATAAACACAAGCTCTCAGGAGCTTTTTACCGAATATACATAGTAGCACAAGATACATACAAATATTAACATGATCACATAAACACACATATAAAGCACATACAGTTAGCAAATGCAACATAAAAAACACAAAAATAAAAGACATACTAAAACATGCTGAAGCAATATCAAGCAAACATAAAATAACTAAGCAGCATTAAAACTTGGAAAAAGCACTAGAAATAAAACAGAAAGCTGAATATGTTATCTGCATGCAGAACAACGACATACTGAGCCATTCCAGGACTGAATCAAACTTTTAAAGTGGTTGAAACTGTTTTCAGTTCTGAAATGGTTCGGAAGGTCGTTCCACAGAGTTGCAGTTGCAAACATGAATGATTTTTTGCCATACCTTGTAGTTCTAACTTGAGGTACATCTAATATGTTCGAATACCTGAAAGCATATTTAGAATTCTTCACATTAACTAAATCATGAAGGCATACAGGAGCTAATTTGTTAACGATTTTATATGTCTCCAAGGCCTTTGTCCTAATACGTCTGATCTGTAAGGGGGGCACTAGAACTTTTTCAAGAAGGTTGATATATGAACTGGTGTAGTCATCGTATACAAAGCGAAGTGCTCTTTCCTGCACTTTCTCTATTTTTTTTGAATTTGTATAGGTACAAAAATGCCAAGCCAAAGGGCAGAAGTTAAAGTTACTGAGAATGAAAGTGTGGAATATAGTTAATTTGCTTAATCTGTCTAAATATCGGCCCAAACGTTTAAGTATATTCAGTTGCTGTGATGCCTTCCTACAGATTGAACTGATATGAATGTCAAAATTTAATTGATAATCTATTTCAATTCCTAAAAGTTTTACTGTCTCTTCACATGAAAGTGTAGAATTTTGTATACAAATCTTCATGTTTTTGTCAAATCACATGACAGTGAAATGTAAATAAAACCACAGGTGTTGTTATTGTTTACACTGGAAGTTGGTAACAACAAGCATACTAACTCCCTCTGCACATATCCACATTTGGTACAAATATTTAACATAGAGACCTAATGTGCAACTTTTTGGAAGATAGTGTCAAAATTCTGAAATTATTTGTCGGAGTAGGTAGATGATATACAAGTAAATTTGTGAAGAAAAAAATCAATAAGTTGAAGTTGATTTTTAATTAATTTTTTAGTCCTGTTTTAGGCGGGCCAAACGGACTATACACTAACTGTTATAGGACCAGAAATCATTACAGAAATAGATGCCAACATACATAGCACACACTAAATATACAACAGTTAAAAGACTAAGCATACAAACTTATGCGGCGGCAGGCTAGGCAATAAATAATAAGCAAAATAAAAAATGGGGTATAAGCACTAGGAAATCATGCAGAAGCACATACAAATAAAGAAAAAGCTGGTTATGACTAAAAATGCAGAAAAAAAGCATAAAAGGAAAAAAAAATGTTATTTCATAAATACCAAAAATGTAGAACATCTGAAAACTGGAAAAATTATACCACTCAGAGAAATTATGTTACTAAGGGACCTAAAATCTTTAAAACTTCTACAAAGTCTTGTTTGCTTTTTATGTGAATTTACAGTGCAGTTTACCTGTACTGCAATACAATTGTGAAAGTCGCTCAGAATGTATTGAATAGCTAAATGACTAAACGAATGAAACAGTGAATGTCTGCAAAGCAACGATTGAAAATCCGAAAAAAGCACACATATATAATAATCATTTTGAATAATTTCTACTACAAATAAAAATAAAAGTACACATGAGTCCTAAAATGGAACTCGAGGCTTTAGTGGTAAGCCTATAGCAAATAGACACTTATTTCATAGGCACGATCTTGTCCACGATCCCCGTTAGATTAGAACAGACACTTCTACAGAGGTTGTGCTATCAACAAGTTCTTCTAGTGGTACTGGTACTGATGTGGTAATTGTACAAGCATATATAATTATGTATAATTTATTTTTGTCAATTAATTCTTGATTCGTACCTAAACTGTTTACCCTATTCCAGAGATATATAAAACAATTGTTTATACAAATGTATGTCTCTGCACCCAAAATAAAATGTATGGTATATGGGATTTTTTTATAATTTGTGCTATGCGCTGTAGATAAAAATTACAGTTCGCCCACGACTTCAGAATTCTGTTTCTTAGTGAAAACTTTCCGAATTCGTTGTATGTTGAGACGTTCTCACCAAAACTTTGCTTAAGGTGGTCCGGGACTACAAAATCCCGTTGTTTCTGCGCATATTTACGGTAAATAGATTTTTTGAAATCTCATAATATAAGAATGTTTCAGATAAAAATAAAATGAACAAATTCTGTCACAATTGTTAGACCCCTAGCTACCTTAAGCCATATTTCGAAGAAAAAAAATTATACTCTAAGATTAAACTTTGTCACGTCGGGCGCAGCATGATACGATCGCAGCAAGTCGACCAGGGATTCCTATTGCACCAGTTTTACTGCAATCAAATTTAACTCGAAAATCATATCTGACAGAAGAAATCGACATGTTTGATGT